>JAEIGP010000660.1:0-600000 GCA_018904095.1 Zaprionus ghesquierei
TTTCAACAATATTTTTTTATTTTTTATGTGCGCTATCTGCGAATTTGCAAACTATACATTTCACTAGCTAATTATTAATATTTTTTAATTAATAAACTGTGTGGATTTAATGACCGCTTAGCTAGAAAAAAGGGAGGTAAGAGACGCAACTGGATTGCTTAAGTTCTTCAGATTCACTTAGCAGGTACTGCCCTCAATAGCTAATTGGGTAATGTATAGCATATATATATATATATATATATATATATATATATATATATATATATATATATATATATATATATATATATATATATATATATATATATATATATATATATATATATATATATTTATGGAAATTCGTGTGAGTAGCTGTCGCTGCTGTAGTGTAAAGTGGGCGACGCTGACTGCGACGGCCACAGCGAGTCAAGAGGCAGCAAACAAAGCCAACGGCGGCACGAAACGGAAAACTTCATTAAAAGTGGGCAGCGGCAGCAAGCAGGGGGGCTGAGCTGAGGTTGGGGCAAGCAGCAGCAGGTGCTGGCTTGGGCAGGCAATGGGGTGGGAAGGAGGTGGAAAGGGAAAAAGGGGGCAATTGGTTGTAGTTGCTTTTTGTTTCTGGGCAGGTTCTAAGCATGCTCGCCAATGTGACGACGCTTGGCGCGGCTGCACTTCCTGTGATTGTGCGCTGTCTCCCTCTCCCTCTGTCTCTCTCTGTCTCTCTCTCTCTCTCCTGGTCTTTCCCTCTGTATTTCTCTGTAGCCCCCAGTGCTCTTGGTACCTCAAATGGCGATCTGTTGCTGCCTGCCTGCAATCGAACGCATAATCATATTTAATAAGAGCGTCGCAGTCCGCAAGTGAAAAGGCTTCGCCTGGCCAAGTTTGCTGCTGCAGATGCTGCACGCTGTGCTGCTCGTTCTCGTTGTTGTTGTTGTTAATGCTGATGCTGATGCAACAAGTGCGCCAGAACAAGGCACAGATGTGCGGAAAACCGGTTTTTGAAGATTGCTGCAACGCTTTAACGCAATTTGTTAACCTGGCTGACAAACTGTTGCCTGCTGCCTGTTGCTCCTGCCCTGCATCTCCTACTCTGCTGCTGCTGTAAAAAATAGGTGCGAGTGCAATTAAGAGCCTGCCTGACCAGTTCTCAGTATGTATATACGAGTGGAATCGAGTCGAATCCTGGCCGGCAGCGAGCAGTTCATTCATAAAATTGCGCGCATGTTGCGTGATGTTGACGCTAGATAAGAAGCAGCTAAGGCTACGTCTCGAAGTTGCCCAGCCCAGTTAGGGCCGCTGCCTATTGACGTGCTGGCCAGTTGCGGAAAATACTTATATATGGACTGAAGTTGACTGGCAGGAAAAGTGCAGCGACAGCGACAGCGGCATAAAATACTCGCTTTTCTTGGTAATTAATGAAAGCTGCCATGGCTAACGCGCAGTGGGCGGAGGAAGGGGGAAAGGAGAAACACTATTCTTTGCTACTATTGCCGGCGAAGTTATTAAAATGTTGCGATAAGTTCTCTGGCCCGAACGGGGCTGCATTTGTATGCAAAGTGCCAACAGTTTTAGATGATGCGACACAGGCGCAGGAAGTTGTCGCTGAAAGTGATATTGAAAACTGCCCGCAGAATGGATTACTTCCTTTTCGGTATACTAGGGCCCCAAACGAGACAGCAGTGCATCAGCGCTACGAAGGGGGGGGGGGGGAGAGATGAGGGGGCAGCCAAATCGAAGCGGAGATGAGGTACAACAAAAAGCGCTTAGAAAATGGACAGCTAAGAGGATTTTGCAAGCGCAGAATAATGTAAAAGAGAAAAGAAACGAGAAGTGCAGCTAGACTCGCCCGAGAGTAACATATCCTGCATCCCGATTCATGAAAACAGTTGCAAACATTCTGTACAGTGGTGAGTTTGATTAAAGACAAAATTTTAAAATTAGTTTTGTGTTTTACACAGAATATTTATATATATGTTATGGAGTCTGTTACGCCTTCTTATGTTTGTTAAATACATTTGCACAAAGTATACCCTAAGTATACCCTATTTAGAAGATTTTCAATGATCGCAGGGTATACAAAGCCAAGTAAAGTATAAATCCAAGAAAAGCATTGGTTGTATTCCATGTGCAGCCCAAAAGAAGTTCTCACAGTCCGAGCAATAAACATAATTTTCTTTCATTTGTGACACTTGACGCACTACTCGAGATTTTCTCACAATTTCTCCCTCCCCCTACGAAGGGGGGTTGTGGAGAGGGGAGGGGGCAGTGGCGCTTGCTGCACCCGCATGCTTTGGCAATCAACTGTTACGCCATTTAGCATCATTAAATTAGTAGGTCAAAACATCACCACAGGCCATAAAAAATGTCACAGCTTAGTGGAAAAATGCATTGGCGCATAGCAGACAGAAAGAGATAGTGAGTGTGGGAAAGGGGCGGGGGAGGAGCATTTAAAAATGTAGCCACACTTGAAACGTGGCTCTGTCAGTGAAGGAAATGAAAAGTCAAGTTGGGCTCATTATAGCGCGCCCGAAATTTGCCCCTCCCCTCCCACCCGCTCGTCATTTGTCAGACTGGTTGCACAAAATCTGTGGCACAATCGTAAGTAGCAGCCTCAATTATCTATGTCAACGAAGAATTTCTTTCTCAGCGCCTCAAGTGGCCAACGGGCAGTTTGAATTGTCTCTTCTTTTTTCGGCAATTAGAACGTTAAAATATTTTAAATGTCGAGGGCAGCAGTTACGTAATTTTTTCTCTCTCTCCCTCTCTCTCGGCTGCGCCACAATAGCTAATGACAAATTTAATGCGCCTGCTGGGAGGAGAACGGGAAACATGAAGCTGCCTCTGACACATGTCGGCGCAGGCGAGGAAAACAAACAAAAATTTAAAGACGCCGCTGGAGTTGGAGACGCCGAGGGAGTTCCAGTTGTAGATGGAGTTGTAGTTAGCAATGGAGTTGGGTTTGAAGTTGTCTGTCCGGCGCGCGCGCGTTGGGGGCCCTATTTCAAGGGGGCCGAGTTGGCTTTTTTTTGAAGTTATTAAAAAAATTAAACCAGAAAGAGCAGAAAAACTGTTGCCTCATTGAAGGTAAGGGGCAGAGAGGGAGGGAGGGAGAAGGAAGCCAGCACACATTATTCACTCATTAAAATCATCAGCGAAAAGAAACAGCAGCAGAAAAAAGCGAAATTATATTTTCTTATTCCTCTACAAAGAATTATAAATAAAAATTGTAGACAGTGTATAAATAATGTAAAGCGTTGAGCACTGATGATGAACCCGAGTCAAGAACAACAACAAGAGCGCAAAGAATGAGACATGCCACGGCTTATAAGGAATGAACCTGCTCGACTTCGCAGCTGCACTACAAAGTGTAGAGTTGATTAACTTTATAATGAACTTAAACTTTAATAAAGCCAAAGCTAAACTTTCATTATAACTAATTGAAGTGAAATTAAATTTACAAACTAGTTTGACAGAAATTACAAACATTACATTTTTGCATATTACTTAGTAGCACAGAAGTGCTCACAACTACTGCACCTTCTCTCGCAGTGCTCTCATTTCAATTATATAGCAAATCAAATACGCACACATATGGTTTAAATTAGTTCAATTAGTATTGGTTTTTCTGGCATAACATATTATTATCAACGCTTTGGCACGCATTGCGGCCTTTGATTAATAATAATCAGGTGTTTTTTGCAATTTGCAAAATGCATTTTGGGGGAGGGCTAAATAAATATTTGTTGATTTGCATTTAGATAAATGGATACAGCTAAAATGTAAATGCAATTTGGCAGCGTTTTTGTATTTGTATTTTTTTTACATTTCATATTTGTGTGTTTATTTTTTAATTGCCAAAATCGCGTAATACTTTTGTTTACTTTTCATTTGAAAATTACTTTGTTATTTTTAGTAGCAAAACAGCAGCAAAAACAGGCCAATTCACGTTGATCTTTTATCACGTTTAATGAGCTAAGCTGTTCCGGTCTGAAACAAGCCAAATGATTTGTTATGAGGCTGGGCCGCGGGCCGCGGGCCATTAGAGTCTTCGCCAAAACGCGTCCCAAAATGGCCATTGCAGTGCAGCCATAAAAAACGACGAAGCGATTTGCAAGCACTGTACAACAATTGCTACGCTTAGTACGAAGAAAAAGGGCAGCAAGTACAACCACTTTTGCCAGGCAGTACCACAGAAACACACAAAGATACACACACACACACACACACAGCGACAGCCTGAAATGCTGCAGATACAGATACAGTTGGATACGAAAATTTGCCACAGACTGCGGCAAGACGAACTGCAGATGGAGAAGGCAAGCAGCAGACAAGGAAGTTGGCGGGGGCAAGCGCTGTGGCAAGGAGCTAAAGGGGAGCAGCAGAGGGAAGGAGAGGAGAGGGAAGGAGAGAGGGAGCAGCACCGGTGCTGGGTATCAACGAACGAGTGAGTGAGCGAGTGTCTTGGGAATCGTCACAGGCCTGAGAATAATTAATTCCCACGAATTAATGTGCACGGCAGCAGCAGCAGCAAAAATAACAACAACAAGAAAAACAACAACAACAACAACAAGTGGCAGCAGAACAAGTAGCGCTGCTCGCCTCTTAAAGACAGCCAAGGCGGCTCAGCCATGGCACAAGTTTAGCGACGATGTTGCTGCCGCTGTATCTCAATCTCATGCTGTTGCCACAACAACAACAAGAGCAACAACAACTTGAAGCTTAAGTTACTCTCGCAGCGCCAAGAAGAAATTAATATCTGTGGTGCAGCAGCAGCAACAGCCGAGGCTAAGGGAGAGTCTGGGGCTGAGGCTGTGGCTGTGTCAGCATCGCACTCGGCATCGCTTTACCTGCCGCGCAGTTGCTACAAATTACACGCAGCTGGAGCAACTGCCAAAAGCGGTGGCAACGGCAGCTCTTGAATCACTTGAATGTATTTAGTCACCTTAATGAATTCTACACATGATGTGCAGGGAATTTGCGTCGGGACGACAAGAACTACAAAAGCCTGCACAGATTTGCCAGCAGCCAAGTGCTATGAAAGTTTCCGCAAGCCTTGGCACAGTGCCACCCACAAGTGTACCTACATCCAGCCAGCAAACACTCACTCCCCTGTTCCAGTTACAGATACTTTATAATCTTATGTGAAACGCCGACACCGACGACGTCATATGTTTAGCAATCTGTTTTTTTTTTCGGGGATCTGCTGCAAGTGCTACAAATTGGATGAGAATTGAGGACGGCGACAATTGACGCTGACTGTAAGGGTGACTAAGCGTAAAGGAACTTGCTTTAGTTTAGATGACAAAATTCTTTCAAAGTTTGTTTACTAAATTTATCCATGAAGAAGATAAATGGGGAAGTAACTTTGTGTACAGGATCTACACTCATTTATTTCTTACACAAAAAATTAAATTATTTTAAATATTAATACATGCGTTTCCTTTTGTTACTTGTTAAGTTGTAAATTTATTATATTGAAATGATTTTAAAACTCGAATTTACTTTAGTTCTTCAGCTAACTGACAAGAAAATTAGTTAAGTCTGATAGATCATAACTTTTTATTTCTTATGGAGTCAACTAAGCTAGTAAATATATTTCTAAATACTATAACAAATTCTTCTAATGATTAACGTTTTATGTCGATTATATTGTAAAGAATTCAGATTTTAAAATTCTTTTCAAGTTTTCTGAACTTAGTTAGTAAATATAATTTTAAACACATTACAAATTTTTCAGAATTTAAAATTATTTTTACAAGTCTAAACTAACTCAGAATGAGTTGAGCATTTTTGCTTATCATAAATATTAGATATCCAAAATTTTTAAAATTATTTTTTACTATACTTACCTTTAAGTATAGTAAAGCTAACCGAGTTTAAAGGATCTTAACTAATTTATTTCCTATAATCAAAATTAATTTATTTATGTTAGTTTTGTAAATTAATTTAAACTTTGTAAATTAATCAAGCTTAAGGCATTGATTTATAAATTTCCCAATTTCTTTGCCTTATTTATTGCTGCTATTTATCGATCCCCATAGATGTTGAAATAACTCTCTGCACTTCGTCATACTGCCTTAATTCGTCTTTCTTTCTGTTAACTTTTTCGCTTAGCTTTCTTGCACTTTGCTTTTCTTTTGCATAAATGAGGGCTTGAAACGGGTTTTCCTTATACAGTGACTGTCTCGTTGGGTGGGTCTGTCCTGGTCTGCTCTGCTCTGCCTGCCATCTCCAATGGCGTTAGCTACTTTTTTTTTTTACTTGTTGGGCTATATTAAATAATTATAATTTTAATTAAAATAGATTAAAGCCGTGTTGTGTGCTCGGGTGCCTTGTGAGGTGATTAAGTAAAAGAGGCAGACAGCCGGCAGCGTCAGGTGCCTTCTGCTGCTACAAGTGGAAGGAGCGGCATCTGCAAGAATGTATAGAGCCAGCATCCTGCAGCAGGTCAGAGTGGAAGGAAGGGATAGAGGGGAAACAGGTAAACCGTAACCGTTGTAGCTGAAGCTGGTAACAGGATGGAAAAAAACACAAATCACTTCAAGTTGTTGATGTTGCTGTTGAGATTATGACGATGATGAAAAGCGCGAGCTGCTTTTCGCACACACACACACACACACACAGAATAAAATAAAAGCCAAAAACAACAACACAAGCAGCACAAACAACATACGAATACGAATATAACAGGAGAAACTGCCGCAAGGCGAATGGGAATGCCTCGAGGCGTACGGGAGGATTACAAAGTGAAAAACTTTGCCGGCTAAGGCGTTGATGAGTGTTTTTCAGGGGTTTTGTGAGGGGCTTCGGGGGGCTTCGGGGGGCTTCGGCGGTTGCACACAGAGATTCTTAAGTCTGTATGCATATAATTAGAATTAGAGCGAGCTTAAGATTCCATTTCGGGAAACAAAGCGAATCGCGTTAGGCCCGCCACGGCTACAAGTCTGTGGGGGGTAGATGCTATATTTATATATATAGACATGTATATATATCTTATATGGCAAATGAGCACAAAGTCGACTCGCTGGGGGCTCTCAGGAGGCTTAATAATCCCATTGGGAGCAAATGGACAATGAGCTTGATGGGGATTACTCGGTGAATACGCTTGTTTGTATTTAAGTTTATAGAATATGTGAAGTGTAGTTTTCTGATTTATGGATAGCAGTATAAAAAATGAATTTTAATAAACCTAACAGAAAAAAATTCTAGTTTTTATTCATTGATTTGATCTATTAATTTAATATTTTTTTAAAATAATAATTAAGCTAATTAATATATTTTATGTGAAATAAATTAAACTGAAAAGCTGTAAGTTAATTGAAAAATTTTATAGGTAATCAATACAAAACTTTATTAAAATTATTTATGATATAGAAATAGGAAATTTGTAGTCGTAAATTAATTTTTAAGTATATACAATTTTGAACATTACAGTTTTTAATTTAATATAAGCCCAATTAGTAAGAATGAGGATAATGTATTTAAATAATTCTAAATATCCAAAATATTCTCTTTTTGCTGTAGATTATAATCTATGTATAAAATTATGAGTTATAACACTTTCAAATTGGAACCTACAAATTATTTTGTTTGCTTTAGTTTGATTGCTTTAGTCTACAAGCAAATCAATTGTATGTTAGTTTTTATTAATGTGATGTTTTGGAATTTTTAACTTAATATTTAATAACAATTTAATCCATATAAAATACCTTCATAAATCTTTATATTTAAATATCAAATTTCTGAGAGTTAAACCTCTTCCATTAAAATGCTTTTTAAATATTAAAAATCCTCTTTAATGACTGTAGATTAAAATCTTATATGATATTCCTTTCACATAAGTCGACTCCTGATTTAGTTTCTTCATCCCGACCACAATGCGCTTAATTGCTGAAATGCACTGCCTCCCTTTGTCCCCTAGACAAATGCCCATTGAAACTGTCTCATCAATGTCAATTGAAGAAAGAAACTACTGTTTTTTTTTTTTTTTGTAAGTCTCTCAACGCATATTCCTTTCAAGTGCTCGCCCGATTGTCGCCAGAGAATCAAAATCAAAAACCTGAGACAACCGAAAATCAAGCAAAAACCACCACGAGCGACTTCCGATTTGGCAGGTCAAACCACACACACACAGACAGGACACCCTGGACAGATGGACAGTTGCCCCGGATTCAGATTCAGCCTCTGTGCAATTCGATCGCCACACGTTGTTGAGAAATTAATGTGGCAGCCCCGGGGGTTGTGTGCGAGTCGAGTCGAGGCATTTGTTAGATAACCTTGTCGGGTAATTCGATGCGTCTTACTTAAAACGGAGCGACGCGGCGCGACGCCGCTGCCCCCGTAGATTATGTGTTGATATTTGGAATTCAAACAAACGTCTCGACCGTTGACATAGTCCCCATAAATAAGCCCAATTGGTCGACTGCACTAAGGCCTAATCCTTGTCCCTCTGACATACACACACACATTTACAGACACATATGGAGACAATTTCGCTGTTTGTTTGTTGTGCGACACCTTCGGAAGCAGCAATTAGCTCGAGTCGCTGTCCAAGGAGCTGCGGCACCCATGTGGCACATCCCGACTCCGACTTTATTTTTAAACCGCATGCATGCCTCAACCTCAGACACAACATGCCCACTTGGTCGCACTGTGTGTGCCGCTCCCTCTGCTTCCCCTCGCTCTCTTTCTCTCACTGTCTTATTCCAGTTGCCTCCCGCGTTTGTTGTTTGGGTGTTTTCATGACCTATGCGGGGGTTTTTCATTTCACTCGTTGCTTTGTTCAATCATTTATTGATGCTGCCTTAGCCTCAGCCTCAGCTTTGACTTGACTTTGGCTTTGTCGTTCCTTTGGGGCATGTCTTGTATAAAAATACATGTATATGATTTCATATTTCGTTTGTTTTCTCTGCGGGCACACACACACATTCAATTAGCGTATGTGTATTGGCTTCCTCATGCATAGTATAACACACACAATTATTTTAATATATTTCCCAAAAATATTTTCCTTTCTTTGCGTCTTTCGTATTTTCTATATGCTGTAGTCAGTGAGGCGCAAGCGACGAGCGAGAGTGAGAGAAAGAGAGAGAGGGATAGATACAAATGTATCTGGTGGATACAAGGAAAATATGAAACGAGCTAAAAATTGAGCTGCTAGAGACATCAGCCTCGCCTGGCGGGGGCCAATTCAATGTGTGCAGATGTGTAAATGTGGCTACGTATGTGTATGTGTGCGTGTGCCTGTTAATAAAATGAAAATTGTTTGATGTTCTGTTAAGTACCTATAAAATTTGAAAAATGAGCCCATTTAGTAGGTTGTTAGAGAGAGCGCAAAAGAGCCAAGTTTCATTTGCATGAAACTGAATGAGAAACAACGACGGCAGCCTGTTGGATATGTGTGTTAGATTCGGGTCTCTTACGTCGTGGATGTTGATGTGATGATTATGATGATGTGTTGGCATCATCTCAGTTACCATAGCACAGCGAGTACCAGCAGCAATCGCTTGCTGACAGTGTTATAATAGACCCCCTCATGGCATGCGCCACCAACTAATGAGCAATTGGTTGAGCTCGAAAAGCTAGAGATGGGCGCGTGAATGAAACGGGCCAAAAGTCATAAGCAAAAATAAAGATGATCATAGATTTTATTATAAACCGGAAGGAAACTGCTTGATGTCTTTAATAAATATTAATCAGTATATATTATTCAGTAAAGAATATTACAAGAAATTAATTTAAAATTAAAGTACACTTTAAAAAAAAATATGTTGTGTGAGAAAATAAAAAAAATTGTTAAAACACTTTAAAAAGTGTTAAGCACACCTTAATGTACCGCCTTAAGATATTAATAAGTGCAATATAAATTGTTTTACTTTGTTTAGCGTTGGGCGTCGTGTCAGTATCGTATTAAATTTCAAATGGGGCTAGCTGAAGTATTCATTTTATACTTAATTTCTCTAGAAGCAATGTATGGTATGAGTTTAAATAGAATTAATTAATTGACAAATAAATTATTAACTAACTAAATAATAAAATAAAAAATTAATATAAATTATCATAGTGGGAAAACATAACTAAAGTAAAATTATACATTCAAATTAAAAAGTTAAATAAAACTGTTCAGGTAATTAAAAAGTTTATTGAATGTAGAAACTAAAATTGAAATAAAATTAAAGAGCAATTAAATAAAATTAAATAACGTTAAGTAAACTTAAATAAAATTAAATAAAATTAAATAAAATTAAATAAAATTAAGTTCAATTAAATTAAATTAAATTAAATAAAATCAAATTAAATCAAATTGAATTTAATTACAAAAGAATGTTCTAAAAAGGCACAGATATTTATATCATTTTGGTCTAAAAATCATCTAAGCTTGCTCGTATCGCGACGGGGGGTAGCTACTCCACTCCGCTCTAGCCGTGCTGCATGTCGAGCGCAGCTGGCGCTTGTAATCCGTGCGAGTCAGACGAGCATCAGCTACAACATCAGCCAACTTATTACGGCAACTGGAATTTATCAACATGAACATAGTTGAGATAGAGTAGAGATGGAGATGGAGATGAAGATGAAGAGGGGGGAAGGTGTTAGGGAGTTATCTGGCTAATGAATACATGTGTGCTTAAGCATGGCACACATACGAGTATACCTTAAGCTCGAGTACTCAATAGTGCTCGCACACACACATGAATCATGCACGGCACCAATTTCAGTTCAAACATTCATAATTCCCCAATATTCTCGAACCCTTCTCAAGACATCTCAATGTGACCGCATTGCTGGCAGTGGATGACGCTCATGCCCCGGACAATCTTTCAATCAAACCACGAGCAGTTGCCCGCAACGCAGTCACACACATGAGCACACATACAGACGCGCATACAAACATACTCACAGATAACGCAGCTCAAACAAAAAGCGCAGCCCAGAGAGCCTACAGCGAGACGGCAAATACACACACCGGCACCTCCCCCCCCCAACACACAGAGCCGAATGAAGGCGCAGCTCCTGTGACAGTCCCCCTTCTCCCCTTCTCACCCACTCCCCACTCCTCCTCGTCTACCTTAGCCACCGAATCCGACCACACGTGTCAAAGCAAACGGTAAACGGCAATCGCCGCACCTTGCGCAAATGTTGTCGAAGATGGCGATGAGGTTACGAAGGAGGAGGAAGCAGGAGAAGGAGCAGAAGAAGCAGCTGGGGGAGCAGGCGCCATAAGTGGCACGTCCCGGGCCACATATTTGTACAAGTTTATGGCGACAAGCGCTGCCATTTGCCTCTGTCAGCTGATGACTGGCCCCGATACAAAAGTCATGAAAACTCCCCGATTCGAGTCAAAAATATAGCACGGATTTCGCCGACAACAACAAGAACAGAAAGAAAAGTGTTAAGTGTGGATATTTTTTATTTAAGCGTAAAAAACGTGTGAAAGCAGAGTCAGCAAAAAAGAGATGGAAAATGCAGAAGTGGAGGGGTGAAATCAGAAAAGAGAAACAGCCGAACTTATCGGGTAAATATAAAGCAGGAAATCAGCCGTGCAAAAATTTGCATGCAAGTCAAGAGCTGAAAGCAAGATGTAAATGCGGCTGCCAGTGTGTGTGTGTGTGTGTGTGTGTGTGTGTAGGTGTGTGTGTTAAGGTGTGTGTGAAGGTGTGGGATTAGCGATAACACTTTGACAGGATTACGCCTCCCACCTGCTTAAGGACCGCATCAAAAGGTAAAGCGAAACACACACATACACAAAAATAAGCTCTCTCTTTCTCCCCCTTTCTCTGACACACACACAGTCTCTTTACTGTGGCATCCGACATTACCACAACTTTTTGCGCCCGCTTCGATGGCCAATTGAAAAGACACACGCAGGCACATTTGCCCCACGACGACTTGGCAAACTTTGCATGACTTCAAAACTTATGTTCAGCTCGCTTGGGGTTGCAGCCCCCCTTCCAAAGGGGACTTCGCCCTCATCTCCAAATTTTTTTTGTGATGCCCTGCACGTGAGGTAATTTCTAATATTTAACTCTAAATTAAGTTAAAAATAGGTTATGCCCCAAGAAGGGTTCCAGGCACGTCTGCGGTTGCCGTGGCCGCATCAACCCCAGCTCAGGCCGGCCCAAACAATTCCCGACAAAGCAAAGCGGGTCCAGCTAAAGTGCTGAACTTTAAGATTTTACCAGGCATATTTTATTGCAAAAAGGTCTACGACTTGGTCCGCCGCTGCTGCCACTGGACTTGAGGTTAGTCGTCTGGACAGTTGGTTTATTGGTCACACTTGGGCTCGCACATAATTTATGTGAGAATTGTGAGCAAGTCATTCCCATCACCATCACTCAGCTCAGTCAGGCAAGTCAGCCGAGCACATGGCTGCCTGCCAAGACGAAGGGGGAAGACAGTCACCTAGCTTGAGCCCGAGAGCTCAAATGAATTGTGTGAACTAAATTAAAACCAAAACGAAAAGACAAAACACATGCAATTTGCTGCGGGTGTCTTTTGAAAGTGGCGAGCTGATGCTCTAAGACTTGAGATCTGATAAATTTAGGTTACGAATATAAATATTATAATGGAAACATAAGACAATTGTAGAAAGGCTTTGATAGGGTTTTTTTTTTGCTTCCAAGTAGCAAGATAAATGCCAAAGTTTAAGTGTTGAAAAAAATTTGGAGATTTTTAATTACTTTCCAAAGATATATTAAAACAAATATAAGGATCATATATAAGATGCTAAAATAAATTCTTCATATTTCATCTCTCTTTCTATATTGGAAAAAATATTAAGCAAATATAATATATAATGTTTGCAAATACTTTGTTTATTAAATTTCAGCATGTAATGATACGAAATCTGTTCTCCATATGTGGATTATATCATTAATTTTTTTTTAAATTGTACTTAAAGATTTATTTTTTTTAAATAGTAAAATATTTTAATTTCTAAATTTTCCTAAATCTTTCAAGTTCTTTTAAACTTTCTTTTAACATAAAAGTACTAATTAATCCATATTACTTTTTCTCCATGTTCTATAAATATTTATTTAAATCTATTCAATGTATTACCTTATGTAGGTATGTCTTCTTAAATCTTCTAAGTTCTTTAAATAAGAAATAAATATAAAATACTTCATTTATACATATTCATTTTTCCCTCAAGCTTTAAAGATATTTTCCTTGAGTCTCTCTCTCCTCTTTACGACCTTTCTCTGCAATTCCCATTCTCCTTCCCACAGTTAAACAACTCTTGATACCCTCACACCATATATGGTTTACATCCGAAGAGCGTCTGCCATGTGGGGACCCTAAAGAAAGCCCACTAATATAGATCGCACGCCGAGTGTTGTCTCTGCTCGTCTTGAGTCACCGTGAACTGCAGTGTGCACTGTGAACTAACACGAGTGAGCCGAGGAGCAAAAGAACAGAAGAACCGAGGCTGAAGAGTCTCCAGTCTCGATCTAATTCACGTTGCTATCGCGAACGTGTGGCGTGGCGTGTCTTGGGTGGCAAGCTTCCGTTCCCAAAGCGCGCTGCTGTTGTTGCTGCTGTTGCGTGTTGCTAATTGTTTGAGTACTTGAGAAACTTGCGACCGCTAAAAGTAAAACAAGCATTTATTAAACTGATTAAAAGCAAAGTGCGCTGCACTTGGGCAGTTGCAAGTTGCCAATTGTAAGCAGCGAGTTGCAAGTTGCGTGTGCAGCAGCAGCTACTGCACGAGGAGGAATGCTTGCATTAGCTTCAGTGGGCCTAATCACAGTTGTGACTAAACAAAGAACGCACTGATTAGCTGCCACGCCTCTGCAGCAGGGCCGTAGAGCCCACAGCGCTGCCTCTGCCGTAGCTGCCCCTGTGGCTGCTGCCGTTGCTTTTGTTATGCAAATTACTGAAACCAAAAATCAGACAAACGGAGAAAGGGGGAGGGGACTTACTTTTAACACCCACCCATTTTGCGGGCACAAACAGTTATAATTAATTGCCTGCTCGATATTTGGCATCCAATTACCACGCTCTGTGCTGCCCACCCGTCTATGCCTCCCCTCCCCCTCCCTTCACCCACCCTGCATAGGCAGCCCACGCGGCCTGCTCAATCAATAAAAACACGGGCCGCGCTATACTTATGGCTATAGATACTTTATGCTGCAAACAGGTTCGCTCTCTTGCACAGATCTAAGTCTCATCAGCAGCGACAGTTGTTGTTGTTGTTGTAGCGGATGTTGCCGCTGCTCAGAGCGTTGCGACGGGGCGTCCGCAGCGCGTTGCACAGTTGCCAAAGGGTTAAATTACGTTGAAGTTTCAAATTTTCTGTCACATGTCAATTTTTGCGCTATAATTCCCAAGTGGTTTATGCAAAGTTATAGAATTTTTATGTGGGCAGCGCAACTTCAGTTTTCAGCACATCTTGCTACACTGTGCAGCGCCTGAACTTGATGTGAGACATGTGTGAATTCTGGTTTTGAAGCCATGTCTCAAACTGAATTTGGCGCTTGGGATTTTTATGAATGAACGCGAGTGGCAGCAGCAACAACAACAACAATAACCTCGACAACAACAACAACCTAAACAAGTTTCAGTTCCAGTTTCAGTTGTGCCACTCTTCCCCATGGCCATTTGCGTTTACTACGTTGCTGTTGCGGCTTTTGCAATCTGCTCACGGCCAGATATACAACAGCAGATACAACAGCGCCAGATACAAGCTACAAGATACGCATCACGCCCCCCCTCTGCCTGTGCCTGGGCAAATAATGAACCCGACCACGTCGCAGGTGGATTTCTAGTTCTCTTCGCAGCTCGAGTTACTCTGCCACAGTTCATTAATAAAATTCACTGAAGCGAAGCGAGGCAACTTCTCTCTGCTTTAGCTGCCCATTTATTTTCATCTGTGTGCAGCGATAGGGATAGAGTTTTTATTTGCTCACACTGGGTATATTGAATTCTTTTCAGGCGTGTTTTTATGAAACCCCAACTAATTGAATAATAATCCATGCATTTCCATATGAATAGCCGATTAAGACATGTTGTTCATTTAGCATAAACGATTCGCTTGACCATCGGCCTCGCAGCGACGTCATCTATCGGAAATGGTAACGCGTGTTGGGGGTGTTGTTGAGGAGGCGTGGGAGGCTGCAGCACATTCGATATGGCTTAGCGCTTTTGTGTGCGACTTGATTTCGCCTATTTTTTCTTTTTTTTTGTTACAACAAAAGCGGCCCAAATTAACTAGAATTTTGTTCGTGATCTAGAAAAAAAGTAGAAATTACTATTGATAAGATGTGTTCTCTTTTGTGGGGTATTAAGTTTAGCTAATTAGCTCAGAGGCAGCGCTGACAAATGATGAATATGTAAACGTTCTATAAGTGTAATAGGATGTTTTGGGGGCTAAATTTCATTGCTTAATTATTGCGTTTTTTCTTAATATAAGTTTAATTATTTAGTATAACTGCGGAAATGTAAATGTAATATGTTTTTACTATGAGATTGTCGAAAAAACTTAAAAAATTCAACATACTACTAAATATATAAATTTAATTGAATTTTGGTCTTTTGACCTCGAAATAAAAAACAAAGGTCGCCGAAACTCTACAAATAAATACATTTACTGACACCAATACAAGCTAAATAAATCGTTGACATTCATATTTAAAATGGACCATCTTTATAAAGTGTTTTACTTTCTGTAAATGTTTTAAATTAATTTTTAGCTCATATTAACTTCTATTGTATATTGTGGTGTGTGACAAATTATTTTTTTTTTTTAATTTAAAGTGAGTAAAAATATATATATATATATATTTTTTTTTGAAAGTAAATAAAATGTTTCAAATATGCTGGCCTTCATTTTGATATTAGGGATGAAATTGAATTAATTGTATTTAATAAAGATGTAATGTACCCTACATTGACTTTATTCATTTTTTATCAGTTATTAAGATAAAAAAATCCCCAAATAATGTTTGTAAATCTTTGTATAAGCTTTAAAATTAATTTTGTAGTGGAATTTATCTATTAATTTTCGTACATTGTACATTGTTTTTTAAATTTTTTATATTTAAAATAAACTAAAACCGTAAATAAATTTATATTTGACAGTAAATAAAATGCTTGATAATATTATTATTTAATTTAATGTTTTTTAATGTTTTTAAATATTTATTAATTAATTTAAAATAAATTGTTTAATCATTATTTTTTGTATTATTTAATGGTATATTTGATTGGGTAATCTTGCGATTTACCTAAATATTCTTAAATATTTATTCACTTATTTCAGTTGAATTTTAAAGGTTGTCACTTATATATTTTTCGAATTAGTTGTTCCCCTGAATCAATTATTATTTACCAATCGAACTTCGTTTAAATTGAATATTCAAGTTTTAAGCCCTCGTCGGTATTCACCACATGTGAGGCTAAACGTAAAACATGGAACCGTGCAACCGCAACAGAAAAACGCAGTCGCCCAATCACAATATGCAGCAAATTAAGCCGAATTAAAAAACGTCATGCGGCGTGGCGTGGACTCCATTGAATATGGCCCCGACAGACAGACGGACAGACGGAGGGAGTTGACTACACTACAGTTCACTACAGAACACTACGTAGAGTCGCTTTAATATTTAAAGTATACGGTATGAATAGATTTCGCCATGCAACGAGCTGCCTTGCCATATTGCACTCTTTTCCTTTTTCGGCGCATTTCCCGACTGACAGCTGCCAATTGTTCAATTATTGCGCAGAGCGAAGGCGGAATGCGGAAGGAGGAAGGGGGGGGGGACAGATGACTCTCCCGACGGATAGTTTGCCTGGCTTGACTGCTGTCGCAGCGTTTAAAAAACTCCAACTATCATTTAATCATAAAAAATGCACGCGCCTATAGAATAAATCCCTCTGCGTTAATTGCCCCATTCCGGACTCGATGCCGTCCGTCTCGTGGCACTGTTAATTGCATATCAATGCAGCATCAGCAGAGCCAGGATCAGTAGCTGGAGGTGGAGGAGGGCTGCACTACAGCTCTGGCTTTGGCTGTGGCTGGGGTGGTCGCTTGGTCAGGATGAGCTCTAGGATGCAGTCAGGCAGTCAACCAGCCTGGCAGTTCATCACAGTGTCATTGACAGCACAGGCGTCGCTGTTGACGTCGACGTTGGCAGCGACAGCAACGGCGGCATCGGTGGTTGCCATCTGCTGATAGTTGTAGCCACTGATGGCAATTAAACTGATAGACTTTTAACGCATTTTGCGATTTTAATTATTAACTTGGCATATCGATAAGCCAGTCTCCTCCCCGTCTTTTTATCTTGCTCACTCCCTTTCTCTCTCTCTCTCTCTCTCTTTCTCTCGCTCTGCACGCTGCATGATAAATGCCTTTTCAATGACATTAACATATGCGTGTGTGTTTTGATGATGTCTCTGTGTGTCACAGTGTATGCCTGTGTGTGTGTGTGTGGGTGTGTGTGTGTGTATGTGTGTGTGTGTGTGTGTGTGTGTGTGTGTGTGTGTGTGTGTGTGTGTGTGTGTGTGTGTGTGTGTGTGTGTGTGTGTGTGTGTGTGTGTGTGTGTGTGTGTGGTATCTGTGGCTGCATACGCATCAGTGCTGTGCAACTTGCGGCATTGTCGCCAAGACAACCAACAGTTCCTCCTCACTAACTATGCATAACTCATGATATGCCTCGAGTTGCTTCTCAAGCAAATTTATTATTAACAATTGCATTTATAAATATTAATGATGTTAAAAACGGCATTGAATTAACGTAATTAATATGACGCAAAATCAAGTTGTTTCTTGATCAATATCAACATCAAATCGGACAAGTTTTGTTCTTCAGTTTCAGATTAACTAATGTAGTTGCATTAATCAGTGTAAGAGTAATTCGAAACTAGCTTGAGCAAATCTGACAATGTCTGTCTCTGTCTGGGTGTATTGACCCTGCAGGCAACATGTGGCAGACAACATGGAGCTGTCTTTAAACAAGGTCTATCGTTGCTGCTGCTGCTGCTGATGGCATCTGGCTTGTCATTGCACATTACGTATTGTCTTTATTTAATGTTTGCAATTTGCCAAATTTATTATGCAAGGATTTGAGTTGAGGGCCCGACGCAGCGACAGTGTCATTTATTGCATTTATCATGCAGAGCTACGCCCAAGCTGGCAGCCCTCTCCTCTCCTTTCTTCACTCTAGTGTGTGCAGGGCGACAATGGCAGCGCTCTCTGCCTGCCTGCCTGCCTAGCTGCCACTGCCTAGCAGCCTGCCTAGCTGCCACTGCCTGACACTGATTGCAATTTTAATTTACAATAAAACTCATTAGCAGTGATTGCTGTTTACCGTTAGGTATGCAAGGTGGAGAAGAGGGGTAGAGGCTTGGGCCCAGCTAAATGTGCCAAGTGCTGTTTCGCTTCTGCTTCTTTCTCCTCTCTAAGTGCATAAACGTGTCACTGTATTACGAGTTCATTTACAGCAGGAACGCCGGCCAGAGCAATTGTGCCATTACCCACTGTGCCACCACCCACTGTACTGCCTGCCTAGCTCAACTACGTTTGTATGTGTGTGTGTTTGTGTTGACTTTGGTAGGCATTATCATTAGCATTAGGCAAATTTAAGTTGTAATGCCTGCACTGGCTCAGCTGCTGCTCAGCCTAGACTAACAGATGCCACGGCATTCGCAATTGCAATCAATATTGGTATAGCCATTTGCCAAAAATCTTTGACAATGAAAACACGTTGCTTTGGCATTTAATTTTTATGCATTGCGAATTTTGCAACAATTTTTCAATTAATTTTGACGGCTCAATTTGTGCATTTATGTTGCGGCTATGTCGATAAGGCAATCGAATTGCCCCTTTACAGATTTCAGATTTCAGATTCGATTAGCTTAATTAACAACTGTCAAAGGCAGAGGAATATTTTCACATTTACAAAAGCCGCCACAAGCGCATTTCCATTTCAATTTACAAGTATTAACTTCATTAGAAACTGTAACTATTTATTTGTTTGACTCTCTGTCAACTCGTTGAGAGAACGCAGCTTAAGTTAGCTGTATGTCAAATATTATTTTTGAAACTAAATATTTTCAAAAGAAACAAGTTGGAAATTATTAGGTCTTAAGAAACGCGACTGTTGCATATCCTGTAATTTCTTTGGTATAACGTTAGGCAACTCTATAAATTATTTTCTTTTGGCTTTTTTGAGAGACTAAAAAATAAAGAAAACATTTATCAAAAAATATTTATAAAATAAATGCAAAATAATTATAAAGATCTTAATAGCAATTACTAATTAAAAAATATCTTTGATTTGTTCTATAAGATTTAAAGCTAGGCCAACATTTTGACTTATTTTTGAGTAGAAAGCTTTAAAAAAATGTTAAAAATTAATTTTAAATTTAATAAATAAATAAATAATTATAATTTTGCATTTACACTATGCAAGCATACCCTGTTTAAGGAAAATAAAATTCAATATCCCTATAATATTTAAGTTGTTAAAGTAGCCCAGTCTTAATTTGCTTACAAGTTCAAATTGATTTATGTTTTTCTTTACCGCAAAAATGTTTTTCATTTTGTTGGCAATACAATTAATTTACATATGCTTGATTGTTGATCGAGATGGTTTTGGCTGCTTATCACTATCGCACACTGATATATAAAAGATACACATAGATTTACAGATACAGATTACCATGACAGGGAGTGTCTCTTGAATGGCAAACAGCATGGATATTGCATAGCACAAATGAACAAACAAACACAAAACGCACTTAAATACATTCGATTATCTGGCCACATAATTAAACCTGACCAAAAAAGCCGAAGCAACGGCTGTCAGTGCCTGCCTGTGTGTATGTATGTGTGTGTGTGTATGTATGTGTGTGTATGTGTGTTGGTTTCATGTGTCAAGCTACGAGCTGCCAGCTGCAGCATTTCAATAGAATATTTGCAGGCTGGCAGATGTGACGTATACGCAATGTAATGCAGCACATTACAATTAATCATACTACCGGTAAGCCGGCTTAGTCCCAGCACATTAAAATCAAATATGCACCCTTTGTGCGTGTAATTGTGTTTGTTGTGTTGCACGCGTATGTGTGTGAGTGTGTGCATGTTATTCACACGCTTAAGCTGTACACACACGCACACACACACACGGGGTTTGGGCACATTTTAATTAAGTAAGCGCAGCGGTTATATTAGTTAGTTAATTTCATTATGTAATACCCTTTGAAGGCCTTTTGTTATAGTTATTGGCTTTAATTAAGCATTATTGGCCGCATTCGCATATTAGCGTCGGCCAACGCGTTCCACCAGCATCATCATCATTATTGGCCGTGTGCGCGAATTATGTGATAATCCCGGATGTATAGCGAAAAATCAATGCGAAAATTGTACGAACTAAAAATTTAAAGAACTTTAAGAGGCCTGGAAAATATCCTTTTACGATTCTCTCTCTCTCTCTCTCTCTCTCTCTCTCTCTCTCTGTCGTTTCTCCGTTTGCTCTTTAATTATGCAAAACTCGCCTAATCTGTTAATTATAAAATACAAAAAATAAAAACATCAACAGCGACAGCGACGGCGGCAAAGGAAAGGCCAGCAATAATAAAGAAAAACAATTTACGACCCTCGCTTTGCATCGGATCGCATAAGCGAAATGCTCAAAGCACAACTGTCAACAAACAAACAAAAGTTCACAGGCAACGGTATTGGCGGTGTGGAGGGGGACAGTTTACACCGACCAGCGCATACTCTAGCGGAAGTTTGCAGAATCTCCTCTTCCACTCAATTCTTGCTAAGTTCGGCTCAAATTGCAGGTAATTTCTTGGCTCTCTCCCGCTCAGATAATCTCACACGTTTACCAAGACCATTGCGAGAGGGCAATAATGAGTGAGAGAGAGAGAGTATGTAACAAGCGTTTGCTCTTCTGAGCCCAGAGTCCTGGGCAGACAAATGACCAGGCGTAGCAGTAGCGGCTCCATCTCCCCCCTCTTGGCAGGTCTCTCTTGTTCAACCCGTTCATTTTGCATTCAGTGCAGACAGACGGACAGACAGTCGGACAGACAGACGGAAAGACAGACGGACAGGCAGACAGCCAGACTTGTTGTTGTTGTTACTGCTGTGGCTGATGGGCCGGCATCGTTGTGTTAATAATTATGGAAAATCAACGCTTCGGCATCATTTGGCAACTCATTAAAATTCATAAATTATACTTCAGCGTTTCATTAAAAAATCAGACGGCAACAGCAGCAGCAACTGCAACAGGGCAACGAACGTAACGGCGCGTCCGATAATGGTGCGATGTGGGCGTGGCAACGCATCTAAAGCGAAACAATGAGTGTGCACAGCTTTACAACAGTCTGTCCAAAGGACCAGTCTGTCTCTCTGTCCCGCTGTCCCGCTGTCCCGCTGTGCCCGCTGGGACAGTAATAAGAGCATTAATAAATGCCAGCATAAGTATTTTATGCAAATGCATTAAATCAATATAAAATAATTTAATTAAATTATAAAAAAAAAAAAATGAAAAAATACAAGGGAAAATTGTCCATCACAGCGATAACAATGACGATAATTTCATTTTAATTGAATGTATATCAACGTGTTCTAGAGAAAATTACAGAGGCTTGCTAATCATCGTATGTTCCTGCCGTGTAATATGCACTTTAATTGTCATAATTGCCCTAATGCTAAACATAGCATAGATTATTCAGTCACCCGTCGAAATGTTGCAAAAATGTATTTTGAAATTGAAATTTTAAAATTTATTTAATATACATATGTACAATCAGGTTCAAAAGGCGATATTGGTAACATTAAAACCAATTTGGAAAATCATAAAACTAAAATAGTTTTAGTTTAGCATAATTATATTCTGAGCACGCAGGGTGGGGTAGGGTATACAGTGTACGTAAAGTGTTTTTGTTTGTAGGGTCGAACATGAAAGAGTATGCCAAGTTTATATAGTAAAGTGTTGAGACTTCTTTAAGCTAAGCTTTTTCAGCTAACACTTTTTCTGCAATGATTAAACTTCTTATTAAACGAAATTGTTTTGCTTAGACGGAAAAACTTCTAGAAGTGAAGAACTTAGACAACTTTTACCGCGGTTAGTGTCCGACCAAGAGAAGATTTAATTGTTCTTCTGTATTATTTACTCGATTAATCGATGATGGAACTATTTATCAATTTTAGTAAATGACTGTCTATATACATTTACAAATCAAAACTATTTCATTAGTTATTTGCCTAGAGGCAATCAGATTATATTCTTTAAATAAGTTTTGTTCAAGTACATCTCATGCCACGCTTGCAAGTCATTTCGTAGGGTATATAAAAGTCGAGGGCGCTACAATGTTGCCTCACTTCACTTGCTTTGCTGCGTTATTAGTCGATTTAGTCGCATTGCAATGCAAATAATTATCATCAATTTGAGCATTAATCATTAATTAGTTGCATTACAATCGCATGACCAGTACAGCTGGGTGATACGATATTAAAGCCCGCTTGTTGAATTTGTAATAAAATGAAATGAAACAAGTGGAGAGCCGCGTACATTTTTATCCGACTTGAATAAATATTTTCGCAATTGTTTTTGTCTGCGGCTGTATCGCAATCGAATTGCAGATTGGGGATTGTGGAATTTCATGGATCGAGTACTGGATATTTGCAGAAGGTTCACTTGACTTATGGATACGTAAAGTGTGGAAATAATAACAAAAATATGAAAATAATAATGAGCGGACACTATTTAAAAATATTATTGAAAAAATATATAATAATTAATCTTAAAAATAAACTTTACCTAAACATTTTTCAACATTTCTACTCAATTCTTTATCAATTTCCTTCCCATTCACAGGGTACTTACAAATAAATAAAACAATAAAGTATCAAACATGTTTTATTTTTTAACTCCAATTGTAAAAGTAAAACATGAAAATAAACAACTGCATATTAATTAAATTACACACAAATTAAGCTTGTGCTGCATTTGTGTGTGTGATTGTTTTTATTTTGCTGCATGCGCAAAACATGAAATTCCATGAGCTTAACAATTATTTCAGTTTATTTGAAAGGCCGCGAGAGGCTACTTAATTCTCTTTACCAACTTCCAACTTGGCACTCGTAAATTGGTCAAGCGGCGCGCTGTGAACCGTGATATGACCAGCCAAACCCCTGCCCGCCCTTCCCGATTCCCTCTCTCTTGACCACACTTCGTACACCCTGGGCTCAATATTCAACACCCTTCGCGCTCGACGCTCATTAAAACTCGTCAGCAAACGGGAAAAAAGGCGTTTTAAAAACGGCAACTCTGCACCGAATGCGCTTTATTACATACAACGATACATAAGAAAATGCGAGGAAAATGTTTTTTTTTGCCTGCTCGTTCACTCAACTGTTCAGCAAGTTGCAGGGAATCCCCACGATCATGTTGGCTATAAGGATGTGCTTTGCAACAGTCGAAGTGTAGGATGAGGATGAGTATGAGTGTAGTGTAATATTGGGTTGGGCTCATGCAAACGTATATGATCTAACTACATATAATATTCGTTTTTTAATAAAAGTCCTGAAACTTTTAAATTTCACCATGTACTAAACAGAGAATTTTATTATGTATTACCCATTTTATTAATTAAAAAACTATTTTCTTCTATTTCTATTTTAATAAATTTATTTCTCAGTGATTTTCTTTGAGTCGATTGTTCTTGCTTAGATTAAATAAATCAATAAAATAAATGTAAATATATTACAAAATATTATTATTATTAAGAGTGTGACATTATTTCTATTAAATTATTTTGTACAATTATCCAAAATTATAAAGATTTTCTTTTTAAATTTTTTTAATTTAAATAAAATTTATTTAACTGAAAAAAACTCAATCAATGTCAATGAAATTTGAGAAACCTTTTCTTAGAATTCTGTTCTTGATAATCACATTTCTGCTTCTGCCCAAAAAGAGCATCAGTTCAACTGAAGAGCAAAATAGACTTTCTCTATCTGCAACTTTTTGCAATAACTTCACATCGAGCACAAAATGAGCAGCAACAACAACAACAGCCGAAGCAGAAGCAGCAGTAGCTGTGCCAGTATCAGCGACGGCAGCAGCGAAATCAATTAATGAATTGGTAAAAATTAAGTGCTTCAATTGCATGAAATTGATTTCGAATAATAATTTTCAGTTTTAAGTTGAGTGAAAAAAAGAAGAAATATATCTGAATACGCATGCAGGCAGGCAGGATGGGCAAGCACGGCGGCAGGATAATAATAATGCATAATGGCTACCGCCGGAGGCGACAGTGGCAGAAACAACAAATATGAAAACAGCAGCGGCAGCGGCAGCTGCGGCAGCAAGTCCGACCTTTTACACCGTGCAATGACTCCGGCAAGTTCAAAAGGGCAGCGCATCCTGGCCGGGCGAGAGAAAAGAACCCATGCCCAAAGGACGACTTTTCTTTTGGCTGCATAATAAAAAATAATAATCATAATTTTTTTCATTGCCGACGCGTTGCGTTTTCCTTTTTCTGCCATTTTTAATGCACTTACTTCACGGCTCGACAGAGGCGTAGTCTGAGTTGAAGCTGGAGCTTGAGCTGGAGTTGCCACAACAGCCAAGGAAACGTGCAACCGGGCAGAATCCGCCGCAGGTGTTGGTCACCGTTAGCAACGTATTTTAATGGGCATTATCTGCATCATGAAAATTAAAAACTTTTCTGCTGCCGCAGTTGACGCTGCGCTGCCATTGCAGTTGCCGTTGTTGTTGTTGTTGTTGCTGCTGTTGTTGTTGCACACAAATTAATTTTCCTAATTATAAGGCCAGTCCAATGCTCACAATGCAATCGTAAATTAGCCAAGTTTATGCGTGCAGGCAAAGTTTTTCCGCTGCGCCTATCTAACCCGCTGTCCCCTTCCTTTGGCTCTCCCCCTTCTCCTTCCCCTTCTCCTTCTCCTTGCACAAACATGTTTGCATCGTCTCGGCCAACGCGATAATGTTATCTAAACAAGCATAAAGTTTTGCATCAAGAGCTAAAAATCTAAATATTATTACCAGCATCCGGTTCGCTTGACTCGCTGTAACTTTAACTTGCAACTTCAGCTTCAACTGCAGCTCCACATTCACTTCGCGCTGTGGACACGCCGACTCGACTGGCCACTTTTATTTTTAGACCGTTGCCCGCTTGATTATAGTTTAAGGCAATTGCCAGCACAGGAGGCACCCCATGGGCTGTACCTAAATTTGCTTAGAGGAAGTTGCAAGCAGCGCGATCAAAGGGAGGTGGGGGAGGGACAGGAGTCATGAGAGGGCCAATGGCAGGGTCCGAGCTGGCTACAGAGTGTGGCACAAAGTACATCGTGGCCATAATGTGGCGTGTAAGCAACGCGAGTGCCAGGCAGCACCAGACAGCGGAGATGATCGACCATATTGGTTAGGATATAAAGAAAGGAAGCTTATATTATATAAGGAACATGTGAAAAATTTTTCAAGCCAGGTTTTAAGAGTCTGAGATAGAGCTTTCCTTGCTTTCCTTGCTTTCTACTTCCTTTTATTCCTTGAGTTTATTTTAATGTTTTTAAGAAAGTTTTTGTTTTAATTTAGTATGATTTGCAGAAAAAAATAGCGAGAAAAAATAATTATTCAGTATAATTTATTTATCTTTATTTACAATTTTATAAAGTAGTATCAATTTCAGAAATGGTTTATAATCAATCAGCTTATTTAACAGAGCTTAACGTATTTATTAAATTTAATTTAATTTGTTTAATTTTTCAATGTTCTTAATTTATTTAATTTTAGATTGACCATTGAAAATGGTCAAAAATGGTATACTAAGTTTGTGCAAATATATGTAACAGGCAGAAGGGGGCGTGGTAGACCCCACAAAGTATATATAATCTTGCTCAGGATCACTAGCCGAGTTGACAGAGTTGACACACAGATCTCAGCTATTATACAAGCTAGAGACACCAAATTTGTTGTATTAACTTCACAAGCTCCTGGAGTTTATTTCAAATTTGAGGTGCCACGCCCACCGCCTCTAAAAATGGTAAAATACATTTTTGAGTTAGCTTTGTGACGAAAGTATTAAAGTTTTAACGTATTGCTTAACACACACATGGATATTTACTATATGCATATATATTCCAAATTTCAATCCGATCGGATCATAAACACAAAAGTATTTTAATTAAACGTTTTCCGTAGTTTCACTGTTTGCACCTTTGACGTCATCGTCGCGTTGCTTCGATTCAGCCCCAGCGTGTGTAAAGATGATTGATCTAATTTAAACAGTAGGTGGCATATGAACTTTTGCATAGGAAATAAAAGTGGGATAAATTCTTTCGAGACTGGGCGAATGGTACTTACTGTCGGGTGCGCTCGACTGTAGCTTTCCTTACTTGTTTCATTTATTACATTTATATAATTTATTTAATATAATTAATTTATTTTAAATTGTTTTGCTTTTTTAATTTGTTTAATTTGTTAATTTATGTGATTTATTTTACTTATATAACTTATTTAATTATAAACCATTTTGCTTATTTTATTTTCTTAATTTTGTTCAATAAATTTTTAAATTATTTAAATTGTTAAATTAATATTTTAATTTTACAACAAGCAACGTGAATACAAATTTCAGCTCTATCCCATTGCTAATATGTCCGCACTACAGTGCATCTCTGCAGCCCTGCCAACATCTTCGTCCCGCCACATTAACAAGCCAATCCTGCGTTCCAGTTTTTTATGGTCGACACAGGAAGCGTAACGAATTGAACATGCTGTATGGGGACGACATGCGACAAAAGTGCTGATTATTGAAATTAACTTTGATTTGTTTGTTGTTCAGCTGCAGCGGCAAATTACAAACTAACTAACTGGCTAACTAAGTATGGAACGCATTGCGACCGTGGGGTGTCAAGTGCCACAGCCAGAGGCAAAGGCACACAGAATAAGAAAAACTTTGCAACTGCATGGGGGCTAACAAAGAGAACATGAAAAAAGCGGGTAAGAGAACGAAATAAAGGAGCGCAGAGTGCTGCCACAGTATATGGCCAAATGGAAGTTGCTGTAAAAAATATGAACTACCAATTTCTGTTTGGAAATGTTGCAGAGAAAGCCCCATGGTTAATAATTACAGATCATAGACTGTAGAATACTCTGTAGGCTTGAAATAAATTAGAAAAATGTTGTAGAAGATTTTACTATTTAATTTTATTTACCTGATGGCACAATAAATAAGTTAATTACAAGTAAGAACGGCTACAGTCAAGTGTTGACTGTATAAGATCATGGATTTTTTAAGATTATGAAAAAATTCAGATTGAGAAAACTGTTATTAAACGTGGTTTTCAAAGAAATATAATAAACAACACATATAATTTCCAGTTAGACGCCATGCAGTCCAAGCAGTTGAAAAAAACACTGCTTGGAAAAATCACTGCTTGCCTGCTTGCAGTGGGCGCAGTGCAAATCTATATGAAACGTTGAATAACTTTTTTGTTTATTATCCGATTGGAACCAAATTTTCGGCGATCGCTTTGGTAGTGATAGTTGTCATATACACCAAAACTAAATACTGTAGTTTTATTATTGCGCTTTCTATACGGTTTATCGATTTGCGGGGGCGGAAGTAGGCGTGGCCCAAATTTTAATAAACATTTTACAGCATCTAACGCACATGAGTGTTGTCACAAATTTGGTGGCTCTAGCTTTTTTAGTTTCTGAGATATAGGCGCTTGCTATACGGTTTATCGATTTGCGGGGGCGGAAGTAGGCGTGGCCCAAATTTTTATAAAAATTTTACAGCGTATGACGCGTATGAGTGTTATCACCAAATTTGTTGGCTCTAGCTTTCTTAGTTTCTGAGATATAGACGTTCATACAGACGGACAGACAGACATGGCTTAATTGACTCGGCTAGTGAACCTAAGCAAGAATATATATACTTTATGGGGTCGCAGATGACTCCTTTTGCCTGTTACGCACATTTCGACAAACACAATAAAGCATGTATTTTTTTAAAATCCATGGTCTAAACACTATGAGTACAAATTTCAAATAATTTAAATTATATAATATTATATACAAATATAAATATATAAAATATAAAAGTTTAACTTAAAATAAATTTCTTTTCATTGAACACTTTTAAAATCTGTTAAAATGTTTCTAAATTTCTAGAGTTAAACTTTGAAAGATATCACTAGGATCTCTACAGACAGTACACTATCTTAAAGATATCAACCCACTTAAAATCTCATAGTGTTTCCATGATAATAACAAATTTCTCATGTTTCTTAGCTTAAAGCAAACGTTTAACTAGCTAGCACGTAAGCCTGATTTGCACTCTTAAGCTCACTTGCTCAACTGCAGCTTAACATGTATGCATGCTTACAGGGTATACAACCAAGCAGAAACAAAATCAAAGAAATCCACTCTGCCTGTTCGATTGTGGGGGGGCAGGAGCTGGTGAGGTCAGGTACTTGAGGCGGTTTTACGCCGGCTACGAGACATTGACACAATAACACCTAAAGTGGCTTTGTCCGCCCGGCAATATTGACTGTCAGAAAGTGCGCACGGCAGCAGACCCCGAACCGGAATCCCAGTAACAGTGGCCGCTTCCCCTTTCATCTTTCTTTCAACATCTCTCTCTCTCTCTCTCTCTCTCTCTTTCTCTTTTTCTCTCTCACACACACAGCAGGCAATCCGCTTTCGCCTGCAACTCTCGCTGACTTTGGTCGCTGTATTCATGCATGAATTTTGAACGAAATTTTCATACCTTTTTTGCAATATTTTTTCGATTTACTCTCGTTTATTCTTTTTTGCTCCTTGTGCTCCGTGTGGGGGGGGGAGGTCTGTAGTTTTCCACTTCAGTCCGTTACTTTTCAATTTCCACGTGCACTTACACACACACGCACACACACACTCGCACTGACTGGCACAAACTTTTTGTACTGTGTCTTTGGCGCGATTTTCCGCTACGCTGCATTTTCATTACACGTGTGCCGGAACGAGACAGCGACACCTTAGACAAAGACAAAAGAAGGCTAAAAAGTTTTTTCGTTATTTCGTTTTTTTTTTCTCGTTTTTTCCAGTTTCTGTTGCCACTTTTATTGTACCGCCTGTCAGAGGCAGGCAACCGGGTAACGGGCCACCGGGCAACCAGTTAGCAATTGAAGTCGGCAGTCAGCAGTCGCCTTATTGCAAATTGCTTCAATTGCTTTTGGCTTACGACTTCGTCTGTCCGTTCGTCCGTCCGTTCGGACCCGACCCGAATGTCGTGCATCTTCAAACTTCAATCTTGTCTGCACACACCACCTGCGTCACCTGGCGTCGCGACACTCGGCGCCCTAGTGTTTGCTCGCTTACTTGCCACACTTGACCAAAATCAATGGCGGAGGCGTCGACGGCGGCGACAGCGTGAACGGCACAGACGGCTACAACAGATTATGTTGTTTAACAATCAAATAAATCACGCGGCGGTTAACTCAGCTCAGGTGGAAGCGCCGCGGCATGAGCAGCAACAACAACAACAAGAACAACAACAGCAATGAGTATCACAACATCAGAAGGTAGCCAAAAGGGAGTTGAACGAAGTGAGAATACTCTATTGGAAAATATGGTATATTATATACAACATATACTTCATGTAAAATAGTTTTAAATGAATTAGTTTCATTAAATATTTTAAAATGTATCATATACATTTAATTATGTACTTTATTAAATGAGAACACAATAAAATTATAAATTTTGTTTAGTTTTCTTAAATTTTTTTTTTATTTTAATGATTAAACGTTTACTGACTTTATTTGGTATTTTGGGGTATTTTGAACTATTTTTTACTCCTCAATAAATTCTTAAATTTACTTTAACAAAAATTATTAAAGCTTTTGTCTGAACTTAAATAAATAAATATTAATTATACATAAAATAATGCAAATGGTTTTACTTTTTTTATTTATTATTTATTAACTATTTAATATTATTTATTTATTATTGGTTATGCATTAATATTTATTTGTAGTTTTATTTATCTATTATTAATTATTTATTATTATATTATTTTTGTTTTTATACATATATCTTTTTTAGTTATTTTAAGTTTTTCTTTCTGCAGCAGTTTATTATTTAGTTTTCAATTAGTTTCTTTGCTTGCTTGCTCATTCATAAAGTCGGAATACCCTTTGCAACATGCCAACATAAATGTAAGGCCCCTGCCAACAACAACCACAGCAACAACAAGAACAACAACTAAAATAACGACAGCGTCAAGTTCTGCACGAAAGATTTTAGTTACCTTTTTGCCGCGAACCTGCACTCCCCGCTTCGCTCCGCACTTCCCCCCTCCAGCTCCCCTATCCTCCTTCACACTGTGTTACCAGCGCCGCTTCCCTTTGGCTTTTCTCATTGTCCGTCGCAGTCGACGTCACTGCCGCCTTCCGTTGTCTCTGCAATGTGTGGCTTATTGTATAAGCGCGTCATTCTGCGAATCTGCGCGTCCAATGTGGGCGTTTTATGTGGCCATGTCCCTAAGTTGTTGTTGTTGTTGTTGTTGTTGTTGTTGTTGTTGTTGTTGTTGTTGTTGTTGCCTGTTAGCCCATGTTGCGGTATTGCTTGTCTGTTTGGCTGCCTTGGCTGATTGTTGTGATTCTTGGTTCGCATATGGCCGGCAACCCCCTTCTCTACTACCTACAGCCTGTCGCCTGTGCCATGAGCCGTGTAAACATTGGCGCATGCCTGACTGCCGACAACAATAACAACAACATGCAGCAACGTGGCAAAGGCAACAATACAACACCTTAATGTGTGCGCCTGCCTGGAACTGATTCTAATCGCTTGGAGTGTGGTGTTAATGTTGATGTTTCAATTAATTTTTATTAGTTCAACTCGTTATGCGAGTGGCTTACACCAGGGGGCCGCCTCTGTCGTTGCCTCCGCTGCTGCTTATGAAAAATGATGTGCATGCACAGTGGACACAGGATGGGGCAGGGGCCAGGGCAGTGGCAGGGGCTAGTTGGGACAGGTGGCCAGCGGCACGGACACAGTTCAATCAACTAGCAAGCTTAAGCCATAAGCTTAGCTATGCTCCAGCCTCCGCTGCCCCCCACATCGTTTCCCATCCCATATCAGGCATATGGACATGACCTATCGAAGATCCATCAATTTGCATATTGCAGCAGCTACGCAATCGGCAGTGCACCTATAAACCCTTTGCTTGGCTCTTTTGCACGCCGTAAATAACCCGGCACACACACAGAGAGAGAGCGAGAGAGAAGGCCAACGTCGCCGCCAATCATTTATCAAAAATATTATCAATCAGTCAATAGATGAAATGGCTTGATGAATGTCCAACAAGCAGTCAGACCAGGCAAGGCAAGGCAAGGCAGAGCAGACAAGGGAAGATGGAGCCTGCTGCTGCACGGGGGCGTCTGTGTTGACAGCCCAGGCGCCCTGCACGTACAGTGGGCCGTGTGTATTGTGGGCTTGACGCTGATGCTGGTCAACAGCAAATAAAACAGCACAGAGCTTGCCGCACGAAAACAACAACGCTGCCTGCTCTCTGCTGCCTCTGCCTGCATTTGATTGATTTCGGAAAATGAAGAAAAATCGTGTCGAAACGCCAAGACAAAGTGAGCAGCGGCCAGTCCCGAAAACTGAAATTGCACAATGCCAGCCCCCTTCTTGTACCTGTATGGGTATGTGTGCGTATGAGCCAAAGATATGTATTGGTTTGCTGAGTGAAAAGCACTTACCTCTCTCTCCTGTGTTTCGCACTCTTTCATGGGTTGAATGCGGATGCTACAAAATTTAATTTGGGTCGCCGTATGAAATCTCAAGATGAATATAGTGCAAGATATGCATATGTATATGTATTTGTGTATGTTTGCGTGCAGCAGCACAGCTGAATAAGAAGACAAAAGCAAGAATCAACAATAAAAATCCGTTTGCATTTTGTACAACTTGCATATTGTTGTGTAACAACTGAAACTCTTTGCCTAGTTTTTGGGATACAATTGCGAGTAAATATAATTTTTTTTGACAGCGCTCGACTGTAAGAATAAATTGCAAAGAGAGGTTTGTGTGATACACTAGTAATATGGAACCAGAAATACCAGAAATACGTCTTTAACCAAAAATTTGTACCTGCTTTGCTAAATTAATAGACAAAATAAGAGGAAAAATATGATAGTTTTCTTTAGTTCTTCTAAATGCCTAATTGCAAATAGTTACAATGACAATGTGCGCAACTGCTTGCGTTAGTCTTACGCTCTTTACAAATGCGCTCTCTCAACTTATGCATTGCAAGAGAGCGGGAGAGTATTAAAATATGCACTACATGGGTAAGTGTTGTTGTTGCGTGAGAGAGTGACAGCAACATATTTCGAGTGCGAGTGCTAGTGCATGCAATGAGAGCGCGATGACAGCGCGCGTAAGACAACAACGATCAGAGGACGAGACAACGTTACTTGGTCTTTCCCTCTCTGCTGCTGCTAGGCAATTCAGGAAAGCACATAAAATTGCATGCCGACATTAAAGAAAAGTGTGTACAAATCTTGTTAAAGTCGCAAAACACTAACGAAATTCTATTGTGTGCTGTAGCTGTAACCTTTTGCACTGCAACAAACTGAAGTCTACTTACTTACACGCTCTGTGTGGTCGAATTTACACATTGTGGCTGTGGATGCATTTGAGGCTTTGGCTTGGCTTAAAATAAACTGCATTGTTGCCTTTCCAAAGTGCCTCCTCCTCTGGGACACAATTTTCGGCCAGAGATCATTTGGTATATTGGCGAGGCGGCAACTTCATCAGAAAGCGATTAACTCTGCCCCAGTCGTAGCAACAATGCAAATTTGATTATTGTGACCGCCAGCAACGCTTCCACATAAACAATACAAATCCACACACGCACACACACAGAGTGTACATGATGCGGACAACATTTGTTCCATTGTTTTGCTGGGCGATTTTTCTTCCTTTTTTTGGGACTTATTCAATTTGCTCTGCAACATGTCAAAAAGTTTTGTGCAGCAAATGAAAAATGTGCAGCAAAAGTGCAAAACGCAGCAAACATGCTACGAAAATTACAAATTTTTTTCATGTTGTTGCTGCTTTTGTTGCTGCTGTGTGCGTGTGTGTGTGTGTGTGTTAGCCGTTTTTGTTAGTTTGTCCGTGGCTTGTTGCTGTTGTTGTTGTTGTTGTTGTCTCTGGTGTTGTGAAAAGTATGCCAACGCCGGGCCCTAGAATGATGGAGTGACAGTGCCTGCCATCCGGGCGCTAGATTGCGACTAGCAACTGTGCGGAGTATCCACGGGGTTAGGGGTCGATGGAGGTCTCTGTCCTATCTCTGGCTGCTCTCCCTCTCTCTCTCTCTCTCGCTCACAGCATTTGACAAGTGGAGTGTGCGCCCAAATGCCTTTAGTACCTCTTTCATCTGCAAATATTTGTGTTATTAGAATTTTTAAGCCAGCTCCCAGAAACGTTTTTGCCAAAGCTCAAACTATTCATGCATACATAGCCGACGTCAGGTACGTGCTCTACGCATTACTTTCTGCTCAGAATCGACAAGAAATTGTGTTCATTTCGCAATTATAAATACAAGTATGAGAATTAACGCAGCTGAAGGAGTGAGAGAGATTTGTATGTAGCTTGATCAACTGCTGCTACTACTTCATTATTGTGTACTAAGTAAAATGAATTTATTATTATTTAATAAAATTTAAAACAAATTTAAAGCCAAACATTTTTCAGATTAACAAGATTTCCATAGCGAAAACAAATCGCGGAACGCACTCGTTAAACTCGTTTTGGCTTGCTGACGCAGTGTATGTAGCATACTTTTATGCGCAAACAGGGGCAGCCGTTATGCATGTGTGTGTGTGTGTGTGTGTGTCGGCTGTGTCGGTTGTGTCGCTTACGTCGCTGTCTGGTCGAGGCCGCTGTCAACGAAAATGTTTTGAAATTGTTTCGAAGCGTTTCGCTTGCGTTCTTTTTGTTGTTGTTCTTTTGTTAATTTTTTTTTTTTAATATTTAATTTCCGCATTAACGATGCGTCAGAGTTTTGCATATAATAAAAATGCCAATGCCAAATATTGACGCCACTCTTTGTGGCACTCTTTCTTTTATACTATATTATTAATTTTTTTAAGTTAATGCATTTCAATTTTTGCGGCGCCATCGACAATCGAGCGGAATAGATTTAGGACAGGCGACACTGCATTTTATTACACTTAAAGGAAATCTTTCTCGAAATTTGGCACAACGAAAAAAAGTTTTGCTCAAAAATAAACGTAAAATGGCAAGAGGTGGGAGAGGGAAAGGTAGCCAGACCGATAGAGAAGTTGGCGTAAGTAAGGCAACGCCATTTATCAGCGTGACACCTTGCCGGCTGGCCAAGTTGCTCCTGGATTGGCAGCCCTGCTAGGGTCTGAGTCCCCAGCTACGTTTTGTACTGTGACTACAGGCAAAGTTTGGCTATGTGTGTGTGTGTGTGTGTACAAGTGTGCTACATTTTTATGGCATGTGAGAAATGGCGCAGAAAGTGTGACACAAAATTGTAGACAAATTGCTTGAAATGATTTCATTTCTTTTATTTATGATGCCAACGCTCGCTCGAGTTTGCTTTTTTTGGAAAAGGCAACCGACGTTGCATTAAGGCCACAAAATTATGAGCATTTCATGCCAAGCCAATTGAATGATTGACTGACAAGTAAATAAATTGATTCGATGCTAAAAAGTCGATTTACAAGTGGGATTCAGAAAAAATATTGAATTAAATTTTTTTTTATATTTAGATTTTATTTATGAATTATTAGAAAATATGTTAAATTTAATTCCGCGTTGTTTAGTGTAAGAAACTAAGCACATGATATATCAGTTATTTTCCTAATGGTTTTTATCATTTGTTTTGGTTTTGCGATTAGCATAGCCCACGTAAAATGCTGATTAGCACGTCACGTCGAAGACACCTGATTGATACAGGGTAAAAAAAATTGAACTAAAATTAGGGTTTTACCTTTGGGTTATTAAATTTATGAGTTCTCGATTTCCCAAATTAAGTCTACGGAATTCCTGGTATAAAGACAAACTAAGCCTTTTTAAAAGGTTTAGTTGAATTTAAGCTGTATGAGAGTGCTGACTTATTGTGGGCATTGTGACTTGTTGAATGCAATAAACATTTTAAGTTTACTACATTTTTGGCAAAGGAATTTCCCTCTGTTTCCCATAAAAATTTAACAAATAATTTAACTTAATTTAATTAAATAATTTAGAGTTTTCTGCAATAAATATTTTAACGCAGAAGAACTTCCAAGAATGAGTACAAATACGCTCTCAAAAAGTGCCAAATTACCGGACATGATATTAGATGACAAACTTTGTCAGATTGACAAGTAAAGTGGATAGAGATCTCAGTGATGGAAATATATTAAATACACCTCCCTCACGTTTGCATTAGTTTGTAAACTAAGTCAGCTTAAACTATGAAATGGTTCGAAAACTTTGTCCTTGTCGTCGAGATCGTAGCCACTGGCGATTGGAAAGGGATTCAATGCTCATTGGATAGCTCTGGCAACTCCAAGTCAATGGACATATGGTCGGAGTATTGCCTTGGGTGAATTTCCAAATAGAATTATTGTGCAACTTGCTTTAATTGAAACACATTTTGCAGATTAACCAAACATAGCGTGCATAGGCGAGCATCATGTCAGACTGATTGATGGGAATTTTGGTATTGATTTTATCCTGAAATAATATTCTTTGAGGACTCTCACAGCATCTCAAGGCAGAAGAGCATAAGAAGCAGGCCAAGGATATTAAATTCCTGGAATATAAAATAAATGAAAATTTCATATTTACTGTAGAAATTTTTAAATGTTTGTCTCAATAAAATATACAAAAAATTTAAAATTATTTTCTTTATCAAAAAAATAATACCTGAAACGAGCAAATTTATTTTAAATTTAATTCGTAAGCAAATCTATTTATTTAAATTAAGCTAAATTTACACAGAATAACTATTTTATATATTTAAATAAAACCTGAAAAACAGAACTCTCTCTTTATGTATGCAAATATTTAAACAGCAGTCCATAAGTTCACTGCGATAGAAATATAAAGAAATAATAAAGAATGCACAGATATGCCAACAAATTTATTTGCTTTTTTAACAGTATATAGGAACTCATAGCAACAATTTTATCTCACAGTACGCGGGGAGTCTCCAAATAGATAAATGAAACCATAATTTTCCATATGTGATTTTTATCTGTGCTTTACAAATAAATAAATAAATTTTATAAAAAATAATAATAATAAACTTAATGCAATGAAATTGCTAGATAAGCAAAATTTAGCAAACACATTTAAAATAATAAGAATGATTTTGCATTTTTTGATGGAATCGAATTAATTTGCAAACACACAATTTCGCTTAGATTATGACACAAGCCCTTTGAGCTCTTTTATTTGTTTAGTTCAGTAGAACTTAAATATATTTTTCTGTCATAATATTCGCCCTGCCAAAACGTAGACAAAACCATTTTCTAAAAATCTAAAATGTTTGGCAGCATAAATCAAAACGAAAGCTGCAGCCCTTAAAAAATAATACTCACAGCTAACCCAAAACCATATCCATGTCCGCATCCTCCAGCATATCCATATCCGCGTATCCTCATATTCAAATGCCATGTCAGGCTGACAAAACTAAACTAAAACACAAATACTACATATGCATAACATGAGCGGCGGCTAAAACAAATCCTCAACGCAAATAACTGCCGACACATTTGCATGCGTATGTATATTTCACAAATATCCGACAACTGAGCGAAATGGAAACCAAAAGCCCAAATACCAAAACGCCAAAATAACAAGGCAAAAGCGAAAGGCAAAGGGAAAAAGCGGGCTACAACGATTGTTGCGAAAAAAAAACAGCAAAAAATACATAAATACTCACACACCCAGAGAAAAACAAAAACAAAAGCAAAACACGGCGTGGAGCAACAAAATGCAAAACACTTTTTCAAATGAGGCATTTCCGGTCGATACACGCAGACGGCACTAAAGCAAAGGCAAAGGGGTTAAAAAGAGGCGTGAAAAAGTAAAACATAATAAACGCCGTACATAAAAATCGGCGATGAAATCTGCAAAACAAATGCAGGAACAAAAGCCACGGCTCGAAAAGTGGACTGGGGTAGAATGGAAAAGGGACAAGGCATATTTAAGGCATATGCCACGGTTAATACAATAATATAAAAGGCAATAAAAATCGTGGCCGAGCTTGCGTAGAGAAGGGAAGGTGCAGACGGAGCAGGCACAGCAGCAGCTGCTCTTATCAGTGTGAAGCCATCAAATTCGATTAGATGAGGGCAGGCCATAACGGAAGAAAGAAACACTTGACTGTTTTGGCAGCTGCAAAAGATGAAGACAAGACCACGCCCCCGGCCCCGGCCCCGCCCCGAGTCCTTTTTCAAGCCTGTTGTCCTGCTGCCCGTAATTGTTTGCTTTGTGTTCATATTTTTTGCGTATTTACCGCTTCCCCCTTGGGCAGACGGAGAGCCAAAAAATAAGCTGACAGACATAAGGAACGTGTTGGGAAAAGAATCCTAAACATATTTTCCTGTTTATCAACAAGCAATTTTTTGTTCCTTCGTTAATTACAGCCCCGCCGAATCGATAATAATTATGACGAATGAGTCGAGTGACTGTCATTGTCGCAATTCATCGAACATAATATGAAGTTGTACTTCCTGATATGGCAGAGCTTTTACACACCCTCAGGCAGAGCTGATAGCATTACCAAACGATGTCACAGTTTTTGCCATAAGTTTCATAGATATCGTTTGAACCAGTTGAAGGAAATTAAAAGAGCACTATTTAGATAAACCTTGGGAGTTTTGAAAGTCCAAACATAGGATAACTTGGCGTTAATCTTTCCCGGGACTTGCCATGAAAAATCCAATTGAAATTTTAGCGTGAAGACTTATTCACATGATATGATAATAAAACGCCACTATCAATGAAAGATATGTAAATATTCGATGATATATAAAGAGATCTGGACTCGACTTTTCGAACAGTCAGTTTCTTGGTAACTGCGGTATAGACAAAATGGCATTTACTAAAGCTCTCTTTCCAACCACCTTCGATGAGAAGACCAAAATCTGGAGTGGAGCACCCAAGCGCGTGCTCTACGATCCCGATGCATCGATGGGCGAAGTTGTCTTCAACTCACTAAGAAACTATCCCCAGAATGTGTCACAAATTTCGGATATTGATGGAAGCGTTGTTACCTTCCAAGACATTAGGAACTGGGCCACACGCATTGCCATCTTCTTCAAGAGCGAGAAACTCACGCACAAGGATGTTGTGGGAATCATTGGAAATGCCAGCACATATGTCAGCTCCCTGGCTGTGGCTTGTCTCTTCAATACGACACCATTCCATGCTGTTGCCTACACCTACATGAAGGAGCCCGATGTCATATTGGGACTCTACGAAGTGACTAAGCCGAAAATTATGTTCTGCGATGGACACGACTATGAGGTTATGAAGGAAGTGACTAAGGGTTGGGCACCTAAGATCATTACGCTCACGGGACGTGTGGAGGGTGTGACAAGCATTGAGGATCTGCTGAAACCACATCCCTTAGAACGCATATACAAGTAAGTAGAAGAGATTATCTAAGGATATAGTGTGATTATACCCTTTGAAAATTGAGATTATTCCAAAGAGGTTATTCTTACTTGGTAGAAATGTATGGTATGTGTTTTTTTTAAATTTATCTTCTCGTCTGTTTGTATAAACGACAAGATCTCTAACTAACTACAAGAGCTAGACACTCAAAATTTGGCATAAAACTTCTTGTATACCATACGAATTAAGAGATTTTTAGACAATGGATTTTAAAAAAATACATGGTCTTTTGTGTTTGTCGAAATGTGCGTAATTGGCAGAAAGAGGCTTCTGCGACCCCATAAAGTATATATATTCTTGCTCAGGATCACTAGCCAAGTCGATTAAGCCATGTCTGTCTGTCCTTCTGTCCGTCTGTATTAACGCCTATATCTCAGAAACTAAAAAAGCTAGAGCCACCAAATTTGGTGATAACACTCATATGCGTCATACGCTGTAAAACTTTTATAAAAATTTGGGCCACGCCTACTTCCGCCCGCTTCGATAAACCGTATAGCAAGCGCCTATATCTCAGAAACTAAAAAAGCTAGAGCTACCAACTTTGGTGACAACACTTATGTGAATCATACGCTATAAAATTGTTATTAAAATTTGAACCACGCATACTTCCGCCCTCCCCCAAATCGATAAACCGTATAGTAACCTCAATAATAAAGCAACAGTATTCAGTTTTGGTGTATATGATAAATATCACCACTTAAACGATCGCTGAAAATTTGGTTCCGATCGGATAATGAACATAAAAGTTATTCAACGTTTCATATAGATTTGGACTGCGCCCACTGCAAGAAGGCAAGCAGTGATTTTTCCAAGCAGTGTTTTTTTTCAACTGCATGGACTGCTTGGCGTCTAACTCAAAATTATATGTGTTATTTATTATATTTCTTTGATAAACGCGTTTAATAACACTTTTCTCAATCTGAATTTTTCATAATCTTAAAAATCCATGGTCTTATACAGTCAACATTTGACTGAAGCCGTTCTTACTTGTTTTAAATGTTGAATTCCACACCCATAGCCCTCAAAAATTACGCAAATTCATTATTTTATTTCTAAAACTTCTTGTATTTATAGGCCCGAAGTTTTGGTTGAGGGTGGCGAACAGACTGCAGTAATTCTGTGCTCCTCAGGCACCTCGGGCAACCCTAAGGCTGTGGCTCTTTCCCATCAGCATGTGGCCAAGGTGGCACCGTAAGTGAAGCAATATTTCAATATACAGTATGATACAAAAAGCTGATCCTCCGCAGCATAACAAACGCTTCAGACATCGTACTGACAAGTGCCACATTGGATTGGATGACAGGCTTCTCGTGCATCATGCTGAGCTTCTTGTTCGGCACCAGGCAGGTGATCTTTAATGAAACCTTCAATGCGGAGAACTTTATTCGCATGACTGAACAGTATAAGGTGACCATGTATGCCATGGCCCCCTGGCAGGCCTATGAGGTCTTTACCAGTCCCCAAGCGTCGGAGGAGAAGTTTGCCAGTTTGCGTACTTGCTGCATTGTTGGCGGTTGGCTATCTACTGCTATTCTACAGAGGGCACAGAAGATGATGAAGAATGGCCTCATTATGTTCTCCTATGGCACCACCGAAGCTGCTGGCGTTTCGATTAGTTTGGATCTAAGTCTGGAGAATTCTGTAGGTGGTCTTCTGCCTGGAGTTCGCGTGAAGATTGTGGATGAAGAGGGCAATGCCTTGGGTCACAATCAAACCGGTGAGATTCTCATCGATATGGGTGTGAAATGGAAAGGTTATGTTGGCAATCCTGAGGATACGGCTACCACGCTCAAGGGTGATTGGATCAATCTTGGCGATGTTGGTCATTTCGATGATAATAACTTCCTCTATCTGACCGATCGTAAGAAGGATGTGTTAAAGTACAAGTCTAAGGATTACTGGCCCAATGAGATTGAACAGTTCATCACGGAGTTGCCAGGCATACAAACTGCCTGCGTGGTGGGAGTGAGGAATGTAGGTCGTTCCGATGCCGCTGGTGCCTTGGTTATTCTTAAGCCTGGCACACAGATCACCAAGCAGGAGATCATCGATCATGTGGCCAAGCGAGTTGTTGTGGAATACAAGCAGCTGAATGCAGGAGTTCAATTCGTAGACAAGTTGCCGCTGAATGCCAATGGAAAAGTGATGAGGAATCAGGCCAGGCAGTTGTTCGAATCACTTTCAGAAAGTAAATAAATTTAAGTTATTTGTTTTATAAATACCTTATCTAAATAATATTGTTATTTATGTTAAATGTTTTGGCGCAGAAGTTGGTGTAATATTATTAATACAATTTCAATTTATAACTTTTCAAAATAAAGTTATGAAAATTAGAAAAGAAAATGTCTTTTATATAAGAAGTTTCAAATCAGAAAGGAATCATCTGATTATAATAATTATAATTAGAAAACTTCACTTGGTTTACTATGCGTAAAAGGAGTTTCCCAGTTAATATCTCCAGAGTTCAAGGTATAATTGATTAAGTCATCGCTTATGCGATATTATTCAATAGGAGTTTCCCACTCGAACGCATTATTAGATTGGCTCGTGCATTATAAGCAGCTATAAGAGATAAGATACACTGAACTTTGTTCAAGTAATCAATTAATATATCCGTATTCTACCGTCACACGTTCTTTAATCTTATCAAATCGTGCACGCGCTGCGCCTTTGATTCATGGCTAAAACCCGTAGCAAGTTCAGGGTGCACATTCGTATCATATTAAGGTTTTTATACCGCCACTGTTGGATTTCTTTGTAATAATTTCTAATGCATAATTGATATAATAATGATACTCATTTTAATTATTTCCTTATTTTCTGAAAGTTTTAAGGTTGTTTTAGTTTTGCAAAAAAAATGTTATCATAGACAGGAAGTTGCTTTGTCTCCATTCGATTGGTTCCTCTTTTCGGTTTGATATTGCTTTTATATATTTCAACCCTCAAATTACAAACCCGCATTAACTATAAGTACGTATGTATATCTTTTCTACTATCATGTCGTTGTCGAAAAAAGTTCTACAGCAGATGATACGGATATCTATGACCCCCTCACACACACACACGTCTTGCACAAGCCACTCTAGGGTCGAAGCTGTAACCCACCCCCACCGTTAACACTGTAAGCGCCAGCCCCACCGGTCTACTTGGCTATGGCTAAAGTTAACCCAAGCTGCGTTCCAAGCCCAAAGTAAACACGACGAGGCCACTCAGGGGCGCACTCGGGTTGTTGGCCAGACAATTTTACCTACTTTATGTTTATTTATTTGCATATTTTTCAACTTAAAGACGACAATGGCAGCTCTATCAGCAACGCCATAACCATTGTGCAGCAGCACAAAAGCCATCTCAGCCAGGACAATGAGAATAGTCGAAGTGGAGCCAAGTAGAAGCCGCAGGCTGCTGCTGCATGCATTGTGCCGCTGTTTTATAATTGACAATAATACATAAGAGATATGTATAGTAAGTACGTGTGTATAGAAAAAAGCAAAGAGCATAATAATGGTAAGTAATACATTAGCCAGACGTAAGTCAAACCCAGACCCCACCCAGGGGCCCATCTTGACCAATCACCATTCTCATCCCCCAAGACAATCCTTGGGGCTGACACTGACAATGCATTTGTGCCCGTGAAAAAAAGGTCACGTCTTATCTATTTACCTAAACAATTTGCTTAAAATGTTTACAACATAAGCAACATCATCATCAGCCACAGCGCGTGTGCCCCGCCAACGCCCACCGCCCCCAATTCTGTACAGGTTGAAGCTCAAGTTCATTTCGTTCGTTTGGGCCACGGCTAGTGCCATCTATTTACCTTAAGTAGTCATGCGACCGTTTGTTGTTTGTTTCTCTTCTTTATTTTTTTGTAAATGCCTCGTGCCGTGGTGTGTGCGGCGAAGGCTGGCAAAATGCTCGACCAACATTAGAGCGCAATGGCCAGGGGAATTGTTTTATAAGCTATGAATAACAGTACAAAAAGAGAAAACGAAACGGAATGAAACGATACGGAGATAGGCAGGGGAAGGCAAAAGAGCAAGAAGCACACATGAACGTGGAACAGGATGGAGGAAACGAATTGTAGACACTCTTTAAAAAGAGATTTGTATAAATATAATTTTTCAACATAATACAGAAACAAGGCATGAAATTACAGTCCGTATGCCAAACTTTCTGTATGGATTTTTCAGAGCGTTATTTAATGTTTGAATTATGAGATTTCAGCTTGGTTCTTTCAAAATTTCTAAAAAAAAATACTTAAAATGTTGTATTTTAAAAAGAATTAATTTCTAATACTTTATATAAATTTAAATTAATTTGTTTTAAAACCAAACTCCGATCCCACACAACTTTATCGATAACTTACAGTCTGAATAGGTAATTAAATATATGGATTTCTATGAACCCAAGAGTTTAGATATTTATTAAAATTAAAGTTCGAGTACTTTACATAAATTTCATTTTTTGTTTAAATAATTTGCCCCTTATAAATAGGCAGTTAGATCAATATATGGTAGGATGTTTCCTTCTGTTTTAAATGCAACTCTAATCCCACATAAATGGAGAAATTTTTGGAGTCTTTTCTATTAGGTATTTGAACTATAGGATTTCAATTCAGATACTTAAAAAATTCTTTAGTTTCTGTTAAATATTTAACATATAATTAAATTTTGTATTTAATTATTTTCTATATTTGTGTTAGCCAATATTATCGATGTATGACAAATAAATATGAATTTAAATGTTTCATTTCTTATGCTTGGCAAACCGCCTTAGGAAGTGAAGGGAGCAAAATATCTTTCCACCCTCACTTCCTACCCCAAAAAGAGAAGAGCTGTGACAGAAAAACAAAATATGGCAAAGCATAGACCCAGGGTCTGCGGCTTGTGGCTGCCTTGTGCTACAGGTACCCCCTTACCCCTCCCCCTCTCTCTCTCTCTCTCTCTCTCTCTCTCTCTCTCTTTTCGTCTATAAACTGCCTGCAACTGTTACCGCTCCTTTTTCCATTTTAAGGCACACTCACTTGCCCTCAACTTTGAAGTTTTTTGAGAATGTGCGTCACTCTTAAAAGGTCTCTCGCACTTCGTCTTCCAAAAAATTGTTGTGTAAATTTCTGTTTTTTTGGCCTTTGCAGCAGCTTTGCTACATTTCCACAATGTTTTTGCGAATTTTACTGAGCTGCGGCACGCGCAGCTGCCTCCGCAGCTCGAAGGACTTAGTGATGGTCCTGACTTGATTATTGGTTTGTCGCATCAGTCTTTCCAATCAACATCATCTATCAGCATTAAACTCAAAGTCAGGGCACAACATGCACACACACACAAGCAAAGGAAGAAACAGCCGAAAATGGCCGTGAAACAAAAGAAAAGCAAACCGTCTTCTGTTTGGGGCAAAAGAAAACGAAAGAAAGAAAGAGAAGTGAAAACCGAAACAAAAACAAACGTTATGCCTTTAATTTATTTGCTGGCAATTTCGTAATCACAGTCTGCCTTTAAGATAAACAAATTCTGTTGATATTTTTCATGGTGTTAATTGTATAAATATAGACCAAAAGTTTTTATGAGCCCCGCATACAAGGACAACGAGGGAGCGTGCAACCCTGTTTCCAGGAAGCGCAAACAGCCTGTAATTGAGCAGGGGGCATAAAGAGAGGGGGGTGTGGAGGGCGGGGAGTGTTGTTCGAGCGACTGGTATGTTACATTTTATGAGCCACGGTCGGGGCACATAAGTGACTTATCTTGTTACAGAGCCAAAGACTCATGCAACACGCGAGTGGGCGAGTCTATCCTAATGCAAGTACCTCATTAGTCCCGGCATTGATTGAAAGGCGTAGACATCAAAATGGGCAAAAAAAAGCAACATGAAAGTTTCGAGCATTAAAATAAGAGATACAAGCAAGAGATACTCAAAAGCGAAAAACACTTGGCTTAAAAGTCTTATATTTTCCATTAAGAAGGGATGCACCAAAAAATATACTTAGTTAAGGCTTCTATAGTTGGTTTTACCTTTAATATTTTAAAATAAGTATATCGAGAACTTTTCTTTTCTAATTTAAACAAACTAAAATATAAAATTTTTCATAAAGTATCGTTTAGTTTATTTTTAAAATTTTTTTTGTAGTTTAAGCAATACTTGAAGAAACCATTCGCCTTGCAGATCTTAAATTTTCTCATAAACTTAAAAGTGCTAATCTTGAAGATAAGTCCGTATCTTTAACATTTAAATCGTCCCGAAATTTTTCGGAAAACTTGCGCAAACCATTAACAACGCACTTTAAAAGTTTTCAAGTCCAAATATTCTTAATTCGTACAATGCCAATTGAGAGCAAACTCGCCCCATCTACAACTACTCCTCCTCCTTCACTCAAGCCTTTGCCACATTCATTTAACGAGGCATGTTTCCTCTGCAGACGCCACCAAAAAGCAAATCGCGCCCACCTCCGTCCTTGACCTTACACCAGAGTAAAACGAGTAGCTTCAAGTATAGAACATAGAATATAAAGTATATAGAGTGTATATAAAGAGAGGAAGAGGGAGGGGGACAAAGAGACAGTGCTGCGATGAGCAGGAGGCACAATGGCCACTGCGACGCATTGTAGCGCATAATTAGCTCGATGAATAAAAGCCAAAGCCGAGAGCAAACCGAACGGGCGTGTGCAAAATAAAATGAAAAAAAAAAAAAAAACGAAAGAGAACGAAAATAAAAAGGCGCAATGAAAGAGCGAAAAGAGAGAGAGAGAGAGGGGAAGAGAGACAGAGGGGAGAATGGGAAGAGGAGCCCGTAACGATGGCGGCGCTGAATTTTCCACAATTTTCTTGTTTTGCCTAATTGAAGATTTGCACTCGAAATGATTTTAACGCTGCGATAATGCCTGTACTCGGCAAGCAGGAGCAGACGCAGTAGCACGGAGTGAAAGCCTCGAAGTGTGAGGCAACACCTAAACAAACTGTGTCCAGTCGCCGAGTCCGGGCACTCGCCCTGTCGATTCGCTCACTTAAATGACTCGGGCCAAAATTAATGCACGGAATTCCATCGTAGACAGCAATAAAAAGTGTAAAATTGATTTGCATAATGAAAAGTTGTTGAAATTGCCATCAGCAGAAGCACTCTGCAGCCCCCCTCTCTTTCATTCCCTTCTCTGTGTAAGTACCTGCTTGGCAACTGAACCCTGCCTGTTGTTAGTTAGTTTTCAATGTTGACTGTAAATTAGTTGAACGCGAGGCGGCGAAGGGGCGGGTTGGACAGGTCAGATGGCATTTTTTGAACGATGCTTTTGCATTTAACATTTGTAATTGAATTAGACGCACATACACACACACACACAGACAGGCACACTCGCATCACAAGCTGTACCTGAGCGCTGACATACTTCAGGCACAAGGTGAATGAAGTACGAGCTGGGCAGGAGGAGGAGGAGGGGGAGGAGCCAGGCTTGTCGGCTATCTAAACACGAGCAGCTGCTCTGACGTCTATTTTGCATTTTATCTGCACTCACACACACACACAAGCGCACACACACGCGCACACTTACGCACACGCGTACAATTTGCCCACGCGTAATGACGCAAAATGGCGTCGCTTGTAATAAATTACGTATACGCAGCGTTGTGCGAAACTTTCAATTGTGTGTGTGCGTTGGTGTTGTTGCTGCTGCACAGGCATCCGCTTGGCGGTTTCGCCGCGCTACACTGGAACGCCCCAGGCGGTCAACGCGCTGGACTCGCGTGTGCCTGTGTGTGTGTGAGTGTGTGTGTGCGGCAAATGAATGTGCAAGTATGCGAATGACAATGGCAACGTCAATTGGTTTGGGTTTAGGATGCGCCGGTTTTTCGGTTTGTGTTTGCAGTGCCAGCAAAGAGAGGGAGAGGGAGTCGGGAGTGGGGAGGGGAGTAGAGGGGAGGGGAGTAGAGGGGAGGGGAGTGGAGGGGAGGGGAGTGGAGGAGTCTGGTACGGGTTTACGCTGCTCGTTGCGCATTTCGTTGATTTCTGTGCGTAGGTACAGCAGCTTCTATGGCTGCCATGTCAGGCATTTCATTGTTATTCTAATGCCCAGTTCCAGTTTCTCACACACACACACACAAACACATAGTAAGCGCCATAGATTACGCCAAATTGTTATGGGGGACAGTAAAGAGAGCGAAAGAGAGAGGGAGTTAAAACCAACACGCATTGCCGCACTGATGAATGCGTGTTAAGCAGACAACCAACTAACCATCAGCTGTCTAACAATAGCTTAGCCTGGCTAAGCACTTTGCAAACTGCAGACAGCATTTTTAAGCATAGCAAATTAGTTAAAACAACCCACTAAATCAGTGCAAGCAACTATTCGCTATTTTTTTGACTCCCACACACACACTCGCACATATATGTATTAGCCCAATGCTGTGCAAACAGTTCTAAACTATACCAAAAGGAGGAGGGGGTCAGTCATCCATATGACTGTGCGCCGTAAACTACACGCCATAAATCACACTTGCCTCCGGGGGCAGCGCAAAGTTATGCCTCACAGTTTGCTGGTAACTGTCAAAGCAAACTAAGACCAAGTGACCAACTGCTCATTACTGACCAGGCTCAACAGTACCAGCTCCAGTTCCAACCCACTTTCACTTGCCTCAACTGAAGGCGAAACTCGCCTCGCTATGCTGCCACTCAGTGGGCAAAAGAGAGAGAGAGAGAGAGAGAGAGAGAGAGAGAGAGAGAGAGAGAGAGAGAGAGAGAGCGAAAGAGTGGGAGAACGGGAAGGAGAACGAGTGAGAACTGTGAGCTCATTATACCTTATTTTTCTAGATTTTGTTTTGTTGTGCTTAGCCTTTTTTTTCGCGCTCCTTACACAGCATATGCTGCAAATGCAGGAGTTGCCAGTCGATTCAGCGACCACATAACATGCACACACACACACACACACACACACATTCACAGACAATTGGCATTGTCGCTCTGGTGTGTACAGCCAGTTGGCAGTTGGCGTTGCGGCCATTTGGCCCATTGTTGTCATTGGCTCATTGCTAATATTGGTAGCTCGCTGCTGCTGCTGCTGCTGCTGCTGCTGCTGCTGCCGTTGTTGTCGATGGCCGTGTCACTGGCACTGGCAATGGCCAGCACTAGCAGCAGCAGCAGCAGTTGCCTCATTCATGTGTTTTATGGCCACAAACACACAAAACACCAAATAACAACAGCAACAACAACAGGAAGCGACACCCACACAGCAACAGCGCAGTCTGCCCTCCTCACTTCCTCTTCTGCCACATATATTTATGCTGCATATGTTTTTGCCATATCTCCGTGCGCATAAACCACAACTGAACGATGAGCACTACGGAAGTGGAGCAACATCAGAATAGCAACAGCTTCAGCTCCTCCCTGGCATTAGTCTTTACCATAACCAGGGCTGCAAAACGAAACTATATTTTTTGTGCTGCAGTCATAGGCATAAATTGCTAACAAATTTTGGAAAATAAACTCCAAGCTATGTTGGAGGCTTGTATCGGCAAATATAAATTCCCCAGCATTCTTTGATTTATGTTTGTCTTGCAGGGAATGGCCTAAATAAAATACAAACTACAAAATATACCTAAAATTACTAATATATAATTTTAATGGAGTAAATTATATGTTAATTTTATAATCTTTGGTTGTGATTACAAATATGTCAAGATATATTTAAGCTAAAATAATAGATTTTCGCTGTGAAAATAATTTAAATTTAGTTGGTTTAATATTTTTATAGGATCATTTGGTGGAAAGAAGATTAAAAAATTTATATACATAAAATAAAATATTTTTAAAAAATATATAAAAAAAAATAAAGAGATAATTAAACCTAAAAATATAGTTTAAAATTTTGAGGATAGTTGGCTTTGTATTATACCATATGATAGTTCAGTTAAAAGATGCATTAAAAAGAGTTTTAGGATTAAGTAAAAATACAAATAAAATATATAAAATAAAACATTCTCAAAATACTTTTAGAAATTATTAAAATTGTTGGGGTTTTCTTAATAAGTTTATGATCAAAGCGTTTGATGTTCAATAATACTTGCCTGTTGGATTGTACACTGAAAATAAAACCTGGAAACTTACATTTTAACTGAAATCAAATGGGGCTTTCAGTTTCTTTATAAAAATGTATAAAAATTTAAAAGTGTAGTAGCTAAAAAATATAATAAAGTAAAATAAATAAAATTATTTTTTTAATTAATAAAATTAAATCTGTAAGTATTTTTATATATTTCTATATATATTTCAATATATATTGTTCTGTAGTCCTGGCATGCTTGATCCAAGCTGCAGCAAGCTGCGAGTTATGCGCGGAGATACATACTTCTAACTATAGCTCGAATGGTGCCCGTCCAAAACGGTTGGCATCTCTGACCGCAGTTGATGGTCGCAAAGGCCGCACAACATGCTTGCAAAATGGCCAACAAATGGACCAGGCTAAGCTAGGCCTGTGGCTGTTGCTGGCAGTTGATATGCCGAATCTGTTTTAATCAAATTGCCACAAAAGTTCACTGGGTTAGTTCAAGTGCAAGCCGTTATTCTCGATTTGCTAGCATGTGTGTGTATGTGTGTGTGTGTGTGTGTGCGGTTATATATATATGTGTATGTGTGTATTCGTGTGTGTGTGTGACTGAGCCTCTGGGCGGCCCATAAATTCATTCAATATTTAACAGACAGCAAGAAGTGCAAACGTTGGCACTTTTTTCGGGGTCGGGAGGGAAGAGACAGAAAGGCGGGAGGTTGTGTAGCGTTGCAGAGACTGAGCAACAATAATGTTTATCATTTATTTTATTTCATTTAAATGACTCGCTTGCTGCTTTGCGCATAAAATGCACAAAATTTTTGCATCGAGTTCGAATAAATTTTTTGGTTTTTAGAAAACTTTTATCTCGTTCACGCAAAAACAGCAAAAAACAAAAACAATTTTCGCCACCCTCCGAAAATTTTCGCAGCTCATCCGCACTTAATGATGTCACACATTGTGCGAGTGTGTGTGTGTGTGTGTGCGAGTGTGAAAATAAATAAATTTAAATTTTATTTTAAGAGAACAAATAAACCCGATATTAATTATTGTCGCTGCCATTCGAAATGGCATTTAAATTATCTACTGGCGCATCAAACACCTCTGTTTAGCCTTTTTTATTTGCCTCTGATTAAAATTTATAGCCAATTTTCGGGGTACGAACAAAAGATGATTAGTTTGTAGATCTGGTTTATTGCCATGGTAAGTTTGATGGTGCTCACTTTCAATAGAGACCTTTGAGACAAAGTGGCTAGAAAGTGCTGCCCCAAAAAGAATTAGAAAACTTTTGAAATAAGCGCAAATTTTATGCTGGATTTTTATGTTGATTGCCTCGCAGTGTGTGGCTAATTAAGGCCCCACAAGGTTAATTGAGTCGTCAAATAGTATAGAAAGAGTATGTTTCTAGCTGTGTATATCACATTAAAGTAAATATTTAAGCAATATCTTGGCTACATAAGGCACATGTAATCTATAGTGAATTTTCTTTTCGATAAAAATTTTTTGGCGGCAGGCAATCAATTCGCTTAAGCCGAAAGCAAAGAAATTTATGGGCAGCTGCGTCTGTGGATGCACACAGCGAAGCAGAAGGTGGAAAGTGGAAAGCTTACGGTTCGCATACCATATCAGAATGGTTAATTGTAGCCAGGGAACGCGTTCAGAACTGGCCAATTGGCCAGACGATTGAAATCACAGCTACTGAGTTGGGTGCACAGGCAATAGGCAAGGCGCAGACATTGTTATGCGGGGGCAGGGCTGAGACGTGGGAGGGGCTGCACATTTAAATTTATGTGCAACTTAACGCTTCAAAATTGAGTGCAACGAACGTTGCGTTGCCTTGGGTGCTACATCAAAACGCCGCCCACTGGCAGCGGGTGTATCAAGTATACGCCATGGCAACCGGAAACGCGGCTTGGAGTGTTTGCCTGACTGCATGCCCTGGCCCAACTGCCGCTACCTCTGCGACTACTGTTAGTGCTGCTGCAACAGCAACAATGCGCGACAAAAACGACAACAACAAGGACGCTGGTTTGCCTGCCTAGCTTCATGTTTTCTTTGCCGCTTTTAATTTCAACAACTAAGAAAAGCTACAGTCGAGCGCGCCCGACCGTAAGATACCATTCGACCAACTTCGTAGTTGCACTAACTAGTACTAAATCGCTCTCATACATACATACAGATATTATCGATTTGCGTGGGCGGTGGGCGTTGCACTCCAAATTTGAAATAAACTTGATCTGCGTATGGTATACAGGAACCATCTTGTCAAATTTGGTGTCTCTAGCTGTTGTAATAGCTGAGATCTCAACGTTCATGCCGACAGACGGACAGACAGACAGACAGACAGACGGACAGACATGGCTCAATCGACTCGGCTGTTGATCCTGAGCCAAAATAAACATACTTTATGGGGTCTTCCATGTCGCCTTCTGCCTGTTGCATACTTTTGCACAAACTTAGTATACCATTTTTGACCATTTTCAATGGTCGAATGGTATAAAAATTTATGCGCTCGCGCCACACTAAGCGTAAAATAACGATGCCTGGTAAAGTCGCATCGTGCTGCAACAATGTTACGATACCCTTCTTTGCCCTATGCGTATTATGAGTATATTCAAAATTTTTCCATAATTCTTCTTAATGAATAAAAGAAAGTATATAATAATTTTAATATTTTTGAACATTTAAAAAAAATTAACAAAATGTAAGTTAACATATAATATTTCAAAAAGTTCAAATTTTATTTGTTAAAAAAATAAAATTATTTAACTTAAGAAATAAACAGAAGTTTAGTTTTAAACTACTTTAAATATTTGTAAAAAATAAACATGTATATTTTTTATCTATTTATTTATTAAATATATTTAAGTATTTAAAAAAGAAGAAATAAATTTATAAAATGTATATTAAAATATTTAAATAATTTACAATTTATTGACATTAAATAAATTATTTAAATTTAGATATTCAAAATGCATTCATATAATTTATTTAAAAGTTATTTATTAATTGAAATAAATGAAAAGAAATTAAATACAATTTGTGAATAATACAGATTGATCTGGAAATTGGAGAATATTTTAAATATTTAAAATAAATCAAATTATGTTAATTAATTATTCGATTCATTCACATAAGTTCATACCTAAAGTGTATTTCAGCATTCGGTGCTCATCCTTCTGCTATTGGCGTTTTTTACTTGTCGTTCTTGTTGTTGTTTCTGCACGCTCTTGCAAGTTGATCCTTTGCCGCCATTTTGCAACAAACTCCCAGCATGCACTCCATTAAACTCTGCCGTCGACTTTGTTGCAAACGGCTATAGGGGGTGACGGAGAGGGGATTGGGGCGGAGTCGGTAGCGTTGCGGGGGCGTAGCTCGCAAATTTTATTTATTAAAAAAGGGTAACGTACAAGTCAAGTGGCTCAGCTCGAAAACAATTAAAGTGAAGTTTGTTTTATTTTTCTCATTTTTTTAACGTTTTTGTTTTTCTTTTATTAAGCATGCAAAATTCACCAAGCCGTCGCAGTCAAAGTAAATGTCGTCATCGCAGTAGCAGTCACAGTCGTAGTAGCAGTCGCAGTCGCAGTCGCAGTCAGCGTTGCCTACTTGAGAGCGGCAAACGAGGCAATGCTGGAATTCAAACCGAGCATAAAATCTTAACGACTTCGGCTAGTTGCACACGCTCAACAAACACAAACACACACACTCACGCACCCACACACACAATTCTCTTTGCACACATGCTTAGTCACTGAGAGAATCACAAATCTTGCAAAAGAATGGTATAATTAATTGCCGTTGCGGTTGCCAAACTCCCGACACTCAACGCTCCGGTTAAATGTTGCATGCAAATGGATAGAAGATGCCGTCGCCGGCCGAAATGCGGGCACAGTCAGAAGATATACACACACACACACATAGACTACACACACACTCCAGCAAAAAGGTGCTTTCCGTTTGGGTCACCTACAGTGCGTAACGTGCTGCATATTTAGTGGCAGTCGTGGGTGAATGAGAGAGAGCGGGTGGAGGGTAACCAACCATTTGCAAAATTTGCGGTACTTTTATGTTGCAGATAGATCTGTAAGTATGTGTGTGTGTGCGTGTTTGTTATAGAGAGAGTTATTCATATGCTTCTAGGCAGTTGATTCTTGCAACTGATAAGAAAAGGGAACCATTTCATATCTAATTATTCTTAGGCAACCTGAGCTCAGTTTATTTAATTTATAACTATTTAATTTGCTTGTGGTATTTGATCTATTTAAATTAAAACTATTTGATTTTCAAGTAAATAAAAATAAATTAGAAAAATAATCCTTTAGAATTGAAAACTAAGATTTTTTTAAACAAATTAATGGTTTTTAAACTAATTATTCAAACTATTTAAAAAGAAAATAAAATATTGTTTGAGAAATAAAATAAATTGTTATTTTATTTAAAAGAAATTTTCATTTGTTATTACGAAAACAAAATAAAATGGTTTTTTATTATAATATTTATACCGTTCGACCATTGAAAATGGTCAAAAATGGTATACTAAGTTTGAGCAAATGTTTGTAGCTGACAGAAGGAGGCGTGGCAGACCCCGCAATGTATATATTGTTCATGTTCAAGATCACTAGCCGAATCGATTGAGTCATGACCGTCTGTCTGTCCGTTTGAACGTCTAGAGCTGAGAGCTATTACAAAAGCTAGAGACACCAAATTTCACATGAAAATGCCTGTATATTATAGGTAGATCGGGGTTATTTTCAATTTTCGATGTCACGCCCACCACCCACGCAAATCGATTATTTGCGATTATTAGGAAAAGAATTGAAGTTACAGCTTTCTGCTTTGGTATGAATATATTCATATGCAATATAAACATATAGAAATTACAATCCGATTGATTTCAGTCGTAGCGTGTGTAAAGCTAATTGCTATGATGTTTTCACATGTTTTATAGATGGCGTTAATCAAAGATAGAAATAATTTAAACAACAGCTGGAAAAGTTTTTTGATAAAAATAAAAGTGTGATACATTTTTTCAAAATTGGGCGAATGGTATTTTACTGTCGGGTGCGCACGACTGTAGCTTTCCGTACTTGTTTTTTTTTTTATTTTCTTAAAGAAGGAAACTCAATGCAAATTTCAGTCTAGGGCAACAAAATTTGTTGACTTCCATTAAAGAATGTGCAGACAGTTTCCTAAGGAATCAAATAACTACAAAAGATTCGTCTCTCTTTCGTGTGGCATGCATCTTCCGGCTGAAGCTCAAGCTGAACTGGGTTCTAAGTAAATATTTGCCAATGAATGGCAGGACAGACAAAAAGAGAGGGAGAAAGACATAGCAAACAGACAGACAGACGGACAGAGATATAGACAGAAAGACATTCAGTGAGTCAGTGAAGCGTGTTGCAGCTTGAGCATTGTGAACGACATAGTCGTTTGTCTTTGTATCCCCGCATAAGTCTCTATTTATAAGTCTCTGGTTTCCACCCACTGCGTATTTTCTTAGTTGCCACTTGGCTGTGGCTGCATTTTTCGCAGCGTGAAACCATTTAGCACGCAATGAGGTGCTGCTGATTCGCCAACATCAACGGCAGGGCGCCAGCTGCAGCTGCAGCTTTTCAAACTTGACAGTGAAAGTTACTGTCTATGTGTGCGTGTGTATTTGTGTGTGAAAGTTTGGACAAAGCAGCGGCAAAAACTTAGTCTAAAATTTCTTTATGCAAGAATTTTCATTAACGCACAAAGCGCCTGTTGCGGTACAGCTTAAAGTGTTCGCCGAGCTTAAAAATATTTTGTGCATTTTGTTGCCAACATAAGGTAGACATCAAATTCTCGATTATAACAACAAAGTATGTAATAAATATGTGTGTATAGTATATAATGGGATTACAGGTGGCAAATGAAGTGAATGCAGCGTTAAGCTGCTTAGAGCAAAGTTTAACAAACAATGTACACACAAATGGCAATAAATAAATGTGCAATTCTATTCTAGGTTATTATTCAGCAAGGGAGAGAGAGAGTAAGGAATCTTCTGATATGTAAATACAGCGGATATAAATATACGTTTTATGTTTGTCTGTAAAACTTACTTAGTTATTCAATAAAAGAAAAAGTATTCGAATTATACCATGCATGCTTCTTAAAACTTTCTATAAATGAAATTTTACTATTTTCATTTGGCTCGTGGTTTCTATAATTATTGCACAGTTTAATTTAAAATTAAACGAACAGAATTAAAAAATAAAAAAATAATTTTATTTTCAAAAAACATTACAAATGTTATTAAAATTTAATTAATAAGTTTAATTATTTTCATTCCTATTAACTTTCTTTACCATAATTGCTTATTATGTGTACAATATTCTTTCCCATGTCGATTAATAACATTTTCCCATCACAATTAAATATATAAAATAAAAATAAATAAGTAAACAAATTGACACAGCATTATCTGAATTTTATATTGATATTTTATGCCAATCCAAAATCCTTAGATATATAACTTCATATACACCCTCTCCTATCCCACATATTTTGTTTCTTCCCATTTTATTTCCTTTAAAAATCATTTATTTGTGTGCCTTACTTTTATATGTCCTTATCGACATGAAAAATTATTTTCAAATATGGTTTATATTATGGGCAGTCATAATATCACTGGACAAATCACAGTAGAACTCCCATCGAAAACATCGTCTTCCGCAAGTTTGACTACATTTCGACTAGTTTGCGCAATTTCTTTCTTAATCCTTTGCATTTCTGTTAACAATTGCTAATTATGTCTGAAATTTAAAACATATCAAAGAAAAAGAGAGGGAGAGAGCAAAAGTGCAACAAGAAATAAAGCATGAAAATAGAATAGAACAAAAAATAAACCTGGGCAGCTGTTGGCTGCTGATGTTGATCCATTGCCACGCAGGACAGCGGCAGCTCAGGCAGGCAGCCGCAGTCAACTCGTTGAAACGAAAAAGATGATAATAAAGGAAAAAAAATAAAAAAAGAATACAGAATACAGCACACGTTGCAACTAATTTTGCGTTTGTTTTATGCACTTGCAACAATGTTGCAGCTCGCACACATAGAGAGAACTCTAGACAAAGTTCAACTGCCATCAACATCAACGACAGGAGAAGCAAGTCGAGGCGAGCGAGCAGTGCAAAACGTTTAGCATGCCACAACGGAGCGAGAGACAAAGCTGGCAGGTTAGTAGAGAGGGAGAGAGAGAAAGAGACAGAGGGAGCGGGGGGTGACAGGCAACAACAGGCCCTACATTCTGCAAACTTTGCGGCATTTTCAGCAATTTGTGGTATTTTACTATTTAATCCTTAACTGTCTTGGGTGTCACACTAATACACAACGAGGTTCCATTCTCCTCCCCCTTCCCCCTCTTATTCTGCCAAAGTTGCTATGCTGTCGCCTGCCGCTTGCCACAAGCCATCAACAGTTTGTTTTAAATCAGACGACGAAGACGCTGGTGATGATGATGACGATGACATTGTGTGGCAGCAGCTACGCCACCTGGTGTGCATGTCCCGCTAACCCTCCCCCTGATTCATCCTCCTTCTGACCCTTTGTTACTTGCCACTAGACACTCTCATTGTGCTCAGAGCGCCTTGCCTGCCACAGCCTGCCCGCCAGCACGGACTGCCTACTTATTGTTCCCAATCCCAGAATCTAAATCTGACTACATTTCTCTCTTCATGTGTGTATGTGTTCTCCTCTGCGTGTGTGTGTATGTGTGTGTGCTTGAACTGCCAAAAGTACTTCTCTCTGTTCTGCATTCTCCCTACCAAGTTTAATTAAAGTCGCGCAACAACTTTTGATATGTTCTTCGAGCTGTTCCTGCCGCGCTCTTCCGTTTCCTTTACTGGCATTGCTCTATCTGTAAGTTTTTGCGGCACAGTGGGCAAATGCTTAAGATATTTGAATCATTAATATAATATTATATTATAATAATAGTTTGGATTTCATATTAAATTTAAACTCGCTATGCTTATACAGAAGAATACTAGCTATTAAAAATATTCATGTATTATACGATTAATAAAATGAATATATATTAAAATTTTTCAAATTTAAGTATATTTTATATTCTTGTTTCCTTGCAAATTACTATTTAGAATATAGATTTAAAATTTATTATAAATTAATTACTTTAAACATTTTTTATTAAACAATTTTTAAACAAACAAACTTATTAATTTTAAATGTAATGTCAAATTTAATTTAAATTTTTGCATTCAAATTTACTTTTACCTTAATCCAAAATAATTAAAATAATATTACATATTTTTGGGTAAAAACTGAAACTATTTGACATTAAATATATTTAAAACATATAAAATCAATTCTTAAATTAAATAATTTTAAAATGATTTGATTTTTCTCATAGTAATAAAAAAATTAAATAGAAATATCAAAGCTTATGGCCATAGCTGTATAGGAATTCTTATTTACAAAAATCTATATCTTTAATACACAATTAAATATATATCTACATCTATCTGTATGAATGTATGAATACAGAAAACCAATAATGAAGATAGATAATGAAAATATACTGTACTTACATTTTTCAAATAACCTATTTACTATGCACAAGGAAAGACCCCACTGCCCCACTGTGCCATGTTGCAAGTTCTGCTGTAGTTGGGTTCATGCTGACTTACATACTTGTCTGAAATCTTTCTATGACAGTTTCCCTTGCACAGTTTTGTTTAGTTTGCTGTTGAATGTTTAAGTTTTCGTATCAACTTAGACGCACATGCACATGAATGCCTCTGCCATGCAATTGTCTGTGAAGGCTCTATGTGTGTATGTGTATGTAGTGTACATGCGTGATTGAATATCCTGACAAGACAACGACACAGACACACACACACAGACACAGTCTCAGACTCAGACGGAAAACTGGGGTCCCATTGAAAGCAATCTTATGGTGTGGCAAATAATTTCGCACTGCGACACGATGCTCTGTGTTCCACAGAAATAAAGACGCAAATTTATATAATAATTTCTTTTCAGCTTGAAATCGATCGACCAGACGAAAAGAAGGAATAAAGAAAATCGCATCTATAAAATATTCATAATTCCCTTATTATTGTTATTGTGCGAGCTTCGATACTCTGCTGCCGCTAGGTATATGGAAATTTCTCGGAACTTCTGGGAACTGATACATGATACCAAAATGATACTCAAGTTATTATAATATGGTATTATAGCCAAACATTTTTGGAATTTTCGTAATGTGCTTTAAAAACTTTTGCTGAATTAAAGTTTTTTTCTCGTTTATGATCGACCAACTGTCTCTAGTGTATGAGAAAGTTTGCCTTTCTCTCTCTTTCTCCCTCTATCCCTCTCTGTCTCTCTCTCTATGTGTGTGTGTATATTTTGTGCAGGCAAGCGCACAAATTGACAGCATTATGAAAGGTCAGGTCAGAGCTCGGCGAGCAAATTTATATATATTAGCCCCGGCACGTAAGTAAAAAGGACATTCCATTGTGCCATAATGTCGGGCAGTTAGCACACACATATGCAGACTAGCACACACACACACAATGCGATGCCAAACGAAAGTCGGCAAAGAAGACCAGCGGTTATCCTTGCTCGTCCTCGATTCAAGCCACTGGCAATCGTGTGAGTGTCAAATGCCAGGCCATGGCCACTCGTCCTGCTGCTCCTGCTCCTGCTTCTCTCTCTCTTTCTCTCTCACAGTGCCTGGCAACACATGCGACCAAGGCGCGTCTCAGTCTCCCCTGCTCAAATGCCAAATGCAAATTTAATTTATGAATATGATTTCTGGCAACAAACAATAGCGCCCAGCACACTCGCCATACATATAATAAAAACCCCGAAATTTTGGTTTGACAAACTCATACAAATAGCAAGGGAGAAGGAGCCGCTGACGCCGGGTGCGGTGCTGGTGGCTTTGCAGCTGTTAACCCTTGCACTGGCGAGATGCGACCCTGCGGCTGTGGGCCGCACTCGAGAGTGCGTGCCAAAAATTTACCATTTACCCCCAATGGCTGACTTGTGCGCGTGTTAAAATAATAAACTATGCTGCTGCTGCTGGCTCTGGGCAAACCACGCACACAAAGACACCAATACACACACACACAGTCTTGCAACGTGCTGGCATGTTCTGCCATGGCCCCCGAGGCACATCTGACCGCATAGTGTAGGAAATCAAAAATTGAGGAAATGAAATTTGGTTATTAGTCAGCGCGTTGACAAAGCCAAAGGGAGGGGGTGTTAGGGGGAAGGTACAGGGTGCTTCCCCCTTTCGTTGAGGTGTGGCCAGCTCCTGGCTGTCTCTGTCTGTCATTCTCATCCCACTCACTTGTCGGCACACACAATAATTATAAATCAACGCAGGCACTCGAATAAAGTCTAGACAATGCCTGACAAAGGCACTAGCAACCGAGCCCTGCTTTTCCCTACCCGTTCCCCTCCATCCCGTCTTTCATTGAAATACCCTCTGTGCCACCTTCAACTCCTGCTTTCGCGCCAGTTTTGGCTTGCAGCATGTCGGATCACGTAGTTGGCCACATGACCAACAGTGACCGTTATTAATGCAGACACACACACACACATATGTATATCTATTAACATACGTGAACTCAACCCATCAAAAATTGCGAGAGACCTCGCAAACATTTTAAAAACCCATTTCGAATGTATCAAATGCAAATTTGAATAATAACAGTTGATAAGGGGTTAAATGTCGGCTGGGAATATAAAAACAATTATTTTTTGAATAAATGAAAAAAGTGGAAGAGAAAACATTCTACTAGAAGTATTCTAACAGATGATTACATATACTTTGCTAGAAATATATGATACATGTACAACGCATTATGTCCCACTGTCACTATCTTTTTGTTACATTAAAGCATACCCACAACCTAACTGTAAATTATCATTCCCTGCGAGCAATTCTATTCTTAAGTTTACTTTGTATGCACATTCGTCTACCGTACAGTATCTCGCATTTGACTTAAGAATGTCAGTCACAAATTGTACACCACATAAAGCGGTCGTTAATAAATAAACAAATATATAACGAATATACTTTAATACAGCTTTTTGCACGGTCCAAAAGTATGTCGAACGAGTGTTTTAGTTCGTTGCCCGTATATACAAAAAAAAAAGACTATATGGTTGGATTGATTGACATATCCTTAAAACTACCAAAAAAATCAGAAAGAAAGGCTACCTTCGGCTCACCGAAGTTTTAATACCTTTGCAGTTTCTCCGAATATAAAATAAAATTTTCATAGCCTTTGAAGGGAATACTTAGACATAGCTAGGAAAAGTTCTTTGGCGATATCTTAGAAAATAACAAAATTGAACCGATAGGTTCTATGGCAGCTGTACGATATATCGGTCCGAACTGGCTCGTTCCGACTTATTTACAGCGTGTAGAAATAGAAAACATGTATACCAAGTTTCATCAAGATAGCTCTAAAACTAAGAGACCAGTTTGCGTTGCAACAGACGGACGGACAGACAGACGGACATGTCTAGTTCGACTCCCCTATTGATGCTAATTAAGAATATATATACTTTATAGGGTCGGAGATGTCTCCTAAGCTGCGTTGCGAATTTCTGGCAAAAATTAATATACCACCTGCAATGGTGTAACCTTAAATTTCTTTAATGGCTTATGATATATAAATCCGATTCAGCTACTTCCGATTTATCTACAGCTTGCAGATATGCTTGAAAACTTAGTCTGTCTGTCTATCTGTCTATGTGTCTGCCTGTCTGTCAATCTCACTGTCTGTCTGTCTATCTGTCTGTGTGTATACCTATCTTTTTGCCAGTCTACATATCACATATGCTTCCTTCGAGGGTATTTAAACTGCAACATACGTAAAAATACTCGATATTCATTTGTGTTATTTGGTAATTCGCACCGTGAAGTTATTTATTTTAAAACTGGTTTAATTTGTCGAATTTTTTTCCGCCATTTAGATTTTAATTCTTTATAAATATTTATAATAAAAAGCTTGCATAAATGTGCCAAATTAAATAGAAGATCAACCAAAGCGCAGCTTATGTTCCATATATATAATTATATATGCATTTATGATCATTTATATGTATGGAGGCTTATCAAGCGCGCGGTTGATAAAACAAACTAAGCTGGCAGACCGCAGAGATGCAGTTAAACTATTGTTAACCGGGCGGAAAGTTGGTTTCAATCACTTGCTGCAAATTATTCATGTGGGCAGTTGTTATTTTCCAAAGGCACCACAAAACCGAAGCGCATTCAAAAATCGAGCGACCACCGCCACTCGCAAATGTAGGCAACAGTTTTCAATGGTATTTTTTTCAGCCGCCCCCTCCGCCCCTATTTTTATACTTGCCATGTGCTTTCACATTTGACATTAAATAACTGTTGAAATAAATCAGCATGGCATAAAACCAATCACACAGACGCACTAACACTCACACAGAGACGCACACGCGCACACACCGTTGCAGGGCGTAATCAGCGACTGCAGAGAAACACCATCAAGAAGGGTTAAGGAAAAGAGCTGCAGGCAGGGCAGAAGGCGGGGCAGGCAGACCGAGGCCATTGGGTTGCATATCGCACATGTAACATCAGCAGCCATAGCAGCAGCATCAGCAGGACGACTCTGCATGCCATAAAGAAATAAATATGCAAATTGTTGTTGCTGTTGCCGCAGCAGCAGCCGCTGTTGATTTAAAAAGAAATGCGGGCTATGATTTTTAGCGATGTGGCACGTACAAACAAAAAAGTATGGGGCAGCCAGGCAGTTGGGCACTTGAAAGAGCCCAACAGCAGCAACAACAACTCCTGCCAGGCAGCTCCTGTTGCTGTGAATTTTGGGCCCTGCCAGACGCGTTGCTATTCAGACTGATGAGTCGCCTGGTGATTGCCGCCTGAAGCGCATAACTCGCCTCCAGTTGCCAGCTAGTTGCTTTTGTTGTCCCCTCGCGTCTGCTCAGCTCATGTTACACACACACACACACACACACACACACACACACACACACACACACACACACACACACACACACACACACACACACACACACACACACACACACACACACACACACACACACACACACACACTGCAACATACGTGGCAAGCGATTTTACGAGCTTAGCTGCTAAAGAGATTGCAGCAACAATTTCCGATTAGTCGCAACAATTTCTTGAGGATTTAATTTAAATTGCAACACAGTTTCGCTTAGGTAAATGCAAATACAGTTATAACATAAAGTACAATAATCCTTTGAATAACATAAATAAATTGCTATTAAAATTAAAGTTCAATGAAACTTACGGTCAAAGTGGTTGTTAAAGATTTGAAAAAATTTAAAATGATTTTCTTTTGCCCTAACTTTTTCCGTTTTATACTCTTCAGGCATTAAAAACTGTGAAAAAGGGTGTATTATACTTTTTCAAATATGTGCAACAGCCATAAGGATGGGTTGCAGATCCCACAATGTGTATAATGTTCATGTTTATGTTTTCTGAAGTTTATCTGCTTTGCATGTTTACTTTAAATTGTAGATGCCACGGCCACCGCTTCCCCAGATCGATAAACCAAATTTGGAATTAAACGAGATAGCAATACAAGAAGCAGATATTGTTGTTAAAAGGGTATCTGTGTGCGAAGGGTATCTTCCTGGCGAACATGCTCGAGTGTGCTTTCTTTACTTATTTCGAATCTATAGATCCTTCTTGCATAAAAGTACATCAATCCTTTGTGCTTATTTATCCCACTTATACTAACAGAAATTCAGTTTTTATTTCTCTTCCCTCTTTTGCTCCCTCTCCGCTGCATATCAAACTAAACTTTTGAGCTCGCAGCTGCCATGTGAAATCACTTATTTATCAGCATCCGCTCTGCCTAAGCCCTGGGATGCTATCTTATCGGTTTCCATCTGCTTCTGCCTAGCTTCGGCCTCGACCTCAGTCGCGGCCTGCCTCGCTGCCTGAGAGCTGCTGAGCTACGCGCTAAGACGGCAGGGATAAGTCCGTCTGCGATTGGTAGCCCTATTGGTTGGCGAGTGGAACACATTTTTTTTTCGGCTTTTTTTTATTTTATTTCTCTCGTTGTGGCAACGCGCTATTTATGCGTCTTTGATGCCGCCTCCGTTCCTTTCGTGATCGGCAGGAGAGAGGTCTCTCTACCATTTTATTTTAAAAATACAAACAGCAGAGCAGAAAAAAAACCAACATCAAAAATATGAATACAAAGTAAACAAACAATTACCGGCAATAGGGCAAAAACAGTTGTTATTCACACCAACCTGCCCCATCCATCCTCCTTCCCGTAACAGCTGCTAAAAACAGTCAAGTTTTTTTCGGCTCTGTGGGCTTTGGCTGTTGGCTTTATTTTTCAGCCAGCGCAGTAACTTGGGGTCTCTAATCGAATTTGATTTCTTTACGCTCGAACAAATTGAACAGAAGCCAAAGACGTGCATGACAATATCATAAACAATATATTTAACGGATATGATTTCAACGTTTCAAACGGTGTACACGGAGTACGGCATGTTCCCAAATTCCTATTTCCAATTATTACATCAACAGTAGACCGTTGCAGTTGCAGTAGTTCATACCCTGCAGACTGTGATGAAGAGTTTATTAAGCTGGAGTACAGAACTTTAACATAACTTATAAGCAATAAAACAATATTTTTCTCAATTTCTGTATGTATGAACCTAAGGTTCTCACCTATTATAAGAGCAACAGACACCAAATTTGCAACCAATATTTATGCACATTACATATATATAATAGATAAAAACAACATAAAATTGTTTTATGATAATCTTTTTATATACCCCTTATAAACTATTTAAGAGGTATCTAATAGCCACAATCCGCGCTATGCTACCTGCTAGAACATCCGAAATTGTTGTCGCACAAAATTTCATTGGGTGGCGGCACATTTTAATTAACTTTTCTGGTCTATGCTCCGACAAAATCTATTCCCGTGATTTCCATAAATTCCCATAAAACACCGTCAACGTTTATGAGTGCGTTTAATTTTCACTACGAATCTTATATTCGGGTACACCCCGCTTATGCCTCGTTCATTGTAGTCCCCCGTGCGTTGCGCCTGAGTGCCGAGTGCAGTTGGAATCGGTTTTTCGGGTTTGGGTTTGCAACGGATCGGCTTGGTAGTTTCGACTCGTTTCAATTACCAACTGCCGGCCATAATGGAGTTTCATTTTGGCGACTATAAAGCAGTTAAAATAATTAAATAAAAGGTATTGCTATTGTTTTTGTTTTGCCTGGCGCTGTTACTGTTGTTGGTTGGTTAATTAAACGAGAGTCGGTAAAAAGGATGCAGCAGGAGCAGGGGAAGGCGCGGGAATCCGCATTAATGCGCTCAGCATAAATACAATAACAACGCGTTAAACAATTGTAGCAACAGCCGCAGCACCTGCAGCAGCAGCCGTAGCAGTGGCAGCCGTGGCAATGGCAGCCGTGGCGCCAATAACAGTGATAACTGTAATAATATTAATAGTAATAATGATATGTGTGGCAACAGCGCTGTAAGGCTGCCTTAACATGCAATAAAACAAGCAACACACAGCCGAGTTGAAATGACACGAGAACTTTAAGGCTAAAGCAGGCAGGCGGCATCGGCACAATGAAGGGCAGCAAAATAATTACACTGCTGCTGCTGTGGTTAACAAATTTATAACACACCATAACAAGGCAATGTCGTCCGTCCGTTTCCCCCTTCGAAACTAGTTTGGTTCCAGCTAGAAAATGGCCACGCCCCCCTTGGAGACGCATACACGCATGCACCTGCTGCCACATGGGCCTTGACCAAATGCTTCGGGCGTTGCACTTGCCACAGGTTGTCACAAAATTGCCGAGCTGCAGCCGAGGCAGATGCAAAGCTTTGAGAGAGCGCTGACCGCTTCTAGCCAGGTGAACCCGTTCCACGCGCACAGCCCCTGTGCCGCATGCACAATGTCGACAGCAGTCAGCTGTTTGATTTATGTGCCCTGCCATTGATGTAGTAATTGTTATTGTTATTGTTGTTGTTGTTGTTGTTGTTGTTGTTGTTGTTGTTGTTGTTGTTGTTGTTGTTGTTGTTGTTGTTGTTGTTGTTGTTGTTGTTGTTGTTGTTGTTGTTGTTGTTGTTGTTGTTGTTGTTGTTGTTGTTGTTGTTGTTGTTGTTGTTGTTGTTGTTGTTGTTGTTGTTGTTGTTGTTGTTGTTGTTGTTGTTGTTGTTGTTGTTGTTGTTGTTGTTGTTGTTGTTGTTGTTGTTGTTGTTGTTGTTGTTGTTGTTGTTGTTGTTGTTGTTGTTGTTGTTGTTGTTGTTGTTGTTGTTGTTGTTGTTGTTGTTGTTGTTGTTGTTGTTGTTGTTGTTGTTGTTGTTGTTGTTGTTGTTGTTGTTGTTGTTGTTGTTGTTGTTGTTGTTGTTGTTGTTGTTGTTGTTGTTGTTGTTGTTGTTGTTGTTGTTGTTGTTGTTGTTGTTGTTGTTGTTGATGGTGTTGCTGCTGCTGCAGCAGAAATTAAAAATGTTCAAATGTCTGTGACCATAACTCAAATGTCGATGCATTTTGTTTAATTTGAAATATGCATGTGGCAGCACTTTTGGCTCTCCTCTTGCTGTTGTAAAATGTAATTGCCCAACACAAGCGATGCATTAAAACTTAATTAATGTAATTGTACGCAAGCTAAGCTGTACAAGAAGCAGCAGCAGCAACAGCAGCCAAATTAAGCAGAGCCAAGCAAGGAGCATTTCAAATAGCAAATTGCTTCAAAGTTGAGGTTAGTCTCAGATTTGTGACAAAGCATTACGGCACAGACAGAGGCAGAGGCAGATGCAGAGGCAGAGGCTGTAGCAGAGGCTGTAGCAGAGGCAATGTCAGAGACAGAGGCAGCACCATTGCTACTTGGCATTCCCCTGCTGCATTGTGGCCTCGGCCAGTTAGCAGGCTATTAAGCTAATGACTTCGACTCGGGGATCACAACTATATTGCGAATACTCAGTCCGATAATTGGAGCAATTGAAAGTGTACTAATCAGAGAGATAGAGAGTGAGTGAGAGAGAGAGACAGAGTGTTCAGTTGAAGTGAAGCTGAAAACTAAAGAAATTTTAATGGAATGAAAGTTATCTTTAACGAAGAATTTTAAATTTAAGTTCGTAATATTAAAAATAATATAAAATAAAAAAATATTTATTGATAAATATAAATATATAACCTCAAAAAATAACAAAATATTTCCTTATATTAATCTGTACATTTTTATAATTATTTTTACATTTTACATTTTATTTGAGTAATTGTAATACTTTCTTGTCGCCCGTCGCTTTCTAAGTGGTGGTGTGGTTTGGCTCGAGTTATCGATTGGCGGATCTTGTTCGCAGTGTATCGTGACTGCCTCAGAACTATTAAACACGTTAACTTATATAACTTCTGGGCTTATTATCCAATCGGATTGAAAGAGAGAGTATTTAGGTATTTCATAGTATTCATCTGTATGTATGCCGACACAAAAAGACATAACTTAAATTTTTCTGTTTTAAATCGTTTTAAAATCGAAAATTAGCGTTTTTGTGGCCAGTGGGCGTGACTTCTAAAATTTTAAATAATATTATGGAACGTAAGCTTTTTATGAAGCTGCAAGCTAAATTTGGTGTCTCTCGCTTGTAAAATGTCTTAGATCTATGTGTTCATACAGACGGACAAACGGACAGTATTGCAGAAAGAGGGACGTGACTTATTCAACTCGGCTAGTATCACGCCTTCTTATGTCAGTAACAAACATTTGCAGAAAGTTAGTATATCCTTTTGTCTGTTTACCTTGCCACGAATTCTGTAACATATTAAATTTATATCGCTAATTTTAAAGGAATTTAAAGCCTCTCACAAAGCATCACTCATCTATTACAATTAAGCCATACGCTAATTACAATCAATCAATTTATAGATTTAAATTAATGAAAATAATAAAATAAAGAAAAAAAACCGTATTACAAACTCAATTTGTACAGCAAATAAATAAATCAAATTTATTAATCGAAACCGATTTTTTTGTTTGTTTTATTAATCGAGTTTACTTCCCGCTTAATATGGCTGCAGTGAAATTCATTGAATTCATTTTCAATTTAAATAACTCGCTTGAGTTAACATGGCAAACTCATTTTACAGTTCCCCCGGCGGGGCCAAAGGAGCCGGCAGGCAAAAAAAAATACTAGTTTATCAGCTCCTTCTTCTTCTACTACATGCATCTACTTTTGCGGCAAGGCGAGGCGAGGCGAGAACAAAACAGGCAACATGCCACACGCCGCAAGTGAGACATTTACGAGTTGGGTGACTGCCGATAACATGATGCCCCGCGAGTGGCAGTGGCCACGCTGCCTGGGCGAGCTCGTCAAACCGCACCTTGACGCAGCCACCCCACACACACACACAGAGCTAACCTAGTTTGTAACTATAAACGCCACGGGCCTCTAGCCACAAAGGGGGTTGGGGGCAGGAAGTGGGTGGGGGTAACCCACGCAGCATTAGCACCACATCAAAACGCCCGGCGAGACCTCTGCGTGGTTCCGTCAATGTGAGGCAGCCTGTTGCAGAAGTCGCAGACATTGTCGGCGGCAACAATTAGATAAAGATTAACAGGCAGCGAGGCAGGCAAAGGCAATAAGAGAAAGCGCAGAGTGACAGAGACAGAGGGAGAGAGAGGAAGAGGGAGAGGCAACCGCAAAACTAAAAGACACGCCCAGTTAATTACATAAAACATAATGCCACATGCGAAATGTACAGTGGGACGAGGGAAGATGAGGAGGAGATGGGACGACAGGCGACAATTGCCAGCGACATTTGGCATCAAAGGGCACTGCCGAACTGCCCCAGCGGACTCGCCTCTGCCCTTCGCCCTCCTCTCTTCTCCCCCTCTTCTCTTGGCTCAACTGTAAATGCATAAAATTATTTCCGCTCCGCAGTCGCTCAGCAATTCAAATTAAGGCGAAAGACATTCGGATTGACACGAGACAAGCGATGGGCTGTGTAATCGGAGCAGCCGCTGACCAGCAGCCGCTCCCCCCTACTCCCGCTCCCTGTCCCGTTGCCGTTGCCCGTTGCAAATTGCATAGAATAAATTTTCATTAAGCGCACCGTCGCATCGTCAGGACAAGTTGCGGCTGCCACGCCCGCTTCGGGGGGTCAATGGCCACTTGCCGCTCTTTCCGCACCGCATTCATCTGACTGACTTGTCCATTTTCATAATTTTTAATTATTTTTAATTTAATTGTCGCGCCTCGCGTGCTCTGTGCACAGACAACAAGAAGTTCGTCTGAGTCAGCCGAGACGACGCGGAGAGGAGGAGGATGGAACGAAGTGCAGCTATCAACTGCGTCTGCTATGAATGAGTGTGGTAAATATGAACGAATATACGATGGATAGTTTTAGGTAGTAGCACCTAAAGCAAACTTGCTTTATAGAGCTAGTTCTATAAAAACTAAGCAAATTTAGGCTTAATTAAAAGCTAGTACATTTTTTAAAATATTCGGACTAAACAGATTCTTATAGACCTAATCAAATGATTACTTTTTGCTTCATAATATTAGCTTATTTAAAAAATATAAATTAATAATTCATTAATTAAAATAAGTATAGAAATCCAATCTAAATAAAATCAAGCAAACAAGTATTTTGCCCTAAAGCAATATACAGAAACAAACAAATTATTTCGATCCCAATTAATTAAATACTAAGTAAATAAAATGAATACTGAACAATCTAATCTTCACGAAGTAAGTCATACAAAAAATTTGGCTTAAAGTTTGCCGAACTAGCTCTATAAAAACGAAGCTAATCTAATTTAGATTCCAAGCTAAAAATCATATGCTTAAAATTTGCTTTAAAACCTTCCCTCAATACTAAATAAATATACAAATTCAATCTAAAGAAAATGAATCAAACAAATATTTTGCTTAAAGCTTATCCAACTAGATTCACAAATACATAATTAAAGCTAAATTGTAAGCTAAAAATTTTTAAAAATTATTTAATCTAGTATATAGATTAATTTAGAACTATTAATTTAAACCTTTAAAATGTTCATTTATATTTCTTAGCCCTTGCCAAATAAGAAATAAAAAAAAAAAAAAAATTACAAGAAATATCCGCCCCAAACAGATTGATTCCAATACAGATTTAGCTCAACAGTTTCCTCAACTTTAAAGAGAAATTCGCTCTCAATTAAATTGAAATTTATTCAACTCCAAAATACATATATTTACTTACTCCCTTTACTGCTTCGAACTCAATCGACCCGAAGATATACATGAAAATTATGCACGCAATTCCAAAGAACTTGCGACAGCGTGAAAAATGTGTCTATAAAGATTTTTAATGCTCGTTTCAATAATTTAAGTTTTCCAAGAAACAAAAAAAAAATGTTTCATGGTCGTTGCTGCTGCTGGCGCTACGACTATTCTTGTTGTTGTTGTTGCTGTTGCTGCTGCGTGTCCATTGCCTTCGAAACATAAACACGAAATTTTAATTACTTGAAATGTGCGGGCGCACTTAGAGAACATTTTGCGGGGTCAGCTGGGTTCCGATACGACGTCGTAAAGGTGGAGAGGGAGAGGGGTCGGGGAACTGGCAGGTACCCAGTAGCCGCCGCAGCGGGACGTGGTTCAAAGTTATTTACCCCCAAAAATTGTATGTAATTACGAAAGTTTTTGGCGCACAGCTCTGAATATAAACGCTGCTCGTTGTCAACGTTATGGCTTAAATGTTATCATCAACAACAGCAGCAGTGGCAGCAGCAGTGGCAACGTTGCCAAACCTCAAGCGAAGCCCCAACTATACTGTATAGAAAGATGGGGTGGGGGTGTGGACGGGTCTGCCAGGGGGATGCCCACTTATTGTAGCCGCTCAAGTAATTCAAACAGCAGGTGCTCACAGTTAGCCGCGGTTCGCATCGTCCAACTCCAGCAGAAAATAATTATCACTCTTGATTATCTCTTATAGAAATTAGAGTGCACGCGCCCAGGCTCCACTTTCGCTTTGCAGCACCCCCGCTGTGCGCCAGCAACACCACCCGCCAGCCCGCTACTTCCCCGCAGTGTCGTAAAAGTAATTGTTGTGTTTTTGTCAAAAACCTTTTCGGAGCATTTTAAATGGGGCAAGACAGACGCCCCAGGGGGCAAGGCAAGGCAGACAGGTAAAACTGCCAAACGAACTATGCTAACTGTTTAATGTTGTTACCTAAGCAAATTGTCGACTCTTGTGCAAATTTCACGTTTTATTGAGGGGACAACATTACGTTGACAATTTCGGGCAGAGGGCAAGGGAGATGGTTTAATCGCTCCGATATCCCTGCTCAGCAAATTGCTTCATATGCCTGCGATATCATTTGCTTTTTAATGCACAGTGACCTAAGCAAGTTGCTATTGAGACCTGTGTCGACATCCTCCGACTAATTGCTTTGTGTATGTGTGTTCACAATATTATCGGCAGTTAAGTGATTCGAATTGATATGTTAGACGATTGTGGCTAAGACTTGCTGCAATTACAGGAATTACAGTAATCTGAGGCCAGTAATCCAAGGGGATGTGGCAAGTTTGAGTAAAGCTTTGCAGCTTATGAAAATATAGTATATTATTACGTGAAATATGCTATGCATGAATATAAAAGTATATGCTATTGAACAGCATCAACAGTAGAGTCGATTTAGTCGCTTGTTTCTACCTAAACTTAAATGGTACATACATTTTATACAATACAAATATCATGTCGAAATCGATTATAAATTAACCTTGTATAACACTCTGTTTAACATCAAACTATCAAATTTTAACTGTCTTGACTGTTATTCTAAATATTCAAATAAATAAATTTAATTTTTGATTCGGGCGGGACTCGAATCCGTAAATATATAATAGTTCTGTTCGTTTTGTAGTTCACAACTTAACCCATTTTACCACCGTTCACGCACACACTATTCGGCGCAATGCTGCAAGCAGCGCTGCTTACAGCTATGGAAAACGTAAAGCTGAATAACTTCTGTGTTTATTATTCGATTGTTACAAAATTCAGAGATCATCTGGCTAGCTCTGGTTATCATATAAACCGAAAATGAACAATATGGCATCAAAATTTCGCTTGTAATCAATTTTTTCGATTTATGGGGGCGGAAGGGGGCGTGGCCAAATCCAAAACAAATATCAGCGTGCAATAATGACACATATTATCACCAAATTTGGTAGTCCTAGCTCTTATAATATCTGAGATCTAGAGATTCACACGGACAGATAGACGAACAGACAGACATGGCTATATCGATTCGGCTGTTAATCCTGAGCCAGAATATATACACTTTATGGGGTCGCAGATGTCTCCTTCTGCCTGTTACATACATTTTCGGTTCACCTGCTACCTATGAATCTATCTTTATACATTTTAAATCATTAGGAATAGCTAAGTCGAAATATCCATGTCTGTTGGTCCGTCTTTCCATCTATCTGTCCGTATGACCGTCTAGATTTTGGAGATTATAAGAGCTAAAGCCACCAAATTTTGAGGCAATACTCGTATAAATTATAGTCTTTTAAAGTTGTTTTTAAATTGGGCCACGCCTACTTGCGCCCAAGCAAGCGCAATTCTATATCTATAGTATGCTCTCAAATTGTTTAATAATGTTCGTTATTTTGCGATTCCTAGGAAAGGCTGCCCTCTTATCTTGTATATATTTGTTTTTATGTATAGTGACACTGTACTCCCCACTTAAGTTTTTGAAAATAGCAATGTATGCTCCAAACAGCAACACAGCATTTGTTGTTTTTGTTTTCGGGGGCATGTGCATTATCTTCTCTCCCACCAATCCCCCTCCCCCTTTACAGAAACAATTGCAACGGCAAAAGTGCAAACTGCCGAGTGGCGTTTCAGAAATTCCATAAATGGCTAAGGCCGAAAACTTTCGTGCTGACGGTTGTGCTCAGCTTCCCTCCCTCTTACCCTCCACCTCCAACTCCCCCTGGCCTGGCCTAGCCCAACTAACTGTGCACTTGCCGAGCTACTTGTGGATACTTTGCCTTTGCCGCATTTACGACGCTGGATAAAACTTTTACTTTTGTTTATTTGTCGCTCATTTCAGTTGATGTTGAATGTTGATGTTGATTGCTTTTTCTAGCAGACTCGCAATCGGACTGGGGACTGAAACTGGGGCTGAGCTTTTTGTTCGCCTTTAAATGAAAGCTAATTAAGTTTTATTTTTCAACAGTTTGCGCTGCAACTGTGTGAGTATAAGTGTATTCACTCATTACAAGTTGATTAACTCATAAACATTTACTGACAACTGAGAACCGACGTCTGACAAGTGGCAACTTTGTTAGCGCCGTCCGGCCGGGCGACCAACTGATTTTTATATATTTTAACTTCATTTGTGCCCCCTGTCTTTCTCCCCCTTTTTCTCTGGTCTTCCTCTCTGATTTCTTTATTACTTATTTAATGCGCAGTTCTTTCTTTCTTTTTTTCGTTGCACAGCATAAAAATGCTAAAATCAATTTGTGTTTTCCGGAATTTATACGCGGCGCCACTGACCGACCTCCCCCTTCACCTCCCACCACTCTTTCCCACCCTTCCCTCTCTTTCTATCTGAGTGCAAGGCGCACTTTCTTTTTCATTTGCTTCGCATTTTGTTTGTTGCCTGCTTATCTTTCGCATTTCAAAGTTTCATTTTAAATAGTTTTTATACCCGCCACTCATAGAGTGAAGGGTATTATAACTTTGTTCAAACCGAAAATGTATGTAACAGGCAGAAGGAGACATCTCCGACCCCATAAATTATAAATATTCTGGCTCAGGATCAACAGCCGAGTCGGTATAGCCATGTCCGTCTGTCTGTCCGTGTGAACCTCTAGATTTCAGATATTATAAGAGCTAGGACTACCAAATTTGGTAATAATATGTGTTTTAATTTTGCACGCTGATCAAGTTATTTTTTGGATTTTGGGCTTGCCCCCTTACGCCCCCGTAAATCGAAAAAAATTGATTACAAGCGCAATTTTGATGCCATATTGTTCATTTTCGGTTTATATGATAACTATAAATAGCCAAATGATCTCTAAAAATAGTAACAATCGGATAATAAGCACATAAGTTATTTACCTTAACTTTTTGCATAGCTGTAAGCAGCGCTGCTTGCAGCATTGTGCCGAATAGTGTGTGCGTGTACGGTGGTGAAATGTGTTAAGTTGTGGACTGCAAAACGAACAGTACTATTATGCATTTCCGGATTCGAGTCCCGCCTGCATTAAAAATTAAATGTGTGCAAAAATGTTTTTTTTTATTTTAGATTTTGACTTTGCATAAATATTGTAAGTCCAAGGCCTTTTACTGTCAAAATATGATTGTAGCCGTTCTTTATTGTTCCGCAAATAATTTTGATGTACGAGCAGCTGGGTAACGGGTGTATTACAGTCAAGCACACTCGACTGTAGCTTTCTTACTTGTTTTTTCTACTTCTTCTTCTTCTTCTTTTTCTTCATCTTTGCCTGCGTCTTTTTCCTCACTTTTCCATTTTTTGCGCCGTTTTAAATTCACTGCGATTTATTTATTTCGCACTGTCATTTGCACTTTTCATTAATTTTGGCACACTTTTTTACGTTTTCCGCCCATCGTGCGAACTCATTTATTTATTTCTCTCTCGTTGTTGTTGATTCGGCCGCTTCTTTCTGGCCTTGTGTATTACTTCCAGCTAGGTACATTTTGGTCAAAGTAATGTTGATTGTTTGCTCGGGTGACTTTTATTACGAAATTGTTTAAAATAAATACAATTACGTCAGACAACAACAATAAAAATGGTAGCTTGCTTAAGCCGGCAGTAAGCAGACTTTTAATTGAGTTTTTTAATGCCCTACACGGCCGACGACAGTGGAGCATAATGAGACAGAGAGAATAAATAAATTAATCTATTACGACGCATGGCAAAGTATGTAGACTAAGGCAAGATAAGGACTTCTAGGCTTAAATATTTAGATAATGTAGGGTATTCTACATTACAGGCAATCAAATGACATTTAGAGTAAGCTGGGGCATTAGGTCGAAATAATATATAAATATTTTATTAAGTACAAAGTGCTTCAGTCATAACAGGATTCAAATAAAATAATAATATTAAAATAAAATAATAAATCTTAGAAAATAATAATATAATAATACCCTTAATAATTTATATGAATACTGGTTCAAAAATATTTTTACAAGTATATATAAGGTTCTTCTATTTGTGGCCAATCAAATTATTTAAATCTCACAAAAATAATTTAAATATTTTAGAAGGATATCTTTGCAGGGTATTCCAGTGTCGAGCACATTTCCACTTCCATACAAATCTTCCCTTTTTGTTTTGCGCAACATTTCAAATGAATCTTGCCACAAAAAAGAAAAAGGTGCACAATTTTTTTTTGGGGAGTTGTCAAAGTTAATTAGAATCCAACTTATTGATCCCAAAAGATGCGAATGAAAGCGCCGAAAGGTCAGTGTCGCGTCGCGTTGCTCAAACCCTTATTCCTGCTCATTATGCACCATGCATAAAACTGCGATTAATTAGCCAACTTGGCAGATTTTAGATTTCAGTCAACTGTCCCAAAACTAATAAGAAGGCAAATTGCAATTGAAAATAGAAAATAGAAAATAGAAACGGAAACGGAAACCGAAACTAGCGAAGCAGCTGTCAAAAAGTTGGCAAGAAGCGCAACTTTATCCGCTTGAGTTTATAAAAAGGATTATCGGGATGTCGGAATATTTATACCAATCATTTCTAACTCGCTTGACAAGTTGAATCGGATTTCTACAATAAATTCTAGGAAAGTATTCAGCATTACTGTGTGATGATTTCACAGATAAATCATATATATTATGTAATGGTAAAGCCATCTATTTGCAGCACCTGACACTTATATGAATTTCATGTTCTTGATGCCAATTATTGAATGTAAATTTTCCAAAATTACAACCTATGAGCAAGAAAAATAAAATATACTTTTACTCTGGGATTTGTGAATTATACAATTATCAAATCTGCATAAATACGCTGTAAAATATGCTACGTAATTAAATGCAAATGCCAAGTGTATTGTCAGTATGACAATAATAAATATTGAGAGCCTCTCTACGCGATTCTCACTCCAATTTTGAGCGTCATTTGAATACATTCATTCGCTTCTTCCCCTGAATTTGCTTTTAGTTTTGCCTTCGCATTTTTACTCTGTACCACATAGCTTGCTTCTATCTCTGTCTTTGTCTCCCCTCCCCTTCCCCCTTGTCAATTTTATATACCTTACTGCAATTTCCGTAAATCGTTTCAAATTTTCACTTGTCAACGTTTGATTTAGCCTGCATTACACACAACCCCCCCCCCCATTCCTCTCTCCCTCACACTAGCACATATACATACACCTCCCCCATCCAGGCAGACACACATAATTTAGCAAACATTTTTTCCATTACATTTTTGTCTGTAGAGGGGAGTGGGAGAGAAAGGAGCAGGGAAACGCTGTAAGCCAAATAAATCAATAAAAAATTATGCTATATAGAAAACGAGGCAAAAAGCAAAACAAGTGCGAAGCCACAGCGAAATGAAAAACAAACTGCCCGACACTTTTGTCCTGCAGGCTGCTAGAAATCTAGCAGACAACGCAAGGAATAGCAAAGGGAGGGGGGTGACGAAGAGGGGAATAAAGGGCGCTGCCAGCTCAGACGTTGCCAGCGAAATTTTAAACAGCATCTAAAGCCTGCAAATATGAAACTTATGGCAATAATATTGATGTCGTCTTTGACTCCCTCTCCCGTTCTCTTCCTCTATCTCTCCCTGCAACGCTTTCTCACTTGCTCCCACTCAATTCAACTTAGCTGGCATATCAAAAGAAGCCCGCAGCATGAAAACGATAGACGCAAGAAGAGACGAGAAAAAAGGCTGTGGACCGAGGGAGAAGGGCAGGGGCTGAGTGAAGAGGGGGGCATAGACGAGGTCGAAACGAATTGCGATAAAGATAAATAAGCAGCGATATACTTGATGATGTCCTTGTTGCTCTTGTCGCGCTCACGGCTGCCTTTGCAATGTTGCTCGTCGTCTCCTGCTGCCTGCCTTGGCTGGTTTCGCTGGGCGTTTAGGGTTCCCCCATTGTATTATTTACATTTGATTTTATTTCACGAAAATTGAGTTTCGCTTTGCGAGCTTGTACGCATTGTCTCGCTCTCTCTCTCACTTCATCTCTCTCATTTTCTCTGCGCATATCTACGCCGCATTGTCCTGTCGCTTTATCTCACGCCGTGCAATGTGGCGCGTTGCTCGTTTCTTGTTATCGTTTATTTTTAATGCAGACGAAAGTTCGTAAACAAATTATAATATTGAACATGTCATAGATACGCTCCCTTAAGTGTGCCCGTGTGTCTGTGTGTGTGTGTGTGTGTGCATGTCTGAGTGTGCCCCTGTCTCTCTCTCTCTCTCTCTCTCTTTCTATCCTTGCTCGTCTCTCGTTTCGCTCGAGCTGCGCTTTGAGGTAGGTCCTAAGCACGCAAAGCGGATGATGTGGGTTAAATCAGCTTGGACATGATTTTGTGGCAAGCTGGTTGATTTTTCCCATCCCCCAGGGGTCAAGTCCAATTAGGCCTATATATGATGTGGAGGTTTACTCCACTCACTCAAACTCTTTTAATGCAGAATTGAATTTTAAAGTTATTTTTGAGGGTATTTTTGTGCACTTCTATATTTGATATTTATATGTATTTATTTAAATTATAAATCAGCTAATATCAATCGACAGAGGAGTTAATATTGTAGAAGTAATAAAAAAATAAAATTTAAAGAAATAAAAAAGAAAGAAAATAATTGAAAAAAAAACAAAACATAGATATTAATAATAATTCATTTAAAATTATATTAAAAGAAATTAAAAACAATTAAATTAAAATTTAAATATAAAAGTAAATGTTGCAAACAAAATTATAAATTAAATTAAAGGAAATGAAAAGCAAGAAAACATAGATTAAAATTAAAACGCCGAAGTAAATATTTTATAAAGAGTGTCAAATTATATTTAAAGAAACATAAGAAAGTCAAGTATTGACTGTATAAGACCATGGATTTTTAAGAATATGAAAAAATTCAGATTGAGAAAACTGTCATTAAACGTGTTTTTCAAAGAAATATAATAAACAACACATATAATTTTCAGTAAGACGCCAAGCAGTCCAAGCAGTTGAAAAAAACCACTGCCTGGAAAAAACACTGCTTGCCTGCTTGCAGTGGGCGCAGTGCAAATCTATATGAAACGTTGAATAACTTTTTTGTTCATTATCCGATCGTTAAGGTGGTGATAGTTATCATATACACCAAAACTGAATACTGTAGCTTTATTATTGCGCTTGCTATACGGTTTATCGATTTACGGGGCGGAAGTAGGCGTGGCCCAAATTTTAATAAAAATTTTATAGCGTATGATTCACATAAGTGTTGCCACCTAATTTGGTGGCTCTAGCTTTTTTAGTTTCTGAGATATAGGTGCTTACTATACGGCTTATCGATTTGCGGGGGCGGAAGTAGGCGTGGCCCAAATTTTAATAGGAATTTTACAGCGTATGACGCACATGAGTGTTGTATCCATATTTGTTGGCTCTAGCTTTTTTAGTTTCTGAGATATAGGCGTTCATACAAACGGACAGACAGACATGGCTTAATCGACTCGGCTAGTGAACCTGAGCAAGAATACTTGAATAATAGAATACCTCCTTCTGTCTGTTACGCACATTTCGACAAACTCAATAGACCATGGATTTTAAAAAAATACATGGTCTATTGTGTTTGTCGAAATGTGCGTTACAGGCAGGCCACCATGGATTTTAAGTTTATTTTAAATTTGGAGTGCCACGCCCACCGCCCAAGCAAATCGATCATTTTTGAATATTAAGGAAAGTATTACAGTTACAAACACCAAATTTGGCATGATGGTTCCTATAAATCATGCGCAGATGACGTTTTTTCAAATTTGGGGTGCCACGCCCACCGCCCAAGCAAATCGATAATTTACGAATATTAAGGAAAGTATTACAGTTGCAGACGCCAAATTTGGCATAATGGTTCCTATAAATCATGCACAAATGAAATTTATTTCAAATTTGAGGTGCCACGCCCACCGCCCACGCAAATCGATCATTTTTGAATACTAAGGAAAATATTTAGGTTACAGATTTCTGATTTGGAACACGTAAAGACGCTGATAATATACACCCAATCAATTACAATCCGATCGGACAATAAATACAGAACTTATTAAAGAAAACGTTTTTCAAAGTTTCGTTCCCCGCGTCATTGCAGAATATCATCATGCATCGTTTTAGCCTTTGTGTGTGTCTGTATGTGTGTGTGAGAGCGAGTTAGTACTAGTTAGTGCAATTAAGAAGTTGGTCGAATATCTTACGGTCGGGCGCGCTCGACTGTAGCATTCCTTACTTGTTTTATTTATTTTTATTGCTTTTTTTCCTTCAGTACTTTTTAATTACTTTTCTTGAACTCCTTAAACTTGCTAATAGATATTTTTGGAATTCATATTTCTCTCGTCACAATTTCAATTTAGCATTTTCCATTTTCATTTAATATATTGCCAGTTGTATTACACCTTTAAAGTTGTTTGTCAATTTCATTTTCTTTCTGCACCTTTTTGAAAACTTTCCTAGCATAAAGCTTTGTGTATTTCATTATTTTATTTTTGCTTACTTTCTCCTGCCTCTCTTGGTTTTATGTTCATATTTGCCACACCATTTATACATTTTTATTTGACACAAATGGAGCAGGATTTTGCTTCACAAAATAATCGACTGGTTACATATTGCTGCTGCTGCTGCTGCTGCTGATGCTACAAACACCTCAAATCACAGAGACATTTTCAATTTCAATGAATAATGCAAAATGAATCATCTGCAATTTCCAAGCTAGAGAGCAGCACCCCTTACCCTTTACCCCACTCATCCACCTGCCCCTTGCTTATGCAAAATATATATTTGAAATGTGCATTTCTGGATTACAATTTCATGTCTTGCTTTTTTGCTGCCACTCAGAAAATGAACAAAATTTCTGCCAAGCCAGCAAATTAATTGCAGCCTCAGCTACCAAAAAAAAAAAAGAAAAAAAAATAGAGAAGCAACGTATTTATGAAATTTCTTAAACACTCGTTGTGTGAGGTATTTTTCATTTATCGTTGATTTGACAAATTTCTGTATTAAATTCAACTTAAAGCCAGCTATAAAGATGTAGCTAGCTGCATTGCCCTGTCTGGCTTCAACAAAACAAAGCAATTAAAAAGCAAACATTTTCGCTTACAACACGACATGCTCATGGGACAGGGTAGACAGGACGACCAGGAAATGTGTCATTACTCTGTCGGCGACATCATTTGCCCTGTCTCCAGGTTGCCTTAGCCGACTGCCTTGCACTTTGACAATGCCAACGCCTTCCTCGCTGAATTTTTGGTTAGCTGCTGCCATATCCAAATTGACTTACCACGCATAAACAGACAGTCCCCTCACGCTCCTCGTGTCTCTTCTCTCTCCCCTCTTCATGTAGCTGCCTACACTTGAGGGCTCAAGTTTCTGTGATTATCGTGCAATTTCACTGGCTGGCAATAACAATGGCTGCTCCTCTTCCTGCTCCTGCTCCTGCTCCCGCCTTCTGTCGCAGCGTTTGACGTTACGTGTTGAGGCGACGCCTTGCCGTGATTATCACTGCCTTACGCTTCAATGCATCACGGCTGCGCTCTTTTTTTTATATTTTATTGTCAGTTTTCCTGCTGCAGGTAGACAACCCCCGACAGCGACCAGGTCGACGTCTGCCTCAGCCTCAGCGTAGACGTCAACGTTATCGTTGTCCTTTGTGCGTGCTGCTGCTGCATCTTAAGTTAACCTTGTGCCTGTGCGTTTGTGTCTGTGCATTTTATTTGAATGCAGTCCTTTTCCCTCTCCCTGCCGCTCTCTGCTGTGCCTGTACGTGTGTCTCGCTTACTTTGCTTAATTAACGCGTTCATATAGACACACGCACAAAGGTCGCCACATCGCCTAGTCGGGACTTTGACTCTTTGACTCTTTGCCAATCATTGCCCCGCCGTCACCGCCATGAGATGAGAGATGATAAAAGATGACAATGCTAATAGAGAGACAGAAAGAGACAGAAACCACATCGCATCGCACCGCATCTATCGCATCACGTCTCGGCATTTTTGGTTCTCAGGCAACCCTATTTAGTGCCACGTTTGCCGTGTCTTCTGTTTATTTAAACAACGTCTCAGAGTAGACCACATTCTCCTTATCCTCTCCCTCTCTTTACAATGACTTTTCATTGAGTTGAGCTCGTCTTGCTGTTTACCTTTTGCTCTCGTTCATAATTTCGTTTGCATGTTAATTACCTGAATTATTGTGTTGCACTCGTACGACTACGTGGGGGTGAGGTCTACTGCTAATACACCTGGGAAAAGATTAGAAAACCCAAAATGAAAGTTGTGTGACAAATGTGGAGGAAGAAAACGAAACAGATGATTAGGCAAATATTATGCGGAGCGTAGTGTGAAGCAGATAGTTGTACCGCATCGATATTTATGGCATACCAAATTATCTAATTCCTCTTATACTCTGCGACCATTGAATATGGTCCAAAACAGGTATACTAACTTTGTGCAATAGTTTGTAACAGGCCCAGGGAGCCTTGGCGGACTACACAAAGTATATGTGATCTTGTTTAGAATCCCTAGGCGAATCGATTGAGCCATGTCCGTCTGTCTGTACATTTTTCCGTCTGTGTGAACACCTAAATCTCAGCTATTCTAAAAGCTAGACAACACAATTTTTGCATGAAGATTTCTGTGGTTTGTCTGCTTTATAAGAATGTAAAAAATTTTTGATGCCACGTCCATCGCCACCGCAAATCAATATATACAGTTTTTAATTTGATTTGTATCGAAAGCAATAAAGTTATGACTTTTATATATATATATATATATATATATATATATGCATCTATATTCCAAATTGCAAATTGATCGGATAATAATCATAAGAACTCTTCAAGTAAAAATATTCCATACTTTTTCCGCCTGCACTTTGTTGCCCACGAAAACTTGAGTAGGAGTGAAATAGCAATAAAATAAGAAGACTTATTTGTTAAACTGTAAAAATGATATATTACTGCCGTGCTTGCTTTACTGTAGCTTTCCTTCCTTTCTCTTCCCACCCTCGCCTGGTCCACTCAACTGCAACATAATTGTAAACCTTGGCTCATTGCGTAATCATTAAAGCAAAACATTCAGCGCGGGCTTCATTTATTTTCAATTAAAAGTTAATCAAAACTTGCACATATCAATGACCATAAGCCAAACCCCCTTTCTGCTCCCCTCCTTCTCCTCCTCCTACTTACAAGTCAAATAACAATAAACAATCTACACAGAAATAACGAAACAAAAAACATGAAAAATAAACGAAAACTGCTTTTGTAACAATTATGCTGCAATTTTGATCCAAAATGCCAAAGCACCAAGCCTCACCACCTCACCTACCTGCCCCCACCCACACCACATCATTTCAGTTTATGCGTTTCCCATTTTCCACCGCCAATTTGGGCGAAGCAAACAAGCAAAACAAAAAACAAAGCAAACCCAAGCGAAACTCACACAAAAAAATGGGGAAAAACAAGGAAAACAACAAACTTAACAAGTAGTTTTTAATAAGCTACCAAACTGCGCTTCAGCTCCGGCTGCAGCAGCTCATCTGCCATGGCCGCGCTCCCGCTCCTCACCGTGTTAGCAACAAAATCCCATCGCGTTTGCTTTAGCGTTTTGCTTTGACTTTGCTTTGGCCATCGTTGGCTTCTGTTGATTTTTCCGCTTGCCACTGCGAGTTTACCTCGCCTTCGTATCCCCTTCTCCGCTTTTCCTACCCTACCCCGCTGATCACTTATGTACTCTCTCAGAGATGCTGTTGATTTTTCCAGCTTGCTTTTCCTGCTGCTACTCCTCCTGCTACTGCTGCTTTTCCACCTTATTGGCAAAATATCTAATTGATGCGCTAAAATGCAATAAGCGGATTTTGTATTGTTTTAACAGTTTGCTATTTAAATTTGCAATTAAACTGTCTTTAATCTACTTTGTTGTTCTTTCATTAAGTTATCTGAATAATCTTAGGAGCGTATAAGTTACTGTAGTTGATTAACCCACTTAAGTGTTGCAAAGCTAAGTAGCAACAAAAAAATCTTAGTTAATCTTAAGGCGTACACGGTGTTGTTTTTTTACCCTATAATTTGGTAAACAGTTAAAGAAATCGGACAAGCTAAATTGAAGGAAAAATCTAGAAATAAGACGGAAAACGTATTTTAAGTTTGGCCCCTGCAGTTTTCAGCTTCAGATATTACAGGGTATATTGATGTATAGCGAAAGGGGACCTGAAGGTTGTATTACAGCTATACTATATATAGGTACGATTTTAATCATATTTTCACAGTTCCTTAAAGATATATTAAGACATATGGTAGGTGGGGAAAATTAAATAGCGATATATTGAACAATAAGAAAATTCGACCACTAGATTCTATGGAAGCTATACAAAATATAGATCCGATCAGGTTCATTCCGATTTATTTGCAGCGTTTACCAATAAGAAGCACGTAAACCAAGTTTCATTTAGATAACTTAAAAACGAGAGGACTTCTTTGCTTAGTAACAGTCAGACGGACAGTCGGGCAGACGGACATCTCTAGTTCAACTTGCCTGTTGATGCTGATTAAGAATATATATGTTTTATATGGCAGTAGAGGTCTCCTATGCTGCGGGCATAATTAGATTAATATGATATAATAAATGAATATAAACTATTTAAAAGTTTTCAGAATTTTTGCGTAGATAAGTCCAGACCGTCCAAGGAGCTCTCACCCTCTTTGTGATCTGTAGGCATGCTTTATATAAATATTTAAAGGTTCGTTAGTCACCAGGAAAACGAATAGTGTATTTACAGAAATTTTAAAATAAATTAAACGTGTTTATTTAAGTAATACAATTGTTTGAAATAATTTTTGTTTACATAAAAAGCTTTAAAATCCTGAGCAATTCAAGAAAAACGCTTGCACGCCGTTTACTATATGTAACGTTATTTTTTCCTGCGATTTGCTTTCCCATTTGTTGACACTTTAAATGCGGCATGTCAAATTAGTTTTAAATCCAAATTTATTTGTTGTTTGTTTTGATTTCGTTAAGAAATGCAAGAATGTTCTGTATATATACTATATGTATATTAAAGGCAACAGGACGACAATTATTTGCCCATGAATATTTATGCAAAATTGCTCAAATTTTAAACGGCAAACAAGAATTCATAATTAACCAATTGCAGAGGGTTTTTTCGGTGTTTCGTCGCTCTTTATGCTGAAGGTAAATAATTTCATGTCATCAAATATTTATCAACAAAGCTCAAATTGTTTAAGTTACAAGTCAATGGCCTCCGCCGGCAACCCTTAAATATTTAGTAATACAATAATTTGGCTGGCAACTTTTTCTGAATATATTTAAAAAAAAAGGGATTTTTATTTTTATTTTTATGCGCTAAATTTATTGTTTGTAGCGCATCCCCGCTCTTCGCTTCCCAAAGGCCGCCTCAATTAATTTCATTTTGCGCTTGGCACTCTTTCTCTCTGTTTATAATTCTCAGTAATTAATACGCTTTCATATTGCCCACCGGTAGAAATAACGACAACAACAACAAGAGAGAACAGCTGCTAACTGGGTTTGTGTTTTGCTTGCTGGCTTTCCGCAGGACATGGTGCAGACTTCACTGACAACAAAAAGTGTTGCCACACATGCAGAAGATTTTTGCAAATCGCGCGCAAAAAAAGAAAAAAAATTGGGACAACAAAACCAAAACAAAAGAGAGCAAAGAAAAAGCGTAAAGTGAAACGGGCCACACTGTTGAAAATTATCCCTGGGTCAAAATGCAATAAACACACACACTCGCACATACACGAACACACACAGACTGGTCAAAAGCAACAACTAACGACCGGGCAGCAAAATGAATCCTAAACGGAAATGTCGATATAAGCAACTGCATCATGCAACGCGACGGCGACGGCCAACGCGAGGCGACAGCGACAGTTAGCAGTGACACAGGCGTACAGTGGGATTGCTGGACAGTGGGGCTGGTGGACAGTGCGACAGTGAAACGTTCGCATAGTTTCACCACTTGTACAGTTTACAGTTTCGCATATGCCCAAAAGGTTCACTGACCAACCATCTAGCGATGGCATAGCATAACACGATGACACGATAAATTTTTTAAGCTATATACAACGATATTTATTTTGTAAAGAAAGCGTCCTAGAATTCTATTTAAGCATGGATATAATAATAATATTTGATATTTTAAATATTGCATTAAATTACATATGAACAAGTAAGAAAGCTACACTCGAGTGGGCTCGACTGTAATATACCCGCTACCCAGCTGCTCGTACATCAAAATTATTTGCGGAAAAATAAAAAACGGCTACAATCATATTTTGACCGTAAAAGGCCATGGACTTACAATATTTATGCAAAGTCAAAATCTAAAATAAAAAAAAAAATTTTGCACACATTTAATTTTTGATGCGGGCGGGACTCGAACCCGTAAATGCATAATATTACTGTTCGTTTTGCAGCCCACAACTTAACCCATTTCACCACCGTACACGCACACACTATTCGGCAAAATGCTGCAAGCAGCGCTGCCGGCAGCCATGAAATATAAAAGTAAAAATAAAATTAAAATATGAAAATAAACTTGATCAGCGTGCAATAATAACACATATTGTCACCAAATTTGGTAGTCCTAGCTCTTGTAATAGCTGAGATCTAGAGGTTCACACGGACAGACAGACGAACAGACGGACACGGCTATATTGACTCGGCTGTTGATCCTGAGCCAGAATATATATGCTCTATGGGGTCGGACATGTCTCCTTTTGCCTGCTAAATACATTTTCGGTTTGAACAAAGTTATAATACCCTTTTACTCTAAGAGTAGCGGGTATAAAAATACATTTTAGATTTTTCTCCAATTAAATCTTAATTTGAAATTGAAAAAAAAAAATATGAGCTTTTAAACAAGTATTAACGATGGTAAAATTCAAAATCTTATTATTTCTATTTGTAAAATATTGAGTTCATGGTTTATTCTTAACGCTTTTATTTCATTTTTTTATTAGGACTATTTTTAAAATATATGTACATTACGATACACTATTATAAATAATATTTGTTTTAATTTTTAATATTTTTATAGCCTAATAACTTTTTAAAATTATTGTAATTATTATGACTTGTTTATACCTAATTTGTTTCTATATCTTTTACATTAGTTGATTTAAAATAAATAAAATAAAATCACGTTATGATAAATAAAACAATAAAAATAATTATATTTTTTGTTAAACAATTTTCAAATTAATTGCTATTTAATTTATTATTTACTCATTTATATGTTTTATACCCTTGCAGATGGTATATTAATTTTGGCCAGAAGCTTGCTCCGACCATATAAGGTGTACATATTCTTAATCAGCATCAATAGGGGAGTCGAACTAGCCATGTCCGTCTGTCCGTCCGTCTATTGCAAGGCAAAGTAGTCCCTCAGTATTAGAGCTATCTTGATGAAACTTGCTATACATGTTATTGCTGAATGCTGTAAATAAGTCGTAACGAGTCGGATCGGACCGATATATCGTATAGCTGCCGTAGAATCTATCGGCCAAATTTCGTTATTTTTTAAGAAATCGCTATGCTACTTTTTCTAGCTATGTCTAAGTATCTCCTTCAATGCCTATGAAAATTTGATGAAAGTTGAACCTATTTATCGTATAGCTGCCATAGAACCGGCCGGCCTTCCATCGTTATCGTTATATAACCTTCGGCGCGTCGATTTCTTTCTTGTTTTCTTTAAATTAAAATAATTTTTTTTATTATGAGTTAGTTTTACTAATTAAAATATTCAATCAATTTTATATTTAATAAAATATATTTAATGGGTATTTCGACCAATCAATTTTCCACTTGTCACACACCCATCTCTAGCAACCAGTTGCGAGTGCAAAAAACAAAAAAGATGCTCACAGGAACCGCCTTATTGACCAACTGAGTGCAGCATGCAATGAACGAGCGTGTGCCGATGGCTCGGGCTGGATAGCTGAAATGTTGGATTGCTCGCTGCGGGAATTGTGAAGCGGGGAGGATGAAGGAAGAGGGAGGACGAGGGAGGAGGAGGGAGAGCAACTCGAGCGGGATCTGCCCACTCGCTTTGTTTTTAGCCAAAGTGCTCGCGAACTGTGTTGACAAACGCGTATGGTTAGCCTGTGTAGTGTACGACAGTGTGTTTATGTGTGTCTCCCACTTTCCCACTCTCTCTCTCTCTCTCTCTCTCTTTCTATTTCTATTTGTGTATGTGTGTGTGCGCTCATATGGATCTCTCTCTGTGTTGGCAATTCAAAATGGCATGCACTTCACTAAAAACTGCGCATTTCCGGTCAAAATGACGACGACGCGACTGCTGACAACGCCAGCCGCATGTTTGTGTGCCACGCCCCCGCCTCCTACCCTCGGCAGCCTCTCTCGCTCCCTCTTAACTCCGTTTTGCTTACTCGCGCGCTGCCATCCACTGCGCCTCGGGAGCTTTTCTAGTTGACATGTGTGTGAGAGCGAGTGCGAATATGCGAGTGTGTTTGTATGCGATTGTGTTTGCCTGTGTGTGCGATTGTGTGTGTGCCTGTGTGTTAGAGTTAGGGAAAACTTTTTTACAGCTTTAATAGTTCCACTTGGCAGTTTTGCGTCCCCAAAACTTTTTCGCCAGCGCTGCGCCAAAGTGCGTCATAAATGTGTGTAATAAAATATTTACTTTTCTTTTATAGTGCCTTCCACACGCATCCCGCTTTCCTCTACCCTCTTCTAGCCTAAGCAGCGTGCCATAAATTAGCTAGATGCCAATGCTAGCTAGAAATATGCCAAAAGCGCACATTGAATTCAATTTTAAAGTTCTGTCCGGCAGTTTGACTGTCCCGCTGTCCGTTCGTTTCTCTTTCCCTATCTCTCTCTCTTTCTCTCTCTTTATCTCTCGCTCTCTCTTTCTCTCTCTTGCTCTCTCGTCTCCGTCTCCGTCATAAAAGCCACGTCAAGCAGAGAAGGAAGAAGAAGAAGACTCAACAGCAAAACTGACAAGTTCCGTACCCCTTCGTGTATTTCAGCTAATTTCCAGCTACTTTTCTTTGTCTTCTGGCTTTGTGTGTGTGTGTGTTTTTTTTTTTTTATTTAATCGCTTACGATAGGAAAATTAAAATCTTCTAAAGATACCACCTACCGTCTGTGGGTGGCATGCACGCTTCATATCCTCTATTGGGATTATGCCTACGTACTAAAACAAAAACTTCCGTGTGCTCTTCAGTCCTACGCACGCTCACCAGTACTGCCAGTCAAGGGAAGACTTCGGTGAGCAGGATGTGGAGCCGATTCGCACTCCCTTCCTTGGGTACTGGCCATGAAGCGCTCATCTTTCACCCATTTAGTCGCCTTTTACGACAAGCCGGGTACGCTGTGGTAGTATTCTTCTCCCGCTACCACACAGGGAAACGCTATGTGTTCAGCCTCCAGCTCTGTTGGCCATCTCGTCGGCTCGGACCCTTTTCATCATGTTAATGATAATGGTGTGCCCCAGCTCCCATGTTTCTGCGTTTGCCACCATAGCCGCAAACAGGCCTCTTGGACTGGACGGATTCCCAGTCAGCGTTCTTAATTCGTTCCTCTCTGCCGTAAACCTGGAACAATGCATTAGCACATGTTCCGCTGTTTCCACCGCGTCGGTGCAGAAGAGGCACAGGGCCGGAACCGGAACAGAAAAGCTCGGAAACAGCCATGGTCCGTAAGGAACTGCGTCAGGTGAAAGTCCAGGACTTTATGCTGGCACTACCGCTAGATCAGGAACCAGTTGGTAGATCCATCTCTCACGTTGCGACCTTTGCCATCTGGCCTGCCACTCTCCCAGCAACCACTCCTTAGCCTCTTGCCAAGAGACACCATGGCGTGATAGGCCAAGTGGGTTGATCTCTAGGTCAATCGGCGGCAAACCAGACCGAGCTAGGGCTGCATCCTCGGATATGGTTCTGAAGCCTCTGATGAGCCTGAGAGCCATAGTCCGTACCACCGATCGTGCTCCTTTCATATACGACCGTTTGTTGGTTGCACTGCTCCAAATTGGTTCAGCATAGAGTAGCGTTGCCTTTGCTACCGCCACTAGAAGTTTCCTTGCTGGCGTCCTGGGACCTCCTACGTTGGGCATAAGCCTTGCTAGAGCTACCGACGTGATTGCCGCCTTTCTACTTGCATAGGTTGCATGGTTCCTGAAGAAAAGCCTACGGTCAATCAGGACTCCCAGGTACTTCAGGGCTTCTGCAGAGGCCACCTGGTACCCGTTGACAGTGACCTGCATGCACTCCACTGTTTTCCTGCTGCTTAGGAGAACGGCCTCCGGCTATTGGCTTCTTTTTTAGTGCTGGCTTTGTAGGTAGGGCATGCGAAACTGCCTGTCGTATGGTTCTTATCTACGTCGTTGCTACAGATAAGGCATCTTGGTGGTGCTGCGCAGCCCTTTGCCTTATGACCATGCTCGCCACGCCGAAGGCAGCAGTCGGAACGATCGACTGAGTTGCAGCTGTAAGACCGGTGGCCAAATTATAGGCATCTGTAGCATCTTATTGGGCGATCGTTCTGGATGATGCGACACCGTGACCATCCTACGGTTACCGAACCCCGTTTGAGAACCGTTATTGCATCGTTCGTGCATAACGTCACTGTTGCTGACTGGGTCCCATCTCGCATTTTGCGCATCCCCCGCACATCTTCTGGCTTCAGCTGAATCCCTTCGAATTGGGAGGGCATGCAGTTGTAGAGCTCCATTGCTGTCATCGCCTCATCCATGCCGCTGCAGGTTAGCGCCATTCTCTGCGCGCCCGTGCGGACCGCAGCCATTTCCCTGAGGGATTCTTCGATCGCTCCTTTATATTTGGGCACGCTTGCAGAAGCTTTTCCCTCCACTTCGAGCAACAACTCGCCTTGTTGGGTCCTCCTGATTTTCTTGACATGACTGCCAAGTTCTGTCAGGCTCGGGTCGGCTTTGAGCTTACGGAGCATGTCCGAGTATGAAATTTCTCCCGTCTTTTTAATTATTATCGCCTCCGGCTTTTTGCGTAGTCGTTTAGGTGCCACCTTAGTCCACTCCGCCTTTTTGTTACCCTCTTTGACTACGGACGCGAAACTGGGCGGAAGTGGCTCCTTAATTTTGGACGTCTGCAATGTCACATCCTTGTTAGCGGGAAGCTTCTTCGGGGCGGGCTTCACTGGGGCGCTCTTTTTGCTGGCTGCCGGGGGTGCGCGCTGGTTGCAGTCGCGCTTCCATCTGGGTCGCCGTGCTCTTTGTTGGGGCCACCTTAGCGATGGCATCCTGCAGCTGGATTGCTCTGGCATTTAAAGCTGCCATCTCCGAAATCACCCCCTTAGTTTCCCGGGTGACGTGGCGCTGCGTCTCAAAGGCTGATAACAGTACCGTTATTTTCCGTTCCATAATGCCCAAAATGCTGCGCAGGTCCTCGTTTTTGTAGGCCGACAGGTCTAGTGGCCTAATCGGCGAAACAGGCGGGGTTTTCGCTGAGGCTTTTTGGGTCGGCACGCTGATGAGATCGGAGATCTTCTTCTTGGTCACTGCTGAAGGGCCAAGTTCTCTCCTACTATAACATCACTGATGCTGGATATTGAAGTCAGCGTCTGGGAGACGGCTTGCGCTACGCTCACGGCCGCTGGAACTGGGATTTCAGCTCCTCGCTCCGTTATTCCCGCTCCTCTTGTGGGGGACCTGGACATTCTGGCGCTTCGTTTGAATGAGTCCACCACGTCGTCGGGGCCCCCCGTTGTACCGTCCATTAATTGGCCGGTGTCTACAACTTACCTGTGTGTGTGTGTGTGTGTGTGTGTGTGTGTGTGTGTGTGTGTGTGTGTGTGTGTGTGTGTGTGTGTGTGTGTGTGTGTGTGTGTGTGTGTGTGTGTGTGTGTGTGTGTGTGTGTGTGTGTGTGTGTGTGTGTGTGTGTGTGTGTGTGTGTGCAACCCTTCGCCAAGCCTTGGGCAATTGTTTACTTTGTTTACCAGATTTACCAGATACCTATTTGGTCAACACAAAATATTGTCCTGGTATTTATAGCGTCTATTTCAGAGAGAGAAAGAGAGTGACAGCGAGGGGGAAACAGCGAGAGGGAGAGAAATAAAGAAAGTAAGCAGTTCCTGCTGCTAGTTGAGTTTGACATCCGTCTGTCCCTGCCACGCCCCCCCTTCCCTCCCCATGCTCTTTTCCGCACATTACTCCGACCCTTCAAGTGCACGTCAGCCGCAGCTTTCCTAACATACCAGACCCTCTTCCCCTTCCTCTTCCCCTTCCCCTTCCCCTTGCTTATGCATTTTCCCTTTCTGGCCTACCTCTTCCACTTCCCCTCCACTCCTTCTGCTCCCCAAAACGAAATAAAAATGCGAGTAACCTTAAAAATTTGCTCGTCGTTTAGTTATAGCCAAAAAAAAGGTAAGCGAGGGCTGCTGCGCAGGGGGAGGCGGGGGAGTATTCCTAATGCGTAGTTGTCGTACACAGGTCCACCTTAAGGGTTCGTGCGCCTCTCCTCCTACCCCGCGAGTCTTGCTATAATTGACTGTTTCCAATGTTAATGCCTTGCTGGATATTTCCGTATTTTTAAAGCCAAAATGATGGCAGCTCATGGTGCTGAGACAAAACCCAACCCCTACCCCACCCCCAGCCTGCCCCTGGCGAGGGGAGTATCCAAAAAATGTAGTTACATATGTTTGTGTTTGTGTGTGCGTGCGTTGCATTTTGTCGACAGTTGTGAATAATGAAGACTCCGGAGAGTGTGCAGCAAGTGTGGCAAGACTGACTCCTCGAGAGAAAGAGAGAGACAGAGTGCCAGTGTTGCAAAAGGGTTGCAGGACTGTGAGTTACCATTATTCATATGGATTTTTCTTCATTTATTTTATTTACATAGCAAATAACTGAACATGCTGTTAAGGTATATATACATATATAAAGAAAATATTATACATACATATACATATATATGAAAAGTCAGATATTTCTTCAAAGGGTTTTCTGCAAGTTATTGAAGAAAGTGAAGGAATATGCGAAAGTTCAATATTTATTATTATTACCTCTCTTTACAGCATAACTTTCTAGGAGATTCCTTAATAATATTTATATTAATAGAGTTGCTATGAAAATTATGTACTACATGAAAGTTAAAAAACTAACTTTTCAACAGTTTATTTAATACAACATAAATATATCGTACAATAAACGTTCCATAAAAAATACTCATAAATCATATATAAATATTGCGATCCAAATAGCTGATATTTCTGTAAATTTATAGCAAGCCAAACTTTATATAAGCATATTCCAATAAAATATAAATAAGAAAAAACTCACTGAAGTGAAGTTCTACCTTCAAAGCCGTACCACATATATATCTTTCATAGATCACTTTTGTATAGTCTCATCTATAGTTGAAACTAATATATCTTTATATTTTAGAGCATAGGGTCATATAATTTCAATATCTACTCTACCTTATACTTTTAAGATTTGTACATTGTTATTTAAAGTAAAGACTATTATAGCAAATATACCTACCTAATTTTTCCTTAAACATATAGCAAACTTTCTTAGACATTCCTTTGTCCCTCTGCTTTGTACTCTGCACTAATTGCGCTCCTTTCTTTCTCTCTTTCTCCCACTCTGTTCATCATGTCTTTCTTCCCTTACACAATTTCAAATCGAAATGCAAATCTTTAAAGTGCCCACCTCAAGTTTGGCCAATTGATTTAGCTCAACTCTTTTCTAGCTTTTATGGCAAAGTTTGCTGCCTCTCACTAAACTCCTTTTGCTGTGCCTCCTCCTCCCGCTGCTCTGCCCGCTCCTGCTTGCGCCCTAACTGCATCCGCTTAGCAAGTTTCTGCTGCAGCTTCTCGGCTCCTTCGACTTGGTGGCAAGTTTTATGAATCCTTTGGAGCATGTTTAACCCCGGCTAGACTAAAGCCCTTTTGCAGGCAACTTGAATTACTTTAACGCTTAAACGGTTGCACAGTTGCCTGCTGCCTGCTACAGTTGCTCTAAGTTCGGCCTATCTGGCGCGTTTCATTTGGCCATCAAACTAAGCCCAGCCTGGGCAACCCCTTTACCAATCCCCCCTGCTGAGTCACGCTCGCCTTGGCCACATTTGCCATTTGCCCTATCGCCCTATTTGCTCTAAGAACCATTGGCTTACGACACGCAGACGAACCCTTTTCCTGGAGGAGGAGAAGAGTGAGAGGGAGTAGAGGGGTTTTAGCTTGTTTCCATTTCTTTTTAGCATCTTTTTCGTACTCTCCTTTGCAAGTTGCATTCAATATGCCTTTATGGATTTTGTCTTTAACTTTTGCTGAAAGTTTTCGTAAATTACACTCTACTACAGAGTTAGGTCAAGTCCTGCACTCATCCCCCATGTACTCCCGATATATGCCTGGACAGATAGTGCCCTCTCATTTGCTTATGACTCCAAAGTTTCCATTGCCATTAGGTATATTAAGTCGCCCTTGGTTATCTCCCCCTCTCTCACTCCTTTCGTTACTCATGACTTACATAATTTATTTCAGTTAGGCAGGCACTGCGGGTAGGGGGGCGTGGCTGCTCTTGTAGCGGACTTTTACTAGCCCAAGCGAGTACAAGCCATTGGCCATTGCATTAACCCAAAACGTTGAAAACGGGGGGGGGGTTAGAAGAGATGAATGGAGAAGGGGGCATAAATATCCTGCCGGAACGTAGCTGCTTATGCTGCTGTCAGCTCTGCTTCCTGTAACCCAAGCTCCCACCTCTCTCCCCTTCCCACTCCCCTTGGCCCTCTCCACATATGCGTCGCGGCACTTTGGCAAGTTTTAGCTTCATTGAGCTGACGATATTTGATAGCTCCATTGACTTTATTGCCAGACTCCCGGCTGCACACTTTCAGTTTTGTAGAGCAAACGGCGAAGATGACGACGAGGATGACGATGCGATGTGTTGATGCTGGAGCTGGAGCTGGCGTTGGCGTTGGCGTTGCCATTGACGTTGCTCGCTGCACAATGAATTATTTTTATATTTTGTTTAGGGCATAGGCGGCAGCAGCAGCAGCAACTACAACTACAACTACTAATGCGCCTTAAACTACGAGGGATGCTACTGGGGCAAAGGAATCAATCAGAGCTAAGCAAAACGTGCAAGTTTGGTATTTGTTTTGGGCTAAATTTAAAATTTTTCTAGCTATGTGCATTAGCTTAGCTAAGTGACGCTAAAAGGCGGGAATTTCTAATTCTAATTTCTGAGTAAGTTATTTTCTTTTTCTAAATAGATTTATTTAGTTAATTATTAAATAAAAAATAATATTTAATTTATAAATTTAATATGAAATATTTTTAAAGTATATATATTACATAGATCTCAAAAACTGACAAATCTGAGGCTACCAATTTAAGCGACAATTTTTCGTATTAATTTATTTTAAATTTTAACCACGTCCTCGTTGTGTATGTAATAAATAAAAAGTACATTACTTATTTTTATAATGATTTAAATAAATTTTGTAAATTTAGCTGTGTTTAGAGACTAAATATAGAATTTTTTTAAGAAATAGGTTCAATTATCTCTAAAGCATATATAAGGCGTTCTTATTTATTATATTTATATATACTTTATTATTTAATAGTATTAATTTTTATACATTTGAAATAAAATCAAATACGAAACTGATTGGTTTCAAAAATTCAAAAAAATATTTAAGATTTTGCAAAATGAAACTAAATTTCTTTAATAAATTGATCCACTTAAATTTTAAGCAATCTCTACAGTGCTTAAATTTCAACGCACATATCATACTATATCAGTGAGCTCCTACACCTTATCCCCATTCCACATCTTGTAATCTCAGCTTTTTGGGTAATTAAAATTGAATACACTGTCGAACAGTTCAATGTGCGCTGCCATAGCACAGAGAGTTCCATTACACACTGTGAAAATTTTGACGAATTTCCACTTCTTCTTTACAGAACTTACTTGATTTTCATTTGGAATGACACTTTACGCGCGCACCTCGTGGCATTTCACTGCACGCGCTAGCTCGGTCTCGCTCTCTCTCTCTCTCTCTCTCTCTCTCTCTTTCTCCCTCTCTGTCTCTCTCTTTGCCACTTCACGTAGCATGCTTCAGCTGTGGCAGTCAATCGCTTTGTCATTGTCAATCGTAAAATGCCTCAGTAGCACAACAAGACACAAGACACAAGGTACAATGCGTAACAAAAGGACGAGCAGCTACAAATAATAAGCACAAACAAAGATTTCGATATCAAGTATATAAGATGACAACAACAAAGCAGCAGCAGCAGCAACAGCAGCAACAACAACAACAGGGCCAAAACTCTTGAAACGTCAGCGTCATTGCACGGGGGAAAGGCAGAGCGGGTGTTATAGCCAAGTTAGTCCAAGTGAGTAAAAAATGTAACAAGTGCTTGGCCTGAGAGTCTGTATGAGTGTGTATCTGTGTGTGTGTGAGTGTATACGTGTGTGTGATCTTATATTCATATTTATTGAATTTATGCTTGACAGCGCAGAGAGCTGAGCTCAAAAAGGGGGCAAGAAGCAAATGTAGAAGCTGCTACCGTTTTTGTTTTTGCTGCTCTGAGCTCTTCTTCAGTTATCACTTAAGGGTGGCACATAGCGGTACACACATAGGGAGAGAACGTTACACAGACATGTGTGCATAGAGACTTAGTAGATATTTATGCGGCTTGCAACGGGCGCGGCGCTCAACACGCGACGCTCTACTTACTCCTTGCCTCCCTCCTCCCCTCCCTTTTCTCCCTCCCTGCACCCTTTGCCTTTTTTTCATAAATATTAAAACAGCTAAAAACATCGCCGGACTAAAGTCAAAAGTCGCGCAAAGGCATGTCAGCTCTTACGTTGCGCCATGAGGGGAGCAAGGGAAAGGGGGTCGCAACGAGTTGCAGTTGTGCAGCTCTGAGCGCCACAACGAGTCCCGTGGCTCATTTACTTTCTGCATTTTTCGATTTCGATAGCCAAAGCTGTCGTTGCTTACTACTACTACCACTACTACCCCCTCCGGACCCCCTTCCCTGCTTTGGGCACTCTTAATTACAACCAAACATATCTATTTCCCCCTTTGATTACTCGTTTCACTAGTTTGTTGCACCGTCGCAACGCGATCGAACTCCCGCAGTTTGCAGGCTTGCTGCTCGGCTGCAACAGGGAGACAACTTGTTGGTTGGTGTTTGCATAGCAGGTTGTTATCCAGGCTAAGCGCACTTATACGGCGCATATAAGAGCGTTCGGCTTTAACTTCGAAACAGGCGAAATTCCTGGCAAGTCTAAGCCAAGCATATGCGGTCTTATATACGCATACGGCGTCTTATATGCTACGCTAGTCTCATACTAGTTGTTAGAGTCAAAGTGGAACTTCGAAAATTGATAAAATATTTAGATTGATTTTAGTTTACTTATAAATTTAATCAATTTACTTATATTTTATGTTATTAATGCTATTATAAGTACAATATAAGATGGTTAGTAGAGCAGAGTATAATATAAGTTTGATAGCATATAACAGTCTGATGTATTAGTTGCCTGTGGTTTTGCTTACATCTTGTATTGAGTACTTACCTCAACATTGCTTTGCAAGACAGTCGAATGTAAACAAAACATCCGACGCAACTTACAACTGCAACAGCAACTTATACGGCTGGGCAATTACACTTATACTATATTCTATTAAGCTTTAACTCAGTCGCCCGCCACACATGCTGCACACAAACAAATAAACACAACCTGTTGTAGTGGACTCTCAGGCAGCGAATGCAAATAAAGAGAAGAAATTAATTTAAAATTGTTGGAAATTTTATAAAATTATTTAAAGTACAAAAATCTGCAAGCAACATTTTAAAGAATATAGTTTTAAAATATATAACAGTAAAATGAAATACTTATATAAAAATATCAAAATAAGTGAGTAGAAATAATAACAAAAATTATGAAAACAAAAAATGTTGAATACAGGTTTATATAATTATTGAATTTTTTTGTGTATACACCCTAAATCTCCCTATAATTTTTAAAAAATTTAAATAATAAAATATTGCAGTATTTAAACAATATTTTATGGCTAAATATTTATGATTTTATTTTATAAAAAATGTTAGTGCACTCTAAGCTATTTCAAGGTTTAGTAGTTATTGTAAAACATTCCTACCCGTATTTTTCCGTACTTCTATAAATCCTGAGCTCATAGAGCTTTTAACAGCTAGATTAATTTGAATTTCGCAAGTAGAGCAATACAGTCCAATGCAGCTTTATCTGCAAAGTAATCTTTCATTTTATCAATTTTATGATGATTGCACCCCCTGCGGCTTGCTCTCTCTCTCTCTCTCTCTCGCTCTCGCTCTCTCTCTTCCCCTCTCTCTTTCTCCCTACTACTCGTTCAAAAATTGTTGCAATCAAATGAATTTTCTTCCGGTTCGATTTTTATGTTTATTTGGCCAGTTCAATCAGCACATTATTTTCACCCCTTACCTCTCTTCTCTCCCTCACACATGAACACTCTCCCCGTTTCATTTCAACTCTCTAGCCAATCATAAACTTATTACCTACGTCTACCCACACACTCACATAAAAAAACCCAAAGCATAATTTTGTATAGCTCACATTTTTTCCAGAAAATTAATCACCCGCAGCGTACACACACACATACACACACACACACAATCGCACACACACAGACGTGTATTTACAGAAAATATCCCGAAACTGAGCGTAGAATAAATTCTCAGTTTGAACCACACGGAATCAAGCTGAGAATCAGAATCTGAAATCGGAATCAGAATCTGAAACGGAATAATGCCAGTGGCAAATAAACAGGGGCTGGACGCGGGTCGGAACTGAAAAGGGGCAATAACTTCTCGTGGCATGCAGTAAAATTGACTGGTTGTTGTTGTTGCTGCATTTTTGTTGCACTTGAAAAACGGTTCAACCTGCTCGCAGAGTGTGCGAGCTGTGCGCCTCCATCCGCTGCGTTTTTAAAATTAACCCGTAAAAATAAAACTACTGCGAGAAATAGGAAATGGGAATACGATAGAAAGGGGGATAGAGGGAGGAAGAGAGAGAGAGAGAGAGAGACAGAGAGAGAGAGAGAGAGAGAGAAAGAGAGACGGGGAGTGGGAAAGAGAGGGCAGCTGTTGCATTTGCTTCCGATGCCGTATGAGGCACCGTGACCACCCGCAACTTTTCTCTCTCACTCTCTCTCTCTTCTTCTCTCTTTTTCTCTCTTTGAACCCGCAGCGCGGGGAGTCAATGAAATTGGTTCTGCCGTGCGAGGTGAAGCTTAACAGTTTGCGTGTTGAAAGTTATTCAAATATTGTGCCACAAAGCCCTGGCATTGAGGGAATGCCGAGGAGGCTCTACAGGTGCCACGCAGCTACCGATGGTATTTCGGCGGGAAAATGTTTAGAATTTGCAGGGCAAAGAAAAGTAAATCAAGAAATATAAATATAAATATAAATAAAGAGAAGAAATAAATATATCTATATGCAAATTAAGTTGAGAATATTAACACACCCGTGAAATTAAATTTAAATTTTTGAGCGAAAACATAAAAATCTTTTATAATTATGATAATTTGTACTAAGTTTTTATTTTATATTGATTATGCATAATTTATATTATATTACTCAAAAACAATCATTATTATTGAAGAAACCCCAATAAAATATAAATTTATTTAACACCTTGAATTTTTTAAAACAAAACTTGTTTGTTTACGATTTCTGCTTATTTTATTATTAATTTCAAAAATGTATCAAATATTCTGCATAAAATATATTAAATCAGTTTACAAATAATATAAACGTATACCTAGTACAAAAGAAATTAACCCCTTCCGACTGATGCGCTCAGTATGCCATAAAAACAAGTAAGAAAGCTACAGTCGAGTTTGCTCGACTGTTATATATCCGCCACCCAGCTGCTTGTTCATCAAAATTATTTGCAAAGCAATAAAGAGCGGCTACAATCATATTTTGACTGTAAAAGGCCTTGGACTTACAATATTGATGCAAAGTCAAAACGTTGAGTTGAATAACTTGTGTGTTTATTATCCGATTGTTACCAAATGAAAAATATGGCACCAAAATTGTACTGGTAATCAATTTTTTTTCGATTAACGGAGTCGGAAGGGGGCGTGACCAAAATCCAAAATCAGCGTGCAATAATAACGCACATTGTCACCGAATTCGGTAGTCCTAGCTCTTATAATAGCTGAGATCTAGGTGTTCATACAGACATACAGACAGACTCGGCTTTTGAGCTACAGTATGTTACATACATTTTCGGTTTGAACAAAGTTATAATACCCTTCTACTCTATGAGTAGCGGGTATAATAACACGTGGTAGTCATGGTTCGAGGGGTTGCCCTTTCACGACGCACTCGACATGGACATGCTTGGAGAAGTAGTGCGGCAGGTGCGACATTGACACCGATCCAGTTGCCAACGTAACTCGGGCATGCTTCTCTCTCTCTTTATTCCTCTCTGTCTATCTCTCCCCATCTCTTTCTACTTCTCTTTGTTGTTGCCAGTCGTGGGGGATGATAAACGAGTTTTGTGACAGCTCTTTGAATTTATATAGTCTTTCTTGTTGACTGTTTTTGATTCATTGGTTTATACTGATCTTAATTGTATAGCCTTGTCTGTATGAACGTCTATAACTCAAGGACTATGGCAGCTAAAGCTATCAAATTTAGGGACAACACTGTCCTTGTCCTTGGGGTTGTCTTAGAATTTTGCCACGTCCCTTTGCGCCTTCGTTAATAGCTAAAAATGGAATTTAAAGCTTAATATTAAAGCTAACACAATAATTTGTTGTGTGTATTATTCGATTTTTGATTGGTTGCGATCAAATTATAGACAGAATTTATTATATTATAATTTGTTATAATATTGTATTTATATCTTGAAAATTCACGCCTTCGTTGAGTCAAAACTTGTCTAGGTATTATAATCCTAAATAAATTGACCCGCCCTCGCTGATACATCTCACATGGCATTTTGCTAATTCCTCACATCGCGATCTACACCTTTTACCTCTCCTCTCCTCCATGCACTCCTCTAACCATTACAACCTACACCCTACCCGCTTCCCCGTTGTCACTTGTCACCTTGTGCATTTCAACGCATTTGAAAGTTCGATTCGTCAACTGTTCATCTAATTTTCATTGACGCCGCAGGGCACAAAATGTTTGCAACTGACGCCTCAACAGGCACCTGGCCCTCTCTTCTTCTCCCTCCGGCTCAGAACTAAAACTCAGCGCGACAGAAGTGAGCAGAAGTGGAGCTCCACAATCGAATCCAGGCGGAGCTCACTCGAATCCGACAACCTGCCCGCAATTTGGGCTAATTGAAATGTCTGTCAAGGCGCATTCGATAGCGCCGCGTGGCAAACTAAATGCAACTCAATCAGTGAAAGTTTCCATCAAACTTTGTCAGCCATTTGCGGGTGTCCCCCTCTCCCCTCTCCCCATCCCCCTTTCCTTCTTTACCTACCTCTGCTGCACACGTTGCCAACTTTTACGGGGGGGGAATAATTAAAAAAGCAACACAAGCAATTAAACATGAATTATGTATTATTAATTTTCCAGTGCTGCAATTGGGCAAAGACAGAGAAAGATATATATGTATATAGAGAGAGAGAGAGAGAGATCTAGCTGACCCCGTAGAGTTAGTGAATCTCTGATCTGAAAGATGAGCGAAAAAAAAAATAAAACGAAAAATTTATGGGCGACGGCGCAGCGAAAATGTTGAAACAAACAAAACATCGGCAACACGCTTCCCACGCCCGCCCAACAATGCTGGGAGAATTCTTTTTAATGCTCCCCATTGGCAACGGCAACGGCAACACACAACAATTGGAATAGGGTTTTTGGGGGCTGTTAGCGGCCAAAGTCTTTTGCCACATGCAACACCAGCAGCGGCAGCAGGTCGCGCAACTAAAATGACTTACAGTGGGTGTGGGTGCTTGAAATTGAACCCAAATTTAGATTTGTTTGATTTTCAACTTGTTAGAAGGTAGAGTTAAATTAAAGCTTTAAAGCACATTGGAAAGGCTTGCAAGCTGTAAAGCTTAGGATGTCTTTGTAGCTTTTACGACAATTTTGATGATTTCGTTTCTTTCTTAGATTTTTACAGTTTTCACACAGGCGGGCTCAAAAAAAGCGCATTAAAGCTTTCCTTTTATCTAGCTAACGCTATGATAAGCTCAGTAAACGTGAAGCTGAACAAAGCTTTTAGACTTATTAAAAGTTTTTTAAGTCTTAAGCTTCAAATTATCTCAAAAAGTGTTATTTATCTCGCTGCTTACATCAACGTTCGCGTGAAGCTCTTTTTAAGTAATCTAATAGACAGCTTTTTTACCATTATAAATTTTACCAAGCTAAAAGCTTTGCAAAGCTTTTAAAGTAACTGAAAGCCTTAAAAGATGCATGCTTTATTATGTCTCAGAAAATGTTTGTATCTCTTTCTTTTTACTTTGGCAATTGCTCCTAGCTTCACAAAAACCCATTAAAGTTTCAAAAACGGTATTTAAGTTTTCTTTATATCAATATTAAAGCTTAAATACCTTTTGGATTAAAATTGCTGTTTCTGTAACGTTTCCCTTTCCTTTTTTTTTTCTTATGTTCCTCCCTGTTGATTTACAATATTATTTTAATTCCAATCAAACTTGCTTAATTCATTAAAATACCCCTATGAATAATATTTTTAGTTCTCTTTATTTTGTTCTGTTTGAATATAGCCTGTAAAAACTCGAATTAAATATTCAAATTTGTAACGTTAAATGTTGTTTTGCTGTTTCTGGCATGAGTCAAATAACCTTACATGTTTCAGACATGTAGTTACAGCGTTTTTATTTATTTATGTTTTTATTTTAAAATATTTTTGCACTATTTTTTTGCGTTTTTTCGACTAGCAGCGCCCACTGTGCCGCGGCGCATCGTTTTGGAGCTGGAGGAGCTAAGCGCGCTTGAAAGCCGCGTTACACTCGTGGCAAGCGTGTGTGAGTATGTGTAATGTGTGTATGTGTGTGTATGTGTCTGTGTGTGTGTTTGAGTATGTGTGCATGTGTGCGTGTGTTCATTGAGTTTTTCCGTTTGTGACGCCATTTTCATAAGCAGCCGGGGCAACATTTTGTCTTTGGCCCCTGTTCAAGCGGCATTGTTGTTGTTGTTGTTGTTGTTGTTGTTGTTGTTCTTCTTATTCTTCTTCTTCTAGCTACTCTTGTTTCTCTTATTGTTGTTGTTGTTGCTAGTTGCCTAGTGTTGCGCTTTTTGTGCTGCGGCGTCTAAATAAGCGTCTTTAAGCCAACTCGTTCGTCTTCCCTGTCTCTGTCCCTCTCCCTCTCTACCCCACTCTCCCTCTCTATCTGTCTCTCTCGTTCGTCATTCGCTTCGTCCACTCATTTATTTATTTTGTTTTTATCGCATTGTATTTTCATTTGGGCTTTGGCTTTGGGGTCTCTCCTCGCTTCGCTTAATGAAATACATCAACCGAAATCCGCCTACGTAGCCCGCAAAGCGAAAGGAAAATAGAGAGAGGAAAAGTGGGGGGAAAAGAGGAGGGAAATGCATCATATTTAAAATCATTTTTCGTAAACAAACAAGCAAAAGTGTAACACTTTCGAGTGGGCGTGGCTGCAGGGGAACCCCCGCCGCCCACGATAAATTGCTGAGCCCATCAGCGCTCGGCTGCATATGGAAAAAGCGGAGCAGCATCAACAACAACAACTGCAACAACAACAACTGCATTGCATTATGAATTGTTTTTAATTGCATTGCAGGCGAAAGAAAATCGAGCACAACTATGCAAAAATGCCAGAAAAACTAAAACCGAAAAGAAAAGATGAAAATGAAAAGCCAAGCCAAAACGAGGCAACGCTTGATTGTCCATGGAAAATCTTAAGTGCCGAAACAACAAAAAAAAAGCTAAAAACAAAAAAAGCTGGAAAAACACAAAGTTTGTCACCCGGCGACGATGATTAAAAACTTTTCCGAGACAGTTGACGTTGCAGAAAATAGTCGAGCAGGCAGAGGAAAAAAGAAGGATGGGAGCCGTGTCAGGCAACAACAGGCAAATTAGGTTAGTTGTTGGGGCGCCACTTGCTGGCTGATTCAGGTGGAGCAGCTGGAGTAGCTAAAGGGTAGGGAGAGGGGGGAGTGCAGGCTGCCAACTGCTGTGGTCACATGTGCGATTTGATTAAAAGTTTACAGCCCGCAATTGGACCAAAGTGTGGGGGAAACAAGCGCAACAAGCTGAAAACGAGAAAGATATGCTATACCCTGTACATTTTTTAGTCCAACTTTAGCTTTATTAAGTGTCAACTGAAGTACACAAAATGGCTAGCTTATTGTGGAAAGTGGGAATTGGGCTACGTTTTTCACTTCTTTTTGGTATTCATATTTTTCAATGAATTGTTGCCAGAATTCAAGTTAAATTTGTTTACATATTTTCAAAAACAGATATTATTTAAATTTAGCATTTTGTTGTCTTAATTCTAGCCATTTTTTATGAATTTTTTTTTATTATTTTAACCAAACGTCTTCTAAAATTGTTAGCCTGTTACTGTTTTTACTTTTAAATTTACAACGTAAAATGTAAATACCGCAAGTGTTATAGAAAACAGCATTGCCCAGCTGACTGCAAATGGGTTGTTGTCCCTGCTAACTTAAGTGGCAATGCCAAAGACAATTAATAATATAGATTGTCCAAGCCAAAGACAATTAAGAATATAGATTGTGCAACCCAAAGACAATTAGGAATATAGATTGCGCAAACCAAAGACAATTAATAATATAGATTGTGCAACTCAAAGACAATTAAGAATATAGATTGTGCAACCACCCCCCCAACGATTTCAGTGAAAATTGCTCTGCATTCCCTTCCTTCCTTTGCTGTTGCTTTTACGTGAGACACATACTGTTTCCTTCACTCACCTCTGCTCAACATTCCTACTCATATGCTGTTACCTTCGCTCTTGTGTATTTCTTAAATTGTTGTTGCTTGCGCTTTGAATGCTGTCATAATTGCAAGTATTCTTGTCTTGCCTCACATGCCTCGATTTGCAGCGTTGCCGATTTTCAATTGCTTGCCCGTACACCAATTTGTTCAAATTTTGCTCGATTTTCAATTTTTGATTGCGAGCTGCCTTCCCTTTCAATAAAAAGGCACTTGCACATTGCAATTAAAAATGGAAAAACAGGGCAATTTTAATGCAAAATATGCGTGAGAGTATTGTGCAAGGCGCATTTTAATAAATAATAATTATGTGCTAATGCTTATAACTTCTGATACAAATAATTATTTAATATCATAGAATCATGTCTTTGGCATTAGGCACCGTCATCTATTAAAATGTGTAGGGCAAATACAAAGTTATTATTGTTTCGGCTGGAGCATAGCAAAAGCATAGGTTGAAGTAACGCAAAACAACGCCAGTATACAAAAGTGTGAATGAAAGGCATACGAAGATAACTCAAAGGCAACGCAAGTTGCAAGACCAAACAAGAACAGCAAGAACACAGCAGAACAAGCAACGCACAGCTGATTGAGCGAGCGCGCCGACCATAAAGCAAAAGAAAAAACAAAGAGGAAAAAAAATTGCGAATGGCCAGAGACATCTAATATTAAACCATGATAGTTTTTTGGGTACGCTATAAAGGATACTGTACCGCACAATCTATCTGTTGATTATCTTTGGTGCTGCCACCATCAGTACACAGCAGTGTTGCCAACGTGTCAGAGCAACAAATAGTAGTTTTTTGCTGGAAAAAAGCCAAAGTAATAAGTACTGTTTAATCAATAAACAGAATTTTGAGAAATTTGTTTTTTTTTTAACTAAAACATTTTTGAGTTTTTTTTAAACATTTCAACAAAAACAGAAATGGTTGTTGAATATTCTTTAATGATATATAAAAGTTATTGTAGGGGAAAATACTTAAAAATTCAAAAAAAAAAATTCAAAATAACGATGAATTTTGTATAAAATTCTTTTTTTTATACTTTGCTTTTATTTATTGGATCTTCTTGTATAAGAACTAACAATAAGTTTAAAAATCTTAACTTTAATAGATTTTTTCTGAACAGTTGTATACTAACTAAAATTGTTGCAAGTATTCTAAAATTTAACAATATTTATTTAAGTTTTCACTATCATAACTGCTTCTTTAGAATTCGTTAATACTTTAAAAACTCTAAAAAAAAAAATTATTTAGATATCCCATAGAACAACAAAAAATTTTAAAAGTTCTATTACGCAAGAGAAATCAGTTGAAAACTTTTGACAAATTCAAGAATAAATAAGTTTTAGTTGCATTTTAAAATACTTTCAAATCTGTCTCTAGGCACAGCTTGGCTTGGCTTCGTTTACCAAACTCCTCTTAAATTCCAAAGGACTCGTAAAACCTGAACACATAAATAACGGTAAACTTTTTGTAAATAAACATGGCTGCCATGGGATGAGCCAGCCAGTAAAGCGAGCGAGAGAGAGAGAGAGCCTAACGAGAGGCAGAGAGAGAGCGCACAACAAATCGTTTCGGCCTGTGTGGGAGAGCTACGGAATGCGCGCGCTTTTTTGTGTACGGACAAACAGGAAGCTTTTGCCACAATTGCACAAGTCGGCAGAGCGCAATTATTGCGCGACTGGCAATCGGCACGGCAGCAACACGGGCGGCCAACAACAGCACAAAACGCCGAGCCGCAGCACAAGAAACAAAAACAAAAACTACGATTACAAAGCAAATAACGATTAAATTGTTCAGCTCAAACGAGTGTGGAGGCGCCCCCTCCCCCCCTACACCCACCGACGCCAGGGCTGACAGAGAAAACATCGCCGTCGCTGTCGGCGTCGGCGTCGTCAGTCGGCGCTTTGCATTTCCCATTTCATTCAGTTACAAAAACTCATTCAGTGTGTGAGTGTTGATGAGGTTAGTTGTAAAGTTGCCCCACAAATTGTGAAAACGGTGAAACGGTGAACGGGCAAAGCCAAGTGCAAAATAGAACGAAGGCAAATGATGTGGTGCAAAGTGCAGTGCAGCAGCAGCTTAACTTGAGAAAGCCAACATTAACAACATCAACAACAACAACAACAACAAGATCAACAACAGCAGCAGAAGCAGAAGCAGAAGCAGATTCCTTTCCACAGTGCGAGGCTAGCTGGGCTCGCGGCGTACCAAATTGTGTTGCATACTTCTGGGCTGGCCGCGAAAATCGTTTACGAACATGTTGGTAAGTTGCAGCACACAAAAGTATGAAATAGTTTTTTTAATTACCAATGAGGCAATTTAAATAATTCCCCGTTTAACTAAAGAAATTTTACTTACACTTAATAAAAAATCAATGCGCGCAGAGGCAATTAAAAATTTTCCAACAAATGATTTATTGATTTTTCCGCACTGCATGTGTGTGTATGGGTGTGTGTGTGTGTGTGTGTGTGTGTGTGTGTGTGCGACCGTATTGTCTGTCTGTGTGCGTATATTTTTCGGTATGCACTTTTTCCAGAGAAACACCCCACCAACGCCAGCAGCAACAACAGCAACAGCAAAAGAGAAGAGCAACTATTGTCGGTCTCCAAACAACCCCCACACAACTAAAAAGCGCCAACTTCTATTTTTCGCTCATCAATACTTTTTACACATTGTTGCTCTTGTTGTTGTTGTTGTTGTTGTTGTTGCTGCCTGCCTGTGTGTGTCTGTTGGCATGTTGTTGCCACTGGAGCAGGCGCGCTATGCAGCACAAAATACCAACCCCCAAAACAATGCACACACTCACACCCACGCACACGCACACACAGACAGAATTAAAGCTTTGGCATTTGAAAACTACACTACGACTTTTATCACTGGGTTGGGTGGTTGTTTTTCCTACCACCAGGCGTGCCATATCATAAATTTCGTGTCTATAACAATTTTTGTTATGCCACCCCCCCCCAACCTCTCTGCAAAGGAATTGTTGCAGTTTTGAAAACACAAACAACGCACAAGAGCGTGGCAGCTTCAGAATAATTTGGAGAGAGAGAGAGTAAGAGAGAGTAAGAGAGTAAGAGAGTAAGAGAGTGAGAGAGAGAGAGAGAGAGAGAGAGCGAGAGCGAGTTGCGTGCGTTGAGCTTTGCACTTTCGATTGCCCGCACTCACGACTTGCTCGCTCTGCTGCAACTGCATCTATCTGCCTCTCCCTCTCTCTTTCTATCTCTCTTTCTCTCTCGCTCTATCTGCCTCTCTTGCTGTTGTGGGCGTCGTTGGGCGCCCATTGCATATGGTTTTGGCTACTTCTGCTTTTTATGAAAATATGCGGCATATGTTGCACACTGATATTGGTGGAATTCGTGTGTTTGTGTGTTCGTGTGTTTTTATTATATAATTTCACATTTTGTTATTTCGAAAAACTACGAAAAATTCTTTCTGTTGCCAGGCAAAGCCCGCAACGGGGGGGCAAGGGAAGAAGGAGTGTTTCTAGCTGTATTTTCTGGATTTATTGATGTATTACATATGTGCATGATTTATAGCTCATATATACATACATATGTATGCATGTATGTATTTATAGTATGCAAAGCTTTATTTTAGTTAATGCATAGACAGCGACCGGCATTATGTATGTACATATGCATATACCTTCTCTATTTACCCAAGTTATTAGTGTGGGTGGAGGATTAAATATCTGTATGTACATATATATAACAGAGACAGACTTCAAATTTCAAATGTGCATTTTAATAGCCATTTGTGCTATTCCGTTTTTTTTTTTTTTTTAAATTAAGGATTTGCAAAGTCTCTTAAGTCGGAGTAGCACAAAAGGAATTTAAATTTAATGATTTATTCGATTTGTACTTGAAAATGTGCTCGAAGCTTGTTAAAGTTTACTTTTCATCATTTAAGATGTTTCTAGAGTAAGGAATAATCAATAGAAAGAAAAGCTGCAGAGCTAAGCATAATCTCTAGATTTTATGGTGAATTTTTTAAAAATTATTTATACAATATTATCTATTTCCAAAACTCTTTAAAAAACTGAAGCCTAGAAAATTTACATAAAAAAAAAAAAAAAGAAAGAAAGGCTACCCTCGAAACGTCAAAGGTTTTATACCATGGATCTTCCAGCAAAAAGTTATCAATGTCTAAACTATCGATAAATAATTATAATTACACCATGAATATTAGACATTTGTAAAACAAGTTGGTCGAAATGTGCGTAACAGACAGAAGGAGGCATCTGTGACACCATAATCTATATATATTCTGAATTAGGATGAATAGCCAAATTGATATAGTCAAGTCCGTCGGTCCGTCTGTCTGATTCACTGTCTGTCCATCTGTATGAACGCCTGGATCTCAGAGAATGCAACAGCTAGATTCGCTAAATTCAGGCCACGCCTACTTCCGCATTTGCTAATTGTTTAATCCCGAATAGTTAAGGTAATAATGTAGCTTCAGCATTCAGTTTTGATGTATATAATAATTATAACCAACCACACCACCGCCTAAAATTTGCTTACGATTGGATAATAAACATCGAAGTGATTCCAGTCGACGTTCTCTCTCTATTTCCAAGTACATAAATAATAAATATATCCAATATATCGTATTTGTAAATCTTAGATATTTGATATAAAACATGGCACATAGAACATAAACTTCATAGCTTTATTTTTACAAGCACAAAAGTTCGCCAACAATTAATTTCATAAATGTAACCTTTCTCTCATGAGATACCGTAAACAGTTTAGTAAAGAAGGGAAGAAGCTACGCTCTCTACGCTCTGCTGACCACTTCCTGAAGATGAAATTCCACAGTGACCTGGTGGGAGCCACTAAGAGCAACGTTCAAACGCCTAAGGCGCAGAATCCCGTGACTCAACGTGACCGCAAAAGCTGGTGGGGTCACACACACTAACACACACCCATTTATATCTAATGCATGGCAGGCCCACCCACACCCACACCCACACCCACGCCACAATTGCGCATGCGTTACTGCGCTCATCTCCCCCTCTCGCCCTCCCACGCTAGACGACGCCATGTTGAGCGCGCACACGATCGCAATCCACTTCTCGTTCTGCACAAAAGAGGGTCACACTCGGCCCCTTTTTTTGTCGACTTCCTTCTTCTCTGTATTCTCTTCGTTTGCCGTTAAATGAGACGTGACAAAGTGCAAGCAAATCGTGAGGACGATCGACGCTGAGAATTGAGTAACGTCTGGAAAGGGCCGGAGGCGTCTGGCGCCTGCCCAGAAGAAGCCCTACACGCTGGCGACACTTTCTCCCACCGAAAGGGCTTCGGCTTGGGCTGCGGGCAACAGGCAACAGGCAACAGGTTTGCCCGGGGATCGGGATCGGGCATTTTGTAATTGACTTTGCTCATTACGCAGCTTTCGTTATATCACACATGTCAGCGAGGCTGCTGCTTTAAACCGGTTTATTGGCCTCATCTTCTCCTTCATCGCCGCCTCTTGCACTGGCAATGAAGCCCATAAGTAGGGTGCTCCATTTCGCTGAGGTAACCTCTTTTTCTTCCACTCTGCGCTTAAAACATTTCCGATTTGTGCGGGTTGAAACGCTGCGGCAGAGTGACAAAGAAGATGCAGATAATGAATGCCATCGGATGTGCAGGGCAAGTCATCGCAAAGGATATTATGATAAATTTACAGTTTTTATTGCCCATGTTCGCGTGTTAACTGAAAAGATCTTCAATCTTAAAAGTTTTTAGAAATGTTTGGAGTTAAGAGAACGTTTGTAAAGATTTTTATATAGTCTCTTAATGAATATTATGAAGAAATTGAGATTTGAATTTTTATACCATTCGACCATTGAAAATGGTCAAAAATGGTATATCAAGTTTGTGCAAATGTATGTAACTCGGGATTACCAGCCGAGTCGATTGAGTCCATCTGTCTCTCCGTCTGTTCGTCCGTCCGTCTGTCCGTTTAAACGTCTAGATCTCTGCTATTACAAAAGCTAGAGACACCAAATGGTTGGTTCCTATATACCATAGGTAGATCGAGTTTATTTTCAATTTTTGATGCCACGCCCACCGCCCACACAAATCGATCATTTACAATTACCAGAAGAAGTATTGAAATTACATATTTCTGCTTTGGTATGAACATTCACGTAGGTAATTGCAATATAAATCCATTCCCCAAATTACAATCCGATCGGACAATGAGCACAGAAGTTATCCATGTTAACGTCTTCCTTCTTCTTCTGCTTGCGCCATTGCAGCATATCGTGACGCCATCGTCCCGATCCTTCGTTTCAGCCGTAACGTGGGTAAAGCTGGCTGCTACGATGTTTTCATATGTAGATGGCGCTGTCCTAAGATACATAGACCTAATTTAAACAAGTATGAAAGCTACATTCGAGTTTGCTGGACTGTAATATACCCGCTACCCAGCTGCTCGTACATCAAAACTATTTGCGGAATATTTAGGCAAAGTCAAAATCTAAAAAAAAAAAAAATGTTTGCACACATTTAATTTTTGATGCGGGCGGGACCCGAACCCGTAAATGCACAATAGTACTGTTTGTTTTGCAGTCCACAACTTAACCCATTTCACCACCGTACACGCACACACTATTCGGCACAATGCTGCAAGCAGCGCTGCCGGCAGCGCTGCTTACAGCTATGGAAAACGTTAAGCTGAATAAATTCTGTGTTTATTATCCGATTGTTACCAAATTTTCAGAGATCATTTGGCTAGCTAGCTAGTTATCGTATAATCCAAAAATGAATAATATGGCATCAAAATTGCGCCTGTAATCAATTTTTTTCGATTTACGGGGGCGGAAGGGGGCGTGGCCAAAATCCAAAATAAACTTGATCAGCGTGCAATAATAACACATATTGTCACCAAGTTTTGTAGTCCCAGCTCTTATAATAGCTGAGATCTACAGGTTTACACGGACAGACAGAGGGACAGACGGACATGGCTATATTGACTCGGCTGTTGATCCTGAGCCAAAATATATACACTTTATGGGGTCCGACATGTCTCCTTCTGCCTGTTACATACATTTTCGGTTTGAACAGAGTTATAATACTTCTTCGCCTTCTACTCTAAGAGTAGCGGGTATAACAATAGGTGGCAGATGAACTTGTGCAATGTTTTTTAATGGAAATAAAAGTGTGATAATTTTTTTCAAAACTGGGTGAAGGGTATCTTACTGTTAAGCATTTTCGACTGTAGCTTTCCTTACTTGTTTTAAATTAAAGTTAACCATTTCGGCAAAGGTTGAGGATTTGCTTACATGTACATACATACATATAGGTACATAATATATATGTACCGATATGTGTATTATATGTGTATTAGGTCTCACAAAAGAAATCATTATCAAAACATTAGAGCATTACTGGATTGGGAATCTAAGAAAGACTTTTGGCTTTTTATTGCCAATGTTTCCAGATTAACTAAAAGAATCTGCTAAGATCCTAAATTCGTCAGTATTTTATTAAATAAAGAATTAGTATGTTAAGATTTCCAAGTACTTTCTAAATGAATATAACAATAAAATTTAGCTTTGATATTTAACTGTAGATTAAGATTAAAATAAATTTAGTGGATTCGCGTGTATGAAAGCAGATTTAGAAGAAGTCGGATTCTTTAACGAACTAGTAAAAGGTTTTTTGAAAAAATTCAAATAAAATTGTTTGTATTTAGATTGTATTAAATTATCAATGCTAATTGATTTTAGAAACTTTGAAAGTCTTAGTATTTTATAACTTTATTAATAAATATTATACGTTAATATTACTTTGAACTATTTCATTTATTCTCGAAAAATAATATTAAAATAATCAAGGTCTATGTTATTTAATTTGAGAATCGAAGAAATTCTTGGTATGTATATAATAATAATTTAAAGAATCCGCTAACTAAGTGAATAAAGCACTACGTTCTACCGTTACTGACTCAGAAGACTCACCTTCACTTTGTGCCTTATGCATTTTTGCGCAAACATACATACATATATTGCGATCGACGTCGACGCACTCGTTGCATGACGCTTAAAGCAAGAACAGCAACAACAACCCTAACTTGTCTGCTGCTGCGTGCAGAAATTGATGATGCACTCGCAGCAGCAGCAATAGCCACGACTGCAGTCGGCGACGTCGTCGCTACCATCATCTTCTTCTCTTCGTTTTTAGTCGCAGATTGCGTACAACTTTCGATTTCTGTTGCTGTTGGTGTTTCCCATGTGAGTCATACAGATTTGCATAGGCAATGACAGAATCGTAATGTCGATTTTTCTGGCACGGCTCAACCTAACCTCAATGTGCGAGTGCTGCCCACGCTGCGACCGGCGCCACCCAGCTGCCAACTACCTGCCCAACCTTATGCACACACACACGCACACACACACACACACACACACAGAAATTACCATTCACATATGTATATGAGGGTGTGTGTGTGTGTGTGTGTGTGTGTGTGTGTGTGTGTGTGTGTGTGTGTGTGTGTGTGTGTGTGTGTGTGTGCATGTGTGTGTGGTGTGTGTCTACCTGGCACCACCTCCTCGAAATCGGGCCCAAAAAGCCACGGCCAGCGCTAATGATCGCAACAGTCAATCGCGTCCCCCGTACGCGACGCCGCCAACAGAGACAGCAAAACCAACAACAACAACAACGACAGCGACAAAGACAGAAACCACCACAAGCAGCAACAGCAGGCAACCCACATGCACGAAGATCATTACCAATATTCAACCCGCCGACGCCGACGCGGACGCTGACGCTGAAGCCGACGCTGAAGTCAGCGACGGTAACGTCAACGTTGACGGCTGGGCACAAAACGCACAACAGCAACAAAAATCAAGTTGCGCAGCGGACGCTACACAAACTGACCTGTTTCAGCGCGACTGCGCAGCGGCAGTAAGAGCAACAGCAACACTGTCCAGAAATTCTACGAGCCAACCCACCCTACGCAACAGACGACAGCAGCAACAACAACAACAACGCGCACACTACCACGGTCTCACTCTCGCTCTCTGGCGCTCTCACTGCTCCCTACTCACTCGCTCAATGCGCGGCCCACACAACAACAGAAAAAAACGTGAATGAGCGGGTGGCTTGCCTTGCCTGCTGCCGATACGACGCTAGCCGTGGCAGAGACGCCGGCAACTTTGCTGCTTGTTTGTTGCAATTTCTCTTTTATTCGATCATTCGGTGTAGAAGGTGGCTGCTTGGGCCCCCTGGCGGCTGGACACAGTGGGTCGAAAGCGATAATTTCACTTTTGATTATGATAAAGGGTATATATTCGGTTTGTTTACCATTTTATTTATTTATTTTTTAAGTTAATTAATATTAATCGACATTGGAGTGAATATATTAAAATAACAAGAAATTGTATTAAGGAAAATTAAATTCGAAGGGAAATAATTCAATTAATAATTAAATAATAATAATTTATCAAATTATTTTAAAAATTGTAGAGTTAACAATTTAATATATGTTTTAATAATGTAATAATAAGTATACAATCTTCAGAAATGCTAATAATAAATATATCAAATTATTAGAACCGATTTAAATTGATTAATTGTAAATATAATGCTTTACTTGTATATAATTATATAATTTAAGAAACAATTTATTTAAATTATTTTACGTACCATAACTCACTGCTTATGTACATCGTTAACTTAGCCCACTGTCCATCGGCTCTGCGCTGACACTGTCGAACGCGTCCATTTGAGCAGCAGCAGCTGGCTGCGTCATCGTTCGTGTTCCATGCTTCTCTCCCACATTCTGCCTTCGACTCTCTCGCAGTCTGTTGAAGTTTTTCGTGGCGTTCGGTTCGTTTTGTCGCATTCGCGCATTCAGCAGCAGAAGCGAAACAACAAACAATTATTTGGCATAGGCCGGCGCGTGTTCTTCAAAGATTTAATATTCCGCTTGTGTTTAATTAATTAAAGTGCACAATTAATTGTGCGTAAATGCAATTAATTGCATTCCCTCAGTGAGGTAAACGAATTGTGCGCGTAACAAGTGCAAAGAAAGCAACGACACAACAACAAAAGGACATTCCGCAACAAATTGAAATGGCCTAAAGGCCACAAAATATTCCCACGTGAATTGCAACAACAACAAAAGGTAGCTATCAAAATAAAATTTAATTTAAATTTAAGAACAAAAGGGAAAAAGAAATTGACGTCGGCAAGGGCTGTCGCAAAACATGTCCATTCGTGTGTTTGTGTGTCGAGTAGTTTGAATGTGACCAATTTTGAAGTGCCTAAGGACGTTGCCAGACCGACTGAAAAGTGCGTGTTTTGTGATTGCGTTAAAATTGAGAAAATGCAAGCAAAGAAAAAACATGTGATTAGATGCGATTTGGGCAGGATTTTCTGTCTGCTTGCCTGGAATGTCAGTTTGCCAGACTCTGGCTCTGTTAATTGTCATTACTCTGCCTCAGCCTTCCTCCCCTTTCCTTGCGGCACACATGTTACCACTCAGAATCCATGCAGCACAGCGACGCTCACACACACACACGCACGCATTACATAGACCCATCGACGAAAATCAGTCCGAAGGCCACAGCCGAGACAACCCACAGGTAGCTAGCGGCTACGGCCAAACCGGTTACCCAATTTCCAATTATACACAGACAGACAAAAAAAAAAAAAACAGCCACTCCAACGCCCAAAAAAAAAAACGCACCAACACTCCAAAAAAGAAAAAAAAAGAATGCCCGCAAAGAGTGGGCACCCCTTTCGTGCCTTGGGTCGGGGCCCGCGCCTGTGGCAATCACAAAAGAGATGCCAGCACACACGGAACGGCATGAAAAACGAGTCGCCATTGCTATCGCAGTTGGGCCCTCCCTCGCTTGGCGCAGTCGCGACGCCGCGCTGCAAGGAAATACCACCAGCCACCAGCAGCAGCAAACAGCCCTCACATCCTTGCGTGTGTTGGCTACACTCCTCTCGCTCCCACAAGCCACTGTTCGCCGCCCTCTCGCAGGCTCACGCACACACACTTGTAGCTTCGCCTCGTCCGACCATGCCGACAGCCTGGCAACCCTGCGCCTATATTATTATCCTACTTTCTTTTCATTCGTTTGCCTGCCTCCTCTCCTCTTTCGCTTTAAAAAATGCGCAACGCAGCCGACTCACACGCACACACGCATACACATACACCCGCACATGAGTGAGTGGGTGATGTTTTGAAATCTTGCCTGGCCTGGCCGTCGTCTCCCCCGGGGCAACGAGGCGACGCAGTTCAGCTCAGCGAGGCGCAGCGCGACGCGACGCAACGCCTACCTCAGCCCTATTTATTCTTTTGCTTTGTCACATGGCCGCTGCGCTCTTTAATTGCCACCTAGCCTCACATGGCTCGCCCTCGCTCTCTCTCGCTCAGTGAGCGAGTCGCGACTGACCGTCGCCTTCTTTCTTCTTCGTTTTTTTGCCGCCTGCTGCTTTCGTATGTTGATTTTTTTTAGGTTTTTATTTTGGCGTCCGCTGCCTAAACAGCGACCCTCGGCCTGTTGTCGTTCTCTCTTTTTCTGCTTCTCCTACAACTTTTCGCCTTCACACCCTTCTGGTAGTTTATCGCACAAAATTCCTCTGCCTGCCTGCTGCTTGCCTGCAGTTGCGACGCTGCCTGCGCCGCTGCCTCTGGCCACAGCCCTCACCCTCTGTGACTTCTGACGAATTTCTTACACCCACCCAGCGACAACTTTTGCATTACGTTCTCTACTCCACCTCTTCTCTTTGCCTGCTCTCTGTCTCTGTTTCGTCTCATTCGCATTTGCCTTTAGATTTTTGTGTTGTTTTTTTTTTTTCTTCGCTGCTTTGCCTGCGCTTGCGTCGCCGTTTGCGTCTGCGTTGCCGCCCCCACACAATTCGGCACTGTTTCATTTAGTTCTCTCTTCTGCCTTGTCTCCTTTTCGTTTGCTTTGACTGTTTGTGCTGCGCTTTCATCATGCCAGCGCAGGGAAGGAGTTGTCAATGCGGCGATCGTAAGCAAAAACAAAGTACAGACACACACACATGCACATGTTGGTGTGTGTGAATAAGACATAAGCTCAGGTGAAGTCAGAATTAGCGTGTAATTGGATGCACTGTGGGTTCTATTGATTAAACATAAGCTAACAATTATTACTATGAGATTTTTATTAAATTTATCATTTATTTATTATTAATATTTGAATAATATAATATTATAATAATATTAATATTATATATATTTTATTATTATTATTTTTTTTATTATTATCTTTATTATAATGGTTATTTTCTGATATGCAAATTAATTTGAAAAGCGCAATCAAATTACACCCATTTTACAATTCCCCTTGGGTTCTTTTCCACTCAAGATCTATCACATGATCGCGTTCCACCCTACAGATTTGTCAAATTACCGCAGCAACTGCCTATCCTATTGTGCAAGACACACCCCCACACCGCCCAAAAAGGGCCAACCCACACAAAAGACGACTACCCCTCTCTCCCCCTGCCTTACCCTCCCGCTATGCGGTTCGCTGAAGTTCAAGTTCCCATGAACACAGTGAGTTGCGACCTCAAACAACAGCGCAAACTTCAAACTTCGAGAATCTAAATTACGCACTTCCCGTCGGGGCCCAAAAAAACAGAGCGAGGAAAACCGAACAGACGTGCCTGACAATCTTTGTAGCGGAGGGCGGTGGCAGTGGTGGCTTGCAGAAAGACAACGGGACAACGGGTACCTGCCCGTCCGCATGAGGGTTGCGCACTGCAGCGAGTCCGATCCCTTATCCCAGCAATCTCACCAGAAATCACATAGGAATTTCCTGTTACAGCGCGTCCACCCCCCGACCCGTCCCGTCGCCACCTTGGTCCTGACCATGCAAGTTACCTTCCCGAAAGAGAGTTTACCTGTTTCGGCTTCGTAGCGACAGCAGCTGTTTGTTTTGCGGCTTTCAAGGTTTCTACATTTTACCTGTGGCGTCGTCCCCTTTGCAGCAGTGGCAGCCACAGCAGCAGCAGCCGTTCGAGCCACCCCATTGCGTAGGATTCCATTTCATTTGTGGACCCGTCACCGCTTTCAAACTTGGGTTGGGCCCTCTGTCAGAGGGCCGGGACCGAGGTGGGGGCGGGGGTTAACCTCTTGGCTCGATTATATATTTTGGTTGTGGTTGAGTTTGGTTTGCTTGGGTTGGGTTGGGTTGGTGTGGTTTTCGTTTGGTTTGGTTTGGTTTTATCGGGTCTCTTTCTTGCCTTTAGCGTGGCACGAAAACGAGAAACTCGTCTTCAGTCCCCTCCCCTCCCCCTAATGCGTTGCCGCATCGTCGTCGCTTTGTGCTTTGTGATCATAATTATCTGCGTTTCGCTGGCTCATTCTATGGGGCCTCGTAACGCTGCCGGCGCATCGGCATCACCATCGCCTCCTCCTACTACAATTTGCCTAAAACCTCAACCGTTTTTCAATATTCAACGTGGAGAAGGCCCAAAAACCGAGAGAGATATATACAGAAACACACACACACACGCACACACTCGACGACGATGTCTGTTTGAAGGTTGTTGTGAAATTTCATTATTGGGTCTTTTTCGTCGGAGTCTCGGGTGTGCGAGTGTGTGTGAGTGCCTGCTGCTGCTACTTTTGTTGTTGTTGTTGTTGTTATTTTAAGAGGCGTCCAACCAGCGTCAACATTTCAACGATGGGTTTTGGGTTGGGTTTGAAGTACATACGTATATACAGCAAGTTATATAGTAGGAGGAAATACATATGTAAACCCCAGCCACTGCTGTGTTGGATCCATCCCGTCGAGTGAGTTGCATCCCTTGACCAGCAAACTTTCGAAATGAACTCAACGCTTTAAAGTTTTTCTGATCGATTATCTTGGAATGGAAACAAACAAGTAGGAAAGCTACAGTCGAGTGTGCTCGACTGTAATATACCCGCTACCCAGCTGCTCGTACATCATTTATTTGCGGAACAAAAAAAACGGCTGCAATCATATTTTGACCGTAAAAGGCCATGGACTTACAACATATAGGCAAAGTCAAAATCTAAAATAAAAAAAAAAATTGTGCACACATTTAATTTTTGATGCGTACGGGACTCGAACCCGTAAATGCATAATAGTACTCTTCGCTTTGCAGTCCACAACTTAACCCATTTCACCACCGCATACGCACACACTTTTCGGCACAATGCTTTTGACAGCGCTGCTTACAGCTATGGAAAACGTTAAGCTGAATAACTTCTGTGTTTATTATCCGATTGTTACCAAATTTTCAGAGATCATCTGGCTACCTATAGTTATCATGTAAACCGAAAATGAACAATATGGCATCAAAATTGCACTTGTTATCAATGTTTTTTCGATTTGCGGGGGCGGAAGGGGGCGTGGCCAAAATCCAAAATAAACTTGACCAGCGTGCAATAATAACACATTTTGTCACCAAATTTGGTAGTCCTAGCTCTTATAATAGCTGAGATCTAGAGGTTCAGAGGTAATAAATTTTTTTTCGATTTACGGGGGCGCAAGGTGGCGTGGTTAAAATCCAAAATAAACTTGATCAGCGTGCAATAATTACACATATTATCACCAAATTTGGTAGTCCTAGCTCTTATAATAGCTGAGATCTAGATTTTCACACGGACAGACAGACGGAGAGACGGACATGGCTATATCGACTCGGCTCTGGATCCTGAGCCAAAATATATATACTTTATGGGGTCGGAGGTGTCTCCTTCTGCCTGTTACATACATTTTCGGTTTGAACAAAGTTATAATATCCTTCTACTCTATGAGTAGCGAGTATAAAAAGAGCTTATATCATTCTACACTCATCACATGCATTAAAAGCAATTGATTACTTCAATTAGTTGTTCGGTTAAGAGTAGTCAAGCTAATCGAGCATAATTTCAGATTTATGACAGAGATTTTTGATAGCATATCGTATATTATATTATATAATAAATGTTCTTTTCCCTGATAAGTTTAGGTTAGTTAGTATACCTACAAATCTGTTAAATATAGTTCACTAAATCTCCTGATCTTACCTCAAACACTTTTACATTCAACAACTAATTGCAAAGATCGCTTGAAAGATACTTTTAGTGAAAAGGGAAGTTCTTTGAGCGTGTCAAATCGCAGACCCTCGAGTCAATAATATACACATATAACTATCCTCGATGGTCAACCCCTCGACTGACTGTGGCTGATCCACTTGTCAGCTGGTAATGCCTCAACCTCTAGTGGCGGCGGCAAGTGCAGCAAATTCCAACGCAGCAGCCGCAGAAAGCATCAACAGGCTAAGCGGAGCAGCTGCAACCTGCCTGGCAACCCTCGCGCGTGTGTGTGTGTGTGTGTGTGTGTGTGTGTAGCAAGCAGGGAAAAACCACCCCTAAAACAGAAAAGGAAGAAGAACGTGAAGCAACAACTACATAAATTGCTGAGCACACAGATCGAGCTGAATTCGATGCACATGTTGCTTGGGCAGCAATTCAAGTAAAAGGCAAAGATTTCAGGAGAAACACAAAAGCGGAGGTTCAAGGAAGCAGGACAGCAGAGCAAGAAGGAGGAGGAGAAGTAGAAGTAGAGGGATGAGCAGGAGGACGAGAAGTATAAGGAGTATAAGTATAAGGATGAGGTGGAAAAGGAGAAGGATGAGGAGTAGGGTGCGTGTGTGCAACTGACACTTGAAAGGGAGGGAAGGAGAAGAAAGAAGAGAGGGAGGTAGAGAGCAACCTGCAGCAGTCGTCGCCATTTTTTCATGTCTCACTGCCAGCGCCTGCATTTTGGGTCGTCCAACGACGACGACGGCGACGTTTTATGAGGGCGCGCACCTGCCAACAGCTGCCAGCAAATCAACAGCAACAACAACAACGGCAGCAATAATAATAAGCATAGCCAAAAGCTGAAGTCAGAGACGCTGAAAATGACGCTATATGACACGAGGTGGCCCGAATCGAAGCAATTGAACTAAGGTGAGGTGTGGTGGGGTGTGGTGAACTGAGCTGAGGTGAGGGGAAGATGCCCTTGAATATGCTGCTGCTGCTGTAAACGTTGCTTGCTGCTGCCTCGACTGTTTCAACTCTCGAAAAACGCCTACCAGGCAACACCACCCAAAACTAAGCGGTACACACACACACGCACACACATACGTGCACAAAGAAACCCGTTTTAAGGCGCAACACTTTGTTTTCGCCTTCGCCGTTGTTGTTGTTTTCGGTTTCTTGCTGCCTGTCCCAAAGAAGACGCCAGAAAAACAGAAGGCAGCGCGCAGAGCAGCAGCTGCCGTCGCGTCGCATCGTTTTTCTGTCGTCTTCGTCGTCGCTGGCCACAAAAATTACCACCTGCCGCCCATATAAAGCTGCCCTCTGAGTCTTTCGCACACACACACATGCATAAGCAGCGCCCGCAGAGAGCAAAAGCTGTGGCGGATGCCGACGCAGCTGCCAAAAAAACGCATAACCCAGCGCAGCGATTACATGTTAAGCTGCACACGCACACAGACACTCTCTTACTCACACACATACACACACATAATACATGCATGCCAACTGTGACTGTTGAATTCACCGCCCCGTTTAGAGTTGACCCACGCATCAGCATCAGCAGCAGCAGCGTCAGCAATGCAATCCACATGTAGCCCACACGCAGACGCTGCGCTGCGTCGTAGGCGTGTGAAGCAGCAACGGCAGCAGCATCGTAAAACGTTACGAAGAGGGATCGTTGTTGTTGTTGTGTTATTGGTTGGTATATAAAATCCAAGATTTTATTTTGTTGTCGGTCGAAGCGTCGCGGCGCTGGGCACCACAGCTGTTAGACACCCACCCACCTTAACGACTTGTTAGTATAAACACACACACACACACACACACACACACACACATGCAAGACTAACATCACGCCAGCGTTGGACAGTGGAACAAACTAAGCTTAGTTAAAGTGCAAATTGGATACTTTACATTATAGGGTATATCTACCCCCTTACTGCCCGTAAATTAGCTATCAATTTGAGGTTATGTTTTTTTTTTATTATATGTTCTTCTTCTGTTTTTGGGCTGTGCGAAAATTGCCTGGTAACGTCTGCCACTTGCAATTTTCCTGATTGCCTGGAATTTGGCCAGGCACCCATATTCCCAATTAACTTGCCCCACAGTGCAGCCATCCGGCAAAAGCGCTTTTTAATAACTGCGTGTGGCTGGCCGAACGTCTGCTGTTGTTGTTGTTGTTTTGGCGTTAACATGTCATTAGCTGCTGCCTCTCGGTTCTCTGCTCCTCTCCTCTTGTCTCGTTGGCTGGCCAACGTCTCTCGCCTCGTCTCTTCTCTTGGCCTTTCACCGTTCACCGCAACAACAGCAACAACAACGGCGACTGCAAGTAATGTTGTGGCTCACCCTGAGCTGCCAACGGGGCCGGCTCCGGCCCATGGGTGTTAAAATATCAACGTATGTATGTGTGTGTGTGTGCTTAACTGTTTCGCTCCGCAGTGTGTGTATGTGTGTGTGTGTGTGTTGGTAATTTAGCGCTTTGACGCCCGCCCCCTAAACGGGGAACGACAGCACGTAGCACGCAATGTAATTCTGACAAATATTATCAGTGACAAATAGAAGCAATAATAACAACAACAACAACAACAACAATATCACGACCGTTAACAGGCGATTGTCCAGCATCTGCGCAGAGTGACACACAGACAGACAACAACTACAACAGGAACGAGAGCCGACAGCTGTACGAAGAGCTGCTGCGAGTGATCGGCAGACGTGCGCCCTATCATGCTTTAGCTGCTGCTCTTGTTGCTCTTGTGCTTGCTCTCGCTTTTGCACTCTCACTGGCGCTCTCTCGCTGCCACTGCGAGCCTCTCGCGCTCACTCTGTACTTAGCAAAGCCTCCAACCGGCATTTTTTGTTTTCAGCTGCCAACCGGTTTGTGGCGCTCTCTCTTGCTCTCCCATTGACTCCCCCAAATTGCGTTGTCATTGTGGCGGCGTCGTCGCTCTCTCTGCCTCTGCCCCTGCTGCTGTCGTTTGGTTTTTGCACACCCACCACAGACGACGTCGTCGTCGCGGCGTCCGATCGTTGTGTTTGTTCTTGCTGGGTGCGCGTGTTAGAGTTGTTGTAAATTGATTTGATTGTTGTTGCTGCTGCTGCTGCTGCTGCTGCTACTTGCCTGGCACTGTTGCGCCCATTTCCAGCCCACTCGTTGACGCGCTCGTCTCTGGGGTTTTTTTTCTCTCTCTCTTTTATTTCTTTTTTTTTATTTGCTGTCTGCTATTAGCAAAGCGGATATTGTTGTTGCTGCTGCTGGTGGTGGTGGCCCCTACGTAGCACCCACGCGCGCCGATCTGCTGCTGTTGGCAACGCATGACACTCTTTTGTCATTGTGTGTGTCTGTGCTCGCCCACCAAAGTTGAGTTGACCCCATCGTGCGGCTGCGCCCATCTGCCTTCCTTGGCTTATCAACTGAGAAGTTTTTAATATGATGCAATTTAAGAGACTTGGCGGAAAAGTGCAGTTACAGGAATTATTATCAGGAATTAGTATTACCGTGTGTATCCCAAATTCAAAGAGCGATTCTAGGAATACGTAAATGAGTTTATAAAAAAGCTGAGCTTGTTTCGGAAGTGATTCATGGCATCTGAACCTAGCTTAAATAATGCTTTAAACTTTTTATACATTTTTTTCTATTATAATAACATATATTGTAGTATTCCCTGCCAAACTTGGTATAGTTTTTATCTTGATCTTCAAGTGCGACACAAAGTCAAGTTCCCCCACCCAGCAACAACAACAACAAAAAGAAATGCCCTTGGCTGGCAAACCACACGCAGAGCGTCAATCAAAGCAAAGTAGGGGGAGGGGGGGAGGGGTAGGGGCAAAGGGACTGCAGATTCGTCAGACACAAAAAGAGAAAAAAACTAAAGCCAAACTCAAAGCAGCATAGGGAGCAGCAGCAAAGGAGAAGAAGGAAGAGGAGGGGGAGGGTGAGGGTGAGGGCACAAACGCAATGGCGCAAAGTGTAGGCAAAAAAAACTGTAAAAAGCACACGAAGCATAAAATCAAATATGTATGCAAAAACCACAACAAAAACGAAAGGAAAAGAAATGAAAAAACCAAATACGAAATATGAACTCTAAAGAAACGAAAGAAAACACGCTTCGCTCCATTCGCACACACATACATACATATACATTCGTAAACAAATAATTTACCCATTCCCTACACACACACACACACACTCGGGCGCAGAGAGCACTCCCGAGTGGGCCCTCCTCTGACTGGGTGTAGGTGTGGATGTGGGGGCGGCAGCAGCAGGCGGGGTGTGTCCCAGTCGAGTGTGGGTGACGCTGTTGGCTCTGGGCCATACAAAACGTGCCCAGGCCCATGACAACAACAACTTTTGTCGCACAAGTTGTTGTTGTTGGCCTCTTGAGCAATCAAGTCGCAGCAAGCAACATGTGGGCCAAGCAGCAGCTGCAGCAACAACAGTCACACGAATTTTCTACTGCCACCCACCCAAAACAACAACTAAAAATGCCGCGCACAATTTGTTTTGTTTCTTTATGCGATGCGATGGCGGATAACGCACTAAGAGAGAGAGAAAGAAGGAAAGAATCCTCGTTTTGACAAGCGCCAAAAAAAGGCAAAAAATTGAGGCGCGTCGTTCTCAATGGGAAAAATGCTGGGCAGGCCAAGTCTTTGTTGTTGTTGTTGCTGTGGTGAATTTATTAATGTGTGTGGCGAAATAAGAAGCTGCGCGCCCAAGCTGAGACGCCAACACACATGGACAAAGTAATGGGCAGACAGGTGACAAAAGTTGCCAGTGCAATTTGCTAAGCAGCTTAAAGCAGGGTTTTTTTTTAATTAAAGTTGAATTTAATATAAAACTTTAAGTTAATATTAAAAAAAAATAGAATAACAAATAACTAATATTATATTAAATATTAATAAAAAGAAAATATATAAAATAGATGAAAATTGCCGAAAAGATATAATTCAAAATTCAAAAAGTATTAATATAATTAACTTCAATTAATAATAGCTATAATAAACATTAAATCAAATTAAATTTTATATTAAAATGAAATTAAATAAAATAGCTAAGGGAATGCCTTCAAATATATTCTTAGAACTATTATAACTATTTATATATTTTAGTAGCATAAAAATTGATTTACGTTTTAATATATATTCTTCAATTTCATTAAAATTGAATTAAACTTAGTAGGTAAAATTCAGTTTTTTTTTAATTTTAGTTTAAAATGTAATTGAATACTATACGAAATAAAATTTGAATAGATAATAAAAACTTTCTAAACTTTATAATGAATTCTAATATAATAAAACCTCCAAAAAGTTAAAACCAATGCTGTTTTATACTTTAAAATAAAATATAAAAGGCAATTGCATATTCAAGCAAAATTAAATATATATCCCATAGGTTAAAACATGCAAAAATAATAATCATTATATTTTTAATAAAATATGAATTTATTATATTATTAAAGCAGCAATATCAGTTAAAAGCCTTAAAATGCATTTAAATCACCGCTCGTTATTTATCTTAAATATTTTATAACAACACTTGCGACACTTTTGTCGCCTGCGCCAATCAAGAGTCGTAAACAAAAAGCGTCGCTCGATTCGCTGTTTGAACGTGCGCGCTGACTCAGCTGACTCAGTTGATGCTGCCAAGCAGAATCGTCAGAGAAGTCGAAATAAAAAACTCCCCGCTGAATCCACCCACTGTGCCCCCCTGCCCATCACCCGTTGCCCGCTGTGCAAGGCAGGCTGCTTTTCAGTGCGTCAACAGGCGATTCCCAGAAATGCTTGGGAATTTTGTATGCCGGATGTGAGCGACTAGACACACTCTCCTAATATCTCTCTCTCTCTCTCTCTCTCTCTTTCTCTTTCTTTGCAGTTTTCGAAGCGCATCTGTGAAGGCAAAAGCGAGAGGGGAAGCAGCAGCATTAGGAGCAGCCACAGTCGCAGCGGCATCGGTAAAGACGCCAAGACAGCCAAAGAGCCGCAGTCGCAGCAATGGCAACACTAATCCCAACAGCAGCAGCACAAGCAGCGACCGCAGCGAATCCCGCGAGCGCAGCACAGTCCTCCAATGTGGAGGCCACATATGAAGATATGTTCAAAGAAATTACACGTAAATTATATGGCGAGGAGACCGGTAACGGTTTGCACACGCTGGGCACACCAGTGGCTCAGGTGGCCACCAGCGGGCCGACAGCGGTGCCCGAGGGAGAGCAGCGCTCCTTTACGAATTTGGTAAGCAACCTGAGGAGTAGCCAGTGATGAACCTAACCTAACTAACTTCTGCTCTTCTCTCCCACCGTCAGCAACAAATCGATCGCACCGCCGCGCCGAGCATTGAATACGAAGCTAGCGGCGCCGCAGCTGGAGGTGGAGGTGGTGCCGCCAGCTCCGGTCAGGCCAATGTAATCCAACAGCAAACAGAGTCGGGCAATTCTGTGGTGGTCAGTGCCAGTGGCGCCACAGTGGTGCCAGCGCCCAGTGTTGCAGCCGTTGGTAGCTTCAAATCCGAGGATCACTTGAGCACAGCCTTTGGTCTGGCTGCACTCATGCAGAATGGATTTGCTGCTGGACAGGCGGGTCTGCTCAAGACCGGAGAACAGCAGCAGCAGCAGCAACAGCAACAGCAGCAGCAGCAACGTTGGGCACAAGATGGCAGTGGCGCCACAGCAGCAGAGCAACAGCAGCCACAGCTGGTGCAGTGGACCACGGGTGGCAAGTTGCAGAGCTATGCGCAGGCCAGTCAGCAGCAGCAGCAACAACAACAACAACAACAGCAGCAGCACCAGAGCACGCCCAAATCCAAGTGAGTGAAGCCCCATTTGCTATCTGATGCCATGTTTAACCAGGTCCGTCTCCCTCTCTTGCTGTAGAAAACATCGTCAAGAGCACGCGGCGGAGCTCATCTATGCCAGCCCCTCCACATCGGCTAATGCGGCACAGAATTTGGCCCAATCCACGCCCACCTCAGCGCCCACCAACAGCAGCAGCAGCAGTGGAGGCAGCAGCTCTTCCGGCGGCAGTCGCAAGAAATCCTCCCAAGCGCAAGCAGCAGCTGCCGCTGCAGCAGCCAATGGAGTGCATATAGTAAAGCGCTATGCATGTACCCATTGTCCCTACTCTACAGATCGCAGGGATCTCTACACGCGTCACGAGAACATTCACAAGGATGAGAAACCCTTTCAGTGCTACGCCTGCCTCAAGCAGTTCAATCGTGCCGATCATGTAAAGAAACATTTCCTACGCATGCATCGAGAGTTGCAGTACGACATCAATAAAACGCGTCGTCATGTGCCGGCGGGCAGTGGTGGCTCCTCTGGCGGCGGAAGTGGATCTAATAACAGCACACATCATGCCGGCGGACGTGGCAATGTCACTATTAATGCCACAGGCGTTAATATTGATAATGCCTTTTTGGAGGCACAACGACATCCCACCTCGACATCGATGAGCATTGTGGAAACCATTGAGGCAGTCGCCTCGGCTGCCGATATGCCGCTCGCTCAGCTCAAGCAGGAGAAGCTCGATGATGGTTCCGTGTTGCCTCTGCATGTGGGTGTGGTAATAAATAACAACAACAACGCACAGCAACCTGTGGCCAGTTCCAGTTCGGGATCGGGCAGCAGTGCCAACGGTTCCGGATTGTTGAAACCCAAGCGCGAGAAACGCTTCACCTGCTGCTATTGCCCCTGGTCGGGTGCCGACAAGTGGGGCCTTAAGAGGCATCTGAACACCCATACAAAGCCCTTTGTTTGCCTGCTCTGCGATTATAAGGCGGCGCGCTCGGAACGTCTAGCCACACATGTGCTGAAGGTGCACAATAAGCGAGCGTGCAGCAAGTGCTCCTATCTGGCTGACACGCAGGAGGAGTTCCAGATACACATGAGTGATGTGCAGTAAGTGATTTTATGTTTTTCTATAGTTTATAGCACAGTGTATATATATAGCCATATAGCAAGTCTATATTTAGCATAACGTTTGAGGTAATTTTGAAGAGGATTTATGAAATCAGTTGGGAAAGTTAGCTAAGCAGTTATTGACGACTTTTTATAATACTCAAGCTGCTATAAAAAATTTTTATAGCAAAGATACTTTGAAAAACTGCATATTTTTGTCCATTCTTCTAATCTTGCTCAGGTCACTGCTAGCATAGAGATACTAAAACTGTTCTAGTATTTTACAGCATTATTATAGCAACTTAATTGGGGTTAACTAACTTCAGTTAAAATATTAACTAAGGGAAGGTATTTTTACTGTGATAATTTTTGATGCTAGAAGTATCTAAAAATAAAGGTCGTTTATAGCACTTTTTATAGCATACTTTATAGCACACTGTATAGCAAATACTCTTCCTCGACTGTGTTCCTTTTAAACTGCTGAACACATCTTCACGTCTTTGTCTCTCTTCGCTTTCTCCCCACATTTTCTTCCTCTTCTCTCTCTCTCTCCCTCTCTCTTTCTCTCCCGCTGTCTCTCATTAAACTTGCCTCAGTCCGCACGATAATCGTCCAGCGCGCAGCAACAGCAGCAACGGCGGCAACAACAACAACGGCGGCGGCGGCGGCGGCAACAATAACAACAATGGCAACAACAATGCAGCGAATAGCCAGAATCTAAACGTCTTGCGCACCATTGGCAATACGCTGGTGGGCAATAACCAACTGAATACGTTCCACAATGCCGGCAATTCTTTTGGGTAACGTTCTCATCACGCCTTCTCCCACCCCCTTCGACCCCCCAAAAAATAATCCCTATGTGTGCGCACAATGCTCCTAACTCTAGTTACTACCCTCGTTCTTGTTCTCTCAACTCGTTCTCGCCCTCCACAACAACAAATGTGATCCACCCACACAACACCCAACAACAAAAACTACGATGACAACTGCAGCTCGTCTAGCGGCACAGGCCAGACAGTTGGCAATGTCAGCGGCAGCGGCGCCGTCACCATCTACACGACGACGACCAATGAGGGAGTGGCCGGAGGCGGCGGCACGGGCAGTGGCAATGGCAACAACAGCATTTCGGGCGGTCCGCTGCAGGAGATCATTGTGAATCCCACGTCGATGGTGGGTTGGCGTCTCAGTGCCAATGGATCACTAATACCGCCACATGATCTGCTCACCGGCAATTTGCCCAATGCCGCCACACAGAAACGCGGATCGGAGCGTTTATTTCAATACCTCGAGGCCGAGGGCAGCGATCCGGAGGACTATGCGCGGTATTTGACCTCCATTGAGTTCGCTCGTTTTTTGTATTCTTTGTGAAGAATTTGAAATTTTATTTGTTTGTCCTCTTTTTTCTGTTGCCATATTTCAGGTGGAGAATTTTTTGCTTGTTTTTGAAGCTTTTTCTGTTGACATGTTACATGTTTTTTTAGTTCTTTTTTTTAATTTACCTTTTTAAATCATTAAGTTAATGCTTTAACGTTTTTCCAAACATTACTATATTTTTTTAAACGATTTATTTGATTTTCATTGATTTCTCTGCGCTGTTGCCAAACTTCAATGTTTATTTTGCCCTTTTTTTGAAGCTCCAAAGAAAGCTTTGATGTTAAGTCCCTGCAAATATTTGTTCCTTCTATTTCCTCTGCATTGTTATCTTATTTTATTTCATGTTCGTTTTATAATATAAAATATTGTTTTAAATGATTTGTTAAATTTTAATTGGTTTTCCTGCGCTGTTGCCAAACTTCAATATTAATTTTGGCCTTACTTATTGTTGCTTTATTTGATATTTTAAATTAAGCCACATAAAAATTTTGTATCCTATTTACAGTGCATTATATGATCTTGTTTTGTTAATAGAATTTAATTTATAATGATTTAAGTTTCTATTAATGATTACCCCATTCCGTTCTAATCCCAATTCGTTTTTCTTCTCACCCCAACAGCCTGCTCAAAATGGACGCCATAAGTCGCAACACAGCTTCGGTCGCTCAGGATTTTCATAAAGCGGGAGGCGTGCACGAGTTGAAAATACCAGCAAACCATCAACTCCTGTTCAATAATAAACTGCCTTCGCAATGGACGACACGCGAGGCTGCAGCGCTGCTGCACAGTTTGAGCACCATGGGCAGCGGCGGCGGCAGCGCAGCACAGCAGCAACAGCGACAGAAGTTTGGCGTCATACGCGCTCGACAGCATTCGACGGGAGAGGATGATGAGAACACGCCATCGTCGGCGTCGTCGTCTTCATACTCGGGCGATGAATACAACGTGATGTCGGCAACGATGTCGCCCATGAAATTGTCGCGTCATGCCAACAGCAACAACAACAGCAGCAGCAGCAGCAGCAATGGCAAAAGCTTGCGAGCTAGCGAAAAGAGCGAGCACAAAGAGCAGAGCAGCAACAGCAGCAGCAAAGCGATGATAGCAGCGGCATTTCTGGAAGCAGCTGCCTATGAGCAGACGGCCATTGAGCTGCTTGCCAGCAAGCGAAAGCTTAAAATCGAATTTGACGAAGATCAAGAGAATCAACAGCTTCAGCAGCAGCAGCAGCAGCGAGTGCAGCTTATTAAATCGTCTCCCGCGTATAAACTTAACAACAACAACAATAATACAAACAATAATAACAACAACAACAGCTACTACAAAGAGAAATCTCACAGAAATGCCGTACATCATCATCAAGATGATAAAGAGAATAACACAAGCAGCACGGATGCAACCACAGCAGCGGCTGCAGCAGCAGCAGCAGTGGCAGCAGCAGCAGCTGCTGTGTCTGCGACAGCACCAAACAGCAACAGTAATAATAGCAACAACAGTAACAACAACACCAACACACCTTTTCTCACACAAATGGAATATCAGAATCTCAATCGCATTGGAACACACTTTCAGAATTATGTTAAGGATATTATAAATAAATATTATGCGGCTGAGACGCCGCTTATGCTAGCCGCCGCCGCAGCAGCGCTGCCCACAGCAACAACGACGGGTCAGCAGCGAGCAGAAAGAGAGCAACAGCAGAGCAGAGAGCAGCTGACGTCACCGGGCAAGCGACGTCGGCTAATGAGCGAGACGGAGGAGTACATTGAGTATCTGCGGAACAAAGAGGACATTACTCTCACCATAACACCGAAGGTGTCCAGCGCCAGCGGCAGCAGCAACGCAACAGCTATGGTAAAATCGACGTCTTCTCCACCGTTGCAGGCGCAGTCGCTGCTTAAAGGTCAGCTGGATCTGGCAGCGCCGCGTAAAAGTCCTAAGAAGCCAACAGTGCAGACAGCAGAGCAGTCAGCTGTGCAGCCAGCAGTGCAGCCTGTCGTGCAGCCAGTCGTGCAGCAAACTTCTATCACCAACAGCAGCAGCGCAGCAAATGCACGCAAGTCGCTCAATCATCTGGCAACTCTGCTGCCGCTGCTCGCCGACGCGGCCAGCAAGCAAGAGTATTTGACTGCGCCGCTTGACTTCAGCAAGAAGTCGGATGCCGAGTCGGGCCGCAGTTCGCGCAAGCAGGCACAGCCAAAGAAGATTCGGCTCGCACCCGAAGCTGTAATTGCCCTGCTGCGCGACAAATATCTCAATAGGCTCGGCCAGCAGAAGCTCTGCTGTGCCAGCTGCGCAGCTAGTCAGCGGCGACGCAGCGATGGTGGCGTCAGCTTTAACTATCACACACTCGGCTCTCTGGCGCTGCATCGTTTCTGGAAGCATCAGGCGCTGAGAGCGACAACGCGTGACTGCAAGCAGTGCGGGGAAAAGTTTGAGAGGCTTTACAGTATGCTGCTGCATCACCGGCTGAAGCATCCCAAACTGTAAAACCGGCCAGCACAGTGGTCCATGCTTGCACTCCACTCACACACACACAGATAATTATACGAGCACTCGCGTGTGTGCTGTTTTTCTCATTTTAATTAGAAAATAATTGCTTGCCATACATACATTTTTTATGCATTAGGCGTTAACATTGAAAAACTCTTAAAAAAATTGCATTTATTTGTTAAATTTTAAGTTGTGATGTACCTGAAATATGATTTCTCTTTAAAGCGTATGAAAAAAAAAAAACATGAAAGAAAAAACAAAATACGAAAAACAAAACAAAACATTTATGCAAGGAGGTTGTAGAAGCAGCTACAACGCATTTCGATGAATTTCACATTTTATCTTATCATTGAGGTTATTTAGAAGAAGAAGAGGAAGAACACACACACACTTACAAACCTTACTCACTCAAACCTTAAACACTTAATTATCCACACTATAATGATCACTTAACACATACATATGGAAAGATATGAAGCGGATATCTTAAGTTCCATTTGCGAAATCATTTGTGAAGTAAAATAGCTTTAATTTGCCATTGTATAACTTCATTTTATTGTTTAGTTACTTAATGCGAGTACTTTGCCATCTTATACTATATACGAGTACATAATTTACATGTAGGTCTTTAAGTTGTGTTATTGTACATTTACAAACATATACACAATCATATTATTTATACGAAATGAATGCAAACCTCAATACCTTTTTGCCTTATTTTTTTAAATTAAGCTTTAAACGCGAGCATGTCCGCATGTGCGTTCTAGTTTAATTTGAATTATATAGTTTTAGTTTTAGTTCTAGTTTGAGTTTTGAGCAACAGCCACGCCCACACAACGCCCACTCACACTTCTGCAAATCGCAAAAGCAAAAGCAAAGCAAGTCTTTATACAGACAGTAAATAACTATATAACTGTAACTGTACGTGTAGTAGTATTTATGATTTTATAAAAAAACGAATAACAATGCGAAATACTCAAAAAGAAAAACCATACGATACACTCACACACACATACACACACACACACACACACACACACACAAGGATGCATTAATATGTAATAACTTTTACCGCATACACTGAACAACACGAAAATATTTGACTGAAAAGTGTCGGGGAAGAAGTATGAAGAAAGAGAATACGCAGAGTTATGAAGAAGAAACAAATAAAATAACATACGATATATGATATATAAACAATTTTTAGTGTTAACGTGTATTTTGCTAAATGTGGTAAAATTAAACGTAAATTTATTACACCAAACGCTAAACTAAAGCAAAAAAAAAAAAAAAACAAAAACAAATACAAATACAAAAGAAAGAAAAAAAAAAAAAATGAAAACATACAAAAGAAAAAACCAAGAGCAAATCTTAAGTAAAGTAAATTTTTGGATGACAAAAGCCATTTAGACAAAATTTTTGAGACGAAAAAAGACATTTATGAGTAAAGAAAACAAAAAAGGAAACACAAAAACAAAATTAACAAATTACTTTACATATTATTATTATTTAAGCACAGGTTGCAACAAATAAAATAAATGAGTAACATTAAAACAACAAGTATAAGTGTTTTTAGTTTAAAAATTATATATTTCCAAAAACATTCAAATAAAAGTAAATTAGTTTAAAATATAGAAAAACGACTCGTTTTATTTTCAAATGTTATTGAAGCAGGTAAATTACTGCAAAACTAATAACTAATAATAATTCATAAAAATTAAAATTTTATAAGTTAAAATTTTTTATGGGACTGTCCCATACTATTTGCGACTTACAGTTTAACGGTAACTGCAGTCGTGTTGGAGCAAAGCAACAGTTTGACGGCCACTGCAGCCATATTTATAGGAAAGAACGGTAAGCTGTTAAGATCTAACTCTGAACTCCAGCTTCGTAAAGCAAAATACAGTTAAATGTTTACAAATCTCTTATATATATTCTTCAATTACAAGCTTAAATCTAAAATAGGCTCCATTCCGGTCAATTGCGATCAAAAAGCTACGCCCGCTTAGCGTGCATCAAAGACGACAACTGTAAAAGGAGCACAAATGTTAAATTACATACAGTTTAAGTAGCACTGTAGAGTGCGCTGCCTGAGCCGTATTGTTTCACTCTACTTACGACGCTTGGTACGCTTCTTGTACATGATACGGTAGCCACATTCACGACAACGTATGGGGTCACGGGGACGCATCTCATTCTCATGATGACACTCTGTATTGTAAAAGAATAAACAAATATAAGAATTAATGCTGCATACGTTTTTTTGTTGCGGCAGCCATGTGCGTCTTCGCCAGTTCCACAAGTTGCTTGTTTTGGCACTTGCCACATTTCATACTTACCGCCACAAATATATGTCATGGCGGTCTTTACATTCTCCTTAGAGCTGGTCTCTGACATTTTTATACTTTATATTTATGAAAACCTTGCAAAAGAGGCTTGTTTACAAAATAATTGTCAAAGTAATTCGACAAAGTTATTGAACAGCGCACAGATAATCGTATCAATTGTAGCGACAGTGTGACCATTACAAGCGCTGGCGAGAAATACGCATTTATAGTATGTTTAGTATATTATTTTTAGTAATTTGGCGCGCTTTACTGAAAAACGGTCATACATTGGTTGTATTAAATTTAATTTAAACGTTTTGTTTGGGTTTTTAATATTTTGTCCGATAAAATGTTACGAAACAGGGACAAAATGTTTGCCATGCATCCGCGCAATGTGCTGCGCACGCCGCCCGACTTCACCAAGTTGGCCATTAAGCACAAGGACTTTCGGCATGTGTGCCAATTGGTGAGCTTGCAAATTGATGAAATTCTTCAGAAGATTTATTATCTTGTTGATTCTTTGCAGGAGTTGAATGGAAAGGTAATGCTTAATTATCGCAATGAACGCACACTGCGTGAGCTAACCAAAGTGCTGCTGCTGGAGTACTTTAAGCTGCGTGTGGATTTCGCACCTGGAAGTTTGGTGCCCACTCTGGCGCTTCGCCTGAACTACATTCTATGGCTGGAGGATCTGCTGGCGCCGCTGAAACTGCACACTGTCCGTGGCATTGACATAGGTGAGAAGCAGGGAACAGAGAAGTTGTCTGATCCCAAACTAAATAAATCTTTGCAGGTTGCGGCTCCTCCTGCATTTACTCGCTGCTGGCAGCCAAGAAAAATCGCTGGCACATGTTGGCGCTGGAATCGAAACTAGCCAATGTGGAGTATGCGCGCGAGAATGTGCAACGCAACGAGCTGCAGTCGCTTATAGAAGTCTATGCGCAGCCCGACAAGCAAAGCATATTTAGAAGCTACTTTAAGAATAAGCAGACTGAACCGTATCACTTTTGTCTCTGCAATCCGCCTTTCTTCGATTCGAATTTAGAGAATCCGTTTGCCGGCAACACACGCAATCCCGAGCGTCGCCCGGCGCCCAACAATGTGCGCACTGGCAGCGCAGAGGAGTTAACTTGCGCCGGCGGCGAAGTGCACTTTGTGCAGCGCATCATCGAGGAGAGCGAAGCGTACAAGGAGAGTGTGCAGTAAGTGCAGTGGCGAAGCAAAAGCTTCCTTGACTAAATTTGATTCTCTCTCTTGTTTCTTGCAGCATCTTCACCAGCATGCTAGGCGTCAAGGCAAATGTGCCCAAGCTCTTGGAGTACCTGAAACAGCGCGAGATAAGCAACACTTGCACCACAGAGTTCCATCAGGGACACACAACACGCTGGGCCATAGCCTGGAGCTTTAAGCCGCGGTCACTCGAAGCAAATGGTGACAATTAAGCAAAGCAGCAAATAGGGCCCCCAAACTGGAATACGCTTGCTAGCTTAGCTATTAACTAAGCCGTAGACTCATTGATTAATGGCTGCCGGCGCGGGAAATTATCCTGCCCATATGCGCCAAGTAGTTTCAGCAGAAGAGCAACCCCCACTCCATGTGGTCAACTGTTGCCCGCCCACGTCGCGTTCGCGTATCGCGTATCGCATTTCGTGCCGTCAAAAAGCTTTTCCACTAAATGGAAATTTGCATGTTAAGCCATACTTTGGCGCCAGTTCGAACAAACAGCGAACAGCGAATAATCGTTGGGTTCTATCAGCAAACCAACGGTCAGTTGACCCGTATAGGCCACTCCTCCTCCTAATCCAAATAAATTTCCAGCTATATTCCTGCCAATACAGCAGGTGCATGCGTCATCTGGGCAACTTTTAATTGTTAGTTGAATTTAAGCAAAACTTTCTCAGTACAACCTCTAAGGTATCTGCTATTCGCGCATACTCTGAGGGTGTGCCTCTCCCTATTCTTTGCTTCCTTATCGACTTGTCCGTTATGGCTTTTGTTTTCACATTCTTTAATTGCGTTTTCACACGTCCAGGTGCAGCAAACAGCGCAATTAAAACGGACTTCGCAGAGCGCAAAGGCCAAGGACGCAAGGTCAGCTGCCTTAAAAAAAAGAACATTAACACAAGGTTTTAACTGTTATTTATTAGTTAGATGAGAGCTTAAACATTATTATGTTGAAAATATCACTTAAGTTTTATTTTGAAATAATTTTGTTAAACATAATTTAATTTTGAATGAACAAGTAATGTAAGCTAAGTCGATACATAGATACCTTTCATATGGTTAAAGTTTTTCAATATATTTAAAAATTTATAATATATATTATTTAAAATTTTGGAAAACATTCGTATCGATTTAGGATAAAATTTATTGAAATTTACATTATATATATAGAGATTGATGGAGCATACTAAATATACTATAATAAATATACTATACTATATTTACTATACATCATATATTATACTAAATATACTATACAATATTATTCTTAACTATATAGTTCCTATATCTTTGGCATTCTGTTGTTCCACAATTAGTTGCAAGAGACAACCTCTTCACCCTGGGCTTCAGTTGGCCAAGTCAGACAGAAATATCGTATTTATTTTGGAAGGAAGCCAAGCTAAGTATTTATTGGTGTTTCGTGTAGACTGCAAAGAGCAGGAGAAGCACTTGGCAAATAGGCTGATGAAACTTGACTAGATAGATAAGCGACAAAGTACAGACAATATATTAACTTACGAGAGCAGATGAAGAACTTAATATAAGACTTTAAGAACGTGATATTATATAAAAAAAAATTTTTTTGTTATATTATTATAATTGATTGAACATTAATATCTAAAATGTAAGTATCAATAAAAACAAGAAAGAAAGGCTACCTTCGACACGTCGAAGGTTTTATACCCTTGCCGTTACTCCAAATATTAAATCGGCCAATATGTTCTATGGCAGCTTACCTATCGGTATCTGTCCGATTTTAAAATAAACTTGCGTAGCATTTAATGGACATATGTAATTAGTCATATATCATCCGACGGACGGACAAACGGACAGACGAACATGGATAGTTCGACACCCCTATTGATGCTGAAGAATTTGATATAAATCAATTATTGTATGTATGATTCGACCATTCCCATTCAACTGGGCTTATCCCTTCGATCTTTAATCTGTTTTATGGCATAGCCATTTAAAGTTGATACCCATTAAGGAACCGCCTGACTGCATTCAATATGCAATCCCTGACATTGCCTATACTACATTCATATCCTGCCTTGTGGCACGCGCTCCACACTCGAGATACACTGGCTTTCAATCCACTTACTCCTTCTACAGCTCCTCCTCCAGCTGGCCACATGCCAAACCAACGATATTAACCCGCAAATCGGAGCAAATCATAACAGTAGCTGCCGGAGTTAGAGAAGGAGGATAGGGTGTCTGCTATCACATCGAATTGTACATAACATGACCATTATCACGATGGGCGATAGGCAGCAGGGGGAAGCGAGAAGAGTGCAGAGCAGGGAGTCCAGACCCGGACACGAACACGGACACGAACACGGAGTCAGAATGGTAGTCAAACAAGTTGGCAGACAAGCGGCAAACCAAAACTGGCAGTTCGTGTGTCAAAAGCGTTCAATGTTGACTTTAAAATCACATTCAAGAGTCACAAACACATACACTCACACACCCATCACACACATATACACAGTCAGGTAGGCAGTTCAATTACTCGTCGTTGCGGCAACTGAAAGCAGACACTGGCCACGCCCCCGCACGAGTTTGGGGTTGCAGCAGGTGCTGTGTGCGTGTGTGTGGTCGCCTGCTCATTGCACTAAGTGAATGTGCTGCTGGGTTCCACAGTCGACAATGGGCCACATTTAGGCGCACGAACTGCCAACTACCCCTGCATCTTGCCTCCTGCCCCCTTAGTCCATGTAACCATTGCAATTGGCAACTGTCGTTGTCACGCAGCACACACCAGCAACACCTCAACAGCAGGCGAAGCCCAACTCAACCCTCAACCTCTTCGTATTCGTATCCCAATTCCAACTCCTTCTTCAATCGGCTCAGGCATCGTCTTGCATCTAAATGGGATTTTTCAATTGCCTGACATGTCGCTGCCACTTAGGCGCGCACACACATATATCTATATATATAAATACACAGTATATCTATATACATTAATATATCTGTGCAGACAGACGATATTTTGGGTAGTAGTTGTTGCCTTAACCTTTCTGGCGACTTGATTGATGAATTCGGCTGCTTAGTTATGTCGGCCTATGCGTGGGTGTGCGTGTACCTGGCCAAGTGACCGAATGATTGATAGCTGCTGTCGACGACAAGGTTGACAAAGATTTGTGCAAGTTCTGTTGAGTTCATCTAAATTAAACCGAAAAGAAGCCAAAAAATGATTTTTTATTGTCTTCACTGGCGGAAGAAGGCTAGGCAAACGAATACACGCATTCATATCAGCGATCTTTATTGCTGCTCACTCGCACTTCAACAAGAGTATGGCGCTTCCAAAAGTGTGACCAGTCTTACTATGGCGTAAAATACAAACACAACGCGACTCAGGTGCTTCATTTACTATTTGTTCATTTGTGCACTTATAATTCTCATGTGGTTCTAGCCCCTTGCGCGTCTAGACCGGCTTGTATGGCTTTGATAAATTAAGACTATACTTCACAGGATCATTTCTGTAGTCAGTCTTCACTTACTTTCACACAAAACGAAAGCGACATACACCAACGTTGATGAGTTGTATCGGTTTATTCGGCAGCGTGAGGATTTGTAATATGCCATCTGTTGTGGTGCATTACTTCGATGATCGCTCGGTTATATCGGATAGATCGAACTCTGAGTGGGGTGTACCTTTTTAAACAAATCGATTGAAAAAAGTAATATAAAGGCAATAGTAGAGTGCTGCTGACTTTGACTGTTGTTCTCCTTTCCTATTCTGTAGAACAACTGCCGGAAACAATTTATGTATTGTGGGAAGCGAGAATTTAGTTAGCTTTTTTTCGCTTTTTTTTTGCTTGATGATACCGTGTAGAGGTGTTAAAGCATCGAGGTTGGACACCCTCGAGGTTTTCGAGGTTTAAAAAAGCACTATCAATAGTATCCATAGTGTGGTTTTTTTTGCTATTTGATTTATAAAGAAAATATAGGCTGTTTTTAATTTAATTTATTGAGATGATCCTTCGTGGATTTTTATCACATAAAAAACTAAAAATAAACAAAAATATAATATAAATAAAATATAATAAAAATAATAATCCTCCCGCCTCAGAATGCTGACCAATCAGTGACTCCTGTGACACTGCCTCTGCCTATGTTAACTACACCTGTAGTAACGAGGTCGGCGGCTCAAAAAGTTTCGGCACCCGAAATTGTCACTGTGGAGTCTGTGACGCCCATTACGCCTCTCTCCGATTTGTCCGGTGCGATCTCATTACCTGTGAGATCGTTAAATTTAGGAACTCAGGAAATAGTTCCCCAGGCAGCAGCGTCTTCCGGATTACCGGTTTCAAACGTACCCACTAATATCATATCAGTGGGTCGTAAGGCTGTGACAGGAATCCCACCAAAGAAACAAATATTTGTTTCAAGGCTTGCTCCTGATCTCACATCAGATGATGTCATGGCTTTTATTCAAGCCAAAACTCAAGCCGACATAAAGGTGGAAAAATTTAGATTCTCTTACGAAAGGGATATTTCATCCTTTAAAATAAGTGTCCCTGATGATTTCTTGGCCGTATATGCTCATCTGAATTCTGGCCTGATCATATTATGGTTAAAGAACCGATTACTCTTTCAGTCCCAAATCAAACCACTACAACAACGACAAAAAAATAAAAAAAAACTAATTACGTCACTTTCCTTAACCTATCAAAACGTTAGAGGCCTATGTAGTAAACTAACTTCTTTATTTCGAAATAGTCTTTCATTTGCTTCCCAGGTGCTTGTGTTTACTGAGACTTGGTTAAAGCCGGAGATTTTAAGCTCCGAAGTTCTTTCAAGTCGGTACACAACATATAGACTTGACCGACCTGGCCGGCGGTGTGGTGGAATTTTAATTGCAGTCGACTCTGCCATCACGTCGGATAAGATAGTGCCGGAGGTTCAATATGATATTGAATTTATTTGTGTAAAATTACATTTTCCCGGCTTTTGCGCCTATATAACTTGCTCGTATGTTCCTCCGTCATCTGATAATTCTATCTTCAATCAACATTTGTCTATAATTAAGTCTATTTTCAACCTGCTATCAAACAGGGATCAACTTATTGTCCTTGGTGACTTTAATATACCTGATTGTTGCTGGACACCTAGTGATGAGGAAAAGTTTTTATTGCCCACGAAACAGCATGACCTCTTTGATGGTTTTCAAGACATTTCAATGTCTCAGGTTAATCATGTCGTAAATTCCTTAAATCGAACACTTCACATCAGATGATGTCATGGCTTTTATTCAAGCCAAAACTCAAGCCGACATAAAGGTGGAAAAATTTAGATTCTCTTACGAAAGGGATATTTCATCCTTTAAAATAAGTGTCCCTAATGATTTCTTTGACCGTATATGCTCGTCTGAATTCTGGCCTGATCATATTATGGTTAAAGAAATCGAGGCTAAAAAGAGAAAAAATCGGCAACCGATTACTCTTTCAGTCCCAAATCAAACCACTACAACAAAGACAAAAAAAATAACAAAAAACTAATTACGTCATTTTCCTTAACCTATCAAAACGTTAGAGGCCTATGTAGTAAACTAACTTTTTTATTTCGAAATAGTCTTTCATTTGCTTCCCAGGTGCTTGTGTTTACTGAGACTTGGTTAAAGCCGGAGATTTTAAGCTCCGAAGTTCTTTCAAGTCGGTACACAACATATAGACTTGACCGACCTGGCCGGCGGTGTGGTGGAGTTTTAATTGCAGTCGACTCTGCCATCACGTCGGATAAGATAGTGCCGGAGGTTCAATATGATATTGAATTTATTTGTGTAAAATTACATTTTCCCGGCTTTTGCGCCTATATAACTTGCTCGTATGTTCCTCCGTCATCTGATAATTCTATCTTCAATCAACATTTGTCTATAATTAAGTCTATTTTCAACCTGCTATCAAACAGGGATCAACTTATTGTCCTTGGTGACTTTAATATACCTGATTGTTGCTGGACACCTAGTGATGAGGAAAAGTTTTTATTGCCCACGAAACAGCATGACCTCTTTGATGGTTTTCAAGACATTTCAATGTCTCAGGTTAATCATGTCGTAAATTCCTTAAATCGAACACTTGATTTGTGTTACGTTTCTGATCATTCTAAGGTGACTCTGACCAGAGTCCAACCCTTGACCCAACCGGAAGATCACTACCATCCCACGTTTGAAGTTGTTTTCGAATTTGGTTCGAATGTGCTGGATAGTGTGAGAGTGCCATGTAAACGTGTTCGCTGCTTTCGTAATGCAGATTTCTCCAAGCTTAATAACTTGATCTCATGTTGCGACTGGTCCGATCTTTATTCGTGTACTGATATGGCTGACGCCATTAGTATTTTTTAACAATACCTTAAACGTATTTTTTGATAATTGTGTTCCTCGTGTTTATCGAATGAGTTCAAGTAACCCTCCGTGGTTTACCAAAGAATTGTCAAGTTTCAAAAATCGAAAGTCTAAACTCTATAAGAAATATAGAGCAGGTCATTCTCCGTCCGCCTTTTCTCGTTATCTTATTGCTCGGTCAAACTTTATCGTGCTGAACGCTGCTTGCTACAATAACTATTTGATTCGCTGCAGGATTCAGTTCCAGCAGAATCCTAAACAGTTTTTTAATTTCGTTAACATGAAGCGTAAATCTAATACCATTCCTAATTTATCGTTTAATAAGGATGACGCTAATAATGATCAGGCCATTGCCGATTTGTTTGCGAAGTTCTTTCAAACGACTTACTCAAAATTTACACAGTCCTCTCATACATACCCATATACCATTCCTAGCTCGAATGGAATTTCCACCCCTGTCCTTCATGAGAATAGTCCCTATAGGGATCTATGTCTGGTAAAACCTGTTTTCAATCCAGGTCCTGACGGAATTCCCGGTTGCGTACTTCGTTACTGTGCCAATTCATTAACTAAGCCGTTGCACAGACTTTTTTCACTGTCCTTAAACACTTCCTCTTTTCCCTTGATTTGGAAGGAATCATTTATAATTCCTCTTCACAAAAAAGGCAGTAAGTCTGATGCAAGCAATTATAGAGGTATCTCTAAATTGTCGGCTATACCTAAACTCTTTGAGTATGTTTTGACCCCGTACTTGCAACATTATTGCAGATCTCTCATGTCTCCTAGTCAGCATGGATTCGTGAAACGTCGTTCAACTTCGACATCTTTTATAATTACCGGTTTTCGGAAAAATCTACAGACTGATGTCATTTATACTCTTTTCAGTAAAGCTTTTGACTCAGTAAACCACTCCCTTCTCGCACACAAGCTTAACCTTCTGGGCTTTACACCCAAATTCCTTAGTTGGATCGTTAGTTATCTAACCGACCGAACTCAAAGAGTCTCATTCAAAAATGCTCTTTCTAACCCACTTTATGTCACCTCTGGTGTTCCTCAAGGAAGCCATCTGGGTCCCCTTCTTTTCACTCTTTTTATTAATGATCTACCTTTGGTCATACGTAACTCGCGTACTCTTATGTATGCAGACGATGTTAAGCTATGCTATCAATTTAAAGATGTATCTTATCACTCTTCTCTTCAAGACGACCTTGACCGTTTTCATAGTTGGTGCAGTGCAAACCAATTAAACTTGAACATGGGTAAATGCAAACTAATGACTTTCTCTCGGGCCAGTCCCAAGTACGCCTCATGCACTCTTTGTGGTTGCCCCCTGGATAGAATTACCTTGGCTGATGATCTGGGCGTCCGTTTGGATCGCAAACTTAAATTTACTGAACACATTATTTCTATGGTCAATAAGGCCATGGGTGTTCTGGGCTTTATAAAGCGGTGGTCTAAGGAATTCAACGACCCTTATGTCACAAAAACGCTTTATATCTCTCTTGTGCGTCCTATTCTTGAGTATGGTTCATGTGTTTGGTGTCCTCAGTATTCATTTTACAAGGACCGCATTGAATCTGTGCAAAAGAATTTTTTAATTTTTGCCCTACGAGGCCTTAATTGGGATGCAAACTTAAGATTACCTTCTTACTCTAGTAGACTTCTCTTATTAAATCTTACGTCTTTAGCAAATCGTAGAACCATGCTTGGTGTACTGTTTATAAATAACCTTATTCAAGGTGATATTGATAGTGAAGGCTTGGTTAGCCAGTTATACTTCTCTGTCCCCTTTAGAAACTCTCGTAACTTCCTACCTCTAACACTTTCTCACTTTAGGTCGAGCTATGCCTTGCATGAACCCTTTAGGGCATTATGTTCGAACTATAACAACTTATATTTTATCATAGCTAATTCAAATTCTGTATACTTAAAATCTTTAATTCTTTCTCATCTGTGTAGAATTTAGTCCTCACTATTGTATTTTTCTTTTTTTCCTCGTTTATCTTTTTTCTATCCATGAACTATATATCTTTACTTACTATCTAATGTTGGATTTTCTTTTACGCTTCCTCCGGTCGATGTAGCGTACTAACAACTAACAACTAACACTAACAACTAACACCTAACAATCTTCTTTGATCTGATTGGGTTTTTCTGGGTTTCCCCAATCCTTTTGCAACAAATGTTGGATCATTTTAAATAAATAAAATTTTTAATTATTCTTTTGTTCACCCAGACTAGTCGATACATTTTTGTTTTAAATTGTAATTATTTACTTCACTTTTAATTTAATTTTTTTTTTTAATCTTAAAGATAATTATATGACATTTTTTTTTTTTTATTTAATATTAAATCTTTTAAAATTTTGTGTCGACTGCCATTAGTTGACGTTAAATAAATAAATAAATAAAAATATAATTCAAGTAAATAACAAATAAAAAATAAAATGAATTAATTTTCGTTCAAAAATGCATTTTGTTCATGAAAAGCAATAAATCCAAATGTTTTGGATTTAAAAGGCTACGTTTTTGATTCATCACAAAGCCAGCCTTGCTGAAGAGTCGTTCACTCTCGGTAGATGTGGCAGGTACACATAAATATTTTATCACGTTTATCTTCATGGTTTCATTTTCAGAAACATTCTAAAAGAAAATAATCATTTTAATAAATTATTTAAATAAAAACAAAATATTATATTACCTTCCAATACTCAAGAACATTCTTATTTGCTTCAATATTTGCTCCCTCGTAGTAATGTCTGAGATCTTTAATAGAATCCGATCGGTTGGTCCTAATCTTTTTCATTCACAGAATTTTTCACAGAATTTCACAAGAGTTTGACATGTATATGTATGTATACGCTTGTATATGCAACCCTGTGCACGATCGAAACTATCGAAAAAAAACTCGATAGTGGGGAAAAAAAACCTCGATACTATCGATAGTGGCTCGATAGTTCCACACCTCTAATACAGTGCTGCCAACACTTGAGAGCCAAGAAACAGCCGGTGTTAACAAGAACTAAAAATATATATTGTATATGATTTGTAGTGATGCGTGTTGTATAAAAATGCGCAAATGTATGTCATAACGGCTGCAGTGCATAGCAACAAGTCGGGTTGTGCAATTATTTTTAAAGAACAATATGAAATTCTTAGATAATAAATTTGCAAACATTTTTTATAGCATTTCTTCTAGAAATTACCCAGCTTTCAAAGATATAATAGCCAAAAATATATGTTTCTTAATAATATATGAGAGCACTTTATTATGCTTTGAATTAGAACTAGAGATTGTTGATTGCTAGCACTATGTAAATAAAACACCATTAAAATTCACTAGTTTCCTTTACACTCCCGCTCAGGCAAAACAGCAGACAATATTTATAAACATTGTATATACCACCTATTTATATATTTTAAATATATAAGTATCAAACAAATGTCACCACATGTAACGTTATTTGCCACAAGCATCCAAAAGCTATCAGCGGATTGCATGTGCCTGGACTGTGATCAATTACTTGATTGAATGCTACAAAGCTAAAATGAATGTTACTCTTATTGAAGTCTATATTTATATACACACATATACGAATATATATAATAAGTTAAATTCATAAATGTTTTGATTTTATACTTCCATGTTAAATGCGCATGTTAAATTTCTTGCTTAAGTTTACAAGTGCCTTATCGCAAAACGTAATCACGATGTCATACAGCAGCGCTGTTACTATATTCGTTTTCTTCACTTGCGCTCTTATAATTCTCGAGTGGTTCTGGCACGTGGCGTGTCATGAGCCGCTTGTTTCCGATGAAAAGTTAAGACTATACTTCACAGGATCATTTCTGTAGTCAGTCTTCACTTACTTTCACACAAAACGAAAGCGACATACACCAACGTTGATGAGTTGTATCGGTTTATTCGGCAGCGTGAGGATTTGTAATATGCCATCTGTTGTGGTGCATTACTTCGATGATCGCTCGGTTATATCGGATAGATCGAACTCTGAGTGGGGTGTACCTTTTTAATGAATAAATTTAAGGGATGTGATATTAAAAAAGTATCGTATCGATGATATTTTTTTTATCAAAATAAAATGATAATTTTTTTCCCACAATAAAAATACAAGTTTCTTATTAGCTTAATTTTTCTTATTAACTTCATGGATATTCAATATCTAATTAGATAATAATACATTATAATACAGTTTGTGTTTATATAAATTTCATATATTAATGCTACTTATTTCCAGTACTTCGAGTTATGTGATTTTAGGAAGACTCGTTGTGTTATATGTGTGTTATATGTGTCAGTTATTCGGTTTCGTGCGTCACAGACTACACATTTTATAGCGGACGCCAACCGCTCTGAAGGCACTGAGCGAGCTACCCGGAGTGATCAGGTACCTTATGGCCAAGGGGTGAAGGCTCAGCATTGTTAACTTGTGACCTTTCCATACTTCAAGGGGATTACTTTTCCATGCAGCTTGGCGAAAGCTAAAATATAATTTCAGCTCCTTGCTCTACTTGCTTTCATCATCCAAGACTCTTGCAATGGAGGTGTTATGGCAGCTCATGAAGTTCTCCAAATCCTGAGAACATCAGAAATCTGACGATTCACAGTGAAATTTTCGACTTTCTGAAATCTGACCACACGCATATGCCAATCTACATATCTGCGCACATTTTGCGAAAACATCATAACGCTTATTCTTCAAGTTTAAAGAGTTTCCACTTGTTTAACTAATTCGGTCGCAGAGTTTGCACTTTGCAGTCCCGCTTTTTATATCAGTATAATTGGATTTTATGTTAATTTTAACATGTGCACTTTTACTCGATATCGCTTTGGAAATCAGAGTGACCGAAGGGAAAATAAAAAAAAAAAAAAATCAAAAAAAAAAATAAATAAGATATTGCGATATTTGGACAAAAACAATATCATGATATAAATATATCATTTTCAGAAAAAATGTCGATATATTGATATTTTGATATATTATCAACAACCCTAATAAATTTAAAGAATTTGAGGTTTCTCTCTAACTTCAAGTGAAATGTGGCAACGTTGCATAGATTCAGATTGAGTAGCTTTAGGTGTTGCTTTATTTAGTTTGGTAATTAGTTTGTTTTTTAATTCACTCAATCCGGCTTTCGGAAAATTCGAGCCCCTTATAAGATATTCCCTTAGTGGAATGGGGGAGCATTTAAAATTTATTTATACAACATAATATTTGCCTGACATAAACGTACTTCCTCAAGTTTTATGATGTCAATAAACATATACGAGACGAGTTTCCATTCATTAGGACAAGCCTCGTCCGACTTTCTATGTAGGACAGGTGGGTATTATCCGACACCTTTTACTGACCAACAACGTGTGTGTAGGAAGCCATTTTTTTGATGGCCGTCAAACCGTTTCGAGGGCGACGTGGCAAACAATTCGTGACACGAGCGCGTTTTTAATTAACAATTACAGCGTTGCGGCAAGCTCTGCACCCACACACACATATACCGAGACACTTGTGTGGAACGCATGTGTGTGTGTGCGAGTGTGGCCCAAATGACGGTAATAGCTAGAAAATTACACAGAACGCACACCAAAAAGGGGAGCAGGGGTTTGCAGCAGGTGGCTATGTTGTTTGTTCTGCTGCCATATAAAGCAAAACGCGTAGCTGTTTGTAAGTCCCGTCGTACCCCAGACCAAAGCAAATGTGATTCTTTTTTTGACTCAAGCGAAGCGTAAAGAATTTGGTTGCTTTTATAGCGCAGCTTTTCGAGTTTTTATGGCATATGTACATATTAAGTTTTGTTTAGAGCTTTAAATGGGATATAGAAAAGTTGTAAAAATCAGAGAAGATTGAATGGAATGTGGTGAAGTGTGAAGAAGGCAGACGACTAATCCCATAAAATATACATAACCTAAAAAGATATGGATTAGATCTATGAAATATACATATGTATGTGCACTCATGTACTATCAAATCAGCTTAGTAAAAACCATTAGCGCTTTTATTGTTTATAACTAATATTCTCAGATAGCAAAACAAATTAAATTAGAAGTATTTTATTTTACCATTTTCTTTTCAGCGCTTCGCTTAGGCTTGTCCACGGGGCGCATGATTAATATACGTACAAGGCATACGACTCAACTGCGTGAACATTTACAAACTCTGCACAGATGAAGCATACACTATATCATGCCGACACAAATTCAATTATTCTGAGCGACTTTTGCTGTTCTCAAACAGGGCGCAATAGTTTGCGAGGTGTCTCGCGGAACAACAACAAGAACAAAATATGTCAGTCGGGACAAATAATAATAATCATTTCTGCGAAATACGTTTCTCACTAATGAATCCAAAAATTTAAATAGAAAATTAAGCTGCGCTGGGCGACCGCAAAGTTACGTGACTAGTGAAAGTCGAGAGAGCAATTTCTGTAGACTTTACTAAACTTTGGCTAAGAAAGTTTCCTGGGAGGGAGGAGGAGAAAGAGGAGGCGGAGGGTAGCTAAACAAACTGGCTGCGGGCATTGACTTTGTTTGGCTTTGGCACAAACTGAAGAAGAGAGCCTAAAGTTCTGGCGTTAAATCGGTTGCTTTAAAACATAAATTCTCATCGTGCGCTGTCAATTTGTGCTGTCCTTCCCCTTCCCCTTCCCCTCTTCCCACCCTCTGAAAAGTTGTTGCGCACCGTTGAAATTTTCCACTTGGCAGCTGTCCCAGGAGACGTAGCACTTCTTTGTTGTGTGTGTGTCATAGACGGCGTATACGTAATCTGGCTTTGGCTTGGCGTGGGCTGCCTTCACGCAATTTCAATCGCAACACGCTTTAATGACACTTGAGCTTCTTTCTTTCCTCTTTTTATACCATTCGACCATTGAAAATGGTCAAAAATGGTATACTAAGTTTGTGCAAATGTATGTAACAGGTATATATATTCTGACTCAGGATCACTAGCTGAGTCGATTGAGCCATGTCCGTCTGTCTGTCCGTCTGTCCGTTTGAACGCCTGGATCTCAGGTATTACAAAAGCTAGAGACCCTATATTTCACATGAAGGTTCCTGTATACCATAGGTAGATCGAGTTTATTTTAAATTTTTGATGCCACGCCCACCGCCCACGCAAATCGATAATTTTCGATTATCAGGAGAAGTATTGAAGTTACAGCTTTCTGCTTTGGTATGAACGTAAATAATATAAAAAATATACAATATAAATCTATTCCCCAAATTACAATCCAATCGGACGATAAGCACAGAAGTTATCCATGTTTCCGTTTTCCGTACTTCCACTGCTTGCGTCTGTGCTGCGCGTCGTGACGTCATCGTCACGATGCTTCGTTTCAGTCGTAGCATGTGTAAAGCTATGCAGTTTTCACATGTAGATGGCGCTATTCAAAAAGTAGATCTAATTTAAACAATAGGTGGCGGATAAACTTGTGCAGCGATTTTAAATGGAATTAAATGTAGGATAATTTGTTTCGAAACTGGGCGAATAGTATCTTACTGTCGGGCGCGCTCGACTGTAGGTTTCTTTACTTGTTGTTGTTAACTTTTGCCAAAATAGTAACTTTGCATTTCACCGGGCAAATGGTGCGCAAACTTGAAGAGCCAGGCCGAACCCTAGTCTTCTCCCTGCGCCTTCTCTCACTGCGCCAATTATGGCGCCTGACTATTACTCTCGGCATAACTCGTTGTCTGTCACTTTATCAACCTCAAAAAAAGGGTTTGTCATGCTTGCGTTGCCCGAAAAACGAAAGAATAAACAGGAGGCAAAGCGCAGGAGGTAGAGGAATAGAGGGGGAGTTGGGTTAGGGTGACAAAAAGCAGTCTGCAGGTATTCCAAGATTGTCTAAGGCGAGAAATTTTTGTTCGCCCGCAAAAACGGAAATGTCTGACGCTATCTTGAGCTCTTAAATGTGCCTTGACATCGGCGTCGCCGCCATGTTTTGTAGTTCATTTTGGCTGTGCGCGGATGTGCTGGGAGGGATGTGGGTGCCATGTGGAATGTGGAATGTATAAATTCACCCATTACGTTCCATGCGCTACGCGCCACAAGTCTGTCGCGTGTCCTTGCATCCTTTTCTTCCTCCTGACCGTGTGCATTGCGACGCTATTTGGTTCGCTTAAATGTTGTTATTGTCATTGTGCTATGTGGTGAAACGGAAGTAGGGTATATGCGAATCAGAGTTGCAGAAAAAAGGTAAAAGCCAAAATGTATGGAAGACATACAAGGCTTAAAAGGCACACCGAGGTGTTTCTGTTTACAATTTTTGTGTTTACAGGGTATCTACAAGTCATTGTGCAGAAGATAGCTAACATAATAATTAAATAATAAAAAACACAACACAACACAACACAACACAAAATGTAATCTATATTCCATAAAAAAGGTTAACATTATTCATAATTTACTTTATTTAATTGTTCTTTTAAACTTACAGGGTATCTACAGGTCTAACCTACCCACCAAATCGTAACTACCCAACTGCTAGTCACAATACCCAAAATAGCTACATAATAATAAAAAAAAACACCTTATTACTATACCTACAGGGTGTCTACACGTCTAACATACCACTCCACAGTTGTTGGCGACAGCTAAAAATGCAACTCGAGTCGCTCGAGATAAGAGCTGCAATTGTCGCTACAGACTTAAATTAAGTTTCGCCCAACTTGCGCATAGTTTCCGCCAAACCTCAAAGCTAACTTTTCAGCTAGACCAACTAAGAAACGGATCGGTATTCCATATATACTTATATGTACATACATATATTTACAGGGATTTCCGTAGTTATTTCCACGTTGAATTCCATTTAAAATTTCGCGCTTTATTTACTCAATTTTTTAATTGACTGTGGGTTTAGTTGAATTTTTCAGCCAATGCGGCACTTTTAGCCGTAATATTTCTGCGTAATTGCTCAATATTTACCAAGCATACAGGGTGCCTCGGTGCGAGGGCGGTTTCATGCATTTTGATTAACACAAATGTGAATTTTATGAACTCATTTACACAGAAACTTGCGCTGTGACTCTTGATTAGACTAAAGGCAGCTGAAGCAAGGTGGAGTGGGAAAGGGAAAAAAGACCGGAAATAGAGAAAGTGTGGGGGGACGAGGGAGACATCGTGATGGGGTGACACGTTTGTCCTTCAGGTCGAATGTCATTTTAAGAACAAATTCACTTTGTATTTACATTTGCAGTCGCATCTTTACGATTATATGTATGTGTGTGTCGCCTGCCAGGGCTACCTGGCCACAGCTAGATGTGGCATTTGACTTTACGATAACGACACCATGTGCTGCTTGTGCTGCCTGTGCTCTCTGTACTCCCTGTACTTCCTCCCCAATGCGACGCTGTGGTGCTGAAAGGGGGAGAAATTGAGCGAGAGACAGAGAGGGGAAGAAATACAATAAGAGCAGACCAATTCATTTCGCAGTGACTCACACAAACACACGGTCGTACATGTATGTGTGTCTGTGTGTGGGTACATATATGTAAATGGAGTTACACAGAGAGCAAAAGAGTGAGAGAGATAGAGAGAGAGAGAGAGAGAGACTGAGCAGACAGAGCAAACTTCCCAAAGGAAGCCAAAAATACAACAGGGCAAAAAAAAACTTGCTAAAAAAAGCATAACAGAAAAGGTTGGCAACAAAAAAAAAACCAAGTAAAGAAAAAGGAAAAGGAAAAAGAAAAGAATGCGGCAGGAAAGAAAAAGATACCCTGTAAACAGCTTGGCTCCTTAAGTCGTCAGCTTATAGTTTTCAATCTAGGCAATTTAAATCTCTATAAAACTTTATTCACTTCTGGCTAATCAATTTCAAAGCTTAACCTTTTTTATACAATTTCTAGGGTTTCTATAACACTGTTTGGGGGCAAACAAGGCACGGAGATAACTGGGGAAATTTTCATTGATATTTTTATGGGCAACATTTTTTATTTGGCTTTTGGTTTAGCAGTTTCTTCTTTTCTGTTGCTGTTTACGGCTCGCTTTACGCAAAGGTATAGCAAATACGTGTGTGTGTGTGTGTGCGTGTGTGTGTGTGCGTTAAAGTTGGTGCGTGCATAGATCCTGAAGGATGATGATGCCATTGCCTTAGCAACTTCACAGCAAAGACTGCTGCGGCTTCTGCTTTTGTTTCTCTTCCTCTGCCCCTGCCTCTGCCTCTGCCTCTGCCGCCGCCACAGCCTGCTGCTGTAACGTTGTGGTTCTGTTTCGCGCGCAGCGTGTGTGCTGTGTGTGTGTGCGCGTTCTCTGTCGGCTTTGGCTGCCACTTTGTTTATTTGCGAACAACTGTGCAGCCAAACGCCGCGCGGCAACAATAACAACAACTACAAGAACAATAACAACAATAACAACAACAAGGGCGACAACAGCTGATGCTCTCCGGAAACTCGGAAGTGCGCTCTCGCCTCTGCGGTCTGCTCACGCTCTCTTACTCTATTGAGTACGGGCTTGCCAGCCATGGGTACTGTGGTCGATGTATTAAAATTTAAGTATTGAAAATAAATTATAATTAGACCGTGGCTTTTATACCATTCGTCCATTAAAAATGGCCCAAAATGGTATACTTAGTTTGTGCAAATGTATATAACAGGCAGAAGGAGGCGTGGCACTTTACTTTATGCATATATATTCCCAATTTCAAGCCGATCGGATCATAAACACAAAAGTTATTTAATTAAACATTTCCACTTCTTGCGCCTTTGCAGGATATCGTGAAGTTATCGTCGCAATGCTTCGTTACAGCTGTATATGTAGATGGTGCCATTCAAAGATAGATCTAATTTAAACATTAGGTGGCAGATGAACTTGTGCAGAGGAAATAAAAGTGTAGTAGTTTCGTTCGAAACTGGGTGAATGGTATTTTACTGTGGGTTGAGGTTGTTATTTTTAGGTTTTATCAATAAATAGCAAAATTTAATCGTGCTTGACAGTAAAATACAATTCACCCAACTTACATAAATATGAAACAACATTGAGTATACTCGTTCCATAACTTAAAAAATTTTGGCACCATTAGTAACCCAACAGAATCCCAAAAAAATTAAAAAAATATAAACACAATTTGAAGCTTATTGAATTTTCTACTACAATTTTTTTTGCATTTTTTTTTTTTTTTTTTTAGTTTTATATCGGTAGAATTCACTTATAATCAAAACTTGCAGTTTACTTGTTTTTAGATTTTACATATCGACCATAAAAGACTTACTTTGTATTTATTCTGTATTTTTTTTAAAATCAAATTATTTTAAAGTGGAATGACATCTTGTTTATGTCTTAAATTCCAATCAGTAGGTGAAGATCCCCCTATTAATGTTCTAAATAATCAAGCAAATTAAATTTATATTTATATATATTTTTTTAATTTTCTTATGTTTTTTATTTATTTTATCAAAATAAGCTTATTATTTTATTTGTAAAATCTAATGAGCCTCGTCTTTATGTTTTAAGATATTTTAGAACTCAAATATTGTTTACATTATGCTTTCTGTTTGTACTAACTTCGTTGCACTGTTCAGCCAAAAAAATGAGCCAAAGCGCGCTCTCTCAATGCCGGGCTGGGTGCGTTCTTTCTCTGTCTCTCTCTTTCTGTTCATGCGCTCTCTTTGCCTCTGCCTCTGTTTACCCGCTCGATTTCTGGGACTGCCTGCTGCCTTGGTTGTTGACTGCCGGCTGACGGCAGACGTTGACGTCAGCGTCGCTGCTCCTGTTGAGCCGCAGCACTCCAGCAGGATAACAGCCAAATTCGAGTCGTAGTGTCAGTTGTGCCCGAGCTTGTGCCAGTGTCAGTCAGCGTCAGCGACAGAGAGTCAAAGAGTCAGTCTGAGAGAAAAAGCTTCAGCTCCCAAGCAAAAGGCAAAGACTACGCAAACATTTTGAACTGGCTGGAAATTCTGTGGTTGTGAACCTTTTTGTAGCTCTTTTCGACACAGGAAAATAATCAACTAATTACCCAAAAAAAAAAGCTAAAAATTTTGAAATATTTTTCTAAGAGAATTTTTAGTGCAAATGGGCAAAAAGGTTTCAGCATAACGAGAGAAAAAAATTAGTATCAAATAAAAGTGCAAAATCTGAAAAAAACAAAAGCGAACAAAGTTCATAGAAAGTTAGAGCTGCGAAGTTGCCCCTGTGTGTGGGTGTGCGTGAGTGTATTGTGCTGTGTGTGCGAGTGTGTGTGCTGTGTATGTTTGATATTGTTGTTGCCACTGCAATTGATTAAACAACAGTCTAGAACGCCAGCTGTGGTAACCTAGGCCAACTCGCAGCAGAGCCACAGAGAAACAGAGACTCTCTAAGCCCAAGAAAGACACAACAACAGCAACAGCAACAGCAACAAGCAGAATGGGCTGCAACACCAGTCAGGAGCTAAAGACAAAGGATGGCGCCGCTCTCGATGCGGTCAGCAATGGCGAACCGGAGCCAAGTGCGCCACAATTGGAGCTGCTCGATACGGCAACGTCCTCGACGAAAAATCATACAAATCACGCCAAATCAAATTCAATTATTTCCAATGGAGATGCCAAGTCAGCAGCAATGGCGGGAAAGGCGGCAGCCAGCGGGACGGCAACAAATGGCGTGGAGCGTTCGTGCGATAAGGCCGATAAGGCGGAGTACAACGACGATGTTGAGGATGAAGGTAAGCTACAAAATACATGGCAAATAATAGCCAAAAAATTCATGTTCATTCATGTGCCCCAGTGTGTGTGTGTGTGTGTGTGTGTTTGTGTTTTATTATTTATTATGGCTGTATTTATCATGTCATGTCTGCTGCTGTGTGCTTCACGTCTTTATGCCGCTCTCTCACTCTAATCCAATAACGTGTTTAATGGTCTCGCAAATATATATTGCCTTGGCTCTAAGTACAGGGAATCCATTTGGGGGCACACACGACTTACGCACACGACTTCTTATTTTGTACAACACTAAACTGTGTACAACACTGTGCTGCCCAATCGCGCATCTTGTGCCTCTTATGACCTTCTGTGACTTTTGTTGAGCGCGCTGCCCTACGTCAAATTTGTGCAGCACTTAAGTTCTTCAGCTCGAACCATGTCGCACAGTTTATGTCATCTAATAAGCGTGGCATAAACAGCTTTATGACAGCGCCAACGGGCCTAAGAGGGGCAGAATCGCATATATATTATGGCTAACTATGTGTGAGCAAATATAGGGCATATTTCGCCAAAGTGTGAATGAATGTGAATATGAAAGCGAATATGAATACAAATACGAATATGCACTGAGGTGTGCGGTATGTTGAGTATGAACTGAGCACAGTGTGTATAAAATGTAAGCATACTTATAATCGAAGTCTTTAATAGTTTCAATTGCATAGTTTTTGTCTCTTTGTCTGTATGAACGCCTAGATCTCTGGAATTATAAAAGATAAAGTCATCAATTTTTCTAAGAATGCTTATAAGTATTTCACTAGGCTAAAGTTTGTTCAAAAATTTGGCCACGCCCACTTTTTTGCGCCCAGAAATCAATATAAAAAGCATTGCAAGCGTAATTTTACAACGAAAATATTAAAAATTCTGTAACCTTATGCAGTCCAAACTAGACTGTAACTCTGCCAACTTGTTTTATAAATATAAGGTCTTATAGTTCTTTAGATTCCAATCTTGACGCATCTTGTTTTCTTAGGTTAATGGGAATATCTTCTTAAATACATATTAAATTAAATAATATAAAATTCGTATGATATAATTTATTATATACATTACTGCTATGCATTCTTCCCCAATTTGTATTCTATCATTCTATTATTTCTACTCCATATACGCCATTGCGTTATTCATCAACTTTTGCTGACATAAGCGCAACAAATGCCCGTCCGGGGAGTTCGCCCCCAAAGTTGCAGCGGCAATTGTGGCAAAATGAAAAAAGGCAATTTACACATAGACATTTGTTAAACACATCAGCGACAAACTTGGAACTTTAATTTTGACATTCACTACCCAGTGGGGGTTCCTTCCCCACAATTCGCAATCCCTACATAAATTTACAGTTGAATTCGCAGCTATTTTTAGCTGCGAAAGTTTTGCGGTTTGTTTGGCTACAATAATGGAAATAAAATTCGCGAACGAGCGACGAAAAGCGGTGGCCACAGAAAGAACTCAAAAAAGTATGAGTCATAAATTACCACGATGTGTTTTCCCACGTGGCAGCTGCAGTGGCTGTGGCTGCTGCTGTCTGTTATTTGAATGCGACTTCCTCGACTGCGCTACCTGTGGCAGGTACAAGTGGGAGGGACTCCTCCACCTGCCCAGATAAATTGCGAAGCGATCCAAAATACGAGCGCTGATAAAGGCGCTCGTTAAACGCAGGCGACGAGCACGAGCTCCCGCCGAGAATTGCCACGTGGAATGGAGCACTCTCTCAAAAGTTTCGCTAATGCCGCAAATTATGATTATTGCTTAGCAATTTTGTTGTTGCCGCTTGCCAAACAGAATTTTCCCGCATGCGTAGGCGGATTTTCATTTAATTTCTATAAATAAATAAAAATAAATAAATGTGCGCAATTTCGGGGCGCTTGTGTTAATTAGCGCATGAAAAATGCTTTGATGTGCAGGAGATTTAAAGGGAAAATATTAAGTAATAACTGGGGGTAGAAACCTAAAATATTACTTAAAAGTAACCCCATAAGGGCAAGCTGAAGACTTAAAGAAGAAATGAGAAAAATTGTAAGAAAAAATATTTATATTTTGTAAATCCAACAAAAACGAAAGCAACTTTGTAAAATATTAAAAAACTTATATTTATCTTAAAAAAAGTAGAGAATTTCATATAAAATTTGGCGAATTTGATATTCCTTTTTTTTAGCCAAACATTTTTATGGCCACTTGTTAAAGTTTAAGATGCCGTTTTTTGGGTTTGGCCTGCAGTTGCTTCCTTTCCTTTCTCCTTTTTTGGTTATGCTGCTCTTTGTGCTCTTTGTGCCGCCAGCTACATAAAAAAAGGCATAAAAAAATCGAAAAAAACAAGAAGAAGCGCGGCGAAAAACTACTGTAACTCAAACGGAGCATGGCAGCGGCCTTTTAAATCGACGTTTTCGCTCCATGCGCCGTTGCCAAGAAAAATATTCGTATTATAAACACGTACAACGGACTCAACACATTCCAACGGGGCATGTCTGGCTTCAGATCAAAATAAATTAAAAAGTGACAAAAAAGTGGGAGCTCACTTTTCAAAAAGCTGATCCGCGTGTTGCTTCATAAGAAACTGGTGCTGTTGGTCCGCAAATGGACAATACAATAGGGGGCACTGCCCCCAACGGTGATGACCCATTCAGGAGGAGCACTCGAATGTCGAGGTCTCCTACCAAAATAGGTATCACGGTGCAAGAAGCTGAAAACGTGCAGGCGTCGGCGTCAGGCGGGCAATTTGGCGGAGCTGTTGTGGAGGACACTTTGGCCTCTCCAAAACCATGCTAAAAGAAAATTGCTGACCTAATCAGCGTACCGACGCAAAAAATAGCGGTGAAATCCCCGACTGGCTCGCCAATTCGTCCTGCAGACCAATCGGATTTTAAAAATGAAGACCTGCGGAGCTTACTGGGCTTGATGAACGTCAGGATAAACACGCTCCTGACCGCATTTGAAACTCATTGCCACGTAACTAAAGAGTCTAAAGGTGTAATCGCAGAGCTGGCTGCAATTAACATTAGAGCGATCCAGCTTCAGGAGGGTGCGGGTAAGGAGGAGGCCTCCTTCCGAAACACCGCCACCCAGACGGAGGCGCGGCAGACTAAAGACCGCAAAGCGGCGGCGAAAGTGAAGCCACATTCACATCCAATGATACCACCCGAGCCCACCAATACGAAGGAGCCAAAGCCAGCCAGCTACGCGACCGTTGCCAGGGACGCGAGTACAAGGGAGGTGTGGACTAAGGTGATGCCAAAGCGTTTGCGCAAGAAACCAGAGGCCATTATACTAAAAAAAACTGGCGAAGCTTCGTACGCTGACATGCTGCGTACGCTAAAAGCCGATCCCAACCTAAGTGACTTTGGAAAACAGGTTAAAAAGATCCGAAGGACCCAAAAGGGCGAGCTACTGCTCGAGGTAAAGGGCAAAGCCTCTGCCAGCGTCCCGGCTTTCAGAGAAATTATTAAGGAGACCCTCAAAGAAATGGCTACGGTACGCATGGGGGCGCAGAGAATGGCGCTAATATGCAGTGGAATGGATGAGGCAACAACAGCGGAGGAGCTCCAAAGTAGTCTCGCCTCCCAATACCAAGGCATACTGGTAAAGCCAGAGGATGTTAGCGGGTGGCGCAAAATGAGGGATGGAACTCAGTCAGCAACAGTGACGTTATGCACAAACGATGCAATAACGGTTCTCAAACGGGGTTCGGTAACCGTAGGATGGTCACGGTGTCGCATCGTCCAGGACGATCGCCCAATAAGATGCTTCAGATGCCTAGAATTTGGCCACCGGTCTTATAGCTGCAACTCAGTCGATCGTTCCGACTGCTGCCTTCGGCGTGGCGAGCATGGTCATAAGGCAAAGGGCTGCGCAGCGCCACCAAGATGCCTTATCTGTAGCAACGACGTAGATAAGAACCTTGCGACAGGCAGTTTCGCATAGCCTACCTACAAAGCCAGCACCAAAAAAGCAGCCAATAGCCGCCAAAATGATATTAGATCTTATTAACATCATTCAGCTCAACGTCAACCATTGCGCAGCTGCGCAGAACCTTTTGGCTCAGACAGCGAGGGAGCGCAATGCTGACGTACTGCTCCTGAGTGAACCATACCTTCCGGGTGTAGGTAACTCAGTGGTGCTCAAGTGTCACACTAGCCTACCTGTGGAAGAGAGCAAAAACATACCAATGCGCGGCATTGCATATGCTAAGATCAAAGGAGTGCACTTCTACAGCTGCTATGCTTCACCTAGCGACAGCCCGGAGCAATTTGAGGACATGCTTAGAAAGCTCCAGACCAGCAGTCATAGGAGGTGATCTCAATGCCTGGGCCACTGAATGGGGCAACAATTATGTCCAACGTGGGAGGACCCAGATTGCCGGCAAGGACTCTGCTTGCGGCGGTTACTAAGACAACGCTGCTGTACGCTGCTCCTATCTGGAGCTGTGTTACAAGCAAAGTAACCAACTTGGCTAGTGCGCGGGCAGTATCACGGACAATGGCACTGAGACTAATCAGAGGCTTTTCAACCGTTTCGGATGACGCAGCGCATGCTCTTTCAGGCATTATACCCATTGACCTGGAGATAAAGGGCCAATATCTAGCGCGGGAAGGAGTTAACCAAACATTCTCGAGTGGATTCGTGGAGTCTGGCAGACTAGGTGGCAAGAGTCGCAGCTGTCGTACCAGCTCATCCCTGACCTATCGGAATGGGCAGAGTGTGAGCACAAAGAGGTGGACTACCACATCACCCAGTTCCTAACGGACCATGGTTGTTTCCGAGGGTACCTGTTTAGGTTCCACCATGTGGATACAGCGCAATGCCTCTTTTGCATAAACGCGGTGGAAACAGCAGAGCACATTCTACTGCACTGCTCCAGGTTCGCTGTGGAGAAGGTCCAACTGGAGTCGCTCGCTGGTGCACCTCTTAGCCCAAGAGGCCTGATTTCCGCTATGTTGGCGAACAAAGACGTTTGGAATGGGGCTCACGATATCATAGTCCGCATGATGAAGCGTGTCCGCAAGGACGAGATGGCCAACAGGAATGGCGGATGAGGAGTACTCCCGTGTGGTGGCAGGGTAAGAATTCTACCACAGTGCGCCACAGTGGCTTGTCGTAAAAGGCGACTAAAGAGTCAAGGAAGGAGCGCCATGCAACAGCACAGCGCATAAGGAGAGGGAGTGCGATTTAGCATCACATCCTGCTCACCGATGAAATACTTTGACTGGCAGTCCCGGTGAGCAAGTCAAGGACAGGAGAAGGAGCGGAGGTTTTTGTTTAGTACGTAGGCAAAGGAAAATCCCAAATAAATAAGCATCCCATAGCTAAAGAGGCAGTAAAACACATTGCCTAGTGCTAAGCCGGCGTAAAGTATCTTTGAGCTGCTTTGCTGCTAATGTCAACTGCTAATAGGCGGACGAAAGGTGCTCTACCTTTTTGTTGTTGTTGTTATTGTTGTTGTTGTTGTACACGAGCAATTAAGCCATTCGTAAGTGGTGGTGGGGCAAATTGTATCGTTGGTAACGTATGTGTCTGCAGATACACTGCGAATAAATGGGAAAAACTTAAAGATCAAAGCGATTGGGCAAGGACTAAGGAATAAATGAACAAAATTGGTTTATATAATTAATTAATATTAAATAATTAAATAATATAATTTTAAATAATTTCTATTTGATATATATAATTGTAAATAATATGTATAAATTTTTTATTTAATTGTATTCCCATAAGTTGCAGTGTATAAGTCAAAGAAAGCGCGCCTGGCCCATCTAAAATAAATTTGCAGCAAATTTTAAAAACTGCCTGAAAGTAAGCAACAAAAAAGTTGTTTGTTCTTGGGCCAACTGAAACAGAGGACGTATGCTTAATATCTAGCAGCAGCTTATTACACACAGTTATTTGCATAATTTTAATTAAAACTGGCACACTTTGTTTTGCTGGCCGCGCTGGCTCTTTTTATTAACCATGTTCGATGCTCTCTTTTACCGCTTGGGCTTGTCCATTTCCGTTTCCGCTGGTCTTAGGTATAGCATGTAGCTTGTTAATTGTGCTGCCACTTAGGGCTCAATGTGGCAGCGCAGAGAGTTGTGTAAATGTTCGCCTAATTGGGGGTAAATAAGCCGTTCCCCTCACTTCTCCAGCCTTTTGATTTATTGCTAGCTAATGATTTTCATTTGATATTTTGTTTGCTTTTAGCTCAAGCTCAAGCTCATGGTGTGGCTACGATTTGTGTGCTAGCTGCTTCACTCTCTTCATTCTTGCTTCTTCTATCTTCCATTTCGTGTTTTATGTGTTCGCAGCTCGCTTCGTTGATTTGCGTGGCGCTTGTTGTAGCTAATTACAGCCATTTTTTTTAAGGTGTGAGCACTTTCACTAGAGTTGGTTGTGAAATTAGCGTAAACTAAAAACAACTAAGGGGTGTAACCAAGCAAGGGCATCACCTGGGTGACTTTAGATCAGAGATAGTTCCATTAGATACTAAGCTGCAAGTTGCCAGGGTAAATACGTCTCTCTCTCTATATTTCTCTTCCTTTACTTTCTACTGATTTAGCTGCAATTTAAGCTCTTTTCCTTACTCCCTACCCTCTTCATTGCTTGCGTATTGTTGAACATCAATTTGGTAATACCAATTTTAGCCACGTCACAAAGGAACATTTACAGTTCGTTTGCTCAGCAGTAGCAGTCATAACAACATTAGGTATACGCCAGCGAGAACCCTTGGCCTGGCATTCATTTTAATTTGGCCGCAAAAAGAAGGTGCGTTCGTCTGCCTAAAAATAGGCAGCAAAACCTTGCGACGGCCTTGCCCAGAATTATGAAAGCTGTTGGGGGCTGCGACTGTCCAGAGTGGGCGTGGCAGGGGCTGTAAATGCTTCATATTTACACGAAAGAAATGCATAAAGCAGGCATATGATGACCAACGAACTAGGCACTAAAGTCGCATTAGACGCGCGCGACGAGGCACAAATACCAGAAATGCGTGCCAAAATGTTATTTGATACATTCCCCTCTACCTTCCCTCCCCTGCACAACTGTCTCTCCCTTCACTGTGTAAAAAATGTCGAAGAGCAAACTGGCGCCACGCACAAATTATGCATATCTTTATGTACACATAAATGTAGGACGAGGGCGCAGTTCGCTGTGTGTGTGTCTGTGGGGTGTGGTCGACAGTCCGACTAACTGTCTCTCCCTCTCCCTTTCCATCTGTTTGTCTGTCCTGCTCCGCATTTTTTGTGATCTCAAATGGCTTTTGAAAGCGCGCAAAAGCATTTTGGGAGCGCTCAATTTGCAAGGCGTTAACAAACGGAAATGATAAATTGACATTTATTAGTTGCCACTGGGGGATTTCCGGCGCCTCCGCCATTGCCGTTTAGCATTTCCTGTCTTGTTTACGTTTACCTTGCTTGCCTTTTTTCTGCACTAAACTTTCAACACTTTCGCTCATGTTTGACTCTGGAAATTGGCAAAAGGAGTAGCAAATGCTCACAGACGAAAGCAAGCAAAAAAAATTGTGAATTAAGATTAAAGAGCTAAACTGAACTAAGTTTCAATTCTATTTGCTAGTTAAAGAAGAGACAAGATGAAAATTTGTCGAATGTTCAAGGGAATTTTAGAGCTTAAGTTCAAGAAGAGTTTAAAGCAAAGAAGATATTACTGTAAAGAAATTAAATTATTTAAGATTTGGAAAATATTTTAACAATACGCTTAATATTTTTATAATAATGAATTATATTAAAGTAAAGTTTGCCCTCAAAATAATAAAAAAATAAGAAAATAAAATAATAAAATGATAAAAAATAAATAAAATAATAAAATAATAAGATAATAAAACATTTCTCCACCAATAAAAGTATTTCATATTATTTTAATACTTTTAAGTTACGTGTTTCGATTTTTACTAATATAAAAAACATTATGTTATGTTATAAATTATGTTCCCACTAGAAAAAATTATATCCACTGAAAAGCTAAGATTGCCTTTGTTAATTATTTAATATTAGGCAAATATTTTATTCATTTTAAATACTTTACTCATTCTGAAAAACTTATGTTTATATTCCTCACACTATTATTAAATTTTAGATTAATAATTTTCAGGGTTAAGAGCTCCACAAAATTACAAGATCTTATATAATTATTCTTTATTATAATTATTATTTTTTAAATTATTATTTTATAATATTACAGACTCCACCTAATCTATAGATCTTATAATTTAATTCTTTATTTTATTAATAAATTTTCTTCTTATTATAGACTCCATCGTCCCTAACAGGCTTATAATTTTGTTGTTTATTTTATTATTTAATATTAAATAATTATTTTTCAGTTATAAAGACTCAACCCGACCTCAAATACTTGTATTCTTAATCTTTATATTGTTTAAAATTTAAAATAAATATTTTATAATTTAAAAGACTACATTTTAAACATTTCTTTATTACAGATTGTTAGCTATTTGTTGTCTCTTTCCCCCATTAAGTTCTGATTTTAACCACAGCACAGATATTTTGCTTTACTTCTACATATATTTCTTAAAATTTAAAATTAATATTTTATAATTTAAAAGACTACATTTTAAACATTTTTTTTATTACAGATTGTTAGCTATTTGTTGACTCTTTCCCCCATTGAGTTCTGATTTTAACCACAGTACAGATATTTTGCTTTACTTCTGCAGGCAGCTGCGGGTTATGAATTTATCGCAGGGGGGCCCTCGCATTGATATGCCTGGCATTATTTATGACGTCTAATGGCAGAGGCAAAGTGTGCGGCTGGCATTTGTCACTTGATGAAGCGAAAGGCAGCAAATAAATGCGCATAAATTAGGCATAGGATTAGGAATATATTCCTATTGATACCTACCACCACCGCTTCTCCCTGATGTGCTGGCTTGTATCGATATCAGACGAGCAGAAAATTTATCAGGCATCCGCCTAACTGTGAATAATTGCAAGCGCTTTTTTATTAATGCTCACACGCTTCGAAATGAAATATTTTGCGCAATTTTCATGTTTCATTTTACAACTGCAGCAAAACGTTGACAATAAAATTGAAATACCTCACATACACGTACTATATATATAGCGTTATCTGGCAAGTCAGTGGAGTGGAAGTGGACTGAGTCACACAGGGAGACAGGAAGACAGGCCCAGAATAGAGACACATTCATCATCGATGAGAGCAAGTCACGTATTCGAAAAAAATTCAAATCTCTTTTGGGCAATCGCAGCTCTTAAATGGGAACAACATAAAGTTTTCCCCTTTCCGGAAATAAGCCATCACAAATAGTTCAAGGCTTTAGGCAGGAAAATTGATAGCAAACAAAAGTTTTACTAAGAACTGAACACGCAGCGATGGGCAGAAACGCCCTACTTGAGCGTGCGTATGTGTTTTTGTAGTATACTTTTTGGGGCAGCATACTATGAGTAGATGCACTGCCTAAATCAGGCACACACATAAAACAAAAACTAATTGCACAAAGCCAATGCCAGAGCTGACAAATGCCCTGCCTCCTTCCTTCCACCAAGCTGAGTCGAGTGTGGCATGCTTTGTTCCCTGCGCGCAGATGATAATGGATATTACGCACCATTAAAAGGAAATTTAATTAAAAAGAGTGTACTTAACAGCATAACACCGACAAAAAAAACGACAACAACAAAAACAACAACAATGACGACGACTTTGGCTGGGCAATCAATAAAATGTTGGGGCAGGTGGGAAGGCAGCGTATTACGTATACGTCATGTTTAAACAGCGGCAGCACTGGCAGCTGAGCTGTTGCTTCCCCTCCATAAAAAATACAGCCGCCATTAATAAAAAACACAGCAACAACAACAACAGCAGCTACAAAAACAACAACAAAGTTGTATAGTGGCAAAGGCAGTGTAAAGTGGCGCAAAGAAGTGAAAACATCGCGGCAAACTGGCAACTTTTCTTGACAAACAAAAGCGGAAATTGATTGTATTACAACAAGTACAGTGAGTACAGCCACCACAACAACAACAACAATCATGGCAAGCACTGTAAGTTGGCAGCATAAAACAGCTATATACACACAGACACACACACAGGCACACGTACATTGTTACGACGGCAGCGCAATAAACTTGGCGCCGTCAATTTTGTTTTGTTTTGTTTTCAGCTCTCCCGTTGTTGTTGTTGTCGCTCGGGGTCCTTGGAAGCCCTTGCATAACATTCTTTATGCAATTAACTTGATTATGTTTTTGTTGGCACTGAAATTCGGTAATAATTGTGCCCCGCAACGCAACGTTTTCATGCTGATTAAAAGTTTAGCCAGCGAGACGGCAACTCTTTTTGGCGACGGCGACGGCGATGGCGACGGCGACGGCGATGGCGACGGCGTCGCGTCTGATAGACGTCTAACTTTTGCCAGACTTTGCTTAGCATGCCAGCATGCATGTGCATGTGTGCCTGTGTGTGTGTGTGTGTGGGTTGTAGCCTTTGTCATTGACAGCCTTTCTTTAGTACTGTGTGCCCTATGATACTGCGCACAAGGCCAAGTCGGAAAAGCTGTCGCTCTCTCGCTGGCTACGCATACCAATGAGGCCTGCGCTGCGCTGCCTGACACGGCAGCGGGTCGAGTGTTTTATTCAATTAGCGAGGGAATCACAAGTTGAGTCAACTCAATGCGCTACAGACTTGAAGAATGTTGTAAGTGAATTATAAAGAAATTTAATTTATAATTTATTTATTTTATATTTTAGTTTGTAATACATTAATTGAATTATTTTGATTTACCTTAACTTTAAAGAATTATTGTTTGCTATTTAGTAGAGTTTCAATTGCATATACATTTATAAATTATTTATTTATTCTGTATGTAGATAATAAATTTGTGGAGTCATGCAATTATTTGTGAACGATATAGAAGAATTATTTGTAATTTAATAAAAGAATTTTAATTTTTCTTATAAAGTCACAATTTGGGTTTTTTTATCTTTGTTATAAATTATATAAATCATTCTAAAATTTGGAAAATTTATTTAATTACTTTGTATAAATTAAGAGAATTTAAAATTTTTTTTATTAACCTAGATATTTTATTTTTAATAAAGTTATAGTTTCTTAACTAATTTTTTTTAATAAATTTATTAAAGAAATACTTCATTAAATGTTATTAATGTTTTTATTGATTGTTTGTAATATTATTTTACTTAAATACAAATATTTTCAATAAATAAATTATTTTAGATTATTATTTGTAAGTTTTATTTATAATTTTATAAAACTTTGAAAATTAAATTGAGTTAGCTTGTTATTTGTAAATTTTATAAATATTCAATAAATTTATTTCATTAAATTTTCCTGCCTTTTGTTGACCACTTCTGCGTTTCCAATAAAATCTCTTCCGCCAACACTTGGGACTGCACTTGCACTCGCCCTATGCCATTGATAGATCAAATTGCAATAAAAATTTTGAAGACTTTGGCAAACATATCACTGCACTCAGGTGAGACAGTAAAATGTCAGCCCAAGTGGAGGGGGGAAGTCCGTCAAGTAGCGGTCCTGCAGTACTCGAGAGCTGCCATAACTATGGGCATTACTATTGTATAACTTTTCCAAGGGCCGCCACTCAACAGCCACTTCGGGAGTTGCCGCTTTTATTTTATTATGTCGTTTTCATTATTATTATCTATTCTCTGCTGTGCTCGGCTCTGGCTTTCTTCTTCCTCTTTTTTCTTGCGTTACGCCGCACTCGAAAACTTTTCTCGGCTGAGTGGGAAAATAAAACCTCAGCCTTTTGTGTAAGTTCTCCCCCAGTCTGTGTTCCCGTTTTCTTTTGCTGGGCAGATCCCAGACCCTCGTATGATTAAGGAGTTGTTTGTCGCAAGGGGCTTTGCGAAAATTATTCGGGAATTTCGAAAATTTATGGGGTGTTATCTTGCATGGGAGTGGTTGGAGGAGGGGGGGGAAAGCGGGTCCTCCCACTTCACACATGAGTGAAAATCATTGGCACATGTCCTCGAGAGTTGCGTGCGTGTAATCAATGATAATAAGGCAGGCAATGCTGCGTGTTAGTAGGAAATTGAGTGGCATATGCAAAATACGCCGCGTATGACATGTGTATGCTTAGTGGGAGTGTGTGTGTGTGTGTGAAACTTTAACTTGACTTTCACTTTCTACGTTTCATTTAGTTTATCAATCTCACAATCTGCGCATTGATATGTTAACTGTTCGATATGATTATCCTACACGGCTCATGCACCTTACACTACACTACAAAAAAAAAAAATCAGATATAAAAACGTAAAGCAAATCTGTTTTAATGGCCTTTTTTCTCTTTGTATTTGTCTTTGTATATTTATGTGCTATGTTAAAAAAACTCAACAACAAACAAAAAAAAATATATATTTACATATATATAATACAAACAAAATTTTGAACGCAAAACAAAAATGTATCGACAATCGATTGTCGATTGTCGACCACTGCAGATGACGAGCCGGAGGTGGAGATACTTATACCACATCACCATCATCATCATGGCAGCAAGAAATTCCATCGAAATCCGTTGAAAAATTTGGATCTCGATTTCAAATTCGATGTTAATTCCTTTTAGCCAGCACCACAAACAACAACAACAACAACAAAAGCAATAACAACAACAGCGGCAACAACAACAACAGCTTCAACTGGTGTGTGGGTGTTTGCTTAGCGCGGCGCGATTTGTTGTTATCGTCCCAATTTGGTTTGTGGTTTGTGCCTCATTGTGTGTGTGTTACGGTTCATATGTTTCTGTGTATGCGTATATGTGTTGCATATTTGTGCTAGTTGTTGTGTCGTAGTTGTAGAACAACAATAACAACAATCGCAGCCTAGGCAACCTTTGTACGTAGCTAGCACGTGTTTTGTCCTTAGTGTTGTTGTTGCCCTAATTAGAAACTAATCGCGCGCAGTGTTGTTAAATACGTAAAAGCAGTGTTGTTAAACTGAATACTTCAGTAGTTTTTACTGAAATTTTTGTGACTTATTTTGCACGTTGCTTTGTTTGTTGTTTGTTAAAGTTTTTGCTATGAATTATAAGAAAAATTAAATATAATTTATTAAATATAAATAAAAGACAATTTTTATTGGCATGTTTTTCTAATAAATTTCCATAACTTAATAGCTTACAATTTTCTAAACATTAACTACTAAAAATATTCAAAAATCTAAGTTGCTGCTGGCAACGCCTTAAAAAAAGCTGCCTGAAGCTTGAAAGCTCTTGCTTTAACACTCTAACTCTATGTCTCTACCTCACTCTCTCTGTTACTAACTGTTTAGCTCTCTCTTTTTGTAATAAACCGTTTAAAATGTATGTGCTGTGTTTCAAATTATTTTTATGCTGCTCTTCTATAAAATTATAATATTTATTTTATTTTATTTTCTCTTTTCATTTGCAGGTAAATATTGGCAAAATTAATATTCAAGAAATTTCTTCATTCCAAAAATAACAGGTATTTTAAGCATGAAAATCCCCTTATTTATTGTGGCTTTAAATACTGGGCATACTTTGAGCAAAATGTACTCCCAGTATTTGAAAGCTTTTGCTTTGACGCTTTCTCCCTGCGCGCATTGGACAACTTGAGCCACATTGCGTAGGGTTAAGACACGCCACTCGCTCACTCACTCAACTCGCCTGCCGTGTTAGACCTAATTTCGCGTTCCACTTGCCATTTCGTTTCAACGTGCCTCAGCCGCATTTAACAGTGGCCAAAAGACGCTCAGACACACGCGCGAAGCACGTTTTTAACCAAAACCGACGAAACAAACGAGGCCAGTTTCACAAATCAAGCGAAGCGTTCGGTTCGATAGGTTCACATTTTCTGGTGCTACAGTGTCTGCCTGTCTGTCAGTCAGGAAAGCGAAAGTGCGCGCGACGCAAGTTCAGATTTTAAATAATTCAAAAAGTGTTGCCTACATTTGGGCGCCAGCAAATCAATCGAAGCACAGCTGCAACTCTTATAAGGTACGAGATTGACTTAAGTTAACTGATTTATAGCTTAGGTTAAGGTATTGTCTGTCTGGGGTATATTGGATTGTTTGCGCCACGTTTGTTTACTGCTTTTGGGGCTGCTGCTGCAGGTACATGTGGTCGGCGCATAAAAACACAGAATTCCATTAAAATGCACAGGAATATTTCCTTATTTTTTTCTGTTTTATTTTATTAAATTGTGCGCCCAGTTGAAAAATGCCTAGCAATGCCCTCGGGCTGTGCTACTGTGTGACGCACACAAGTCAGCGCGGTTCATGAATAAATAAAAACTCTTTGTGCGTCCACACACACACACATCGAGAGAGGAGAGACACTCATACACACTTCCTACTTTTGCTGGCCCTTTTTTAGTCCTTATTTTCAACATAAAAAAACATAAAATCTGGCTAGGGTTTTTGCAATATTTCTCTCTATTTTTCGCGCTCTCTCTCTCTCCCTCTCTCTCTCTCTCTCTCTCTCTCTCTCTCTCTCTCTTCTTGCCAATTGCTGCTTAGTTAGTTTTGGTTTTGGTTTCCGCTCTACGCTTTATCGCCGCCATTTGCATCTTATCAGGCAAGAGAAATTACACTGCGAATGCCTTTGAAATGCTCACATTTGATTTTATTTCTGCCCATATCGAGTATTGACTATGGCCTATCGATATATGTATGCGAACGGGCTGTGAATTATAAGTTCTATTTTCGCAACTCTCTGATCCTTTTACCATTTTACTGCGCTAGTCAATTTTTATGTGCCGCCCCCACATAATGATTGAGTGTTGACATTTTGTTATAGGTCTTTCCTCATGTTTTCCCGTTTTTTCTTGATTTAATTTTGCCTCGCCGCACTCGAGCAGCCTGAAGCGTTGGCCTGATGTAGCGAGTAGTTTAATTAAGTGTCGTTCAAATGGCTGACGGGCCTTTAGTCGACTCGACTGGATTAGGTTTCTGAGAGACAAGGGGGAGACGGGACTTTGGGGTTGTGTAAACAAAAAAGGATGCGTTGGCTGCCCAAAAAAAAGGGTCGGAAGTAAATTGGGTTGTCTTAATCTCTACTTAAAATAAACTCAGGCTACCTGCACAGCATTTTATAAAATACATTAAAATAACTGTAATGAAAGTAAAGTGAAATTTAAGTTGTATACTCTACAAAAAAAATTACCTTTGGAAAGGTCAATATTATTGATTTTTTTTTTTGGCTTATATACCCCATGGAAAAAAGCCCGAAAATCAGCAGTTTGATCAATTGCTCAAATGACTCGGTCAGTTAGGTAAGTTAGGTTAGCTAGGTCAGCTGTAGATCTTAAAATGCGTTTTATTAATTGTCGAGCATTGGTAAAGCAAGGGTAAACATTAGCTACACAAAATAGAAGAAATGAAGAACTAAGGAAATTATTTTAAATGAGGTAGAAATATCTTATATTTAATAATGAAATTTATCTGTCTACGTAATACTTAAAAAGCCTTCATTGAATTTGCCTTATATCATTTGTAACTCATACTTATGTAATAAAATTTGGAATACCTGCAAAAAAGCTTAGATAAATTCAGAAATATCTTAAGTCCCCTTCTCTAGCCACCTACACTTTGTTGCATAAGTCGCAAGCGCGACATTCTTTAGAAACATCTTATCGCCTGAAATATGTTTTAACGAAATTTAGCATACCTTTCTTGTCTCGAAGTTATCTGCGCCTCGTTGAGATTAAAAAGATTGCAAATATTTTGAAACCTTTCCCTTTATCGTCTGGCCGCCAATTTGCCATCAGCTTTGTAGCAGCATCGCTCTAAAAACTCATCAATAATTTCCACGCGAGCAATGACTAAAATATTCCAAGCCCCAGAAGAAAAATGGCAAAGAGAGAGAGAGAGGGAGAGAAAAAGCTAAAAATTTAATATTCAATTTCAGCCCGCTGGCTGACACAACACCAACAATGTTCGTTACAAAATGTTAAAGTTTTTGAAAGTTACCCCCTGCTATCCCCCCTGCCTCTGCAACCTGTGCCCCAGCCACCGCAAAGTGCAAACAAATAAGCAACATGCAACGGATGTTTTGGGTTGGGGAACTGAAACTGAACCGAGAATTCTGCGAATGACACATGACCTACAACGTTTTGTTACTGTGTTTTTTTTTCGGGGTCCGCTTAAATATATTTTTATGACTTGCTTTACGTGTGCGCGGCTCAAAGCAAACATGTCAGCAAGGTGGGGGAGTGCGGAGAGGGCCGAAGGTAAAGGGCGCACCACAAAAACATTCGCACTGTGTGTGCTCCCTCGTCGGGGCCAATCAATCATTGCCAACTACAATTTAGCGCATAATTTTGCAAAAAAGAAGGAAAGAAAAGGCAATAACGCAAAAAACTTTTATGAGCCAAAAAAAGAAGAAAATAAACTGTAAACCATATTTGAAAAAATTAAATAAACTATTACGTGATGGCATGATGAATGCGTTGGGCAATGCATAATAAATACAAGTGGGGGGAAATCGAGAAATTCTTGAAGCAAAAAAAAATTGTACTTGGAGCATGTTCTTTCTTGGGTAGTCGGCACTAAACTTCCTTTATGGGCCGTAGTGGCCAGGAGCATTTTGCCCCAGGCCGCAGGCGTTGCAACTACGGGCGGGCAGGCCCCCACCTTTGCTGTAAATTGGCTTTGTTAATGACCGCTGTAGTTGTTGCCTTTCCTCTACCTGCTCCGCCTTCTCCTCCATGAGTTGCTGCTGCTGTTGCAAGTTTAAGTGACTTCTTAAAAAGCCGTTAAGCAGCTGCTTAGGTATGTGCTAATATACTCATGTCTTGGCCGGGTCAATTGGCATTAGCGATGGAGAGGGGGGTCAAACCACATGGTGAAAAAGCTGACAAAGTTCAATAAAAAGACATAATCATTTGGCGCTTCAAATATAAAATGTTATAAGTTTAACATAAAATAGCAAAGAAAATCCATCTAAAATACCAATGAAATACCACATTAAATACACATAAATACCAAATAAAATACTGTATTAATACTATTTAAATATCTGATTTACACCTTATCAGATTACATAAATTTATCTAGAATTTCATAAATTCCATAACCATTTTGCACAACAAAAATAAAATATTGTTAGTATGAAATAAAATAGCATATAAAATACCGAATAAAATTGAACATTAATACCACATTAATTTCCAATAAAATACAATAAAAAAACATTATATAAAGTACCATATAAATATCTCTATTAAACCATATAAAATGACCTGATTTCCAGTAGATTTCAATAAATTCCATAAACATATTGCGCAACGAAAATAAAATTTATATATAGTAAGTCAAATACTATATAAAGTACCACATAAATAATATATAAAATTCCACAAAAATTTCATCTTAAAGTCATATAAAATAGCATATTAATACCATACAAACCATATCAAATGACCTAAATTTCCATTGACTTTTATTATACCAAAAACTTAAACGAACTAAGAACTTTCGTTCCACTTAGCTATAGATAGCTTTTTGAGGCAGATATAGCAATTATTGGAGCCTTGTTTATTTACCAGCATGTCGAGCATGACAAGAGCAATAATAGCAACAACAAAAACAAACAAGCCTGAGAATCAAAAAAAAAAAAAACAACTAGACTTGCTTACATCGCTTCACTTCGCCCCCGCCCCGTGTGGTCTCCCTGCCTGTGACTTATCTTGCCACATGACTGCTCAATATGCATATAAACATGCAGATAAATGTAAGATATATATATATTTATATACAAAATTCTATATACTATATATATCGATGCTTGTAATTAACCGCGTTGTCAAAGTTGAGTTCGCCCTGCAGCCAAACACGACTTTAATTTGTTACAATCCTCTTTGAGCTGGGCGGGCATGCCCGGGCTGAATTGAAAAGCCAGGCAAAAGCCGAGGCATTTTAAACATGTCACACGCACACTCGTTCACACACATGCATATAAACTGTCTCCTGCCCCACATGAAGTTACCAATTCCACAAAAGGAAATCATTCAAGCACACAAAAAGCGAAACAAAGCGCTTCATTGTGCTGACTGTATCTCATATTGTGTGGCGCTTTCCCTCTCTCTCCCTCTTTCTCTCTGTTTATACAAATGTCAAGCACACCCACAAAGGGACAGTCAACAAATTGGCCACGTCTTCAGCCTTGAAGTTTGTTTGATATAATTTAATTTGGAATGCGTATAAGCAAACATACTATATGACGTACTTATGCATGTGTGTGTGTGTGCGTATGCATATTATGTTCGGCTTGTCGCACAGTGAAATTTTTTATCAAATCAAGCGAGCAAAACAAAAAAAAGCCTGTCAAATCATGTTACAAAATTGTGAAACCTGAACAGAAGTTGCCATGGCACAGCGTGTAGTGCGCGAAACTCAATATTAACGGAGTGTGGTCGGTCAAAACAAGCGGCAACTTTGCAAACCCACACTGTGGGCTTTTGTTCGGCGCGATACTAAAAACTATTAAAACAAGTAAGAACGGCTACAGTCAAGTGTTGACTGTATAAGACCATGGATTTTTCAAGGATATGAAAAAAACAAGTTAGAAAGCTACAGTCGAGTGTGCTCGACTGTAATATACCCGCTAACCAGCTGCTCGTACATAATTTATTTGCGGAACAAAAAAAACGGCTACAATCATATTTGACCGTAAAAGGCTATGGACTTACAATATTTATGCAAAGTTAAAATCTAAAATAAAAAAAAAAATTTTTGCACACATTTAATTTTTGATGCGGGCGGGACTCAAACCCGTAAATGCATAATAGTACTGTTCGTTTTGCAGTCCACAACTTAACCCATTTCACCACCGTACACGCACACACGATTCGGCACAATGCTGCAAGCAGCGCTGCTTACAGCTATGGAAAACGTTAAGCTGAATAACTTCTGTGTTTATTATCCGATTATTACCAAATTCTCAGAGATCATCTGGCTAGCTATAGTTATCATATAAACCGAAAATGAACAGTATGGCACCAAAATTGTGCTTGTAATCAATGTCTTTCGATTTACGGGGGCGGAAGGGGGCGTGGCCAAAATCCAAAATAAACTTAATCAGCGTGCAATAATAACACATATTGTCACCAAATTTGGTAGTCCTAGCTCTTATAATAGCTGAGATCTAGATTTTCACACGGACAGACAGACGAGCAGACGGACATGGCTATATCGACTCGGCTGTTGATCCTGAGCCAGAATTTATATACTTTATGGGGTCGGAGGTGTCTCCTTCTGCCTGTTACATACATTTTCGGTTAGAACAAAGTTATAATACCCTTCTACTCTATGAGTAGCGGGTATAATAACCGAGTGATCTTATAAGCTGGACATATTATATTTTGGCAATTTTTGCAGCTGATACAACAGCTGTTAGCGCTGTCAGCCTATTATAGTGAGCGATCTTGTGCGTGCAGCGTTGCCTGATCGACGCTGTGATCCTAATTTGCGTCACGCCCATTTTGCGTTTCAAAAACTTTGCGTTGTAACCGTTGCACGTGAAAGTCAAATTCAAATTTTAATTAGTTTCTGATTCCTGTAAAGACCAATTTTTAGAAAGGGAAAAGGCTCAAAGGTCACGGACAGACTAAAACCATCCTCTCGCCGTTTTGGTGCCTAAGCAGAGGCTCTGGTACCTGATTAGAGGCGGAACAAACCCCCACAGGTTAAAAGCCAAGGAGAAATCCGTGGCCCACGCGGGAACCCCTTCTAAAGTTGGTGCTCATCAAACCGCAGGCTGCTGAAACTAGAATAGATGAATAGCATAGCGGGAGGCAATGCCCCGAATCCATTAGACACATTCAGGAGAAGCTCCAGGCTATCGAGGTCCTCCTCTAGAGGAGTCATTAACCCGCTTCAGGGAGTCGAAAATGCAGCTCCGTTGGCGGCGAGGTGTGAGCAAGCAGGCCTCCAGCCGCCAAAAACTAGCGACTGCAGTGCAATTGCAGATGTTGAAATACTGGCTCCTACAGCGTCCACTACTGTGACGAGCCAGAAGACGATGGACCTTATTAGCGTACCGCTGCAAAAGGCAGGAGCGAAGTCCCCATCTGGATCGCCTCCAGAACGAGGACTTGAGGAGCATCCTTGTCATGATAAAAGTCAAAATTAACACCCTACTAGCCCCGTTTGAGACCCAGCGGCACGTAACCAGGGAGACCAAAGGCACGGTATTAGACCTGTCTGTTCTCAATAACAGAGCGATAGAACCTAGAGCGCAGGTGCCAAAAACGGGCAGCTCAATACCTGTCGCCATTTCCACCGGGGCGTTACACACGGTGAAGGAGTCCAAGCCTGTGAGCTACGCGTCCGTGACCAAGGACGATAGCAAGGACGAAGAGTGGGCTAAGGTGAAGCCTAAGCGCCTGCGTAAAAAACCAAAGGCGTTAATCCTGAAAAAAAAAACGGGCGAAGTTACCTACGCAGACATGCTCCGCAAGTTGAAAACGGACCCGAGCCTCAGCGAATTCGGCAAGCACGTTCGAAAAATAAGGAGGACGCAACACGGAGAACTGCTGCTTGAAATAGAGGGGAAAGCATCATCAAGCGTTCCCAAATTCAGAGGGGAGCTTGAAGCGACGCTCAAAGATCTGGCTTCTGTACGCACGGGGCGCAGAGAACAACGCTAAGCTGCAGCGGCCTGGATGAGGTCACTACAACAGAGGAGCTTTACAGTGCCCTGGTCTCCCAATTCGAGGGCATTGGTATAAAACCAGAGGATGTGAGAGGCTTACACACGGGATGGTACGCAAACAGCCTCGGTTCTAATGAGCGCGAACGATACCATCGCTGTCACCAAACGGGGAGTTGTCACCGTTGGATGGGTACGGTTCCGAATCACCCTGGACGTCCGGCCTACTAAATTCTTCAGGTGCCTGGGTTTCGGCCACCGTGCGGCCAGCTGCAAAGCGATCGATCGTTCTGATTGCTGTTTCCGATGCGGCGAGCGCGGTCACAAGGCCAAAGGATGCATGGCTCCCCCCAAATGCCTCATCTACAGCAGCGAGGTAGACACAAACCACGTAACGGGCAGTTACAAGTGCCCTACCTACAAGACGTGTCTAAATGGAGTAAACAGCCGTCATAATGGAAAAAATTAATATTATGCAGCTTAACGTAAATCACTGCTCTGCTGCTCAGAGCCTCCTGACCCAGACAGCGGTGGACTGTAATGCAGACCTGATGCTTCTTAGCGAACCCTACCTACTCCCAGTGGGCGGAAACACTGCTATGATCCTAGATGAGTCGGTCAAGGTGACGATCAAGTGTTGCAACCCGATGTACGTACAGGAAAATGCAACCTCGCCAATGCGAGGCATCGCGTATGCGAGGGTGAAAGGAGTGCATTGGTATAGCTGCTATGCCCCACCTAGCGACAGCCCGGAACAGTTTAAAGAATTGCTCGACACGCTCGTAAATCACGCGAGAGGGCGCAGGCCGAGAGTCATAGCTGGTGACTTCAATGTCTGGGCAACTTAATGGGGTAGCCGAATCGGCGACATTTAACAACGGCAGGTGCACGTCCTATATTGATGTTACCTTTGCCAGCAGAGGGCAAATGGCGACCACAAACTGGAGGGTCCTTGATGAGGTAACGCTAATTGACCATTACTATTACTACTATTAGAAGCCTTCAAAACTAAACGCGCAGAGCTCAAGCTAGGTATATCGGCTGCCAAAGCGCGAAGCCTACAAGGATCTGCTGGATTGCATAGACGACGACCCGTGGGGTCTAGCTTATAAGCTTGTTGAAGCTGAGCGGGAGGCAGAGTACTCCTGATGATCCCGAGATACTGTCCAGTATTGTGTCGGAACTGTTCCCTAGTCAGACCTCCATTTTAGGGCCACATTCCAGCAGTGTCTACTTGACGGAGTCTTCTCCAAGCAGTGGAAAAGACAAAAGCTAATCCTATTGCTGAAGGGGAAAGGGTCAGCGCATCCTGCATCCGGCAACTACCGACCTCTATGATTGTTGGATATATTGGGTAAACTATTCGAACGCATACTGTATGCTCGCATAGAAACCACTACCAAGAGCCCGTATGGTCTAGGGAGGCATCAATACGACTTCCGAAAGGGAAGAGGTACTCTCAATGCACTTTCTGAGGTGGAGAACATAGCGAGGGACGCTCTCAACGGTGAAAGAAGAATAGGTGGCAGAAAGAAGTATTGCTCAATCGTCACGCTGGACGTGAAAAACGCCCTCAACACGGCAAGATGACCTGTAATTCTCAGCGCAATGAAAAATATGGATATCCCAGATTACCTAAGGATTGTTGTAGAGAGCTATTTTAGGGAGCGTATCCTTTGCTACGATACGGCAGCTGGGCAGAGATACTACAGAGTTTCGTCAGGTGTTTCACACGGTTCGGTACTTGATCCGATCCTGTGGAACATTATGTACAATGGTATCCTGGGCATCAGCAAACCAGAAGGAGCTTTGCTACACTGTTTTGCGGACGACGTGGCTATTACAGCAGTCGCAAAAACATTTGCTGAACTGCAGAACAAGTGCAATGTGACGATCAAATCGACCGTTGACTGGCTCGAGAAGGTCGGCCTTAAGAGCGCGGCACACAAAACTGAGGCAGTTCTTCTGAGCGGCAGAAAAGCCGTGAAGACCATGCAGGTCTCTGTTAACGGTATACAAGTGGTTTCTGCGGAATCACTTAAATACCTGGAAGTACAGATAGATCGCAGGCTCACGTTCAAGGAACACGCAAGCTATGCAAGCAGAAAAGCAGCACTCGCATGTGCTGCCTTGTCGAGACTTATGCCCAAGGTGGAAGGTTCCAGAATGCCTGCAAGGAAACTGCTGGTGGCAGCGGCAAAGGCAACGCTGCTCTATGCCGCGCCAATCTGGAGCAGTGCCACTAACAAACGTTCGTACACCAAAGGTGAACGATCTGTGGTACGGACTTTGGCCCTTCGGCTCATCAGAGGGTTGAGGACAATATCCGAGGACGCAGCTCTAGCTCTGGCAGGCATGTCGCCAATTGACCTGGAGATCAGGTCACTTGGCCTAACACGTCATGGCGTTACTCGGCTTGAGGCCCAAAGATGGCTGCATGGAGAATGGCAGGCCAGATGGCAATCATCGGAAAGTGGAAGATGGACCTACCAGCTCGTCCCTGAACTTGCGGTATGGGCAGAGTGTCAACACAAAGTTCTTGACTCCCATCTGACCCAGTTCCTCACGGATCATGGTTGCTTCCGAGCATACTTGTTTCGGTTCCGCCACGTAGAGTCACCCCAGTACCTCTTCTATTCGGACGCGTTAGAAACAGCAGAACACGTCCTTCTGCACTGTTTGAGGTTTCATGCCGAAAAGGATCAGCTAGTGGCGCTGTTCGGAGACCCTCTCAGCCCAAGAGGGCTATTGTAAAAATTATGGCCGACAAAGAGTCATGGGAATTAGGGAATCGTATCATAATCAATATTATGAAGCGGGTCCGAGCTGATGAGATGGGTATCAGAGATGGAAGCTGATTGAGGAGGCGTATCCCCGTGTGGTGGCAGGACGAGAATACTACCTCAGCCAACTCAGCTTGTCGTAAAAGGCGACTAATGAGCAGAAGGAGGTGGCAACTTGGTCAGCTATAAAGGAAGGGACTGCGACATGGCATCACATCCTGTCATACCTTGACTGGCAGTCCCGGTGAGCGTGGCAAGGACTGGAGAACGTATGGTGGCTTTTGTTTATTTCGTAGGCATAACCCTACTTGGAGGGTTCTGAATCGTGCATGCCATCTACGGACGGTAGATGGTATCTTTCAAAGATTTTATAATCATCTGTAAACGAATTAAAAAAAAAAACAAGTAAGAACTGCTACAGTCAAGTGTTGACTGTGTAAGACCATGGATTTTTCAAGGTTATGGAAGAAATCAGATTTAAACAAGTAAAGAAAGCTACAGTCGAGCGCGCCCGACAGTAAGATACCATTCGCCCAATTTCGAAACAAATTATCACATATTTAATTCCATCAAAAAACTCTGCACAAGTTTATCCTCCACCTAGTGTTTAGATTAGATTTATCTCTGAATAGCGCCATCTACATGTGAAAACGGCATAGCTTTACATACGCTACGGCTGAAACGAAGCATCGTGACGATGACGTCACGACGCGCAGCACAGGCGCAAGCAGTGGAAGTACGGAAAACGGAAACATGGATTACTTCTGTGTTTATGGTCCGATTGGATTGTAATTTGAGAAATAGATTTATATTGCAATTATTTCGTACCAATATTTCGTATTAGTTCGTACCAAAGCAGAAAGCTGTAATTTCAATACTTCTCCTAATAATTGAAAATTATCAATTTGCGTGGGCGGTGGGCGTGGCACCCCAAATTTTAAATAAATTTTATCTGCGCATGATTCATAGGAACCATCATGCCAAATTTGGTGTCTGTAACTGTAATACTTTCCTTAATATTCAAAAATTATCGCTTTGCGTGGGCGGTGGGCGTGGCACTCCAAATTTGAAATAAACTTGATCTGCGTATGGTACACAGGAACCATCATGTCAATTTTGGTGTCTCTAGCTTTTGTAATAGCTGAGATCTCGACGTTCATACAGACAGACGGACAGACGGACATGGCTCAATCGACTCGGCTGTCGATCCTGAGCCAGAATATATATACTTTATGGGGTCTGCCATCTCTCCATCTGCCTGTTACATACTTTTGCACACTTAGTATACCATTTTTGACCATTTTCAATGGTCGAATGGTATACGTGTTTTTCAAAGAAAAATAATAAACAACACATATTATTTTCAGTTAGACGCCAAGCAGTTGGAAAAAAACACTGCTTGGAAAAAGCACTGCTTGCTTGCTTGCAGTGGACGCATTGCAAATCTATATGAAACGTAGAATAACTTTTATGTTCATTATCCGATCGGAACCAAATTTTCAGCGATCGTTTAGGTAGTGATAGTTATCATACACACCAAAACTGAGATTAATGCGCATGCTATAGGGTTTATCGATTTGCGGGGGCGGAAGTAGGCGTGGGCCAAATTTTAATAGGAATTTTACAGCGTATGAATCACAAAAAAAATTTGGTGGCTCTACCTTTTTTAGTTTCTGAGATATAGGCGTTCATACAGACGGACAGACGGACAGACAGACATGGCTTAATTGACTCAGCTAGTTAACCTGAGCAAGAATATATACACTTTATGGGGTCGCAGATGCCTCCTTCTGCCTGTTACGCACATTTTGACCAGCACAATAGACCATGTATTTTTTTAAAATCCATGGTCTAAAAAAAAACATACACACCCACCGACCCCACACACACACACACACACACACACACAGACACACACACACACACACACACACACACACACACACAGACACACACACACACACACACACACACACACAACCGTGTGGGAGAGGGCTCATGGCATTATAATAGGCATGATGAAACGTGTTCGCATCGATGAGACGGCCAGCAGACCCGTTGGATAAAGGAGCACTCCCGTGTGGTGGCGGACCAAGAATAATACCTCAGCGGGCTCGGCTTGTCGTAAAAGGCGACTAAAGAGTTAACGAAGGAGCGTTACACAGCAACGCACCAAGAGAGGGACTGTGACTGGGCACCACATCCTGCTCACCGAAGTAATACCTTGATTGGAAGTACCAGTGAGCGAAGCAAGGACTGGAGAGCATACGGAGGTTTTTGTTTAGTACGTAGGCGTAACTCTACTTGGAGAGTTATGAATCGTGCATACCATCTACGGACGGTGGATGGTATCTTTCGAAGATCTTATTTTCCTGCCGTATTTGTAATAAAAAAAAAAAAAAAAAACACACACACACACACACACACATAAGTACATACACAATCATAATTAATGCCAGTGTAAACAATTGCCTCGCTGCATTTAGTCAATCAGCGCGCCAAATAGCCAAGCTAGGCCAAGCCTCCCACATTGCGAATACGTCGTGTATGCCAACAAGTTAAGGCCGAACCGGGCTGGGCCAGAAAGCACCGCTGGTCGCTTTGCACAGCTGTGTTTGACTTTGCATAGCCAATAGCTAGCAGTCTGTACCCAGCACACACACACACATATATACCTATGCCAGTACAAGTGCTGCGTTGGATTTCGAGTGTCGTCCTGGCACTTAAACTCAGACTCGGCCTTGTCATTGCTCGCGCTCTTCGCTCGAGTGCCTTAGTGAGTTGGCCACGTTTTTGAACGTGAGGCTAAAGCAAACTTCTGTCAAAAGGGTTAGCAAAGTGCGACGTGCATTAACGTCTGCCCAAATCATAATAAAAAACAGAATGCAAGGTCCTGCTACCGAGTGCGATTTACGTTTGCAATTCGCTGTCAGAAATGTCAAAATATGTGCAGTAGATGAGGGTGTATTTTATAGCCAAAATTTATAGCAACTAGTTTGAATATATATTAGTTAAAATTCAGCTATTTAAAATATATATTAAATTAATTTGACTGCTAAGCTAAGTAAATCTATTGAGTTTTTCCTGTTTTGACATGCCATAAGATGCCATTGAGTTTAGTCAAATAAACAAGGCATAATCAATGCATAGACTATATATATATATATATATATATATATATATATATATATATATATATATATATATATATATATATATAATATCACCTGCACAAATCTCATGATTAAATGCCTGTAAAGCTCAGGCTTCGACTCTCGCTTGAGCTGTAAATAAGCCTCTGCTTTGCGCATTACGTATACGCATTTTTTTTTTTTTGAGCTGCTTAACAAATTCGTGTCTGGCTATAAATAAGCTAACAAATGTCATGGTTTCTGGCCACAGCTGGCTGGATTACTTCCCCAGGCTAAGTGTCCGACAATTTCGGCGACGACGACGGCAATTTGTCTATGCCCGCGACGGCGTATTCAATTAAATATTGAAACACGAGGGCAATAAATAACCCAAACACGACTGACTTGCGCTCATAAATATCTACCCAAGATTGTTGGGGAGGGGGAAATCTACAAATTACCTTAATATTTAATAACAACAACAATAACAATGTAGTGTGTGCGGCAAGCCGAGGCACGCACGCACGAAAACTTTTAACGACTCGTAATCGAGGACGCAAGATTTATGTATACGCCCTGTTGATAGGCTGGACAAAAGTGCCCGGCGCACAGGTGTGAGAGCTACTTCAAAGTTCGGGGACTACCTTGCTGCGGCACATCATCATTATTCATTTGATGGGGGCGCCTCTTCCCCTTAATTCCTTCTCTTATCGCGGCCTAAATGTAATTTCCTTGAAGCGCGTCCATTGTCTGCCTGCCTCGCGCTGTCATAAAATCAAATTTATTTTCTCTAACGGATTTTTGGTCATTAATGCGACAGGCAAGTGACCAGGAAATTGAAAAGAAATTCGTAGAATTTCCCTTCGATCCGTTAAATAACAGCGGAGTTACCGATAAGAATAGCTTTAACCTGATTGCAAGCATGTTTTGTTATTACTTGCAAATCAGCCTAAGCGTGCCAACTTTGACTGCTCCTTAAACTATTGACTAGTAGGGAGTGGCAGTAACAATGCTTGAGCAACTTAAATACAATACAAAGCATGCAAAATCGGAAGTGAAAGCAAAGCAACGACGACGTTGCCACACGACAACGTAGCGTTCTTTGACAGCGGCAACCTTGCCACATCAACAGTTCCTGCGACCAAACGAAAAAGTAATCGTCTGGCGTGGCTAGCCTGGCAAATTACTCTGTAAAGGCAGTTATTGTAGACCATGGATACAACTTAGAGGAAGATTCTTGGTTGGCTGCCTTGCTGCTTGATTTCTTTAACTCTTAGTAGCAGCTACCCAACTTAATGTCGCACTTACATGGAATATTTGAAGACGTGCCAAGTAGACTGCAAGAAACCCTTGCGGCAATGCATGGCATGTTATTTGAAACAGTTAGTTTGCTCTCGCCTCGGCGACTTCACTAGCTTGGACCCAGTCCGGTCTATCAGCAGCCAAGGGAAGGCAAGACAGTCTCTCAGTCTGTCTGTCCCTCAATGTGTCGGTCAGTCAGTTCAACCCTCAGTCAGTTGGCCATTCAGTCGAGCATGTATTTCCTTCATTTCTGCCCTGCAGCGCAGAATTTCCGTTTCAATGCACTCTGATTGAAAGTCTTACGTGCTTATGCGGCTCCTTATCGGCGCTGAAGCACCTTCTCCATTCACGCCCTTCGCCCTCGCGAGTTGCTTGCATTTTTAATGTGCATTGACGTCGATGCGGGCGCTGATAAGGAGCAATAGGGCGAACAGCATGGGCCGAATATCGCACATCCTAAAATTGCCTGCGCGCTCTGTCATAACTCTCGCATTGTCTGACAGACAGACAACCCTTCCTGCCTCGCTGACATTGACAGATTACGTCACTGGCTGCAGCTCTGCCATTCGTCAATGTCCTTCATTGTGTTGTTGCCTCCTCCGCCGCGCTTAGACAATGCGCAAATGCGACAATGCGTTCGCCTTTGTTGGTCTTTGTTGGTTGCACCCAATGTTGGCAACTGTGCCCCGTTATGAGGCACGTAAAGTGCCTAATTAAATGGCGCTTTTAGGGCGTTCTCATTCGCCGTATCTGCTGCAAAGCCGCAGCAAATCTCTTGCTCCCCTCTTTCACTCTCTCCCTGTCTCACTCTCTCCCTTAGCTGACTGCAGTTTTTGGTGTGGCGAGCAAATTGCTTTTATTTTAATTGGATTTCAAATGTTGTCGCCATGGTCACACCTGCTTGTGGCTTGGCACTGCGCGCCGCCTTGAGGGAGCCAATGCGATCCCAGGGCGGCTGAGGGCGAAGTTTTTCCTGATTTCGCTTTTCTTCATTCATTTTATTTGCTTTACGGCATGTTTGCGCCCATAACGGTAAATGCGTTTTTATTATCCGCTTTTAAAATGAGCAAAGCCGCGGGCGCACGAAGCCATCGCAAACAAACACACACATATATTTTCTGTGCCCCTTTGGCATTACTTGGGCAAACAGTGAGGCCCAAGTAAATAAATTCAAAATAATTAGTAAGAGATTTACAAAAAAAAAAAAAAAAAAAACTGTTTGAAGTTGAAGGAGCATAAAGGAAGCGGGGGTCAGTCGAGCAGAAAATGCTTATTTATTGTAATAAATTACACAACATAAATTACAGATAATAAAAGTTATGAGTTTGAAAAAAAAACTGGAAACACTGGGGAAATTCCTCGTTTACGGGTAATTTATTATTAATTAAATTATATGAAATATTACTAAATATTATTATTATTATTATTCAATGTGATAAAACGAAGAAACTCTTATTTTAATTTTAAACTTATTTAAAATGCGTTAAAAAATGTAAATAAAATTTAAATAAAATCTAATTTATATTTCATATTTTTATCAATATACAAGTCTGCTTAGCACGCGGTATGTGGTAGTCTATCAACTGCTTAGAATCCTGTTGCTAGCTTATATCTCGCCCTCTTGAATCGCACAAATTGGACGTTCACATTCATTGCATGCCATAAACTTGAACTCTGAACCTGGCAACACTTGCAGCACACTTGAAGCAATGCCTCGTTTTGTTTATTATTTTTAGTGCCAGTTTGACTTTTGCAACTAAAAATTATTATGGCTACGAACGGAAACAAGAAATACCCACAAGCAGGGAGAGCGGGGAAAGGGGGATGGAGGCACGTGGCACACATGACACTGTAAGCGTTCTTCTAGTTATGTTTATGGGCGCGCTTAGACACTGATTTATGGCAAGCACACAAAAAAGGGAAGGAGACAGGGAGAAAAAGAGGAAGAGAGAGGGAATGAGATATAGTACGAGATAGAAAATTTGCCAAATTTTCCGCTTGAGTAGCAAGGAAGCTTTAATTGGAACAAATTCCAAGAATAATTTTGTGGCTAAGTGTGCAGATATAATAAACCTCGATTAGCTGGCAAAAATTTGTGAGAAAATATTTTATTTGTTTAAGCGCGGAGGGGGGTGGGGGAGAGGTCACCCTTGGGATTAAGATAATAACTCAGCAGGCAATGCTGACGGCAGCGTTTGAATTATGCATTAATATGCGAAACTTGTTTAATATTTATAATTTATCTTCCGCTAGTCCGCAAAGGCAAACTCAACGGTGCAATTTAAATTCGTTGTTTGCACCTAGAGCAGTGCATCGCATATCTGCAGCTGAGTACTTTAATTGATTTTAATATTTAATTGCGCAAACATGAGATGCAAATAAATGTGAAACAAGAGCTCGAACATGCAATCAATTTGCAGGCAATTCCTAAGGCAAACTGCTTCATAATATTGTTTGCCACGTATATATATATTTTATTTTTTATTTTTTTGCGAAATTAAGTTGGCAAATCGAATTATAAAATAAAGCAAAAAGCCCCCAACAAGCTTGGCAAATATTTGCACAAAATGTCTTGCACTGTGACAAACATATTTCAAGCCGAGCACACAAATTTTGTTGCCAAAGCCTCGGCTGAGCTGTCCCACATTGCGCTGTGTTTGCTGTCGCCAGTGCTGTTTCCTCTCTCTATTGCTCTTTCTCTCCGTTTTTCTCTCTCTCTCTCTCTCCTTTGCACACCAGCACAACGCAGGTACTTATAAAAACAAATACAAAAACGAGCGAGATTAGTTTTGCACTCCGCACACACACATGACGCGTACGTAATCAAGGGCTGCAGATTTTAGTGCCTCCTTTGCCCACCCCTTCCCCCTTCGTTGCTGCTGCCGCCTTGACGCTTTGCGCATTTTAAAGTCATCAAAATGACATGGCAGCAGTTGACGATGTTGATTATGTACTTTCGCTTTAGTAGTGGCTAGTGACGTGCGATCGCTGTATATATACTGAAATGGGGTATATCAGACGCAGCTGAATTCATTGGAAATGGTCTCTTTTATGTTGCCTACTTTGCAGCGCAACGAGGAAATTGAATGTCCCTTTTGAACAGGGGAAAATGGCAGTTGTTGAAAACGATAATGTGATGTCAGTTAAGTAGTTTGTACTAGCTGCCTTTACTATGTATATTTAAAGACAAACAAGGTATATAAGGTTTAACACTCGACTATGGACAGACTTGAGTATAAGGCTCGGCAGCAGGCAAAGTTTTTAAAATTTATTGTACTTATGGGCGCTTTTTAAAATTCGCTGGCTCTATGCAGGATTAGTTAGCAGGCCAGTTGATGAACTACTTGCTTTGATGGGCTACTTTATAGCCTGCTCTTAAGCTGGAGCATGGTGTATTAGGCAGTCATAGTAGTGTTAATTTAATGTTAACTGAGTAAAAATTAGCAATTAAAATCTAACTTCAAACTGAGTACTTTCTAGTCGAGCCCTGCCCACTTGAGTTGTGGCTGAAGGTATCTCTTGCTATAAAATGTTTTTGCTAGTTATCTTGGTCTATTGATAAGCTGCTGTTGTTTTTGTGCTCATTTCCATTGGTGCTGCTGCAGGCGCCTCAAAATGGCACTTGAGACCAGTTGTCTGTCGGATTTTTCCTTTCTTTCTTTTGGCTTTTCTGCATGCCTCGTGTTTGCTTACATTGCCCTGTGTTTGCTTGCCACATACACACACATATACACACACACATACACACACCCTGGCACTTTGTTATGACTCTTTTGGGCATAGCTGAGAGTCGAGCTAATTTAATTCTGTGTTCTTGCTTAATTGAGTGGCCGGTCAAGCCTCAGTTGTTGTTGTTGTTGTTGTTGTTGTTGTTGTTGCTCTCTGTGTAATGGAAATGAAATGTTGCTGCAAGCTAAGTATAGAACGGGGAATTATAACAAGAAAAGAGCTTGTCAACCCACCACCCCCCTCCCCCTGCAACGACTGCTTAGCTGCTCTCTTATCGCTCATTTCGCCTTCTCGCACTACTTTCCTCGCCGAAATCGTGCGGATAATCTCCACAGCCAAACGACGCTTGCTTCAATTAGCTTGGCAAAAGCAATGACAAATAACGGGTTCTCATTTTGAGCCAATTACATTTCGCTTAATTGGATTCACTTTAAACTGAAATCGGCTTAAATATTTGCTTGATTGTATAATAATTGCGCAAATCAATTGCCAATATCTGTAAACAATTTTGAATTCTTGAAATAATTTTGAATTTGACCATAATTTTATAAGCATTTTAAATTCTTGAAATTATTTTGAATTTTCAATTGAATCGTGTCAATTACACTTGATTATTCACACTTTCCATAATTCATGCTACGTTTTTCATTTAATGATCGCTTCACCTCATTTTGTTCTTCCTCTTCTTCCGTTCGACCCATTTCGGGATGTCACTTTTGTTAATTTAGACTGACATTTCTATAGCTAGCGAGTAGATAAAACATTGGACTGTAACACATACACACACACGCACACACAGACAACTGACAAAATGGCGACACAAAAACAATGTAAGAGAAACCTGGACACGTGGCGCAAGTTGAAGTATAAATTACCACAATAAATATAAGCTCAGCCATTGGCCAACTACACAAGAGCGGCAACAACAAAAGAAAACAGCAATTATAAAGAACAACAACAGTAGTTAAAACAGCACAATAGCAACAACAACAAATACAACGGCAGCAACAACAATGTGCTTACGCACAAGCGCCTTTCGCATAATGGCCGCAAAACAAAAAGGCAACGGAAACGCTATGCTATGAAAGTGAAAATAAAAAGCGGGCAAGGAATAACAAAGAAAAAAAGGGAGAGAAAAGGAGAGAGAGAGAGAGAGAGAGAACAGTAGAGCATTCTGCATGTGAGCGTGACGTGTCGTAAGTTTTATACGATGTGCAAACTAAATTTTTGCATGTCAGCGTAAAATTAATTAGATTTTTATTTTTTTTATGTTCATTTTCATTTGGAATTCTACACCCCAAGGCGTCGTTGGCAACAGGTGCTGCGACAAAGCGTTTGCTTTGTTTATTTTCAATATACGGTTCTTATTATTTCTTCCTTACTTTTTAAACACTTCAGGCATTTCGTGGCGCTTGTAGTCGCTGGACTTGAATTGCAATTTTGCTGGCGCTATTTCATGTACATTACGGAATATGATTTCGCCGCCCCCTGGACGGTAAATTGCATTTCGGCACGCCTGCTGTGTGGCAGTTAACTCACCTCATCTCACCTCAGCGCACACACTTCACCTCAACTCAACTCATGACCAACTCAAGCCCAACTTGTTGTGCCATCTGCGTTGCACTTTGTTTTTATGAGCTCGTTCTGGCGTCATCGGCGTAATAAGTTTCAATTTCAATTGTCTTTAATGTTTGCAGTCAACAAAAGAGCAGAGTGCAGCCAGACAAAGAGTGAGAGAAAAAGAGAGAGATGGGATAATAACAATGGCAATGGCAGCATGAGCGTAACCACGTCTCTCTTTGCTTTCATCTGTATTTTTTATTAACCCAGCAACAGCGTATGTCTACTCCTTGGCTACCCTGCAGGTTTAAGCGCAAGCGGGTATGCACAGCTATAAACCCATTCTCGCACAAGGTAGCAGGTCGAGCATGACCCATGGCATACCTAGCTATGTTTTATTTTCGCTTTACTACAGCATGCCGAGTGCTCTTTCCGCTTCATACACACACAAAGTTTGGTTTAGCGCGAGTTACTCAAAAAAAAAAAGAGAGTGAGAGAGAGAAAAAATAAAATTGTAGAAAAATTCTAGAAATATTATTTTTCGGGTGCAACTTCCGCTTCGGCGCGCATCGCTTGTGGCGAGTTTTAATTTTGTTGCAAACTTTGTTTTGTGCCGTGCAGCATATTAATAATAAATATATGAGTCAGAGGGGCGAGGGGAAGCGGAAGGGGAGGAAGCGGAGGTCAGCATTTGTTTTCGGACTTCTAAATAGACAGGAAATGCTGTAATTGACGTTCGAGGAAGTGGCAAAAGTTTTAGTGATGGGGATGCTTCTCAAGTTTGCCAAAGGGTAAATTTTAATAAGATAAAACGAAAAGTGTTGGCATGTTTGAAGAGTGGGCGGGGAGGCGTGGCTACACTTCCCTTTTCATTCTAAATTTAACAAGTAATTAGGAAAAAAAAAAATAATGCGAATCAAAAGCCCAAAACAAATTGTTGAAATTAAAAGTTTTCTGAGAGCTTAGCAACGCAAGCTGCGGGGAACACGTAATCAAATTGTCAACAAATGGATTTCTTTTGGGCCCCGGCACGTGACCTTGGCCCCAAATACTTTTCCCCCCCTCTGCCCCTCACTGAGCCTAGGCAGCTGGCAGGTTCATAACTTGCAAAAGTCGTGCACATTGCATACCAAATAGTTGCCTTTTGTTTGCCACTGTGTGATGGCTGAGTGAGTAACGTATTTGGTGGGGCGTACACGGGGCGTATGCGCAATTCAAATGCCAACGCACAGCTGTCGAAATGTTTACACAGGCTGTCAACCAGCGTATCGATCGAGTGTTGACTGTCGAATTAAGCGCTCAACTTGCTGCCTAATTGAAATCGACTTTCAACAAGTTCTCTACCTCTGTCTCTGAACCCTTTCCCTTCCCTCTTGCCCGATATAGACTTTGACTAATTATATCTGAGCTATATGGTATTCCAACGCATTTTGCCTGCGGGCAGGAATTGCAATTATATGTTTTATCTGCGCAGCAAGTGGAAATACCGGAAAACTTCATGAAATGAAAATTGCATATTAAACAAATATGTCGAGGCTATATATCCTGATATATTTATATTTATACTCGTATGTCACGATTACGCACGCTGTTGACAAAAATATGAGCGCTGCTATCTGGTTTCATATTTCCACATGCAGCCCGCATTGGACTGAATGCGTATATCGAATTGAATTTAATTATGCAAAGCTCTCTCGACCATTAACAATTGCCAACATTCCCGGAATTTTATTAATTTATTTAATTTAATTTAAAGTCAACTAATAGCAGTCGACGTAAAGTTACAGATAAACAGATAAAAAATTTATGTATAAAAAACGACTTAACAAAAGCAGTTTTGATTAAAGCTAAGAAAATTAATTTTATGCATGGCTTTTAAAATTTTAATTTTTTAAGAAATTTTAAAACGGAAAATAAAATATTTTAATTATAAAATTTAATACATTATAATTTAATTTAATTTAATTCCGGGAAAAAAAAACAAAAATTCTAGCCGATCCAACATTTGTTCCAATGGATTGGGGAAAACCCAGAAAAACCCAATCAGATCAGAAAAGTTAATATTAGTTATTAGTATGAAGTGTTAATGAGTTAAGAAATGAAATTTTTATATTAGAAAGAGAGGACTCTAAGTTGAAAAGTCTAAAAAGTTTATTATATTGATCGCAGAGAAGACGGTAAGGGTCATGCAAGCTATAATTACGAGAACAAAAGTCTAATGACAATGGCTGAAAATTACGGGTAACTCTAGAAGGAACACTAAAGTTAAGTTGCCTGAGTAAGGAAGGGGAATCGACCTCAAGTCTTATAAGTTTTATGATAAACAAGACACTCAACATAATACGACGATTAGCTAAAGAAGGAAGGCTAATTAAAAGAAGCCGATTATGAAAAGGTGGTAAATCTACTCCTGGAACCCAGTTGAAACTAGGTAAAGCAAAAAGAAGAAACTGCTTTTGAACAGACTCAATTCTGTCTTGATAAATTTGGTACTGCGGTGACCACACGCAAGAACCATATTCAAGAATTGGACGTACAAGAGAAGTAAAAAGTAACTTGGTTGTAAAGGGATCATTAAATTCTTTGGCCCATCTTTTAATGAAACCAAGTACACGAAAAGCCTTGTTAACAATGTGTGTAACGTGTCGATCAAATTTCAATTTCTGATCAAATAGAATACCTAGATCATTTACTTCAGATATTCTTAAAAGTCGAGTTAAATTAAAGGAGTAGTTCATGACGTGATGGTTTCCTCTGTAAAATGACATAACTTTACATTTAGAACAATTAAGATGTAGCAGGTTATGATTACACCAGGCAAAAAACTTGTCAAGATCCATTTGAAGAAAGTTTAAAGTTTTGTCATTATATGTCAGACAAAGTTTAACGTCATCAGCGAACATAGGGATAGATGATTGTGTTAGTACAGAAGGTATGTCATTAATAAAAAGGTTAAAAAGTAGAGGGCCAAGATGACTACCCTGAGGAACCCCAGATGTAACAAATATAAGCTTAGATTGACAAGAGTTAAAAAGGATTTATGGCCACATTTGACTTCTACTGTAGCCCCTCGGCCCACTCCTCCCCTGACTACGCTAATTCGAGCACATTCAGTCGCAACAAGCCGGACAATTAAGTGCGAACGGTTATACAAATTGCGGCGCATAAATTCTATTTAATTTCACACCCTGTGGGGGGAAGAAGGGGAGCGACCGCATTAAGCGTGGCTTCTATTTATAGCAGCTGATTATTGGAGTTTGTATTTTTATTTAAAATAATTATATTGTTTTTGTTGGTCACAAATGGTATACTAAGTTTGTGCAAATGTATGTAAGGCGTGGCAGACCCCACAAAGTATAATTATTCTGACTTAGGATCACTAGCCGTGTCGATTGAGCCATGTTTGTCTGTCTGTCCGTCTATTCGTCTGTCTGTCTATCCGTCTGTGTGTCTGTCCGTCTGTCCGTTTAATCGTCTGGATCTCAGCTATTACAAAAGGCCAAGTTTATTTTCAATTTTCGATGTCACGCCCAGCGAAACTTTCTGCTTTGGTAGGAACATAAAAATCTATTTAAACATATAAATCTATTCTCCAAATTACAATCCGATCGGACAATAAACACAGATGTTATCCGTGTTAAAGTTTTCCATAGTTCCACGGTTTGCGGCTTTCCAGCATAACGTGACGTCATCTTACCGAAGCTTTGTTTCAGACATAGCGTGTGTAAAGTTGATTGCTATAACGTTTACACATGTAGATGACGGTATTCAAAGATGGCGGATCTAATTTAAACAATAGGTGGCGGATGAACTTGAGCAGAGTTTTTTTATGGAATTCAATGTGTGATATGGCATGGAAAGTATAAAAACTTTTACTCTGATTTTTTAGCCAAATCGTTAAAACCATTCATTTATCCGTCGCTTGTCTGTATGAACACAAAGATCTCAACTACTAAAGCTAGAGACTTCAAATTTGGCATTAATATTTATAAATATTATACGCACCTAAGGTCAATTTCAAATTTTAGCTGCCACGCCCAACGCCCATGCAAATCAACAACTTTTGATTAATTAACCGATTTTTAATTTAATAATTATACATAGTTATAGTTTTGTGCTTCGGCATATATAAAGATGATTACTATGTGCACTTATACTTAAAATTTAATTCTGATCGGTACATAAATATAGAAGTTATTCAAGTAAATGTATCATATTTCATACTGGCGTACAACTCAGCTTATACTTTGTTGCCATATGTTGACGTCAACGTCGCCTTAGCATTCACGCAAAAGGCGGCAAAACATATTGTTGCTGGGTTTCTTTGAGTTTTCGCAACGCTTTTTCTAAAAGTAACAGCTGATAACTGACAAAATAAAGAATGCAATTACAGAGTCACAAGCCCTTGAAAAAATTTGTTAACGCCGACTATATGAAAATCAGCAATTACTTTTTGGGCAACCCAATAGTTTGCGCGGTGGGCATTTTACTGTTGGTTTTTGTTGACTGTTGCTTTCATTACATGTTTTTGCATAGAAATTTCAATTTAGTACTGCTCAGTATAAAGCACCTTTGCTGTGCACACAAATTGCTCTCCCCGGAGCTGTTTGCACTGCCCACACCAAAAAAAAACCATTAAGATTCCATTAAGATTCACTTAGGGGCAACATCTTTGTGTGCTGCCCCAAATTGTCGGCAGGTGTTAGGTGTGTGTGCAGCACCAAGCAAAGTTTTGTGACACTTTGTGGGCGCCTTTCATTTGGCAGCCCATTAAAAGAGAACGAGATTTGTTTGTCGGAATTAATAAACCTGCCTCTCCCGTCCTCTGCTCGCAATTATTTATAAGTCAACTTGTCATGCCTTGGTAAATTACCATTTTAACGCATAACGCTGAATTGGACTTTATTTATGGCTCTGCTCTGGCATCCCATCCTAGCAAATCCGGCTTGTCGCTCAAAATGCTGTGGTTCGAATTTATCGCTTCGTTTCCTCCGCTGTTTCACACCTGGCGAGTGCGTGCCGCGACCTTCGCGCTGCAATGCAATCAATACCAGCGACATCAGCAGTTTGTCCTGATTGTTATTTTCCCTATGTGTGAGAGTGTGTGCGTGTGTGTGCGAGTGTGTGTTTGTGTCATTGTTACAGTTACGGTAGCTACAGTTTGTTTGCCAGAGTTGTGTTGGGTTTGGCGAATGCGTGTGTATGTTGATCGAACGCGACTAATGACAACACACGAGACTCTGTTTGCGGTATAAACAAAAATAACAGTAAATTATGCGGAAAATTTAATTTAAAAATCGAAGAGAACTGCACAAGTGTGTGTGTGAGTGCGTGGAGAATAATTGTTTTTACCCCTAGGTAAAGTCAACTGAAACGATTGTTTGTAAATCCAATTTAAGTTGTTGCAATTGAGTGGGACTGATGTAGGGTGTGATCTATACCTAATAGAGTATAGGGTGTAGGTATAGCATATAGGGTATAGGTACAAGGTATGGGCACAGGTTATAGGTAAATAAGAAGAATTTTTGATCAGGGTTATCTATTGCAACACAAAGATCTTAGTTATTACCAGAGCTAAGGTCATGAAATTAAGTGTGAAGCTTGCTCTATAGTATAGATATATCATCTTTGAATCAAATGTTAACTGCCTTGCGTGATACCCTTGAAAACGGTTTGTATCTTTCTTCTAATATACTAGTTTAATTAAAGCTATCAAATTTAGAAGAGCTGTAGCTACCTTTAATATAACCGTTAATAATGAAGTTGCATAAGAAACGAAACTCCATCAAGCAGGATATTTAATAGTCAATTACGCCCAACTGCAGCTAAGTTTGTTTACTGACTTCTATGACGTGGTCATTTCATAATAAGGAATGCTTATCGACATTGGAAAGTGAATTTTAAGAATGCATGACTCTCAAATTGCCATGTAACTTGGTCGGTAGTAATTACCAACTAAAGGTAAATTAAAATCGACTTAGACAGCGCACGTGAAAGAGCTCAGCCTAGGGCAGCACAACATGCCGTGTATGCGCTTTGACTCGGGGGGCTGTTTATTTATTTATTTAAAAGTGTCATTAAGTGGTGCATGCACGTGCATGCTCAAAGGCTAAGGTCATGTCTATGAACTGGAACACGCAGCACAAGAAGGGGCAAGAGCAGGAGCAGGAGGAAAAGGAACAGGGGAAGCAGCAGAAGCTGTAGCAGCTGGCCCCAGACACAGCGCCTGCCCCTTAATGCTAGCCAGACTTGGCCTGTGCATAACTCATTCGTTTTAATATGCCACGGGCGGTGTTACAAGGCGCAGCAGGAGTAAAAGAGATTGAGACAGTGGTCCTCTCACTTCCTCCTTAATGCTAAGCTAAATCACAATAAAAATTCAATGCGAATGCAACGTCTACAATTTAATTAAAGCCATAAATCGCAAGTCATTTACGCCACCTTGCCAGCTTGTGCTACCTGTTCGCTGTCCTAGCCTATCCTGCCCCACCCTCACTGAGGATAAGCCCAGTCAGTAAATTGGCTGTAAAATGGCGCTGCTTGTGTGGTGTGTATGGCGCCCTGCCAATTCCAGGGTCAGTACAACAACGAAATTGGCAGTTAGAGACAGTAGAAAAAATCAATAAAATATTTGTATATATAAATAAAAATTTCAGTTAATTTAAAAGTAAACCAAAGTTTCGGCTTGCATTGCAATGGAAAAACTTTTCTATACAGCGTTGCATTTGCTTTTGTTTTGCCTCAGTCAGTTTTCATAATTCTGCTTTATAAATTGGCCACGCCTGCAACACGGCTTAAGCTCCACTTGGAGGCACTAATGAAAACGCAGCGCGGCTTAGACAAGCAAAGCGCGAGTCTTGCAGATAAAGATACCAGTGCAGATACCATAGAAACCTCAGAGAGCAAAGGAAGAAGGGAAAGCAGAAGAAAAAGAACGGGGAAACCAGAAGGAAAATGAAGTAGGTGGCATGCGAAAACAACTGCAGCTAAGCTACGCGTTTTCTTATGAATTTTAATTAGCTATAGAAGTTTTGCTTGGGCATTCGCTGGTGGTCATTTATCTAGCCCTCAGTGTTGCCTCACCTGCTATTGTATTCATTTGCTGTGTGGCGAGAAAATTAAAGGAACAGAAAAAAAATCAAGGATAAAACATTATAAAAGAAAAAAAGAAATTGCAATGCTTGGACATTCTCTTGAAAATTCCATCAGATGTCGATTGAGTGCTTCAGCAAATTAAAAGTCTATTTGAGCTGTATAATCCTTTTTTAAACTAAATAATATAGTAGCTGATTTAGCTTCAATTTTAAGAACATATGGCAAATATATAATAGACAAGTTGTGAAAGGTTTGGGTGTGAGCGCAGACGCGCTCTATAATCGGCTGCGTGCAGGTAACACATGACAGACGTCAGCTGTATCCCCGTATGTAAATGTGTGTGTATGAGAATTTGTGTGTGTTTGTATTTGCGTGTTGCCACACAGGTATACAATTGCCTACCTTTCCTTGAGTCATTCTTCCCCCTCTCTCTGTCTGTGTCGTTATTAATTTTACTTTCCACTCGAGTGCTCGACAAAGCATTTGCCATGGCTTGTTTTCATTTTGAGCCTCGGTTTAATGAGCCGCATGCAACATTTATTTAATAACTTTTCCACGCATAATTCGGCACGAGTTTCACGCAGTTTTTACGAGTGTGCACTAAAAAATCGTGGTCATTAAGCACAATGCGAATTTAAATGGAGCTCGCTGTGGGGCGTTATTTGCGGGGTCAGCCGCATAAATTCCGAATTATTAGCGCACATTAAAAATGCACAATTTGCATGCATAATATATGCAAAGTGGAGATGCAATAAATTTAAATTAAAATACCAAAAACAGCAGGGGAACGCAAAAGAGAGATAGGGCCAGGTGAATCGACGGTCTGTTGTAAATTTTGCGCCAAATAAAAATGCTAACAAAAAGAACTGAAAGAAAATTAAAATAAATTTGTTAGCATTTTAAATCAATTGTAATTGTGTTTTTTGCAACCCAAACGGAGTTAATTAATTGTAGCTTTTGAAATAATAGCGAATGAATGTCAATACCGCAGTATTCAATTAGTCAGCTCTGTGAGTACCCAAAAAAAAGGAACGTTCTTCCAATTGTTCATTGATTAATTGCTTCCACTTTAATCTTTTCACAATTGCGAGAAATGTCATTGAATGATTTAATGCCATCGATCCAGTGGGCAGCAAAAAAATTGGCCACGCCCCCCGAACAACATATATACAGTCACACAGACACCTGAGCACTCCCTAGCCACCAGTGGCAACCTTGCGAAAATTGCACAATACGGGAACATCATGAACATCAAGGCCTTACGTGTCAATTTATTATAACTTATTCAAGGCCAGCATTTTGGGTATCTGCGTGAAAAGTGGCATAAAATATAAACGCTGACCTGGCCAAAAGCAGCAAATCGAATCAAGCGCACTTTCAGCTACTGCTTCCGAATAAAGCCAACTAGGTCAGCTCTTACATGCTGCGAGTGGTTTACCTTAACCATTTACTAACTTGCTTCCCTCCTCACAGGGTATTACAAGGTCGCACCACACCCCGCCTTCTCTGTATTGCACAGGCAGCTCTAGTCGCAGCAAGACACGCACAGAAGTTACGCTTCAAGTTTATTAGCTCAGGCGTGTGGTTCAGTGGGTGCCCGAAAATTCCACTTCACAATTTGTGGGCTCAATCAGGGACAGATCGATCGATTTTTTCGAGGGGGGCCCGACAAGTTAATTGCTTTGCAAAAAGTTATGGCCAAGCAACAAAAAGGGGCGTGGTCAAAACTGTCAAAGAGTTCTGCAGAACACAAGTTTGCTGTGTCACTTATTAACAAGTAAGAAAGCTACATTCGAGTGTGCTCGACTGTAATATACCCGCTACCCAGCTGCTCGTACATCATTTGTTTGCGGAACAAAAAAAAAACGGCTACAATCATATTTTGACCGTAAAAGGCTATGGACTTACAATATTTATGCAAAGTCAAAATATAAAATAAAAAAAAAAAGATTTTTGCACACATTTAATTTTTGATGCGGGCGAGACTCGAACCCGTAAATGCATAATAGTACTGTTCGTTTTGCAGTGAACAACTTAACCCATTTCACCACCGTACACGCACACACGATTCGGCACAATGCTGCAAGCAGCGCTGCTTACAGCTATGGAAAACGTTAAGCTGAATAACTTCTGTGTTTATTATCCGATTGTTACCAAATTTTTCAGATCATCTGGCTAGCCATAGTTATCATGTAAACCGAAAATGAACAATATGGCATCAAAATTGCGCTTGTAATCAATGTTTTTTCGATTTAAAGGGGCGGAAGGGGGCGTGGCCAAAATCCAAAATAAACTTGATCAGCGTGCAGTAATAACACATACTGTCACAAAATTTTGGTAGCCCTAGCTCTTATAATAGCTGAGATCTAGATTTCCACACGGACAGACAGACGGACAGACAGACAGACAGACGGACAGACGGACAGACGGACAGACGGACAGACGGACAGACGGACAGACAGACAGACAGACGGACAGACGGACAGGGCTATATCGACTCGGCTGTTGATCCTGAGCCAGAATATATATACTTTATGGGGTCGGAGGTGTCTCCTTCTGCCTGTTACATACATTTTCGGTTTGAACAAAGTTATAATACGAGGGTCGTTTGATAAGTCCGTGACTTTTTGAATAAAAGAAGCGTTTAAGCGTCAAAGAAGCGTTTTATTTCTCAACATAATCTCCTTTTAGCTCTATACATTTAGTCCAGCGTTTTTCCAATTTTTTTATTCCTTCCAAATAATAGGTTTTCTCAAGGCCCTCAAAATAGTCGTTTGTTTCTGTGATGACCTCTTCATTTGACCCGAATCTCTTACCGCCGAGCCATTTCTTCATGTTTGGAAACAAAAAATAGTCACAGGGGGCTAAATCTGGAGAATATGCTGGATGGGGTAGCAGTTCGTAGCCCAATTTATGAAATTTTGCCATGCTGACTACACACGTGTGCACCCGTGCATTGTCCTGATGGAACAGCACTTTTTTTTCGCCAAATGCGGTCGTTTCTGCTTCAAATCAATATCGAATCTGTCCAAAAGCTCTGAATAATATTCGCCGGTGATCGTTTTACCCTTTTCAAGGTAATCGATGTGAATGATACCTTGTGCATCCCAAAAAACTGTGGCCATGACCTTGTTGGCCGACAGACCCACCTTGGCCTTCTTTGGTGCACGTTCACCCGGAGAAACCCACTGTCTTGATTGTTCTTTGGTCTCTGGTGTGGTGTGGTGGATCCATGTTTCGTCTACGGTAACGAAACGGCGCAAAAATTCGTTTGGATTGCGGTTGAACATCGCCAAACACTCCTTTGAAATGGTCACACGGTTGCGCTTATGGTCGTGTGTGAGCAATCGCGGCACCCATCGCGCGGAAAGCTTTTTCATGTCCAAATATTCATGTAAAATGTGATGTACCCGTTCAGTTGAGATGCCTACAGCCTCAGCTACCTCACGCACTTTCATTCTCCGATCATCCAATATCATTCCATGGATTTTGTCGACGATTTCTGGCATGACGACCTCTTTTGGGCGACCTGAACGTTCGGCATCACTTGTACTGGTACGACCACAACGGAACTCAGTAAACCATTTCTTAACCATTGAAATTGATGGTGCAGAGTCCCCATAATATTTATCAAGTCTTTCCTTGGTTTCGGTGATGGATTTTTTACGCAAAAAATAATGCTTAATTAGCACACGAAATTCACTTTTTTCCATTTTCGTTAAAATTCACGAGATCGTCTGCTTTCAATGCCTATAAAACGCAAACCAAAAAACGCAGCTTTCTCAAAATTTTACAGTCAGCTGTTAATCGATAACTGCTGACAGGAGCAGTGTTGTATTTAGAGCAGGTGCGCGGCAAATACAAAAAGTCACGGTCTTATCAAACGACCCTCGTACCCTTCTACTCTATGAGTAGCGGGTATAAAAATGGTACGATACGCGCTTCAACAACGCATTGAAATTCTCAAAATTCACTATAAATATGGTGAAACTTTGGCAGAGTCGGTTCGTAAAACGAAAAGATTTTTCGGTCGTCGTGAAGCACCTTCTCGGACCGCAATACAGAAATTGGTGGGAAAATTCGAACTGTTGGGACAAGTTAGTGATGTGAAGAATAAAGAAAACCCAGGTTTGTTTATTCCTCGTCGTTCTTTGAAATTAGGCATTCCACAAACATCATTACACCATAATTTGCATAAAGACTTGGGTCTTAAGGCTTGTGAAGTTCAGTTAACACAAGAACTCAAACCGGGCGATCATCAACAACGTCGTGCCTTTGCTGATTGAGTCGTTGAAATGCATGAAAATGATCCGGAATTCCATCGAAAAATCATCTTGATATATGAGGCCCATTTCCACATCGGAGGCTACGTCAACAAGCAAAACTGTCGCATCTGGGGCTCGGAAAACCCAAGAGTTATTGTTGAAAAGCCTCTCTATCCTCAACGCGTTACTGTTTGGTGCGGTTTATGGTCCGGCGGGGTTATTGGACCTTACTTTTTCAAAAATGAGACTGGAGCGACAGTTACGGTCAATGGATTGCGCTATCGAGAGATGATTAATGATTTTTTATGGCCGGAATTGGATGGTATTGATCTGCACAACGTTTACTTTCAACAAAACGGCGCTACGTGCCACACAAGCAATGATACCATCGCTCTTTTACGGGAAAAGTTTCCGGACCGTGTTATCTCTCGAAGAGGTGATCACAATTGGCCACCGAGATCTTGTGATTTAACACCTTGCGACTTCTTCCTTTGGGGCCACGTGAAAGATAAGGTCTATGCCAACAGCCCAGCGTCGATTCTAGACCTCAAAGATGGAAATCGTGACGCTATCGAGGACATAGGGCAGCCACTTTGCGATTTGGCTATGGGTAATTTCATGAAAAGGATATGGATCTGTAAGCGTGGTCGTAGTGGCCATTTGGCTGATGCTGTGTTCCATTATTAATGGCATACCTTTCTCTTCCTAATGAAATAAACATCCGATCATTTATCTCAAAAAATGCTATTTTTATTTGAATATCAAAATAACACCACTTATTGGAAAACCCTTTACTTTATATATATCTACTTTACTTTCTACTTTCCTTTTTTCAAATGCCCATTGCGCAACACTTTAAGACTTTCTTTCTCGCTCTTTGCTTAATTGCAGCTAGGGCCGCAACAAAAATCCAAGCCGTCTTTCGTGGCCACAAAGTGAGAGAAACCATGAAAAAGTCGGAAACCAAAACTGCAACCAACAATGGCGCCTCTAACTCCGTCGCCGCCAATGCTGCCGCTGCCGCAGCTGCTGCTGCTGCTGCTCAGGCAACTTCGTCATCGGTGGAGCCCACCAAGGCGGAACTGGAGGCTGAATTCGATCCGAACGACAAAGGTAAGTGACAGTTGAGCCAGCAGAGTTAAGCTACACAAGACTGGACAGCAAATATTTGATTTGGCCATGTTGCAGCTTTGTAATATGAGTCAGGAAGGGATGTGCAAGGGAAAGCGGGAAAGCGAGAGAGGGAGAGTGGGAGATGGTCGTTGAAGTACTAAAATTGATTTCGTAAAGTGCGTCACATGACAGCTGCAAGTAATCTTTCAGATTACTCTGCAGGTATTGGACAAAGAGGGGATATTAGGAAATTTTAAGAAAAAAACAAGTAAGAAGAGCTGCAGTCAAGCGCGCCCAAACGTAAGATACCATTAGACCAACTTAGTAGCTGCACTAACAAGCACTAACTTGCTGCAATGACGCGGGCAGCGAAGCTATGGAAAACGTTTTCTTGAATTACTTCTGTGTTTATTATCCGATCGCATAATTGTAATATGGGGATTAGGTGCATATTATCAACATATTTATGGGTACCAAAGCTGAAAGCGGTAACTTATGGTTACTTACTATGGTTACTTACTTACTAATATTCGTGGGTGGTGGGCGTGACACCTCGAATTTGAAATAATCTTGATCTGCGTATGGTATAAAGGAATCATCATGTCGAATTTGGTGTCTCTACCTTTTATAATAACTGAGATCCTAACGTTCATATAGACAGACGGACATGGCTCAATCGACTCTGCTAGTGATCCTGAGCAAGAATATTTATAGTTTATGGGGTCTGCCACGTCTTATTATGCCTGTTACACACTTTTGCACAAACTTAGTATACCATTTTTGAGAATTTTCAATGGTTAAAGTGTTCAAAAGAAGTAGTAAGACTGAAATTCCTCAAAGATTATATAGATTATGTTTCTCTCTCACTCTCTCTACTTTGTGATTTCAGCCATTATAGACTTAAGAGCTATCAAATTTGGCAGAGAATAAATATAACGCCTTAAGCATAAAGCATATTAAACTGTAAAGCCATCTACAGGACTTCCCAGTTTGAAGTTGTAACCTTATATTTCAGCCAACATATGTATTTTTGTTTATAGCAAAGCACTTTTCACTCGGAATGTTTTGGCAGCCTTAATAAATCTTAGTTAAAAATTAAATTAAAATAAAAAAATTATTAGGGAAACAAATTTCCATTGAAGCACAGACAAAGGGAAGACTTTCCCTTACTAATGCTGGTATATGTATATACAAGAAAGCAATAATCGTTACTTACTTCATGCTAGAAGCGATGTGCAGGGTATCTCACGGTCGAGAACAGTTTTTTAATCATTTTTTTCCGTTCTGTCACATGCACTCAAGTCGTGAGTTCTTTTAGGCCTTCATATGGTCATCATTAGCCGAAATTGTGACACAGATGCGAGTGCTTTGACTAAGTGGTATCTTGTTAGTCTACCGGGTCATCGTGGGATCATTAATCATGCCTGCACTTGCCGAAAAGCGTGTGCACATGGCCCAGTCCCCTCCGTCCCACTTGTCCCTCCTCGACGACACCCTTGGCTTGACTTGAGCTGCTGCTTCCCATTTCACCTTTCCCCATCCCTTCCCCTTCTCCTTCTTCATTTCCAGTTCAAACTGAAAGCTAGAGTTACAGTTTGCAACAACTTAGCGAGTGTAATGAAAACTTTCACGTTTACCGTAACGCAATAAATTTTTAAGTGTAAGAAAAATTTGTCACTCGACAACAACAAGAAGGAAAAGTTAAGGCAGCTTTAAGGCAGGTAATGCTTCCCCTTATGCCCCTTCCTCCTTAACTGCTCTGCCAGCTCCACTGTGTGCTTAATCGTGGCCCTGACAGATTCCCAACGCGCATAAATAATGTGAACAACTTCAGGCTTCTTCCTGTGACCAGGGCCGGAGTTGCTGCGCTTAATCCTATTAAGCGGCAAAAGCCACTGACAATTTTAGACATAATTTGCAAGAGTTGCCTCCCCTGTCTTCTCTCTTCAGACTGTCAGAGTGTCAGCGTGGCCGCGGTACAAGCTGCTCTGGCAGGCGACTCATTAAAAACTTAGCAGCTGTCATCAGAAGGCGCATAAGCAACGAGGACAACGTCATAACCGAAGCCCCTCCTCCCCACTATCTGGGCTTAATTATGCTGCTCGCAGCTCGTCGTACCTTGTAGCCCCCTTGGCGCCCACACACATACATAACATACATGACAATGGGCGGCAAAGGCTAATTAGGCGTGGTTCAAGAGTCAAAGCGAGTAAAAACGCATGAAAGGCGTTTTTACTTGCGGTATCCAACTCAATTGCAGCAAAATAAGCGGAACAGGCAGAATAGGAACATACACATACACAGAGACCGAGACAGAGAAGGTCGAGTAGCTAGTCGAGTGTGTGTGTGTGTGTGTGTGTTCCACTTAGCGTTGTCAACATTGCGTGCTACCTTGACAGCTTCGTTAAGTTGCCCCCTTCTCTACATGAATTATTGTAAAAACCGAATAACTGGATTATTATTTCAACTGAATAATCGATAAATTGTGAAGTAAGAGAGGTATGTGACTTACGCATTAGACTTATTTATGCTTTTGGATTAGTTTCGAAACGACATTGAAGACCCAAGACTTCTTTAGCTTTAAAGAGTTGCTAGTGCTACATATGTATACCTTGACTGCAAGAGGGGATTGTAAGTACTTAAATCTCACATTTTTTTAAATTTAATTTCTTTATTTATTTATTAATATTTTATAGTAGTAGTATTCAACCTCCCTTAACAGTGTATTATATGCAATTTAATGTATTACAAATTTAATAAAGTATTAAATTAAATTACAATTAAAGCATAATTTAAAATTTTTGTTTAATACTTTTCTTTAGTTTTTTTTATATTAAATTTCTAATTTAAAGCTGGGAAAACCCCAAATAACCGATGTTGAATTGTATTGCAAACCTTACGTTTTCAATATTTTATACTTCAAACACATTAAACTGTAAATGAAACAAAATCGGCTCTACAATCTCTAAGCTCCGTTGATATCATCGGTATTTCAACAGCTTTTTCCCATCGTTTATTCTGCTGAAAATGCTTGGAATTTGGCTTGGAATTTTGCCAGCTTAAACTCTTGCAACTTCTCACATATTTCTCAACTCAACAATCAAATTTAATCGCATTGCAGTGTATAATAATTTTACACCTGATTCACGCTAGCACACACACGCACACATATAAACAAGTACACGTGAGCTTGCGACGAGAGAGAGAACTTCATCATTATTTACAAGTGTCAATCGGAACAGCAACAGAAACAACACAGAACGAGCCAGCAGCAGCAGCTGCTGTTAGCCTAGTTAAAAATATGCAGGCAACATATTGCACAATTTTAACAACGATAACAAAGAACAACAAGCACAGCAAGCAAAACAACAACAACAACAGGAAAAACAACAACATGGAGAGAAACTGCAAGGCAAGCGAAAATAATATAGCCAGTGCCGGGCTTAAAGCGTGCACAACACCCCTTTTTGGCATACCATATGCAAATGAGCTCAGATACCAACACAGAGATACGAACGCACACACAGACGTCACACACACACACACACACACTTACAGGTAGACAGGATAAAAATCGAAAGCCAAAGGATTTCTATGGCATACTTTCTTGCTTTCGGGTTTTCGTTTGTTTTGACTGCCTGAAATTTCGAGCATTTGCTTTGTGCATAAAGACACAGGCTAAATGAGAAGGCACACACACACACACACAGACTCACTTTCTTTCTCTCCCGCACTCAAACGCATATAGCTTAGTCGCTTGCCCTAATGCCGGGTCGAAGGTTGCCCGAGTTGTCTGGCAATTTGTTTTGCGGCCGGGCCAATTGCAATTCTGGCCTCATTTTGCTTGCATAATCATTGCTCACTAATTGTCATTGCTGTTGCTGTTGCTGTTGCTGTTGCTGTTGCTGTTGCTGTTGTTGTTTTGTTGTTGTTGTTGTTGTAATTGTTGTTTACTGCAGACAAAGTTTTGTCATCGACACCAGATCGCCAGCTAGTCCACGCTGCGTATGCGTAACCGAAGTTGCCGTTGCAATAACTTGCAAACATTGAAGCGTTCTGAATTCCATATGCGTATCTACGTATGTGGGTGTGTCTGTGTGTGTGTGTGTGTTTCTGTATATTATATATTATATTATATACTATATTATAGCCAATTAGTCATTAATTGGCTGGCCTTAGCAAACAGCTTGCCAAGGTAATTGGGCGATAGTTAACGTTTATTTACTGGTAAGCTGGCTGAAATTGAGCTGAAAGTTATTAAGAATTTACGATGCTAATTTATGGTAAAAGTCTATGAATATTGCAAATATAGTTGCAGTTAATTGAGGCGGAGAATGTTGTAGGGGGCTGAAGAATATTCTACTTAATTCTGCAATTACAAGATTATGAAATAATTGTGATGAATGTAAATCACATTGGGGCTATAATTTTAAATTAGAAAATATTTAAGAATAAAATTAACAAGTAAGAAGAAAATATTTAAGAATAAACTTAACAAGTAAGAACGGCTACAGTCAAGTGTTGACTGTATAAGACCATGGATTTTTAAAGATTATGAAAAAATTCAGATTCAGAAAACTGTTATTAAACGCGTTTTTCAAAGAAAAATAATAAACAAAACATATACTTTTCAGTTAGACGCCAAACAACACTGCTTTCCTGCTTGCAGTGGGCGCAATGCAAATCTAAATGAAACGTTGAATAACTTTTATGTTCATTATCCGATCTGAACCAAATTCCAAATCAGCGATCGTTTAGCTGGTGATAGTTATCATATAAACGAAAACTGAATACTATAGGTTTATTATTGCGCTTGCTATACGGTTTATCGATTTGCGGGGCGGAAGTAGGCGTGGCCCAAATTTTAATAAGAATTTTACAGCGTATGACGCACATGAGTGTTGTTACCAAATTTGGCGGCTCTAGCTTTTTTAGTTTCTGTGATATAGGCGTCCATACAGACGGACAGACGGACAGACAGACATGGCTTAATCGACTCGGCTAGTGAACCTGAGCAAGATTATACTTTATGGGGTCGCAGATGCCTCCTTCTGCCTGTTACGCACATTTCGACCCTGCACAAAAGACCATGTATTTTTTAAAATCCATGGTCTAAAAATGATTATATTAATCCCAAAACAAATCGCATTAATGAAACTGGCCTTTGTGGCGCATAGGAGGGAGTCAGATAATCATGTAGCGTGCCGCATGCCGCACGAAACGCAGATAACGCAGATAATTAATGAATGTAGTGAATGTGGACTACGAATTTTTAGATACACGGCGTATTGTCGCCTCCTTCCCCATCTCCTCCCCCCGCCGGATGTTGACTGTAACGGCGGCAGCAACAACATTTGCGATAAAGCAGGCACAACGCGGCTTTTAATTGGATTTTGGGCTTTAAGCGCGATTGTAATTTCATTTACACCACGGCAACAAGAACAACAACAGCAACAACTACACTAACAACAACAGTAGCAACAACAATAGCAACACGAGCTGGCAACCGCAGTTCGAGACAGTTAAGTACAATGTTCGGCAAGTTGTTGTTGCTGCTGCCGCCGTCACTTGTTCACAGCTGCGCCACAGGCAGCTAAAACAAAAGGTGGATCCGAAAAACACGCGCAGTAATGCGGCGAATAAAGACAACAACAAAAAGTGAGCCAAGGAAAAGCACAAAACGAAGAACAGCGTAAAAATGAACAGAAAAAACATTTCGGACCCTGAATTAGCGCTTTTTGCAGCGCACGCCCTCGCACACACACCTGCATACATGAGGACATGCTTAGAAAGCTTGTTGACCATGCAAGAGGGCGCAGACCAGCAGTCATAGGAGGTGATCTCAATGCCTGGGCCACTGAATGGGGCAGCCGGACTTCCAATACAAGAGGACGCGCAGTGATTGAGGCCATGAATTTGATAGACCTCGTATTACTAAACGACGGCCTCAAGCCAACCTTTAATAACGACAGAGGCTCGTCTTGCATCGATGTCACCTTTGTCAGCAGTGTTCTAGTGGCCAACGCGGAGATGGGCACTAGGGCCAGTATGGAACACCAAAAAACTGGATAAGGATATGTTGGCCTACCAGATTGAATCCATGGAGACCACAAATGGACACGCGGAGACCAAGGTGGCATCGCTTATGAGCATGCTCAAAGCAACATGCGACGCAGTGATGCCGAGAAAAACAAATGCGAAACGCAAGCCCCCTGTTTACTGGTGAAGTGCCTCTCTACACCAGCTCCGTACGGACTGCCTAAGGGCGAGAAGACAAGCGCAGCGATCCAGAGGACGACCGCACCACGTCCAATGCACGGAAGCATACAAAGCGAAGCGAGCCGAGCTCAAAAACAGCATATCTGCAGCAAAGGCAAATGCATTTAAGGACCTGCTTGCAAGCGTTGACGAAGACCCCTGGGGTATTGCCTACCCAAAAGTCCGGAAAAAACTTAATGTCGCTGGTGGAAGTACCCCTCAGTACCCAGCCGCACTGGCCAGCATCGTGTCGGAGCTATTCCCAAGCCAAGACACGTTATGGCAACCCGCTCTACAAGCCCCCGCCTCCGATTTTCCGTGTATCACAGCATGCGAAGTCGTCGAAGCAGCGAAGAGGATCAAGCCGAACAAAGCTCCCGGCATTGATGGTATTCCTGGGCTAATTGTTAAGGCCGCTGCCACCGCAAGACCCGAGGTCTTCAGGAAGGCTTTTCAACAATGTCTTCTGGACGGAGTCTTCCCCAAGCGGTGGAAGACAATGAAACTTGTCCTTCTGCCAAAAGGCAAGGGGCCTGCAAACGCAGCAGGCAGCTACCGCCCCTTATGCCTCCTGGACATTGTGGGCAAACTGCGCACATTCTAGACACACGCATAGAAGCCATCTCCGAGAGCCCCACAGGCCTTTAATGCCAACAGTATGGCTTCCGTAAAGGGAAGAGCACGCTCGATGCCCTGACAGCCGTAACTGAAGTAGCGAAGAACGCACTTGACGGCGACCGATGGTTAGGCGGCAGTAAAAAGTACTGTGCCATCATCACGCTCGACGTGAAGAACGCGTTTAATTCAGCGAGATGGCCCAATATCCTCGGCGCAATGCGTAACATGGGCATACCCGATTATCTCCGAAGCGTAGTTGGCAACTACTTCAGGGAACGCACGCTGTTGTATGTTACTGAAGCTGGTCCAAGATGCCACCAAGTCTCTGCAGGTGTTCCACAAGGGTCGGTACTTGGACCGATCTTGTGGAACATCATGTATGATGGGATCGTGGGGATTAGCAAGCCCCGAGGCGTGGAGCTAAACTGCTTCGCCGACGACGTTGCGGTAACAGCGGTGGCCAAGACAATACCGGAGGTCCAGGACATCAGTAATGTGGCGATCAGGGCGATCACCGATTGGCTTGAGAAACTCGGCCCAAAAGACGGAATTAGTTCTGATGAGCAGCAGAAAGAGAATCGAAAGCATGCAGGTCGAAGTGAAGGGAGAAATAATCACTTCAGCAGGAGCGTTGAAGTACTTGGGAGTCCTAATAGACCGTAGGCTCTCCTTTAAGGACCACGCAACGTATGCCAGCAGAAAAGCGGCAATGACAGCTGCAGCGCTGGCAAGAATTATGCCCAACGTGGGAGGACCCAGATTGCCGGCAAGGACTCTGCTTGCGGCGGTTACTAAGGTAACGCTGCTTTACGCTGCCCCCATCTGGAGCTGTGTTACAAGCAAAGTAACCTGGCTAGTGCGCGGGCAGTATCACGGACAATGGCACTGAGACTAATAAGAGGCTTTTCAACCGTTTCGGATAACGCAGCGCATGCTCTTTCAGGCATTATACCCATTGACCTGGAGATAAAGGGCCAATATCTAGCGCGAGAAGGTGTTAACCAAACAGAGATTATCGAGTGGATTCGTGGAGTCTGGCAGACTAGGTGGCAAGAGTCGCAACGTGGGCGATGGACGTACCAGCTTATCCCTGACCTATCCAAATGGGCAGAGTGTGAGCACAAAGAGGTGGACTACCACATGACCCAGTTCCTAACGGACCATGGTTGTTTCCGAGGGTACCTGTTTAGGTTCCACCATGTGGATACAGCGCAATGCCTCTTTTGCATAAACGCGGTGGAAACAGCAGAGCACATCCTCCTGCACTGCTCCAGGTTCGCTGTGGAGAAGGTCCAACTGGAGTCGCTCGGTGGTGCACCTCTCAGCCCAAGAGGCCTGATTGTCGCTATGTTGGCGAACAAAGACGTTTGGGATGGGGCTCACGAAATCATAGTCCGCATGATGAAGCGTGTCCGCAAGGACGAGATGGCGAATAGAAATGGCGGATGAGGTGACTAAAGAGTCAAGGAAGGAGCGCCATGCAACAGCACAGCGCATAAGGAGAGGGAGTGCGATTTAGCATCACATCCTGCTCACCGATGAAATACTTTGACTGGCAGTCCCGGTGAGCATGTCAAGGACAGGAGAAGGGGCGGAGGTTTTTGTTTAGTACGTAGGCATAACTCTACTTGGAGGGTTATGAATCGTGCATGCCATCTACGGTCGCTAGATGGTATCTTTAGAAGATTTCATTTTCCTGCCGTATGTACAATAAAAAAAAATAAAAAAAAACACACCTGCATACCTGCCCACACGCACACTCACCTGGGACTCCGGTGCGCCCCAAAGTAGGCAACAGCAAAGTAAAAGTTGCCATTGCCGCAGGCCGAGCGAGAGCAAAAAACAGAGGACTCTAATTTATAATAGACATTGTTCAAAGAGTGCCATAGCTTATCTGTGTAAGTGTGTATGTGTGTCTGGGGAGGGTGTAGAGGGAGGAGGGGCTTGGGTTTAGCTGCCACCCGACTTGGTATTTATTTAGTCGCCATTTAGGCAGCGTTCTTTGAATTGTCTTGTTGCCTTGCCCTGCCCTGGCGACCGCATTTTAAATATTTTAGCAATTTTGCACCTCTTACGCAGTGAGGGTGTGTGTAAAGGTGTGTGTGTGTGAGGGTGCCACAACACCTATACCAACGAGTTTATTGTTGTTGTTTTGAAAATTTCACTTTGTAAATATTTTATTACCGTTTCAATACTTAATGCTCGCATTCTCAATTTACCCCCAAAGGCAGCAAATGTGAACTGGATCTGGGTCTGTGTTTACCTACCCCTTATCCCTTATACCGTTATCTTTGGCATAGCTTCAGTAAGCCCCTAAGTCATTAACTGAGCGCTTAGATTAATCGCTTACGTTCTAAGCAGATTAATGAATTTATTGTGATATGCGAACTTTCGGGATTAGGTGCAATTCGTTTAGGCTCTGCTGCATAATTTATGTGGACAGTTTAATTAATGCATATATCAATGAGTTAATTAATGTTAAACACATTTTAATAAATATTTGTCATAAAGTTTTATTCAACATATTTTTCTCTGTCATCGCATATTTTTTAATATTTTTTTAATGTCGAGCTTAAGGAATGCAAAATTAAATGTACAAATTTAATTTATAAATAAATTGACTATGCGAATAAATAAATAATTAATAAATAATGATACATATATTAAATAAAAGTTAAAATTAAAAAAGTAAAATTAAAAATTAAAATTAATAATAAATTAATTAATTAATAATAAATTAATAATTGTAAAATAAATTAAATAATTTACAAAAAAAGCTAATTACTTGAATGAACATAAAAATTCAAATAAATTAAAAATTCACAGATACTAAATTTTATTTATAACATTTGGAAATAAAAAACAAGTAAGTAAGTGTTGACTGTATAAGACAGATTGAGTTAAACGCCAAGCAGTCCAAGCAGTTGGAAAAGAGCACTGCTGGGAAAAAACACTGCTTGCTTGCTTGCAGTGGGCGCAGTGCAAATCTATATGAATCGTTAAATAACTTTTATGTTCATTATCCGATCGGTACCAAATTTTCAGCGATCGTTTAGGTAGTAATAGTTATCACACACACCAAAACTGAATACTGTAGCTCTATTATTGCGCTTGTTATACGGTTTATCGATTTGCGGGGGCGGAAGTAGGCGTGGACCAAATTTAAATTAAAAATTTACAGCGTATAACGCACTTGAGTGTTATCATTAAATTTGGTGGATCTTGCTTTTTAAGTTTTTGAGATATGAGCGTTCGTACAGACGGACAGACGGGCGTGGCTTAATCGACTCGGCTAATGATTCTGTGTCGAGGTTCGAGTAATTGTGTGCAAAAATGTATTTTTTTTTTTAGATTTTGACTTTTACGGTCAAAATATAATTGTAGCCATTTTTTTGTTCCGCAAATAAATGATGTAAGAGCAGCTGGGTAGCGGGTATATTACAGTCGAGCATACTCGACTGTAGCTTTCTTACTTGTTTATTTTAGGTTTTGACTTTGCATAAATATTATAAGTCCATAGCCTTTTACGGTCAAAATATGATTGTAGCCGTTTTTTTTGCTTCGCAAATAAATGATGTACGAGCAGCTGGGTAGCGGGTATATTACAGTCGAGCACACTCGACTGTAGCTTTCTTACTTGTTTTTAATTTTTAATTAACTTTAAATCAAAACTTTATATTAAATATTGAAAGTTTCAATTTAAATAAATTTAAAACAACCTAATGCTGCGTCTAACTTAAAGCGCCGTCGATTTTCAATTAGTTTACCCAGCCAAAGCAACATTTCACATGCCACATGCCTCATGCCCCATGCCACATGACATGTAGCCGACGTGGTCGTAACCTCTTTTCCCGGACCATAAGCAGCTTTTATGCTCGGCTTTATATTAATTAAAGTTTTTGTTTGATTTGTGCGTGTGTGTGTGTGCCCGTCTCCTTGTATGTGGTTAAATACGCACACAGTGGGACAAATAACTAATGGGGTAGGGAGGGTGGCCTCCAGGCCGACATTAGTTGGTCGGCTTAAGCGCGATTACCACAAGGGAATTGAAACGTGTTTCAAGTTTAATTAGCATTATTTATACAACACACACACACATACACAAATTCACGTGCAAATTATCACTTAATCTGGAACGAGGCAGCACTGTCTAGAACCACTAATGCTACATTCATTTTAATAATCAGCAAAACGATGCCAAAACTTGAACCCTACTCGGGTCGAACATTTTAATTGTCCGCTGTGGGAAAGTGCATATGCACAATTATCTACAGCCACGCCTGCTTCTAATGGACAAGAGCTACTCCTATTGCAACTCCTTTGTGCGGCTGCTCAAAGAAGATTTATTTGGCACTTTGATTTTGGTTTCGGGCAAACAACCCAAACGAAGCCTCCGCCTCTGGTTAACCACAAGTATTGTTTTTGGCGGAAATTGAAAAATGGGCTTAGTTTTTGTGTACTTGTGTCTTTGTAGCCACAAGCAGCCCAGCCGAGGGAGTGCTTTGCCTATTGCCAATTGGGGTCACAGCCGCCAAAACTTTGCCCCAAATTGTTCGCGTTCTTAATAAATTCCGCTTGAAATACCCTCGGTAATGAAATGTCCAAAGGAGCATATAGCACTAGCTTAACCTTTATGGGTTTGGCCAAAAATGTTAACTCATGTTGCCCTAGCAGCTCACCTGCCTGGCAACTTGCAGGCCATTTTGTACACTTTTTCGAGGCACTGTAGTAATTTCGAATGCAAAATGAAGTCATTTACTGTGCTTACCATAGTTGTTGAGATTAGCTCAAGTATTGCGCATGTTTTCAGTTTTTAGGATTAACTTAGCGTGCTGCGTTTTTAAGTAGATGTTTCTTATCTAAGAGCTGCTCTTGTAGCTAAAGTGAAAGATACTTCTTTATAAAGGGGGCTCTTTTAAAGGCTATGGGTTGTTTTAAATCTGTTAGATACTTTGATTTAACGAGATACTTCCACACAAAAGACTAAGCTGAAAGGCTCTTGTTAGGATCGTCTATAACTGTAAGATACATTTACATCTGTAAGATACTTTTGGATCTAAAAAAAGATTATTTTGTATCTGTAAGAAGGTTTTGTATCTATAAGGTTTCTGTAGGTGTTATTGCTACCTATTTAGACTTTATATCTGCTTGTTAGAGTATTGAATGTGCGTTATCGCCTTCGCCGACCCATTGCTCTTCCTTTTTGAGAACATTATGTGCTCATTAAGCACGTGTCTGAGCCTCTGCTTGTCATGTATTGTATATGACACAATTACTTAGCACACGTCACAGATTTTTACTCTTGCTAATGGCACCCACAGTAACACTTGCACCCAGACACACATAGGCTCACACACCCGCACACACACACACTGCCTAGTCGGCAATTTCTCGTGTGTCTTTCGTGCACATTTGCATTGTTTTATTTTTAATATAAATTTGTATTGTTTTTGCTGACACTGTTGTTGGTTCTGTTGCTGCTGCTGCGGCGAAATGTGGGTCAAGAGCACAGATGAACACACCACACACACACCTCACACTCTAACACCACGTGAGCAAGGGCAGCTCGTTTCACGGCATTGTTGGTCAGCAAGCACTCTCAATAATGTAAATAATCATCATTAAAGCTATCGAAGGGCAACAGCAGCCGCAGTTGGAGCCACAGCCAGAGTAGCTAAAGAATTTCGTAGCACACACGTCGTATGATTGATTACTTTTACACATACGCCAGAGCATTGATGGAATCTGCTGAAAAAAGTGGTTGAAAGTCATGAAGGTTGTGGCAGGTTAGCAGGGGAGCAGGAAAGTAAAAAAGAGAAATAAAACAAGTAAGAAAGCTACAGTCGAGTGTGCTCGACTGTAATATACCCGCTACCCAGCTGCTCGTACATCATTTATTTGCGGAACAAAAACAAACGGCTACAATCATATTTTGACCGTAAAAGGCTATGGACTTACAATATTAATGCAAAGTCAAAATCTAAAATAAAAAAAAAACATTTTTGCACACATTTAATTTTTGATGCGGGCGAGACTCGAACCCGTAAATGCATAATAGTACTGTTCGTTTTGCAGTGAACAACTTAACCCATTTTACCACCGTACACGCACACACGATTCGGCACAATGCTGCAAGCAGCGCTGCCGGCAGCGCTGCTTACAGCTATGGAAAACGTTAAGCTGAATAACTTCTGTGTTTATTATCCGATTATTACCAAATTTTCAGAGATCATCTGGCCAGCCATAGTTATCATGTAAACCGAAAATGAACAATATGGCATCAAAATTGCGCTTGTAATCAATGTTTTTTCGATTTACGGGGGCGGAAGGGGGCGTGGCCAAAATCCAAAATAAACTTCATGAGCGTGCAAAATTAAAACACATATTGTCACAAAATTTGGTAGTCCTAGCTCTTATAATAGGTGGGATCTAGAGGTTCACACGGACAGACAGACGGACAGACGGACATGGCTATATCGACTCGGCTGTTGATCCTGAGCCAGAATATATATACTTTATGGGGTCGGAGGTGTCTCCTTCTGCCTGTTACATACATTTTCGGTTTAAACAAAGTTATAATACCCTTCTACTCTATGAGTAGCGGGTATGAACATTCGTAATCACTAAGTTAATCAACAGATGCAGAGCAAAGGCAAATCAGCTTATCAAGAATTCCCCAACTGATATGCGAAAGATTTTTCGATGCAATTTACAGACAGTTTGCAATTAAAAATCGTTCGTTTTATTAAGCAAAACCTCAAAAATACAAGTAAGAAAGTCACAATCGAGCGAGCCCGACAGTTAAATATGCTTCGCCCAGTTTCGAAACATGTTATCGCACTTTTAGTTCCAACATCAAACTCTTCATCTATGTTCATACCAAAGCATAAGGCTGAAACTCTTGGGGAAATCATAATTATTGTAATAATCGTAAATTATCAAATTGTGAAGGAGGTGGCCGTGGCCAAAAAAATTTAAAATAAAATAGGGTAAAAAAGCAAGAGAAAAGAAAACATTGAAAGACCTTCATGTATGTTGCACATGCAAATCACAGCTGCAACTGTTCGTGCCGCAGGCACATGCAGAAATCTGTCCAGCAGCTGGCAGCTCGAGTAGCAAACAAACTCAATTTAGCCAAGTTAGCTGACTAAGGCTGTGACAGCACACGCTGCGCACGTGAGCCGGTGAGTTTGAAAACATATGTTCTATGTGTTGGCAGCGACAGCCACGCGACAAATCCTTAACCAAAGCGTAACAGGCTGTGCCCGGCGCGGCCCGAAGATAGAACTGGCCGAAAGTTCGTGAAATCAGTTTGGTCGCAATCGGCAATTTGCCAAACTGGCGAAATGATTAGAAATTCACTTATGCCGACAGGCTGCCTGCTCTGTCTGTCCGTAGGCAGAGTAGCCAGAATAGTGGCCCCATATATAATTTAGCTAGCTAGAAGAGAAGGAGCATCATAAGTAAATATATTCATAGTGGGAGCGAGCGAGTGCGATAGATAGATCGCTTGCCTTTGTTATGCACAGCAAGCGAACTGAGGCTCGGCTCATGCATATTCATGAGGCACACACATGGCTCTTCAGTAGCTGTTGCTGCAGCTGTCACGCCACGCCTCCTTCGCCCTCCTCCGTCTGCCCTGTAAATGTCACAGTGCGAGCTATTTGCACGTATTGTAGTTACTTTAAATATTTCATATAAATAAACATAAATGCAGCCAAGCCGACGTGGCACGTGGCACATAGGCCACGTGACGCCTCACACAGTCACGTTGCACAACTCTCTCTAACTGAGTGTGTGTGTGTGACATTTGCCTGGCCCCGCCGCAATTAGTTGCGGCCAGCTGAACACAGAAAAAAGTGCTAAATTCCACGTGAACGCCTAATTGCGCAACTTCCTGGGGTACGGAGGGGGGGGGGGGGCAGCACTTTCTTCCCTCTCCTCGTTTCCATGCCTCCTGCTGCCAACTGAAATTTATGTTTGCACTTTCTTCTCAAGCTTGACTTTCTCAAATGTAATCAGAGCATTTGAAATGAGAGAATTTTTTCTTAAACATTTGCATAAATACAGAGAGAGAGAAAAGCCAGCAGAGCAGCAGCAGAAAAAAGCGAGAGGAGGTAGGGGGAAATGGATGCAGCTTGTAGCTAAGATGGGCATAGAAATGATTGTAATATAAGTCGGCAAATAAGAAATTCGTATGAATGTTAAATCAGTTTGCTAGCAAAACGGATAGAAATAAATGAATGATTGGGGCAACTGTCAGAGGAAAAATCCTTGACATAAAGTTAAGCAAGAGAAACTGGCAACAAAATGCAAGACCAGAGCCAAGGAGAGTTCAACCAAGCTTGGGGAAATCAGTTTAAAGAGGTAACAGCTAAGAAGGGGTGCCTCTGCTGTTCCCTTGGCTGTAGACACGGGCTCTACAGCAAATAAAAAAAAGGATTATCCTTAAAACAAAACTTTTTGCGTTGAAAACCAATTGCAGCAGCCATGCGCAATTCATATCTAATTAGTAAGGGGGAATCGCTGCAACAATAAGCTCATTAACACGCTCCAGCACCCTGGCACAGACAGGCAGATATACCGTCATCCATCATCATTGGAGCACGTTGCCTCGCACTGACCAATGACTGCGCGCAACTGAGCATTGCAAATGAAGCCTAATTCGCTTGCGGACTACGTGCATCCGATCCGTGCAGCCGCAGCAACTCTACCAACTCTGGCAACTCTCCTTTCTGGGGCGCACACACTGCGTATGCGTAATGTGATTGGCTGTCGCTCGTGTACGCGTATCTTGACAGCCACTAAAGAGCGTTCGGGGAGTAGCTATTTTCGGAGCTACTACCTGTTTTGATTGCGCCTATTTTGGGGCATATTAAAAATTTATGGACAACACAGTCCGTGCTCCCAGCTGGGAAAATGGCAACGCTTAGAATTTTGTAGAAAAAATAAAGCCTGAAATCAAATGGAATTGGAAACGCATAAAATGCAAAAGTGTTATTTTTACTTCAGCTGTCGCAACTGTGTTAAATTCCCCTTCCCATTTTAATGGACAGTTAAGCCTGACAGTGGGAGACTGCATCGCAGGAAGTGGCAGCATGTGGACACCGACTGAGTGAAACTAATTAAAATTGTTTCAGAATTTTTACTGTAAAGTTTTAATTAGCACGCATAGGGGTAAGAAAGGGTGGTAACAGCCTTTAATAGTATACAGTAAGGGGTGAATTAATAAGTAAAGACTTTAAACGTATATAATAGACAAAACTGTTACGGCAACCCAACTGATTGTCTGTATGAACACGCTGATTTTAACTATAACAAGAGCTACAGACATTAAATTTGGTTTACGGATTTCTCTATATTACATAAAGTACATAAAATGTAATTCAAATATTAGGTGCCACGCCCACCTTAGCCGTAAATTGAAGTTATCTTGAAAGGACGTATTTTAATACAGCTTTCACATTAACTAAGCGCAGAGTATTTGACAGTTGATTTCACACGCCGTTAGCTTTCCCTGCTGTGCTCAATTGGGGCGCGAGAAAACACTTGGCCAACTTGCTTAACTTAACAATTACGTCGCTTACTTATTTTTTTGGGGTGTTGGCCAAGTGGCCACTTAGGCGAACTGCAACGACAACTGACAAGTTTTCCCTGTATTTCTCTCTTTCTCTCCCTCTTCCTTTTTCTCCTCTCACGCTTGCTCTATTTCTTTTCGCACACAGAACTGTGCCACGCCGCACTGAAGATTCAATCGACTTTCCGTGGCCACTTAGCGCGCAAACTGGTCAACAAGGATGTGCCCGAGGACGAGGACATTCAGGAGATAACCAAGAAGGTTGCCGAGGAGCTGGACATCGATCTGACCGATCCGGAGCTGAACAAGGCTGCCACCAAGATTCAGGCCTCGTTCCGCGGCCACAAGACCCGCAAAGAGGCCAATCCCGAATAATCGCAGCAATGCACGCCATTTTTGAATTTGTTGGTCTAGGCTGTCCCCATAAAAGGCAGTACGATAAAACCCAAGAAGAGGAGAAAACAATATATAAAAAAAAAATTGGTATCTTAAACATGTGCAAAGCCTTTGGATGCAACCTTTGCACTGTCTGTAAACTTTTTAATGAATACTTTAATTAATTGCAAATAATATTTATAAAGCGACGCAAATTGTCTCGATTATAAAATAAAACACAGTTTATAATTAATTCATTATTTTATAAGCAATACAAAACTTCAATTCCGCTTGAGTTGTTATCATTTTAGAAGATGAACAGTTGAACTATCTCAAATCGAACTAGGAAATTTGAAAGTGAGCAAACTAATTGGAAAATAATTCTAAGGAATGTTCTACGTGTTGAGTGGATAACGAAAACGGAAACGATAAGCAAGTCCGACCAAAGCCAATTATTAGCTAAAATTAAAGAAGAAACAAAATGTAACTGTAGCCTTAATTCCCGTTAAATGTAGCCTTTTTTCGTTTGACAAGCTTGCTTAGAGTCCTTTCTTCCGCTTAATGTAACTGACGTTTAAAAAAACTCTTTATGATTTCAGTTATTTTAAGTAGTTTTTATTTCCCCAAAAACAAAAAAGAAATCAATTTGCAATGAACGTTATGAATACAAGGCACGATGTTCCAATTAAATTTATTGTAGGGCAAACAATGAGGACAAACCCAAAGTAAAGTGCTGAAATTTTTTTCAAAACTCAAGCGGTTTGTCTGGCCAAAGCCAAAAAAAAAAAAAACAAGAAAATAAAAACAAACTAAAAACTAAATTGCAGTCTATTGTTGTACCTACAAGAATATAAAATTAAATATAAAAGAAAATATTTTAAACTGATACTCAATGTTAATATAAAAACAAAATCGAATAAGCCCGCAAGGTGCATTAGGGGTACTCAAGCGACAGCAGCTACGAAACGTCAACAAAAAAAAAAAAAAAAAAAACTTTGAAGCGAGCTTCTAAAACTGAAACATGAACAAGAACTCAAAACTAATCTGGTGGCACAATTTTTCGTTTTTCTACCAAGTGTACTACAAGTTTGTCTACTTGAAAATATATATACATATATATAAATATTATCAAAATAAAATACAATTAAATATATATATTATACGTTCGAGTATTCAACTAAATTTGGCAAAAATAAACACGTTGATCGCAATCGCAGCTAAGAGAATTGTTACCAAAAACCCAAAACGGAAACCAAAAAAAAAAATCTACAAAGAAATGTTTAAAATTCAAATTAATTACTACTAACTAACTAACTAATTGAAGAGCATTAACAATTGTATTAGAGATCAAAGTAAAAATTCTATTACTAAATGGTATAAAAAAGAGAAACCACATTCAAGCGAGATAAATTATAGGGCGTAAGATACAGAAATTTATGAGTAAATGAGAAAGCATAAAGAAAACCCCATATGCATCCAATAACAACTACAAACATCAGCAAAAATAAAAATGTCCCAAGTAAATTTTAATTGAATAATACGAATAAATAAAACTTGACAGAATAAAAAGAATTCTCGAGTTGTTTTTGGTGGGGTTTTTCTTTTTGGGATTCCCGTCTCAGGCTTATTAATCGTTTGAAAATTTCCAAGCTTGACAGTCGAGCAACATTTGCTGCTATTTTAGTGTGGTGCAACCAGACCACCCTCCTCCTCTTCATTCGTTCTCCTCTTCCGACCTGCCCCAGTTTTTAACGATTTTTTGTTTGCTCGCTTGAGATGCCCCGCGGCTTGCTGCAGCCGTCAGTGAAGCGCAAGAGTGGCGTCAATCTTGCTATGCTTCGCTCTTTTTCTTGCTCATTCCCCGTCCACTCTCCACCCTATTCCGAGCCTCTCAAGGTCTTTGCTTGCATTTGACATTTGCATTTAAAGCAGAAATCGGTCGAAAACATTTCGCAAACTGCAGTCAAGTGCTATAAATATATGCACAAGCCAACAGGCTGCCTCTGAGTAGAAGCTTGACAGGCGATGCTGAGGCCCTGGTAATTGTATTGATGGCACAGCGCACACAACTTGACAGAGAGAGTGAGAGAAAGAGAGAGAAAGAGGAGCAGGTGAGCGAGAAACTTATACGACACTTTTGGCAGCGCTGAATGATGACAATGACGTGAGCTACGTCATGATTAAGATGAGGCTGTGGAGAGAGGGGGGGCGGGGCACACGGCACAGGCAATGAGGTTGACAGCAGCGTGAATGCTTGACCTACAAAAGTGAGACGGACACACACACAAACAGCCCCTCCACTTGAGACGTCAAAGCGAGCCTGGCAGAGCTGCTTAACCTCTGACGGTAAGTGTAATCCTTCAAATATTTAAAGAGCAAAGCGAACGTAAAGCGAAGCCGAAGCCGCAGCCGCAGCCGAATCCTTGGGGGGGGGGGGGTGGAGTTGACGGGTGAACATCATTGAAATTGGACAAGTGCCACAAGTGACGCGAAGGTGTGACAGCCAAATTGAACCCTGCCACAGGCGACACAAGCCACGTGGATGAAGTGGATGAAACAGTTTGCATGCCATTGCAGTTGTATGTCGATTTGAGGCTCCACGTATGCCACAAAGTGCTCTGCTCCCTTGCTTTTCGTTGGCATTGGATAAACTTTTGCCTCGCCCGAGTCACAAATATTTCAACGCGGAATTTATGCGCACAGACAGACAGCGAATTGTAAGCTATCTATCTAGCTAGGTAGCTGGCTGGCTCTGCTTCCGGTGTGCAACATGGCATATGCGCAACTTATGAGGCCTTTAAAAACAAAGCGCTTTGTGAGTAGCGCAGCGAGGCAACTAAGTGAGCATCGCATTGATGCGCATTAAGTATTCATGCTGTGACTATGTGTTTCTTCTGTATCCACTTAAATCATTTTAAAGCAAAAGGAAACAAAAGGGAGAAAAAAAAACCAATTGATTCGTTTCACTGACCACAACTTAATGTCAAGAGAGAGTTGTTGCCACAGGCAGACACTCTGTACTTTGTAGGGAACTTAAATGGCATTTTAAAATAAACATATTTTACATTCCTTATAGCACACGTGCCCTGTCACTCACTCTAAGCCTCTGCCACACTCCACATTTATCGCACATTTGCAGCTTGAAAGGACGTCCACTTGCAACTTCCCACTTTCAATTTCTAAAACCACATTGGGGCGTATGGATAAAAGCAGTTGAAATCCGTGCCAAATAAGCAACAGCAATCAAAAGAGCCGCACGCCGGTAGCTGCTGCTGCTGCTTTTCACACTTTTTGTGCAGACGCTTTAACCACAAAATATGCCAACGTGTACGCCCGACAGCCCCACATACTCACACACACACACACATATGTGTATGAGCCTGGTATACCCCATGCGATTGGTGCAGGCTGCAACGTTAAATGGAAACTTTTCAAGCGAATTCTCTCGTTATGGCACTTTCGATCTCTATTAAAGCGAGCTTCGTTCAGCTTTGTTACTCGTCTCTTTCTCTCCCTCTCTTTCTCTCTCTCTCTGTCTGTCAATCTTCCACTCTCTCTACATCTATCTCCCTCTCTTCCTGCTGCCCTGCCGCTTGTCTGTGCTGCGCATTGTCGCAGTTCACTTGATACTCCTCTGCCAGCGGCAACTTGTCGTATACGTAATTTGTTGAGCAGCTGCAAGTAAACAGTGTCAGCCAGTCTCTCCACTTCCCCTACTGCCCCCTTCTCTGTTACACTCGAACAATTCAGCCCGAAGATAAACAATGTTTATATCAAGCAGATATTCAATACATTTCGGGAGCAGAAACAAATCTCTTCACGCTACAATTGAATATTTGCATTATTATTATTATTATATTATTATTTTTGTTTGTTGGGCCATTCTGGCTGTGGCAAATATCGCGTTTGCACCTGCTTGGGTCTTTCGCACCTTCGTTTCGATTCGTTCCACACCTTCGTTTCGGGACAATCTGCTGCCGATTGGGGTCTGCGTTTCTTCAAACAAGCCTTGTTCTTGCAGATTTTGGGCTTCTTGGCGCACATTCCCAAATTTGGCATCCAAATAAACTCGCCCGGACAATCTTTGTTTCCCTTTTCATCCTCGTTGAGCAACTTTTCCGGATCACCACTGGCAATCTGACGAAATTTGACGCACACATTTTTATCCTTCAGCCAGAATTGACCGACTGAGCATGGAAAAAAATGCAATGAAATGTTCTAGGGGGTCAGCTTGGTCAGCTAGGCTACTTACATGGACACTTTAGAAAGGCCTGCACAAAGGTGCTGAGCAGAAAAGGAGACAGGAATATAACGTGTAGCTGCATTTCAAAGTAGTGAAATGAGAATGGGAAATTCTGTGGGTATTTTCTTCAAGTTACTGAGCTTATCTAATGAGTTTAGTTGCCTTAAAATTTTGTTCAAAATAGGCAAATCAATTCGTGCTGCTTGGCTTGACTTTACGCCAAGGCGAGACATAAAAATAGTATACCAAAATAGAACGAGTAGAGCTCTCTGTGTGCTGTTCCTGGCAGGTTTCCAATGTGGCATGAGGATTCTCCGACACAAGCATTTAGACAGCGCGAAACTGGCAGTAAATTTGGTTTTATTCTAGCTACCAATAATTAACACTCTACTGGCTTTAGTGGTTATCAATGTAATTATCATAAAGCAAATTTGCATAAATTGAAATTGTTGCATATACGTGACGTGGTTCTCTTTTTGTGTTAATTTTCATTTCGATTTTTATTGATATTTATTATTTATGCTAAAGTGCGCAATTTAAACAATCGTTCGTGTAGTCTTCTTTTTTTATGTCTGTCCTTTTTCGGTAATGAACAGAAAAGACCTTAATGTTTTAAACTTTTTCCTCCATCAATTTCAAGCTAAAACTTGTCCGCCGACACAAATGCGTCATTGATTTTCAAAAGAAACTCCTTGGTATTTCAAACAACTCCCTCCTGGCTTATTAGGATTCTTGTGAGTGAAAAAACTTGATGTCTTAGCTTGACCCTTGCTGCTTTACAAATTTCTCTCGAAATGCCTGAAAATCTTTGTTAAAGGCCCAAATGGCTGCCCTAAAGACGCCATTTGTAGCGAGCATATTGAACACTTTATTGTCGCCAGACAAAAGATTAGCCGCAAGGATACAAAACAGAAAAATTTCTCTCGACACACTGGACATCATATTCTTTATAGAGTGAGAGAGGGAGTGAAGAAGAGAGTGTGGCAGGAACTTGGCCGGTTTATCCTTTGAGCTCCCGCAAAATGGCATTTAATTTTTCATGTTGTTCATTATTTTTTGTGGCCTTTTCCGTTTGACGTTCATATTGTGTTATTCTGCTTTTGCCTTTTTGTCTTTAACAGTTATAAATGACAGTTGAAGGAACCAAGTCTGAGCTAGGACTATTAGTGTCCTTTCAGCTCGCACCTTTTTTACGGTTATTTATTTGTTTCTTGTGTTCATTACACACTTTATTATGATTGTCATCTGCAGCAGTGGTAGCATCAGCCTAATTACGGTATGCCTATAAAATATTTCACACAGTTATTACTAGCCGGATTCCATTCCTGCCCGTAGGGACACTTTTTAGAGGTCTCTATGAGAAGTGGTAGCTGGAGCAACAAGAGCAGTGGCAGCAGCTGTAGAAGTTGTAGTTGAAGTTGGGGCTTCATCATGTGAGTTTGATTTCAGTTAAAGTGCTAGCTTGGCCATCAACAGCACCGTGCCTTAAATCGATTGGTTATGACTAAAACACAGAAGCGATTCGAGAGGGAAGTATATTAACCCGCGGCAACGTTATAAAAGCCAAAATAATTCAACGAGTGTAAGAGAAACAGCAGCAGAAACAGAAACTGAAAGAGAAACAGGAACAGAAACAGAAACAGCAACTGAAACACGTAGTCAAACATGGGAAATCAATTGTTTTTGCACCATAATGAAAATGTGTACACAGCGCGTATACGCAATGTGGGTGTTGGTAACAAAAAACACGCATACCACAGCAAGTGTTGCGGCTCAATTAATTATGGGTTGCTGTGCAAGAATGTGTGTATGTGAGAGTTGCAGCCAAATTAATGCTTAAGCTGAGATTGAACTCTGGCATTTACGCACTTGCAAGGTTATTGGATACCATATCCGCCTGAAAATATACACAGGTATATATAGAGTAAAGCCTTGCAAAGCAGGCAGTCAATTTCAAACATTCGATACTTCAATAATGTCTAATAAATTTACTCTCATTAGGTTTTGCCTTATACAAGTGAATAATTCAATTTCAATTTAAAAATATAAATTCCCCTTTACGATGTCCGAACTGAGCAGAATAAAGAAATATGGGCGTCGCGGGATGGTCCTGCTGCGCACGCATTTGGCCTTCTTCTATCTCTGGCTAATGCTTCAGGGAGCGGCTATAGTGCCCAAGTTGAAGAATAAATCGAAAACGACAATTCTGAACAAGACGCAGCAGTACGCGATGGTCTACTCATCCCTGCTGCCCTTCGATATGTACACGCAGCTCTATGTTGGCTTGCTTATGCTCTTGATAATATTTCGTGTCTATAAATGCTGTGGTTCCAACTTTTGGTTTACTATGCCGGATGAGCTGGTTAACGAAGACATACAACGAGTACACCTCGATAAGCGTCTCTTCATGCACTTTGGACCCTACCTGATGCTCTTCACACTCTGCTGGCTCACCAGCTGCTGCATGTTGTGGCTGAATGTTTTGCAAATCTTTATATATGAAACTGAAATTGAATTTCCCCTTAGCATCTACTGTAATTTGGCTTTGATCGTGCTCTTCAAAGTGCTCGTCTTGGCTAATGGCATCGTTCGCGGGCTGCGCGCCTATCTTGTGCTGCAACTGTTTAACCACGAGGACGTCTTTATGACCAATCCTCATGACTTTGGCGAGCATTTGAATTTACTTTTTCAAAATTAAGTCGAAATCGCGAAGCTTGCAGATTTTGGTTTGAAATGGTTTTCACTTCATATCTCTTTTTTATAAATAATTTAAGATAATATATTAATATATGTATAGCCAAATAATAAAAGTATTAACATCCATAATATAGATATGTTTCTCTGCAGGACTTGTATTTTCACTGTCCACTTTCACTAGCTTAAGTTATCAAGCGATTTTAGGTTAGACAAAGTTTAATTAATGTTTAGAGAGCCTTGGAAATCCTGTATTTAAACAAGAAGGAAAGGCTTACCAAAGGTCTTATACCCTTTCACTTTTAAATTCAGTCAATACCGACTAGTATACCCGACAAGTATAAACTGGCTTAGGGCCTCTAGCCAATTTCGCTATGTCTGTATGTCTGTCCGTCTGTCTATCCGTCTGTCTGTCCATGAGTGAATCTCAGATATTACAAAAGCTAGAGACACCAAATTGGGCACGAAGGTATGTGTTTACCTTAGCCTGACATGTTTATTTCGAATCTAGGATGACACGCCTACCGCCCCTGCAAATCAATGTTTTTCGATTACCAAAGAAACTTATAAAGCCAAGACTTTCTGACTTCCCTATACACATAGATAGCTACAATAATAATCTTATTGCCAAATTACAATCTAATTGTGTAGCCTGCAGCACTGCAAGCAATGCAATATGTCAAACCGATCTGTCTTATTCCGACTTATTCAGCAATAAAAAACTTGGGTACCAAGATTCGTTAAGCCAGCTCTAGAACTGAGAGGCTAGTTTGAGTTCAAATAAACAAACAGATTTGGCTACTTCGGCCCCTCTGTTGATGCTAATTAATAAACTATTTTGATTATAGGGATAAAAATGTATTGGCAAGGAGAGTGCTAAGTGTCTCGAAATTCTTTAAGGTTCTCCCTTATCCTTATTCAGTATAAGCTAGTTTTATACCAAAGCACAGAGTCTAAGTCATGCTCCGTTTCAAACTTAGTTCAATCTTAAATATTCAACTTGCATTGTTCTTATAAGCAGAGCGTCTTCAAGTATCGATGAGTTAGTTTCTAACTCGCGTCCCTTTCACATCATGTGTTATGGCCAGGATAATCGTTTTGACGCCGCTGAAGCATGTGAGTGCCACACAATAACCACAACAAAGATGAGGACAAAAGTCATTTTCATGTGCATAACTCTTTCATTTAAAGCTCGCGCGACATGTTCTAGAGGGTCGAGAGAGAATTGGCGGAAGCGCGACAAGAGGCAAGAGAATGGAGTGTGATACAAAGGAAGCAGGAAGTGGGAACAGACGGGACACAGGCGGGTTGGACCCAACAGTCTCTTGTTGTCCACTGCGTGTTGTATGGCGCTGAAAGGTCGTGTCGCTGCATATGACAACTTTGATTGAGACCTTCAATGACAGCCCCAGAGACGAATGCATTGCCACAGCCCTGCATTACCCTGCCCTGCATTGCTACGTGCTGCACAACGTTACCCAGCAACGACTCGCTGCAAGTGCAAAACAAATGGCCCATGCTGGAGCAGTTGTCTAGGCTAGGCCTGTTGCAGATGCCTCGCACAATGCGACACAAACGAGGACGGACAGAAGCTGTTAACTGCTCGTAATGGCGGGGCCTTATAACCCAATTACGAGGGATATTGAATGAAGAGAGATGGTGAGAAAAATAACAAAGGGAATGGGAGAATGAGAAGAAGAAAGAGAAAGATGTGTGTAATCAAAGATACATAGACATGGAAAGGAACTGTTAAATAGCGAAATATACATAGTACAGAAGAAATAAAGATAGAAGAAGGCAGAATGGGTATATGAGAGAAGTATAAAGGATAGAGGTGAAAGATATGTAAATGGAAGGAGAAAGGAGCTGAAGATACGGAAAAAAGAGGATGGGATAAGAAACAGCGATAAAGCGCGAAAGAAAGAAATGAGAAGTAAGATATGAAAGGAGCATAAAAAATAGCTGTAGAAGGAGAGGACAAGAAGATGAAGAAGTATAAAAAAAGAAAGGGTATAAAAAGGAGGAAATAACGATATGCAAGAAGAAAGAGATAGATGAAGGTAAGGATGAAAACAAGATGAAGTGCACAGGAGAGACAAAGAGTGAAATAATGATAGAAAAGGGTGAAGAAACAAGAAAGGAAAACGAATAACAAGAAGAGAAGGGAAAAAGAATTGTATAATTTAAATATCCGTCGAGTAAAAGAGAGACGAATGGATGATGAAAAATGTGACTAAGTGATTTTTCAAAAAGAAGAAAGAAGGCGTAAAAAACAAAAAGAAGTCCAGCAAAACAAATAAAATACACCAAGTCCTTACTATAGAAGGGAGAGAAAATTACAAGTATATAACAAAAAAGAATCGCTATAATTCTTTCAGCTAAACTGTCAAATTTCCAGCTAAACTTGTACGACTTCCTGAACTATCTTGCCACCAGCTTTATAGCCGCCAAAAGCAATAGAACAATCTTTCTCGTAATACCAAAGCATATGCAACAGCCACGCCTATCAGCATACCCCCTCTCCCCCACCCTTTTGCCACGGCTTCCCTATCTGTCACATGCAGCACCCCCTTCCCCTCCCCTGCCACACCTTCCCAGCTGCTAGCCACGCGCTCAATCTACGCTTTGAGTAATCAGGGTCTGAGGGGTAGAGTAGGCACATGCTCTGTGCAACATAGGGTAAGTTGCCCTTTTGTGGGCGTGGCAAAAACTTAATGGTACAGCCCACTCGAACAACAAGTAACATTTGGCCGCCCCTCCCCCTCTCCCTCCTCTCTCTCAACACAGCCTCCTCTTTAGCTGCTGGCCATGTCCTTGTGCGCCTAAAAGCAGACCTAACTTTCCGCCGCAGTTATTCGCATGTTGCCTACTGCCTTTAATGAGTGTTCGGAAGCAGGGGCAAGGCAGGGCGAGGGGGCAGCTGCATTGAATTATTGAGCTGCCATCAATACACACGGCTCTGGATGAGCATTGCGCTCGCCTGGCCTGGCCTGGCCTCATCATCGATATTATTAACAAGCCCAGCTGCGGCCCAACTGAGAATCTGCTCCGCTCAGTGGCGAGTCATAGCCTGTCATATATTAAAGCAAGAGAGCTGCAAAAAAGGCCAAATTAACAGTCCCAACCCATCGCTTCCCCCTTCGCACAAGGTACCCAAAACGCGCGCAATCAGACAAATTGTTGTTTGTTTCCTGTACAGCGAGGGAACACCCTGTACTGCGGCAACGCTTTTAAATTATTTATATTTAAAATAATTTGATTGGCAATCTGCATTGAGAACACACACACAGACACACACACACACACTCCGATTTTGATAGACGCTATGATGATGCTGGACCTGACTTTGCTGAACGACGGCCGCGTGCCCACGTTTAACAATGACAGGGAAACCTCATTTATTGACGTCACATTTGTTAGCAGAGGCTAAGTGGCTAACTCAAGCTGGACGGTACTTGACGTGGTAACGCTGAGCGATCATGCTTTGATCACTTTTAGCGTCTCAACGACGGGCACAACTAGTAGCCAACCGAGAAGATCACTGGGGCAAGCATGGGATACGAGGAAGCTCGATGAGAATATGCTGCAATACCAAATCGACACCCTACTAATCCCAACGGGTGATGCGGAGACAATAGCGGCGGAACTTATGAAAATACTCGTAGCAACGTGCGATGCGACCATGCCACGCAAAAAAAAGGCGCAGCGTAAGCCCCCCTTATGCTGGTGGAGCCCCGTCCTTCAACAGCTGCGATCGGAATGCCTCAAGGCTAGAAGGAGAGCACAACGAGCCAGAGGTAGCCCTCATCAAACGGATCTTCTGGAAGCTTTTAAACCCAAGCGAACCGCGTTCAAGCAATCTCGGCGGCCAAGGCACAGGCGTACAAGAAATTGCTGGATAGCGTAGACGACGACACTTGGGGTCTGGCCTATAAGCTGGTAAGCAACAAACTGCGGAAGAGAGATGTCCCCCCTTGGGATCCTGATGTCCTGGCCAACATTGTTGCGGAGTTATTCCCGATGCAGCCGACCACATGGCAGCCATTAGCCGCAGCTTCAGTCTACGACATCCCGAGCATCACTACATACGAGGTTGTAGAGGCAGCAAGGCGCATCAAGGCCAACAAAGCTCCTGGACTAGATGGCATTCCGGGAGTAGTCGTCAAAGCAGTGGCGTTGTCTAGACCGGACATCTTCAGGGACACCTTTCCACAGTGCCTAATGGACGGAGTCTTTCCAGCAAGGTGGAAAAGTCAGAAGCTGGTACTTTTGCCTAAAGGGAAAGGTGCAGCACAAGTTGCAGACAGCTACCGCCCACTATGCCTTCTGGAGATTGTAGGAAAACTACTTGAGCGCATCCTATATGCCCGAATAGAGGCCGTAACCGAGAGCATAAACGGTCTAAGCAGCCACCAATATGGCTTTCGAAAGGGAGAGAGTACCCTCTACGCACTCACGGCAGTGAGTAACACTGCCAAGAACGCGCTCGAGGGTGACAGATGGCTAGCTGTGCGATTGTCACGCTGGACGTTAAAAACGCTTTTAACACGGCAAGATGGCTTTTAATCCTCGATGCAATGTACACGATGGATATCCTGGAGTACCTCAGGATCGCTGTAGGCAGCTATTTTAGAAATCGTGTCCTCTGGTATGATACGGAAGATGGACCGAAAAGTTACCGAGTCTCAGCTGGTGTTCCACAAGGATCTGTACTTGGACCGATCCTGTGGAACATCATGTACGATGGTATACTGGCAATCAGGAAGCCCATTGGAGCTGAGCTGCACTGCTTCGCAGACGACGTGGCTATAACTGCAGTCGCCAAAACGATAATGGAAATCCAGGAGAAGTGCAACGTAACAATTAGAGCGGTCATCGACTGGTTTGAGAAAGCTGGATTTACAATAGCGGCACACAAAACCGAAGCTGTTTTATTAAGCAGCAGGAAAAAGGTGGAGAGCATGCAAGTCTCAGTCAGCGGAACCCAGGTGGCTTCAGCTGAGTCCTTGAAGTACCTCGGAGTCCTCATAGACCACAGGCTATCCTTCAAGGATCATGCTAAATACGCTAACAGGAAGGCAGCCATCACATCGGCAGCCATAGCTCGACTTATGCCCAACGTGGGAGGCCACAGAGACCCAGCCAGGAGGCTACTGGTAACCGTAGCAAAGGCAACGCTACTATACGCTGCGCCAACTTGGAGTGACGCCACAAAGAAAGACACATACTTAAAAGGAGCGCGCACGGTGATAAGGTCTATGGCCCTTAGGCTAATAAGAGGCTTTAGAACTCTATCCGAGGATGCAGCATTAGTTCTGGCAGGCATGCCATCAGCTGATCTGGAGATCAAGGCTCTTGGTCTCATCAGTAATGGTGCTACACGGGACAAAGCTTACGAATGGCTGTTTGGAGAGTGGCAGACGAGATGGGAAATGTCGCAACGGAGAAGGTGGACCTACTCACTTATCCCGGAGATAGACGCATGGACGCAGTGCAGCCACAAAACCTTGGACTACCACATTTCCCAATTCCTCACGGACCATGGCTGTTTCCGGGCCTATCTACATCGTTTTCGCCATGTAGACCCAATGCCTATACTGCATTGATGCGGTGAACACTGCGGAACATGTGCTAATGCTAGGTTCTCGGCGGAGAGGGAACAGTTGAAAGCGTTAACTGGAGCTCCGCTTAGTCCAAATGGATTGATCACGGTGATGACGGCGAATATAAATAAATAAATAAATAGGACACCGCATCATAATTAATATGATGAAACGTGTCCGTGCCGACGAGATGTCCAACAGAGCTGGCAACTTAAACACAGAAGGAGTGTTCCTGCGAGGTGGCGGGATAAGAATACTACCTAAGCGTACCCGGCTTGTCGTAAAAGGCGACTAAAGGGTGGAAGGAGGTGCGCTACATGGCCAATATCTCAGGAAGGGAGGGCGACCTGGCTGAACATCCTGCTCATCGAAGTCTTACCTTGAATGACAGTTCCGGTGAGCGTTTACAGGACTGAGGAGCATACGGAGGTTTTTGCTTTAGTACGTAGGCATAATCTTACCAGGGGTTATGAATCGTGCATACCACCTACGGACGGTTGGTGGTATATTTAGAAGATTTTAATTTTCCTACCGTAAGGCGATACAAAAAAAAAAAAAAAAAAAAAAAAACATTCCGATTTTCCGTGTATCACAGCCTCCTGGGGTAATCGTTAAGAGGTCTTTAGGGAGGCTTTCCAACAATGTTTTCTGGACGGAGTCTTCCTCAAGCGGTGGAAAACGATGAGACTAGTCCTCTGCCGAAAGGCAAGGTGCCTGCAAACGCAGCAGGCAGCTACCGCCCCTTATGTTTGAAGTAGCAGTAACAGTAACTGAAGTAGCGAAGAACGCACTTGACGGCGACCGAAGGTTAGGCGGCAGTAAACAGTACTGTGCCATCATCACGCTCGACGTGAAGAACGCGTTTAATGCAGCGAGATGGCCCTATATCCTCGGCGCAATGCGTAACATGGGCATACCCGGTTATCTACGAAGTGTAATTGACAACTACTTCAGGGAACGCACGCTGTTGTATGTAACTGAAACTGGTCCAAGATGCCACCAAGTCTCTGTAGGGGTTCCACAAGGGTCGGTACTTGGACCGATCATGTATGATGGGATCCTGAGGATTAGCAAGCCCAGAGGCGTGGAGCTACACTGCTTCGCCGACGACGTTGCGGTAACAGCGGTGGCCAAGACAATACCGGAGCTCCAGGACAACAATAATGTGGCGATCAGGGCGATCATCGATTGGCTTGAGAAATACGGCCTAGGAATTGCGGCACATAATTAGTTCTGTTGAGCAGCAGAAAGAGAATCGAAAGCATGCAGGTCGAAGTGAAGGGAGAAATAATCACTTCAGCAGGAGCGTTGAAGTACTTGGGAGTCCTAATAGACCGTAGGCTCTCCTTTAAGGACCACGCAACGTATGCCAGCAGAAAAGCGGCAATGACAGCTGCAGCGCTGGCAAGAATTATGCCCAACGTGGGAGGACCCAGATTGCCGGCAAGGACTCTGCTTGCGGCGGATGCTAAGGTAACGCTGCTTTACGCTGCCCCCATCTGGAGCTCATCAGAGATTCTCGAGTGGATTCGTGGAGTCTGGCAGACTAGGTGGCAAGAGTCGCAACGTGGGCGATGGACGTACAAGCTTATCCCTGACCTATCCAAATGGGCAGAGTGTGAGCACAAAGAGGTGGACTACCCAGTTCCAGTGGACCCAGTTCCTAACGGACCATGGTTGTTTCCGAGGGTACCTGTTTAGGTTCCACCATGTGGATACAGCGCAATGCCTCTTTTGCATAAACGCGGTGGAAACAGCAGAGCACATCCTCCTGCACTGCTCCAGGTTCGCTGTGGAGAAGGTCCAACTGGAGTCGCTCGCTGGTGCACCTCTCAGCCCAAGAGGCCTGATTGCCGCTATGTTGGCGAACAAAGACGTTTGGAATGGGGCTCACGATATCATAGTCCGCATGATGAAGCGTGTCCGCAAGGACGAGATGGCCAACAGGAACGGCGGATGAGGAGTACTCCCGTGTGGTGACGTCGTAAAAGCCGACTAAAAAGTCAAAGAAGGAGCAACAGCACAGCGCACAAGTAGAAGGAGTGCGATTTAGCATCACATCCTGCTCACCGATAAAATACTTTGACTGGCAGTCCCGGTAAGCATGTCAAGCAGTGGAAGTACAGAAAACGGAAACATAGATTAACTTCTGTGTTTATCGTCCGATTGGATTGCATGGGGGAATAGGTTATATTGCAATTATTTATGTTCATACCAAAGCAGAAAGCTGTTACTTTAATACTTTTCTTAATAATTGTAAATTATCGATTTGCGTGGGCGGTGGGCGTGTCATCAAAAATTGAAAATAAACTCGATCTACCTATGGTATACAGGAACCTTTATGTGAAATTTGGTGTCTCAAGCGTTCAAACGGACAGACATACAGACAGACGGACATGGCTCAATCGACTCAGCTAGTGATCCTGAGTCAGAATATGTATACTTTGGGGGGTCCGCCACGCCTCCTTCTGCCTGCTACATAAATTTGCATTTACCATTTTTGACCATTTTAAATGGTCGAATGGTATAAAAACACACACACACATATTAATGCGCTAATGTATTAGTGCGTCCTTTTTTCAATCATCAATTCGTCATTCAGCAAGGCTGTCCAGAATTGCTCAACTTTGGTCAAGCAAGGCAACTGTTCTCGGTGGGAACAGTTCACTGTGAACAGTGCGTTGCGTGGACTAACAGCGTAATAATCGCATGCGCTTCGATTGCAATGGGGGCTTCCCCTGCTCCTACTCCCTGCGCCTTCTCCCTTCTCCTACTTCCTCCACCCACCTGATTTTTACCTGCTCTCCTATTATATGCGGACCACGCTAATGAGCGCCATTGCCCAGGAGAGAACTTAATTAGTAAACGGACTGTGCATAAGAATCGATGTGGTTAAGATGCAGGCCAAAAGGTTAATGGCGTAGCAAAAGCAATGGGAATTAGACAATGCCTTGATTAGCCGATCAGAATATATTCGATATACACGATATGGCCAATTAATTGCCTAAGTTTCGCGTTATGGATTCCACTGGGATGCACCGCGTTATAGGCCAGGGTTAGTCTAAGGCTAAGTAAACTTCTATATAAATTGCAAACATAAAATATATACGAAATTCGGCCAACTATTTCACACTTAAGCCAAGGTAAGATAAGCTTATTCTACGCAATTTCACTGAATGCTTTAAGCTCCAAGGCGCAGGTAACTCTAGTCAGATTCGCTTGCTGAACGTCAATCAGGTATCTTATCTCGAATTTCCATGCCGTATCCATTACATCTACGACGCATAGAACTTCAGTCCTACTGATGCTGCATAATTGGCCAAACGCGTCCCAGAAATACGTCAGCAATCGGAGTCGACTTGGTTTATGCTAATGCCAACATTGTCAGCCTGCCGTGCCGTGCCCCGAAGGCAGTTAGAGACGCGCACAGGTAGATCGCACATACGCTCAACTTCCTCTCTCTCTCTCTCTCGCTCTCTCTCTCTCTCTCTCTCTCTCCTTTTCTCTCTGCGTGCCCTGAATGCCCAACAAAGGTCAAATGTCGCACTGGAAATATGCCAAATACGCGCGACAGTTCCTACCAGTGTCAGACAGCTTGAGTGGCAGAGCAGCTGGGCAGGTGGGCCGACAATTGACTCCGATTTACGGCTTAGTTTGGGGCGACGCTCTGCGCTGCGCTGTCTGCCTTGGGGGACCTGCAGTTGTCAATCAGTTGGCAGCGGGTGGGGAGCGGGGAGGCAGCAGCCAAGTGCAAACAAGGAAATTAATTAAGTTTATGCTAATTAGCCGGCTGTGGCACACGGCATTAATTATGGCTGAGCATATGGCGCGGGCAATGTTACGTACACGTAATGTAAATGAAATTGAAATCAATTGGTAGCTCGTCGCAAAATTTGCATAATGGCAGACTGGAAAGGCAGGGCAAAACACACACATTATCAATCACTAATCGATGAATCTAATCGATAAGGTAACCAACCAGGTAGAACCCCCTCCACCCTTCCTTCCTCCCTTCCCTTCCCCCCCTCTCCTTTTCCTAACCACTCGCCTTACATAATTAGAGATGGTATCGTTAAAAGTAATTGTAATTGTTTCAAAAAGCAAAGAGAACCTAACCACCTAACCTATCCCCGTTGCCGCGCACAAAGTATGTCACATGTGTCCACAATGCGGTCATACTAATCCCTATGTATCTATGTAGATTGTCCTTTAGCTTCCAGCCACAACGGCGTCTCGTGGCGCGTGGCTTGTGTTTTGTTTAACAGCTAATCGAATTTACAGCTGATTACATCATTTCACTTGCCAGCGCGGATGCGCTTTTTTCTCTTCTCCACTGGTTGGCTAGGTTGGGTTAAGGGGGTCAGCTGCTTTTCACGCTCTTAGCTGTCTGTTGCGTATTCCCTTCAATCATTTTTGTTTCATGATGTATTCAGAGCTTGACACTTAAATGCTTTCTGCTTAGTTTTATTTGCCGCAACGATTTAATGGCGCGTTGAAGTAGGAAAATGCCATTAGGCTGGCACTATGTTTTTGGATCTCATCCTCTCATGAATATTCAAAGTGGTCGCCAACTTTAATTGAAATTGTGCCGCTGGGCGGGATCTGCGCGCCCGCCTCTTTCAACTGTCCCCTGGAGTCTTCCCCTACAGTTGGCAATTGTGACGAAATGATAAAATAGCAAGCGGCAATCGGGTAATAAAATATCTCTGAGGAGAATGTGAACAAGCATAATAAATAATTGAAAGACGTTTACATATGTATTGTACCACAAGGAAGTGTGTCTGTCAACTTGTAAATTTATCGGCAATATTATCTCTTGAAAGCTAAAGTCCTTTTAATATGGCCCCCAACACCTGCTTACCTACGTAGCCTCACATAGCCTTCACGACGTTACCCAACAACTGTTAATAAAAGCACATTGTTAACGAGACTGTTAAGCAAATGTTAAACACGAGAATGAAACAGAGCCGAAGCGAACCACTCGGAAAGGGAGGCAGTTACACAGTCTGGAACACATTTAGGACACTTGTAACCAAGCAACCAAGTAGAGTGACAACATATCCTAAGCTTTCACTCCAAAGCTCCATTAAACGCTTGCCAAAATACTGGGTACACTGTGTTATAAAGTCCCATCTTCAATTTGGTTTGAACAGTTCGTTACTTTAATTTACTTAGGATGACATAACTTTGATATTTGTGCTACGTTCTATATAAACTTAATTGAATCATACACACACACACGCACACATAGCCACACTTTGGCGCGTTAAAGTTTTACATATAGGTAGCATGTTATCATGTTTAACTTAAAGCTCGCTCACTAATAATGATATCTAATCGATTCTAAATCAATTAGTTCTATCTTATCATAACCTTATGTCATGTCTCTGTCTCTCCCTTGCATATCTCAGTGTAAATCAGAATCATCCACGCGTACATGTTTGCGGGACAAGTACAATACGATTATGGTGGTCAGTGCGCTAACCAGGAATATGACATCGAACCAACGATGGTAGAAATTGAAGTGCAAATTGCCAAGCACTTCGGTAATGATCACCCTGTATTCAGCCGGCATATTCATGCGCATCAGCAACACCGAGGAGCAGAAGTACATGCCCATAATTTGCCCCAGTATAAGCACAATAATATTGCTCGATTTGCTTGACGAGATGCGATAGAAGAACTGCAAGACAGTAATATATAATTAAAACACATGTTGTAGCAAGCCACTTTGCTGCACACTCGTACCTTCGTAAGGGTCAGGAGCAGACCGCGTATGGAGGTAACTACAATGCAACCGACTAACAGAAAGGAAACATGTTGATTCCAAAAGGCCAAGTCGATGTCAAATCCGCACCAGTGCACGGCAATTTCTAGACCACGCGTCACTGGATCTTTGCGACCCACTCGATCGAAAATGATATTGATGCAGCACTGCAAATATACACAATTTGATCATCTGATTAGCAACTGCATTATATAGGAGGGTACAAACCATAATGATTTTGTAGACACAGTACACACTGAAGAAATGTCCAAGTACATTAAAGTACTTGCCCTGTAGAGTTTGTGACCAACGTTGACGCTCTTCCATGTTTTTCAGAGAACTCAATTCCAGAAAAAGAGATCGTTGTAGTTCCTCTAGACCGTAAACCTCTTGCTTAAGCTGATTTATATCTGTTAAAAGGACAACACTTAAATTAATAGTTACTCGATCTAATTAAAACCTTACCCTCTCCATTGTTCGTAGATCGATGCACTGCGGACGTCAGCATATCCCAAATTCTTGGCTTGGTCGGATGCTGTTTACTATGATTATAAACAGCCATGGCAATGCGACGTTTCTTGGCTGTAAGCATATCCACAGTCAGCGCCAGCCGTCGCTCGAAACAGATGATGTCACTGCGCGAAACGGGCCTGTAATAAGTACATGAATGTTAGAACTGATAAGCGAACTACTTGTTAGTTGGATCAACCGTGATTACTTAATGAAATAGGTCATGCTGGTATAGGGGTAGTTGACGGCACCGAAACCTGACAGGATTGCCATGACAGTGACACCAATAACACTAATGCGAGACACTCCCTGTTCGATTGTAAAGATGCCATTCGAGGCACTTAGCAACGGAAATGGTTCACCAATGCGCCAGAGTCCGTAGAGAAAGACGGCCCACGAAAGAGCAGTCAAAATACGCACCCATCTGTCGGAAACTGCAGAAGTTTTCTATTATGAATTATCTAATTAAATGAATGCAATAGTTCGGCTTACAAAAGGAAATGCTCTGTATCACAGAGTAACAAATGTATATGGGTATCACAGCTGTCACCATGAACAGCAACAACGTCAAACCAAGACGCCAATGGAAATAACGAGAACTGGACTCAAGTACGCCGATAATTTCGAATATGATCAGCTCAAACATTGTTATAGAAAGAGCAAAAGTTGACGAGAAGATCAGCTGTACGGATATATGTCGTATCTCATAGTGCTTGAAGAGCTGTTTGTTGAAGAAAAGCCAACCGCCCGCGAAGAATAGCATCTGCATCAAAGGGAACACCGAACATACATAATACCATCATACGAGTCATAGTTCCGCACAAGCTGAGCCGCTTACCTGCGAGACAAAAACAATGACACAGTCGCCTAAAAATGCCATTTTTCAGCTGAGTAACAAATATTTATGCGTTGCTTAATATTATTCCTTTGCTTAATTGCATAGGTAGTGACATTGCGTAGTGTTATATGAACGTTTTTTTAAAGTTCTCGGCATTAAAATTGCCAACAAGCAATATAAACAAATTTACCGATATGCTCAAATTTGCGTTGCCAGATAACACTGTTTGGGCGAATGCTCATATCGATAAGTATCGATAGGAAGTCATTTATTTAAATATTAAACACTATTAACTAACGACTAATAAAGCAAGAAAGTAAGAGTCCGAACAATCACCATTATTTGTTAATTTATACCTACAAAGATAAAAAAATATCACATGTTTTGTAATATAAGTAATTACTCTTATAGTCAGCATACGTTAGCGAGTTTGTGCGTCCGCTTGAGCGACTCAGTCGATGTTTAAGCTTCGCAGCGGCAAGGCTGCGTTTATACACTTCCAGAAATTACTATTAAACTTCATTTTTCGTAAATCACTTAGACAACAGAATGTTAATTTGTGTGAGCTTTTCCCGCCACTGTTATAATAAGTGATTCAACCTTTCGTGAATTCTAATTACGCACATCCCAAACTGCTGCTCATAGCAGCTGTGCAACAATAAATAACCGCAATCAGCTGTTCGCTACCAACTATCTGGCAACACTCGTGCAACAATAAACGGAGTAGAGACTTAGTAAAAGGTTTTATATTTAGAAATTGATTGATAAAACGTCTATTTAAGTTCAAAAATTATGCAAATCGAAGTCATATAAGACACAAAGCATATAGCTGAATCCTAGAACTGAAACCAGACACACGCTTCAATGTCTTGCTATTATCGCCAGTACGAGGAAGCGTCTGTGACAATTCCGAAATATTCTGTCGAAAGCTCAGCTGGGATTACGTATTATGACATCAAGGTATTAGTCTAGTCTAGAGACTTATAGCTATGATTAATTTACATTGTGGAATTCAATAAACTTTCCCATAGGTGTGTGTGGCAAATGTTAAATGGTTTGTGGAGCGACGCTATCGAGATTTTGCCCAAATGCACGACAAGCTAGTTGAGGATACATCAATCAGCAAAAAGTTGTTGCCGCCAAAGAAGGTACGCCCACTGAATGCATATTGGTATGTATTCATTTAATTGAAATCTATTTAATTATTACGGTTGCAGCTAGTGGGAAACAAGCAGCCTGCATTTTTGGAACAACGCCGAGAGCAGCTGGAGACATATTTGCAGAAGTTGCTGACCAGTTTTCGTAATGAGCTGCCACGTTTGCTAGCAGAATTTCTGGATTTCAACAAATATGACATCATCTATCTCCTACAGGACCTGGGCAAGCTGTTCAACGAGAGTGGAGATGCGCTTCTGAGTTCGAAAAAGGAATACAATCTATCAGCGCTTGAGGTAAGTCCCAGTAGGTAGAATTTGAAATGATAAATTCAGTTTATTATAGGTTAGTCAATAAGTCAACATTTCCGTATAGTTTGCTATTGTTTTTGTAAACACTTATTTACCGCTTTTTACCCCAAAGTATGTCCAAATTATCAGTCTTACTGCAATCGATAATAAGTAGATCTCAATGCCAGCAAATTCGTGGTATTAAATATTCCTTAGGCGAAATCCATTTGCCCGAAACAAGTTTCTCAGCTGAACTAAATAAAACGCTGCAATCAGAGCAAAACTGTGCAAACGTCAAGAAGCTATTCAAGTTTGTCAATCGACACAGCCGCTGGTATAGGCAGCATGATCAAAGCAAACATATATTCTTTAACTACTTGCTACTCGATCCTCGGATAACCAATGGACTCAAGAACCGCGCTCGCAGTATGCATATGCTCGACGTATGGCTAACCTTTTTACGCGCCATTTTCTATGTAGGTAAGGGAAAGTCATCTCGTCCATATGTGCATTTACAGCAAGCTCACAAGCTACTGCAATCATCGTCAAAATCATCACATGTGTTGGCCAAGAGTCCCAAGCTGGCACTCATTGTTCATTTGTGGCAGCAGAAACGCGGAGTCATACTATTGCGTGGCTTCCAAGAAATTTCCTCGAATGATGCATTCACTCGTGAGGCGGCAATGATCGATGCTTTGGGCATGAGAAATTTGACAAATAGACGTGTGGGAGTGTACTTTGGCTTGGCGCGTAGCAAGTATACGATGGAGCAGCGCAGGAAAATGGGTATAGCTCTACTGCACATGATGCTGTCGGTTTATCTAAAGAAAGACGAACGTGAGCTGCAACCCGCAGTTTTAGATGATCCATGATACTTTTATTTTTCATGATTCATCTGTACAATCTCTAGTGTAAAAGATAATCTACAGTCATGCAAATTCTTTTGTATTGAAATTTATTTTTAAAGTGTATAAACCTTTATAGATTTTAGTACAAAAAGGAAATTTGTTTTATTTTCTAGGTATACGCCATAAGCGAGCGACTAGCCTTACCTTGTCCGCCGAGTAACGAGTCGGGGGGAAAGTTCGATTTCTCGCATGTGCTGGACTTTTGTACACAACTAGCAGCGCTGGTTGTGACACCAGTTAAGGACAATGCCAGCTTTGCACAGGACTACAATACGGTGGATGTGCCGATCGAACGCAGCAACATCATTCCGAATCGTTTAAGCTTCAACCTGAATGCATTCCGTAATCTTAAGACGCTCAAGTTTTCAGCATTGTCTACCGAAAACATTGTGGACATTGAGTTGCTAAAGCCAACGCTGGAGACAATCTGTGTCTACAATACAACAATAACGCACATTAATCAGGTGCTCCTTTGTGACAATCTACACAAGGCATGCGATGTGCCTAGCATTCTGCCGGAGGCGCCAGAGTGCAGTTTAAATGGTGACGAGTTGATACGCACAGATGCTTGGAATGAGCTTACCGAACTGGACTTGACCGGTAATCTGCTGACCCAAATCGATGGTAGCGTACGAACTGCACCCAAGCTAAGACGCCTGGTGCTTGAACAGAATCGCATACGTCAAGTGCAAAACTTGACGGAGTTGCCGCACTTGCAACACCTATCGCTCTCTGGCAATTTGATAGCCGAATGTGTAGATTGGCATTTGACTATGGGAAATCTGGTGACACTACAATTGTCTCAGAATCAGATCAAGTCGCTGAGCGGCCTGCGTAAGCTACTCTCTTTGGTCAATTTGGATTTGAGTTGCAATCTAATCGATGACTTGAATGAGGTCGATAATGTTGCCAACTTGCCATTATTGGAGACCTTAAGGCTTACTGGCAATCCACTCGCTGGTAGTGTCGGTAAGTTTACTAAAAGATTAAAGTGCGTTACACATTCTTTAACACATCCAATTTTCCGTAGACTATCGGGCACGAGTCTTGGCGCGTTTTCATCAGCGTGCCGCTGAAATCTATCTGGACAATGAACCAGGCACACAACAAGAGCTGGACACCGCGTTGGTACTGTCCGCACTGCTGAAGTCTAAGCAACGACAGCAGCCAAAATGACCAACACAAGAACAAGCATCACACTTCCATGCCTCAAGCAATCTCTTTAGTTGACAAAAGTATCCATCATTAGTTATATAGTTCTATTTGTCTAATCACAAGGCGGGTCTACGAACTTTACATAACTTGCACACGTAAAACTATGTCCGTATACAAGAGTCTGTGGTCTTCTAACATTGTATTTCCATATTGATATTATCTATGTGTTTGTAATATATGTTTATATTTTTGAGCTCTGTTTATAATTCTGTAATGCGTTCAATAACTTATAGACACAAATTGTGGTTAGAATTATAGGCTTATTTTATGTTATTTATATATTGACAACGGATTTTTTTTGTCTTTATGTGTCACAAATGTATCCATCAATATTAATATTAACTGTGCAATATTCGATGCTCATCTACAAATTATATAGTGTAATTCTATATGAAATTTTTAATCATAATATACATGAATGCGATTTGCAATATATGTATGTATGCAAACAGGTGTGTTTTATTCTAATAGTGCTGCCAGTGCAATGGATAATCGCGTGGTTTCAACTTTCCTGGAGCTCTATATCATTGCGGGTGATGATGATGTTGCTGCTGGGCATGATAGTGCTGCTGCTCTGCAGCGGCCACTGCATCAAACATGGGTGTGTGTACTTCGCCGAGAAACTGTGGAGTTGGTGGTGCATTTGGTTCGGCGAGTTCTCCAATGAGCGGCATATCAATGTCCGTTGAGAGTGCACTCTGACCATATCCCGTCATCCCGTATGGCTGTTGTTGATGTTGTTGCTGCAGCTGTTGGTGTTGTTGATGTTGGTGGTGTTGTTGATGCTGATGTTGTTGTTGTTGATGCTGCACTACAGACACCTGGGCAAAGTTAGCGGTAGCTTGTACCTGCTGCGGATCCATCATGACAGGTGCTGCCTCCATTTCTCCAAACTGTATGGGCGTCGACTGCTGCTGCTGCTCGCGCATCTGGGGTACGGGATCAGGCTCTGATCGGGGTTGGCTTTCTATATAGGCCTGATGCTGTTGCACACCTACACCCTCTTGTAACTGCTGCTGTGATTCGTCTGGTATTTGTTGGTGTTGCTGCTGCATCTGTTGTTGTACATCTTGTTGTTGCTGTTGCTCATCATCCTCTGGCACTGGAGCTGGCTCGTTATTATCATCGATTGAGCCATCTGCTGCATCGCCAATTTCTCCACCCTCGCCAGACGTTTCACCATCCCGACGTACAAGACCCAACATATCAAGCATATTTCGCTTGACAGCATTTTCATTGGCTACCTCTAAACTGGGATAGCAGGTGCTCAGACCGCAGTTTGCCAAATGCTGTGCCATTTTATTGCCATTACTAGCGGCAAATCCGCAAATGCAGTGCATCTCTTGCAACATATTAACCTCCATGGCATCCACAAAGTTTCCATTACAGTCCACGCCATGTCGAAACTGGGCGCGCTCGCAGCATGTCTGGAAATTGCACTTGACGCAGTGCAACCAACCACTGTTAGAGATTGGGACAGTTAATTACAATGTAAATAAATGATTTGCAGTCCTTAGCTTACGTGTAATGCGTCTCCTCACTGGCGATGTCTGTATTACACTCTGCGCATGTTTTACCCTCAAGAAAGGCAAAGAAAGATGGCCGCTTGTAGGATGTGAACGGAGGCTGTTCACGATGATGAGTGCGCACCTTAGGCGGGGGAATCAGTAGCGAGTTGTTTAGTAGCAAACGCACGGGTCGGTTTGTTTTGGTCATGCTAACATGGTGCAAGACCGTGTGCTGCTTGAGATCGCCCTTTTCCAAGAAGCTGAGCGAGCACTTCTGGCAACGCAGCGATGGTTCCCGCTTGTTGACGTGCTCATCCAAATGCATAAAGTAATGCTCAATGCGCAGTTGATTTATCCTTCCCTTGTGGGTAAAGTAGAAGATCTGAAAGAGATCGAAACAGTCAAAAAAACAAAAAGGAAATACGAACGAATTGATGTGCAACTCACGTCCAGACAGTAGGGACACTGCAAAAAGTTTTGATTCTTATGATCATCGTAGAAATGACGCACGAGATCTCGATGCGAAGAAGAACGATAGCCGCACGACTGACACCAATATGGCAGCTCTAATGTGCTATGGACCTTCTGCAGATGAGCGGTTAGCAAATGCAAGGAGTTGTGACGCTGTTGGCAAATTAAGCAATAATACGATGGAGATCCATCAGTCTTTGTTTCGGTGGGATGCATAATCTGATTGTGTTTGGCCAGCACTGATTCAGTTGCATGTTTCTCCAAGCAGAACAGGCATTGGAACTGATGCTGTTTGCCCTCGGGCGAGATATGCGACACCAGATGTGTTTGAAGCTTTTCATTTGAGTCGTAAGTGGCGCCGTTAAAACAAATGGGACATTCCACAGTTCTAGTTAGCTCGGCGGGATTGGCACGCGGCGAGCTGTAGGGGAAATGTTCATAGAACTCTTCAGTACCATCGCTAATGCCATAGTAGAGCTCTTCTAAGCCTTTGAGTTCGTCTTCTTCTTTCTTGATAACCACAGCCACCTTTTCCTTCTCCTCCTTGTTCTCCTTGGACTTCTTGATTGGTGGCTTGACGGGTGTTACAACAGGAGCGGCAGCCTTAGACGTTGTTGCTTTTGCTACTTGCTTTGAGTTGCTACCTATCTTGGACGTACTTTTAGATGCAACGGCTAGAATAGAGTTACCAATCGGTCCACGTCGTTTGCTTCCAGCCGGCAAAATATCTTTTTCACGTTCCTTTTCTTTTTCTTTTTTGATTTTACTAGCACTCAAATAATCCGCATCGTTGATGGCTGCAAAGTGAAGAGGGACGTAAGTTTATCTTAATTGAGGTTAGAGCTCTCTGTCTGTCTTTTGTCTGCCAACTACTAGGTGCATCCATACAATTTTTGGCAATCCAAAAGATATAAAATGATCAAGCATCAAATTATCATTAAATCATTATAAAGCATTTTGCGTTTTTTATCACTCCAAAATTATAAAAGGCATTTGCAAATAAAAAGTACCAGTTTTTACATAGTTTTGTATTCAGTTTCTCTTTTATAATGTTTTATTTCAATTGTTAATAATTTTAGAACAAGTTAACACATTTGAAGAATGCCAAAAGTAAAATTAAACATAACTCAGTTTTTGAATGCTGACTCATTTAAATATATCACGAATAAGTTTGAAATACATACATATATAAAACTGTATAAAAATGCAAAGGCTCTTCAACAGGTAATATGAATGTCTTGGAACATTTTAAAAAATTTTCAATTACTGAACATAACATGACTTTAATTGAGCCATGTTAAGATTATAAAAAAAAATTACAGGCATTTTGGAGTGACAAAACACACGGGCTTCACAATATAATTCGGGATTTGGCAACGGAAACTGCCCTTACACTAAATTATTAAATTATAACTAATCACGGCCTACATGCTAACAAGCGTTGATGATTTACTAACGTTTCTTGAGACGTTTGGGTGCGGCATTGGCCGGTGTCTCCTTATAGTTTGGTGGCAAAACACTCCAGTCTTTGAATGGATTCGTAGCAACCTTTAAAAATCGAATTACATTCTTAGTAAGTTATCTGCCGCTGTTCAAGGCCTGTCCGCCTAGATACTTACCTGATAGAGACGCTGTGTAATAGTCTCATTGGTGGTCACACGTGTCTGCTCAGCAATGTGAATGATAATGTTGTTGAAGGCTTGCAAAGCGTACGTACCAAAGGATTCGCGCCAGACAAGCTCATCAAGGAATTGTTGTATCATCTGGCGGGATAATAGCGACAACGTGTTCTGGAACATACGAGGTACAATGCGACGTAAGTACTCCATTACGGCCGAGTTGTTATGCTTTGCAGCATTATCAGTGGCTGCCGCCTGAACAATATTCTTGAATCCCATGCTAAATAGTGTTATTTTGTCCACGGTAAGATCTATGCAAATCGTGCTGTCCTTATGCACCCATCGAGACAAAGGTTCCAGTATGGCCTGCAGGGGGAGAACATTGATTATTTTATTATTTCAAATATATTCACATTTTGCTTACCTGAAAACGCTTCTTGTAGTTGCGATCACCATCTGTAATGGGCTCTACGGCACGCAGGCGTATAGACTTGTCTGAATAGTCGTAAACGCCAAGCACCTCCACCTTAACCTGACGCTGTGCCCCATCCTGCGATGTAGTGCCCAACGAGATGACGCCCACTTCCACAAACTTGCCAGGTCCACCTAACTTTTTGCATTTCTGATGCACCGCTAGGGTGCAAATAGCGCGTAGCCATGTATAGATACCTTTGATGTAGACACTGTCCACCTTCACCCACTGTACCACGTTTTGGATGCTCGTCTGGCAAGCCCAATGATAAATCAGTTTCAAAAGAAACGTTGGTGGATGCTGGGCTCCCTCGAATATCGAATTGTTAAACACCGAAACGAATCGATACGGACAACACTCGCTTATCCAAACATAGCCGCCGGTATACGGAAACTTGCTTATATCGGAGTAGACACCTGGAAGAGCCAATAAACGTAGATATATATCAAAGAAGAATTAACGCAATAATGACATATTGACAGGAGTAAATAGATACTGAAATGACCTACCCAGCTTTAGCTCGTTGTTGCGATGGTTGATACAGTGCTGCTGAGCGCGCAGCAATCCCTCCTGGAGTAGCCACTCGCAGAATTTATTGGGTGTCAGCATAAGCACAAGTTTAACCTTGGAGTCGAGTTTGCTACGCGTGGCTGCCATGTCTTTGATTTTAAGGAATGGCTTGGCCAGCACAACCAACGATGGATATGTTTTACCCTGCATTTTTGTATCTTTACCATCCTTAGACTCTTTACCATCTTTGCTACTAGTGTCATCGTTGCTGCCCACAACTAAACCACCCACAGAGTTCACCTCTGCTGGGCGGAAGTTTTTGGGCGGTGCTTCGCCAGAGGCTAATAACTTTCCACTGGAACCCGAACTGGAACCCTTGCTGCTCTTCGGTTGGGGCGATGCCTTTCCAGTCGGCGACGAAGCGGCCGTAGATGTAGCCGATTTTCTACCTGCCTTGCTTGAAACTGCAGCAGAACCTGCAGCCACAGCTTTTTTGCCAGCGGATAAGGCCAAACGCTTGGCTAGCGGAACATCGTCGTCACCCTCATCAGATGATTCCAAGTATGCAATATTGGAAGAATTGCGAGGTCGCCCACGAGGACGCCCAGTGCCACCCACACCACCCCCACCACCTCCAGTAGCGGGTGGTGGAGCTGGTGAATCCACCGGTTTCGGCGGTTTCTTCGGCAACGTTGCCTCCTTTAATTCCTGTAATACTTTCCCTTTAAAGGAATATGCCTGAAACACTTGGCCGTTGAAGAGCTCCTTCCCCTCGTTGGCGTTGACGGCTGTTTTGAGTGCATTTTTCACAGCGTTGTGCTCGTTGGTTATTTTCTCGTAATAAGCTAGCTGTGCCGGCGATAGTTCCTCCACCCAAAACTCCATATCTAGCGATATATCACTTCTCGTTACGCGCGTCATTTTTTCGCACGCACTAAGCAATAATTTGCGGCCTTATGTTTACCAAAATTATGTATCAATTTTTTAAAGACAGTTCACTTTTTTCGCTGGGGCTGTACCTGCGTGTTAAGAGTGACCAACGTTGCAAAAGCGGGCAAATTCAGGCAAAATACTAATAATAAGTGTAACCCTACTACAAATAAAATAGGGTGACCGCATTGGCGGTCATGAACTAAATGCAACAGGAAATGGCAACACTCTGTGCGGAACACAACTAACTGCAAGCTTCACTGCTTTATTTAATTTAATATATTATCAATTGGTATGTTTCTTAGATATCAATGTTGACAAGTAGGCAAAACGTTACTAGTGACATTCTACTTGTTTTATTTGTATTCACTTAGAATAAAGTTTGAAGCACACAAAGTCTATGGCTCATTGGTACAGTGTTCAGCCATTTGCTTTTTCGTTTTTCAAAGAAAACAAGTAAGAACAAGTAAGAAAGCCCAGCTGCTCGTACATCATTTATTTGCGGAACAAAAAAACGGCTACAATCAAATTTTGACCGTAAAAGGCTATGGACTTATAATATCTATGCAAAGTCAAAATCTATAATAAAAAAAAAACATTTTTGCACACATTTAATTTTTGATGCGGGGGGGACTCGAACCCGTAAATGCATAATAGTACTGTTCGTTTTGCAGTCCACAACCTAACCCATTTCACCACCGTACACGCACACACGATTCGGCACAATGCTGCAAGCAGCGCTGCCGGCAGCGCTACTTACAGCTATGGAAAACGTTAAGCTGAATAACTTCTGTGTTTATTATCCGATTGTTACCAAATTTTCAGAGATCATCTGGCTAGCCTAGTTATCATGTAAACCGAAAATGAACAATATGGCATCAAAATTGCGCTTGTAATCAATGTTTTTTCGATTTACGGGGGCGGAAGGGGGCGTGGCCAAAATCCAAAATAAACTTGATGAGCGTGCAAAATTAAAACACATATTGTCACAAAATTTGGTAGTCCTAGCTCTTATAATAGCTGAGATCTAGATTTTCACACGGACAGACAGACGGACAGACGGACATGGCTATATCGACACGGCTGTTGATTCTGAGCCAGAATATATATACTTTATGGGGTCGGAGGTGTCTCCTTCTGCCTGTTACATACATTTTCGGTTTGAACAAAGTTGTAATACCCTTCTACTCTATGAGTAGCGGGTATAAAAACTACAGTCGAGCGCACCCGATAGTATGGTACCATTCGCCCAGTTTTGAAAGAAATTATCACACTTTTATTTCCTCTGCAAAAGTTCACATGCCACCTATTGTTAAAATTAGATATATTTTTAAATAGTACTATCTACATATGAAAACGTCATAGCAATCAGCTTTTCACACGGCACGGCTGAATCGAAGCAACGCGACGATGACGTCACGACATGCTGCAAAGGAGCAAGCAGCGGAACTACGTAAAACGTTTAATAACTTATTATATATATGCATATAGTATATATCTATGTGTGTGTTAAAGCAAAACGTTGAAACTTTAATACTTTCGTCACAAAGCTCACTCAAAAAATTGTTTAACAATTTTTAGAGGCGGTGGGCGTGGCACCTCAAATTTGAAATAAACTCCAGGAGCTTGTAATGTTTATACACCATCATGCCAAATTTGGTGACTCTAGCTTTTATAATAGCTGAGATCTGTGTGTTCACACAGGCGCGTGGCGGCTAGACGGCTACGACTCGGCTACTGATCCTGAGTCAGAATTCATATATTTTGTGTGGTTTGGCACGCCTCCTTCTGGCTGTTACATACATTTGCACAAACTTAGTATACCATTTTTGACCATTTTCAATGGTCGAATGGTATAAATATATGTATTTTATGGGGTCGCAGATGCCTCCTGTTGCCTACTACACACACGTCGACAAACCGAATATACCATGTATTTGTTAAAATCTTTGGAATATCAGACAGATATGGCTTTATCGATCCAATTATTAATGCTGATCCAAATTATTTATACTTTAAGCGGCCGTAAATGTCCTACGCATTTTCCGAGAACACAAAAATTTGAAATAAAAATGACCTAGCAAATAACATTACGTACAGTCACTTTTTGAGGCCATGGAACTGTTGCAGACAACTTTTGCTTAATAAATCTACCATAACCTTCGTATGAAATAACCTCTAAATAAATTATCACACAATTTCAATGGTTAGTAACGAAATTCCCCTGAATGAAAACCATAAACTTTAAGTAACAATAAAATCACATATCGTACAGGCACCTGAAGAGCAAGAATTTTTCCTAACCGTTTGTGAACTCAAAAGCCCAACCAACTAAGCGATTAGATTATAATCTAAGATTCCTGCATGTTGAAGTGTCATGTTATGTTTTTACAAATTTGATTAAATTGACCCCAACTAAGAATGCATCAAGTGCTCACTCCAAGCGGAAATTTTAATTTATGACTATTAGGTTGTTCAATTCGACTTAAAGACACTTAAAACCTAAAAATATCGCTGTACACTTGTGTAGGGATAGATTATCATGCATTGATAAGGGAAAATGCTTATCACAGAAGTCATGTATTCATTTATTGTAGCCGCATTACGCATTTTCAATGTCCCTAAGAACCCTGTCGTAAAGTATTTCCTTGACATTCAGGCCCCATAAGAAGTCCAAATGGTTCCATTTCTCTTCGGGCAGACGGTAGGCTGATTTTAGGGAATTAGGATTCATCACATATCGTAGCTTGTCCACATCAATTAAGCTAGCAAAGTAGTCATTATCACTGTAGTACAGATAAACCGGCACATCGATACCCGCTACATCATAATCTGGTGGATTCTTGTTGCCATATTCCTTTTTGTTCCTCACGCTACCATAATCGAACTGACGGAAATCGCCGGAATTATATTCCTGCAGATAATGGAACATTTGATTGATTGAGCATCCAGCCGGTGTTGTAGCCATAATTTCGGGAATCATTGTTTCGTTCAGGTACGGAGAATCCCAGCCGCCCAACATGAACATCACGTTTGTGCAGATAACCTGAGATATTGCCTGGTCGCGGCAAAGCAGCGATCCCATCAGCTCCATTGCCCTCGAGCTGGGCAAGAATTCAGCACTGCCAAAGAGCTCAACCAGGGCGTTTGGTTGACCGAATAGCGGGCCAGCAACCTTAGCCATTGGACTTTCCATATGTCCCATCCAGGCAACCGGAGCCAAGAGATGAGCCGATCGGATACGATCACTGAATCTCTTTATCATCGAATTAAGGACAAAAAAGGCCGTTGTTCCTTGTGAATGGCCAACATATGTGCACTGAGCCTCACCCGTATAATACAGAACGTAATCAATCATGGCTGGCAAATCATAGATGCCAATGTCGTGCCATTCGAAGTTCCAGAAAGGCTGCAAGAGCGGCGACTTTGAGGCATGTTTCCTTGAGTATGTATTGCCGCGTGCATTGCCCATCCAAACATCATAGCCAGCGTCTGAGAGAATGAAGGCTAATCCGTTATCTGGGCCTCCAAGAACCCAATCGGACGAGGAGCAGAGCAAACCATGCATGAGGAACACAACAGGACGCTGACCAGTTGGTCCCGTGTGCTTGGAGTAGGGGATGCGATGCAATGTAAGGATATATCCGTCCGATGTTTGCACCTGATGTTCCTCAATTTCATAACCAAACTTTTTAACAAGCGACACCTGATCGATAAGATAAAGAGAGGATTTCATAATGATTGACATTTCCTAGAAATATTTATTTAATTTGCTTCTATTATTATTACCGTTGTCACTGAACTACTTCGGCCCACATCCGCAGGCAAAGCCACGGCGATACATGCCAACAGTAGCTGGGCTACCACAAACCGAAAGAGCCACATATTTTTGCAAACAACCTTATTGACAGCTGCAAATTAATTGCGCACCTGTAAGGTTCCCACCGCTTTTATACCCCCCACGGCATTAGCTCGGCCAATAAATAATATGTACGCTTCAATCAAAATTTTTGATAACCGCCAAGAGATTAATCTAATTTATAGCGAAAAATATTGATAGAATTGATGGAAAAACCTCTTCAGCATGAATCGTTGAGGAATCGAAGCGTGCAGTAGATAAGGCTTTGATCGTATTAATTATTTTTTCTTATCATCAATTTGTCTTTTTAATAGTTAGCGCCAAGTGTTGCGGCAGCGTTGCCAATACTTCTTAAATAACAATTAATATCAATTTTATTTCTATCAATCGATGTGATGTTTGATACATCGCCAAAAATATCGATACCTTAATAAGCCTTGTGCAACCCTAGCCAAAACATACACAAACTAAAATAACACGGGAAATATAACATATCCATATCATAAGAGAAGTTTGACTAAAATGCGTGACCGTCGCGACAGAGAACGAGAAAGGTATCGAGACAGAGACAGGGACCGAGAACGCGATCGAAATCGCGACAGAGACAGAGAAAGGGATCGAGAACGTGATAGGGAAAGAGACAGAGACCGAGAGCGCTATCGCTCCAAATCCAAATCGCCCACACGCAGGAGCCGAAACAGATCCAAGTCAAAGAAAAAGAAATCGAAGAATTCCAAAAAGTATTATCGGTATAGCCGTAGTAGCAGTCGAAGCTCATCGCGTAGCACAACGCCACCGAGTTCCCGCAGTAGTTCCCGAAGCCGGCAAAGTAAAAGCCGGGATCATGATTCTCGAAAATCTAAATCACGCTCGGAATCAAGGCGTACAACCCGAGCGCCGAGTGCCGATAACTCTTCTCGCTCAACTACTTCACAAACTACTCAGCCAATAAAAGCCATCGATTTGCTAGACAGCAAAGTGCAAAAGACTCTGAAAACCATTGAAGAGGACACATTTATGGCGACTGAATTCTTCAGCACACGAGACCGAGAGGCTCCGAAGAAGAACAAAGTAATCGTGGACTTCAACAAAGAGTCCATAACAATACCAAAGCCTGCTGAGTCTCAAACTGCAAAAGAAGACGAGATATTTCATCCGAATGTGAGTTTGGTTTTCACTTTATTCATGAGCACCTATTGAATGTTTGCTACTCTTGCAGTTCCTGGGCGATCCCGAAGTGAAAGCAGAGAAATGGCTGCGCAAGCTCTACAATTACCGCCAAAAGTACATGCAGCAGTAGCAACTCATTTCTTTTAATGTTAATTTTTAACAGTAATAAACACTTAAAACAAATCTAAAAAATATCACTGCCCGTTTTGCGCGCTCGCTTTAAAGCTTCCTCTGCCGACAGTTGCTCGTTGGGTGAGGGTTCCGTTGCACTTCCGTCTGCCTGTAGCTTGGCAGCTTTGAAATCTTCGACAATCTTCTGTGAGTAGACGGCGTTGAAGAGATCCAGACTTGTGAACTCTGATTGTACCACATCGGGTGCCTTGTAGGACACATACGGCCTCAGTTTACAATTGGTTAAATCTGGCACTATAATGTCGGGTATTTTCTCTGGTATCTCTACATATTGCCCATTTAATGTTATGCCTGTGTCGCGCACACCCCGTTTGTCCACGGCTACCGGTGGATCGGCCATTGTCCGCTGGGCTTCCTTTACAACACGTGTTCCGCGCTTGCCGTATACATTGAATTTACGGAAATTACGCTTTCCAGCCATTACAGCTGTCGTGCTGATGCTGCGCTGTTGGCACTTGAGCGTCAGCGGCAGGAGTTTTATACAATTTTGCATTGTTTTCTGTTATTATTTCTATGCTGGTTAAATAACAATTTAAGACAGTGCTGCCAGATCTGGAAGTAGTTTAACAGCAAACAGCTGTTTTGTACACACAACTATCGTGTGTCAAAACCTATCGCCAGCAAAAGCTGTGCATAGTTCTGATGCCAACTTGATTGCATCTGGCAACGCTAACATTTGTTTAGTATCGATGCCTATGGATTTAAACAAAAGAAAATTAAAGAATGGCGGGCAATATTTAAGAGAAAATAATGATAAATGTCTATATTTATGCTTATTAATGTATAAAAATAATTTAAATAATTCACAAATTTAAGGAATCCAACTTTAAAAGACATGTAAGCTATACGCGTTTCTATGCGCTCGAAAATATTCTAATAAAAATGTTTATTGGATATTGAAATCCAATTTCAAAACCTGAGTGTGAAATCGGTTCCAGATTGTGTAAATATTTAACTTATGATTCAGATTCCACGTGAGTTCACTTATCAGCTGTTGGAAACCCAATACGTTCGCTCAGGCAAACCGGCTTTGTTTTCATTTGATACGAATAATGTTTGTTTTTGTATTGAAAGTTCACAGTTTATTGAACCCAGATGATCGTAAAATAACTTAATGTAATAAATACACGTGGTGAAGTTTTTTAAAAACCAAAAGTAAAACTAGTCTTAGAGGAAAAGCGTCAAGTTAAGCTCACAAAGCGGAGGCCCTTGACGGGGCTGCCGCTGAAGCTGTCGCCGTCAATGAAACGGATACCATTGGTAAGGCAGGACTGCAGGCTGCACGGGTATTCTGCGCCATAGGCGCTGCTCTCCCAGCGCAGTATCAGCAAGTATTGCATTTCGGGCGTAAGAACGCAGGCCTCTTCTCGGCTCCAGCTCAGATTTAAATCACAATTGTATTTAGTTGTCTGATTTTGGATATGATGCGTCCACACTGGAATGCCGTCGTCTGCGTACATGTCAAGTCGAAGATTTTCCCTGTACTCTTCCGGCACACGTCCCATGTGACACGTGAGATTCGGTGCCAGGCGACTGTTGAGCACTACACCCAGCAGGGAGATAAAGCTGTTGGTCCTTATTCCCAGCCGCCAAACATTTGACTCAGCATCAACGGTGAAGGGGCGACATGCCTTGTAGTAGCACCGTTCCACAAGCGTTACAGCCGGCGCAGCAGGAGTACTCTGTTCATCGGCTGATGGAAGCAACACCTGCCATTTGGGGTCGACTCCGAGACCGGCATCATCACACTCTCGTTGCGTCCACTCGTAGACATACCAGAGAAGCAGCTTGTGCGGTTCCTTACTGGCGGCAATGATGGACTTGACACATTCCTTGGACACATGCACATAGTTCCCCTTAAGATATTTAATGTACTGCTCGTTGTTGACACAGCAGCGCATAAAGAAGGACATGCACACCTCGAGCAGACCGTCAAGACCCATGCAGACACTCAGCTCCAGTGCAGGGAGCACATTAGAGAAACGCAACTTGTGCGTGATGGCCAGCAAGCAGTCCGCAATGAGTTCGTCTAGCAAATACTTCTCAGCGGAATAGTATAACTCAATGCATTCCTCCAGCTCTAGAATCTCGTAGTCCACCCTGCAAGTGTACATATATCCGATCAGCACCTTGAAGATCGGCGCACTGATGTCGTGTATCTCGATCTCCGATTGTAGCTCCTGCATGGGACCAAAGAACATGGCCTCGAACACTGGACTGGCTGAGCTAAGAATGAGCTTGTGTGCCCTGAGCTGTTCGTCACAAACATGGAACAAGCAGTCCATGTGCTTCTCCGACCGCAGCAGCTTTGCATAGCGTTTCTCCAATATGCTGCCTTGAAATTTCTGTTCCTTGCGATGCGCTAAGCTCAGCTCCATGGCCACAGTGGAGTTCATCTGTGGGCAGAAATAGAAAGAGAAAGAACTCACGTTACTTTTCTTATGCAGACTCTAACAGTTCTTCAAGCAGTCGCCCAACGTCTAATGGCAAACCAGTTCGGGGTCTCAGCTGGACCAGCATCAATCTTTGGCACTATTTTGTAAAATTCGTTTCGTTTTGACATCTCTGCCTTTCCCTTGCTTCTTGCATATGAGCTGAAGGGAAACCGAAGCGTGCATACCCTTTATGAAATTTGACACATTAAGATTGCCCAGGAACTATCTGCCTTGTTAAGCATAAAAAAATACATTTCTATTCTAAAACACTGTCCCATTCCCAAGCTCCCCTCAAGCTTGCGGTTAACGAAATTGTCATATTATAAAGATTACATATTTATATTTTCAATCGATTTGTATGTATACATAACACGTACCTCGAATTTATTTCTTTTCTTATACTTGCCAGATCTAATCTGTGTGGCTGATAAGAACACGCGGTTTGTATGTAATGGGTAACACTTTTCACTGTCCACCTGTGACGTCAGAGCTGTGAAATTGTCTTACCGATGTGTCAAGAGCTATACTATAATACTTTATTTATCAACAACATAATAATAATACTGCGAATTTGCGTTCTACCGGGACGGCGAGCCCATTTGATGTGATTGTCTTTCTGTGTGTGTGTGCGTGCGTGTGTGTGCAATGTGTATCTGTATGCGTGCGTGAGTGTGGTTCTCATTATTTATATTTTGCGCATGGGTAATAAAAACCGGTTTTAAGTGTTTACCTAGATGTGGATGACATTGCAGGGAAACTATGGGAACGCCAAACAGATTTGAGACCTATTGTAATAAGCTTGAAGTTTCAAGAAATCTTGGGGAAACAAAAGAAAAGAATAGAACAAGCCATGAATGAAAGAAAACCCCCTTGGACTTGCAGCCTGTTATTATTTGAAATATTGATTTTTGGAAAGACGAAACATCACTAAGACTGGAAAATACAAATGGGATTGCAATTCGATAGTTGTTTGATATTCAATCTGCCGTATTTACCTTTTGTTGTTGTTGATTATAAATAAATGACCAGCGGCGACAAATGAATTTTGTTAAAAGCTGCTGCGCAAATTGTACTTTTTGTTCTCTGGAAATCGATTTGCCTAATAATAATACCTGAACTTAGGCATAGGCTAGTTTACATAAGCAAAGAATTGTATGTATTGTTTTGTTAGTTTGTTCTTGGGCTTATTTAAATATTGCCATGCGGGACCTTTTGTTGCTAAATGGATAAATCACACCTTCTATTTAAGCACTCACTATAATATTGTATTATATATATTTGGCAGCGTGACAATTGTTCTTCGAGTATTTAAGTAAATATATATAATTTAACAGTTGGGTAAAAGTTTTTTCTTGACAGCGAAATTTTGAATTTTACGCTAGGTAGTAGAATTGCCTCAGGTATTATTGTTTCTGGAAAGGAGCTGAACTTGACCGATATTGTTGTCAGCTGATGCCACGCTTTGCACTGTGCGCGTCGCACGATCGATTCGCTCGGGTTGAAAGAACTAAGAACAAGGCACGAACCGCTGAGCGCAACGCGCCACCTTTAACTGATCGACGACGACGACGAGCAGAGCGAGCAAACGTCGCGACGTCGGTGATCTCCCACTCAGGTGCTCGCTCTCAGCATAGTGTTCTAGCGCCGCTCTCGCTCTCCCTTTCTCTCTCTGGTTAAGGCGGCCCGCGCTGATAAGTGCAAATTGAGTTTGTTGTCGTTAGAATTTCGTACACGCAGCACAAGTTCAGCATGTAGCGAAGTTAAGTATTGTTTAGACAGATCAAACCGGGAGAGCCTTGTCAAATTGCGGAGTACCTATACTAATGAAACGAGACTTAATTTCCCACTTCCAATGATCGGCTTGGTGCGACGCGCAGCCTTGAACCCTTGGATAGCCTCTTTTTAAGCCTCTTCCAAAGTTATTTCTGTAACTCATATACGCCGAAATACAGTGTAAAAATGTGGGGTATATTGGGTTTGATACTTACTAGAGTGTGCTCCGAAATAGAAGCTAGATTATGATGCAAACAGGCCAAGTGTTCGTCGCTGACATTTTGTTGCCTCAACTAAGTTTATCTTATGCCATATTTATAAGTATTACTTTCCATTATCATATAAGGGCAGCTTCTGTAAGGGCATCTGTGCATCGACCACTGTATCACTTTATGGTTTGGCCCATCTACCTTAACTGCCGGGAGGCAGCTGCTTTGCCATGACTTTGACTTTGGCATGTGGTATGTGACTAAAAACTGGTATAGGCCCAGCAGCAGCCATTGAAGGGGGCTGGACCCTCGGTTAATACACGTGCAGATCTTTGTCGTTCCCCTCTCTCTCCCTCTTTTCGCTTCCTTTTTGCACCTGTGGCGCTGGAATCGGTTTGCTGGCTCGAGCCTCTCTTTAACAGAATGCGATTTCGTTTAAGATCTTAGAACTGTCTGTTCCAGCTCGTTTAATTAATAATCATGCACGCAAAAAATATTATTTTACACAATAATTCAAATTGAAATCAAACTACTTTAAGGGATATTAATTAGTTAGGCGCAGCAATAATTTAGTCTTAGCTAACGTATGCTATGTTATGTGTAGGTAGAATATATAGTTAATGTTAAACTTTGTATGGGCATCCGTCTGCAGTTAGATAATATCACGTGGCACGCTCAGGAAGTGTATGGAATTGGACACATGGTGTGTGATGTCTGTCAGCGTCTCCTTATGCACGCCGCCAAAGAGTATCAACTCACCGTTGCCTGCTATTAGGCTGGAGAGTATAAGGCGATCGGGTGCACCGTTGAGTACACCGAAATTCTTGTACTCCACCCAATCGAGGCCGGGATCACTGCAGTTCTGCTCCAGCAGACTGGAAATGTCGCAGACGAACAGCGATTGAACGTTGCAACGCACACGCTTCGGCGAGGGGGCACGCAATGTTTGCGGCTCTACATGGGCGGGTGCACTGCGTCGTGAGTTACGTATGGCATTCATTTTCTCCTCCATGCGGCGTATGCGTTCGCTGTGGTCCCGCGAAGCGCTTCGCGATCGACCAGGCACATTGAAAGCAGCCATGCGGAAAGGATCCTGCAGAAGATTTAGACTCTAAGCAACAAATATTGCATGAAAATTGATGCACTTACCTCGTAATGCTCGTCGAAGCGTTTGGGCAGCAGCGGCTCGTTGTCGCGACAGCGTAGCGCCAGATTGCGTTGCAATCTCTGCGCAGCATCTGCATCGCCATCGGCTGAAGCTGGTGATAGTGGAGCTGCGCCCGCTACAGGTGCAGCGGCTGCTGCTGCTGCTGTCGCTGGCGGAGAATGCAAATCACTAAGTCGCCCCGATCGAGGCTGATAATGGTTGTTGTTGTTATTGTTTACGTTATTGTTGTGCATAAACTGCTGCGCCTGCTGCATGTGCTGGTTAAGTATCGCTCGCCTATTAGCCAGATACTGCTCCTGTGGTGCTAAGGCTTGGCCATTGCCACCACCCAAACGTACGTTGTTCGCAGGCATTACAGCTCCTGGCCTGCGCTCCGGCAGAACCACACGCTGACCTCCTGGCTGCTGCTGGTAGAGCGGCGGTGGCGGTGGTGGCCCTTGTCCTAGTCCAGCGAAGCGCATTGAATTGCCACCCACAACTGGCACTCGACTCTGCTTCATGATTTGAAAATCCAGAGGAATTTTTGGTGAGGGTCCCACGACAACCAGATAGTTATTGACCCTACAGCCTGGATTGCACCACATATGCACGGCACCAAAATGCTTGTTGCGCACGCTCAGAGGCTTCCAGCACCAGGCATCACGTGTCATGTCCAGCATCCAGGCATCCGTGTAGATGCGGTTGGCTCCGCCACAGCCACCGACAACAAGAAGATGCTGCTTGTCCAATTCTACTTGGATTTGTCCGTAGCGCGGCGCTGGTCGCGTGTTGCCCACAAAGAGTGGCTGCCACCAGCGTTGCTTGTCGAGATCTAGAACCCAGGTTTCATTGGAGTTAACATTGACATCGTCCTTAATTTGATATCCGCCAAAGACAATCATGCGATTGCCATGCACGGTGGCTGAGTGCCCAGCCATGGACGGCGGACAGGGCAGGTAATTGCGCACCAGCCAACGATCCTTGGCCAGGTCGTAATAGTGCAACTCATCGAAAAGGCACCACGGCTGATACGGAGGATGAAGCGAGGGATAGCGCCAGCCGCCAAACAGCACAAGTTTGTCCTGCCAGGCTACCATGGAAGCACTGCCCTTGGGCGAGGGATATGTACCCGTAGCTAACGGTCGGGACCATCGCATGTGCGTTAAGTCAAACCGCCACAGATCATTGAACGTTGTATCCGAAGATGAGCCGCCACCAAAGACAAACATTGAGTTTCCCTGCCGAACAGCGGAGTGTGCAAAACGTCCTGCAATAATGGGCGTGGACACACCCGCAGGTTTGCTCGGCTTGTTCATTTCCACAGAGGTTGCCGTTTGTTGTGAATAGATCTCCCAACGTAGCCGAAAGTCGGCCAAGCCCTTCTCCAGATTCAGACGTGAGCGTCGCACGAGATCTAAAAAGAGAATTTGTTTTAAAATCATTGCTACATATGATTCCAGTTACTTACTCTTCACAATTAGCTGCCAGCGCTTACAGACAAGGCTACAGTGCTCTAGATCTCCATAAGGCGGCAGATACGTAAAGATGAACTCGAGTATCTCGTCGGGCAGCATATTTAAGCTCGCCGTCAAAGCAGAGCATTTGGACGTGGGGCAACGGATGGAAGATTCATTGCCACAATTGTCGTTCACACTTAGATTGCACGTGGCCATTTTAAGTGGCGTCTTCTCGTTGTCCTTGTCCTTGGCTTGCCCTGCCTCCTTTGTTGTTGTCCTTCCAGTGCCTACCAACTGCAGAGCCGAGCGCCAAGCACACACTGTGAGCTAATCCTAAATATTGCTTAGATACCGTTAACAAGCAAAGCGTTGCCTACGCACACTTTACGTACGTAAATTGAACTTTATTTAACCACAATTTACGATCTAAAGAAACTATAAACAGCAGCAGTTGCTGACTTAAAATAAGTATCGCATCAATGCGTGCAAACAGTTATCGATAGAGAACAGCTGTTCCGCAATGGCGACAGCCGCAAAGAATTAATCGATAAGCTGTGCAAATCGCAATTTCGCGATTTATTTAAAATTTATTTGCTTTTTGTTAACCCAAAATTATTTTTTTGTTAAATTTTATTGTTTGTGTATTTAAAATGACATTAAATAAAACGCAATGCTAAGCAGGAATTACCTAAAAGCCTACAACTATATTTGTTCAAAGACACATCATAAAGAGTAAGCGGACAAATCAAACTAACAAAAGTTATGAAATAATATACGTACTTGTCAATGGAATACATTATAAGGATTAAACGGACAAATACTTATAAAAATAAATTTTATAAGACCCATAGGGAGGCGAAATCTTCGCAAAGTCATAAAAGTGAATTTTAACGTTCGATATCACTTGAAAGTATCCAGCACCTTCGTTATCTCTATATTGCGATCGGTCTGTTCACTAGGATTGTGTACTTTCAGTCCCGTTTCTTCTTCCCTGAGACGCGAACGCAGATCGAGAGCGCGTTGATCAGCTTCAAGAGCGTGTTGCTTGTTCTTCAGTTCCACTGCAATCTTATTGGCATGTTCTGCGAGAAGATTAAAGCTCGTCCTCGAGTCGTCCACTTGCTTGGCGAGACAGCGGCGTATTTCGCGCATCTTCTGAACCTCTGTGCAGAGTACATAGTGTGGATTGTCCAGGCACAATTCCCTGCGCGTGCGCATCGAACGGTTCTCAAGACGCGTCTCGGCCAACTTTTGTGAAGCCGCCTTCTCGTCAAGCGCGGCCTGCAGCCTATCTAGGTCACATTGCGATTTCTCCATTTCATCGTTAATCTTGCGCCTCTGCCAGTCCAATTCGTTGCGTGCTTTTTGGGTTTCAAAAATGCGCTTACGTAGAATAAACTCGGTGCGCTCCTGCTGCACCTGCAACATATTGCGCGCCTTCTCGCGGCACACAAACATCACCTCACGTATGCCCATGGTGTCGACTAGTTCGCTCTCCGCTGTCTGCTTGATGCTCTTCACATTCTCGAGCCATAAATCATATGTGGAGCAACTGGTAAAATTAGATTCGGTTGCAATTAAAGTTGGACTTAGCGTTTGTAGGAAACTCACTCTTTGGGACTACGCAGTGGATCCATTTTGTAGGATATATTGGTTGACTTGGTGTCCAGCGCCAATTGCTGCATATCCATTTCGATTGTACCTACCTTGTTCTGGATCTCCAACATCATCTTGCTGCGCAAATCATCCAGGCGATTCATCTTCTCCCAGGCCTTCTGGCAACGATCTGCCAATAAACGCTGATTGTTCATCATGATGGTCAGCTCGGTCTTGATCTCCTTGTCCGGCTCATCGTACGTAAGCTCCGATCCAAGACGACCGTCCCGCATGGCCATCACCTCGCTGGCCAGGCAAATAGGCGGACCCAGTGCGTCCAGTGTCCGTTCCGTTTCCATTTGCTCTCGCCGCAGCGTTTGGATCTCGGTATCAACACGTTCGAATGTCTTCACAAGTATCTTACGCCAATGCTCCATTTCCCTTATGCTGTGACGAGAGTTAACTATGAGAAGACAGTTCCACGCCGTGCCCTCAACTTACCGTTTGTTCAACGCATCATTGGTCTCCACGTTTGCCCAGGCAGTCTCAATGCCCGCCTCATTGAGTAGCTTTCGATTGGCACTGCGTATGTCTTGAGCGTCGGTCTGGCGTGCATAGGACACGTTTCGCAAACGATCCATACGGGAATACCAATCCACCAGGGCAATGTGTGCCATGGGCTTTTCATAACCAACAAAATCAGCCATTTTTTCGTCTTCTTATTCCTTATTCCGTAGTTTTCTATAAATGTATAAAAAAATATATGTTTTTAAAAAATGTAATGTAATATTTTAGTACGTCAGCGAGTTGAAGTTCCCAACATAACTAACGATTTTACTTTGATAATTCAGTATTGTAGTCAAAGCGTTCTATGCGTTTGTGTAGATACTTTGAGATCAGAAAACAACGAAACATAATCGCATATATTCGATTAAAAACTGTGAACGTATATTGGAATACGCCGGTATAAATGGGGAAACTTGTTTCCATAGTCCCATGTATCCCATGGATACATATTTATATTGTTTACATGGTGAGATATTTTAATACCCTTCGGCTATTGAAAATGGTGAAAAGATGGTGTGTTACCCTTATGCAAAATAGGCAATAGAACGCGTGGCAGACCCCACAAGGTATATACATATATCCTTTCTTAACATGATTATCCATATCGATTGTCTGTCTTTTGGAAATTGTAAGTATGTTTATCATGGTTTTTCGAAATTTGGCGAAGGGTATCTTACTGTCGGTCGCGCTCGATGGCAACTTTTCTTAATTGATTTTTTTTAGCCATTTAATTCAATATTTCCTGTTGTGTTTCCAATTAAAACACAAATTTACGCTTGCATATGTCGATTGTATTCGCTCAAATCATATATGCAAATACAATACAATTCCCAGAATTATCTTACATTCCAATAGATACGACAAATGTAATTTTCAAATGTACAAGATTTTTGCTGGTATTTCAAATAATGTTGAAAAATTTGCATCCATGCGACTGGAAGTCACAAGAGATGATCGACTGAACTACGCGTATTCCAAATACTATAAAATCTCTATCAATTATATGGATAATTTCGATAGACATTTGACATTTGAGCGAAAAAAAGAAAACAGAAAACAAATATGGAATCTGAATCGCGAATGTATCATCACACCGGTATTATTTTCCAGGATCTTTTTCGATACCAAATAGACTAAGATTATGATCGGTCTGTAAGAAAGCATCACACGTTTTCGCTCGTATATCATCTGTGACTGACATATGCATTTCGAGGGCCTTCTGATCTATGTCCAACGTTAGTCGCTTTTTCTCCAAATCCAAATCTATCTTTTTCGCATGCTCGGAAACCAGATTAAAGTTAGCTTTGGAGTCGTCGATTTTGTTGACCAGAAAACAGCGTATGGCGCGAAGTTTTTCCACCTCATTGCAAAGTGCATGATGTGGTTTGTCCAGGACGAGTTCACTAAGGCAGCGCATTGCGCGCGTCTCGAGGCGTGTCTCAGCCACCATTAGAAAATTCTTTTGGGCTTTCAATTCCTTCTCAAGATCATCTATGGCGCAAGTGGAATCCTTGAGATCATCGGTTAGACGCTGCTGTTGCCATTCCAATTCGCTGATGGCCAGCTTCATTTGCGAGATGCGTTTGCGTAGGCAATACTGCGTGCGCTGCTGCTGCGTGGCCAGAATGTTATGCGACTTCTTGCGGCACATCCACAGCGTGTCCGTTAGGGCCACTGTGTCGGCCATTTCATTTTCTGTCAGCTGTTTCATATTCTTCGAATGCTCCAGCCAGCTTTCATAGGAACAGCAGCTGCGGGCAGTAGCGTGTTAGGATCAATCAAGTCTAGTGAAATAGATAGTTATCTACCTTCTGGGATTGCGCAGCGGTTCCAACTTGCAGGAGATGTCGGCCGAAGCTCTATTCATTGCCAGCAGCCTGTTGTCCGTGTCCACGGTATCCTTCTTGTTCTTCAACTCCTGGAGGATTTTGAAACGCACATCCTCAAGACGTTGCAGCTTCAGCCATGCGTTCTGGCAACGTTCCTTAAGCAGCAACTGATTAGACTCCATTATGTGCAGCTCCTTCTGCATCTCCAAAAATGGCTCATCGGGTGTCAATTCCGACACGTGGCGAGAGTCGCGTAAGTTTAAAATCTTAGGCAAAACAGCCATGGAATTTAGCTGATCCATCATCTCCTCTTCGGCAGCCTTTTTCTCATTCTGCAGACCGAGTATTTTGTCCTCGAGCCGCTCAAATGTTCTTTGTATCAGACCACGCCAAAAATCTAACTCCTCCACGCTGCAGAAAGATGGACGAAGATGAGTACCTTAGGGTCTTGGAGAGAAGAACTTTATACCTACCGTGATATCATGGCATTATTTGACTCATAGCTCGACCAGACGCCCTCGATCTTCGACTCGTTGAGTAATTGCCGCGATGAGTTGCGTATGACAAGAGCGTCGGCACGTCGTGCCATTGCCACATTGCGTATACGCCCCAACTTGTCCTGCCAATCTTCTACCGAAAGATGCTGCACAGGCTTCTCGGCAATCAGCGCCATATGAAACGCCATTGTGTGTGTGTGTGTTTGTGTGTGTGTGTGTGTGTAAGAAGAGTCTTTTATTGAAATGTTTCAGTAAGTTTGAATTGTGTAGAGTTTTGTGTTCTTTGCAGGGAAAATGTGTTATCTGATGTGTATATATATATCATATGGTCATGGCCTACTTGTGGCAGATCAACTTGCTATATAAAAATTTCCATTGCTCAGTTGTTCGTTTATTAAATCAATCAGGAGGAGGAAAAAGATTAGGCTTCCCTTCGCACTTCGGGGTTGCCATGCCTACCCATTATTGTCCATGACAATGGCTCCTGGGCTAGCGCAACCTTGGAGATCTAGTAGACATTGTATAAACAAAACCGAGACGGAGTGCTGAATACGGAATGCCAACACACTCCAGTTACATTAGTCTGTGTTGCTTTTTACAGTTCATAACACAAATTCGTTGAAAAAGTGAAACGTTCATTTACTTTTTTCTTACTTAGTGCAGTTTAAATTGAATTTGAAGATTCCAAGATGAGTTTCAATACGGTTGTGACCATGGAGAAGCCGGTGCAGCACATCTCGCTGGCCGATTGGAATGGCCGTGTCGGTGGTCTACGTAGCGTGGCGGATTCACGGCGAGCGGATGCCTTCGCCATGCGACACTCGTCGCGCATCTTGCGCAATGAGACGCGAATCGAGAGCGAATGGGCGGAGTATTATACAAACGAGGCGCTGACCGATCGGTAACTTTATAGTCTCAGGATGGGACATCCATTTAAACTGTTTCCTTGCAGCATCATGGAGCTGGATAGCTGGCGCATCACTATTCAGACGACATTTAAGCGAATCGAAGCAGAGATACGTTCGTTGTTAGAACAGAAGGAAATAACGGAGCGGGAGCTGGCGGCGCTCTCGGGTCCCATAGCTGTTATTAGCGAGGTGCTGGCCATGCGCGATTGTCGCTTGGGCGCGGAGCTAACGTACGATGAGCCCGACACGGAGATTAAGAACGAGTTGCGTGTCTTGGAAAATAATCAAGTTCTGCTGGCAGATCGTTGCCAGAAAGCTTGGGAGAAGCTGACACGCCTGGAGGAGGTGCGCTTTAACATCGGCTTGGAGATTGAGAACAAGGTGGAGGCAGTAGACATGGATACTGTTCAACTGACATTGAATCGCAATTCATCTGGCATATCCTACAAGCCCGATCCCATGCGCAATCCTCAAGGGTAACAAAAATGATTTCTATTGCGGTTCTTTATGATTTCAAAATTCTCTTCCAGTTCCTGTTCGTATGAAGCCTGGCTGGCGCATGTGAAGAACATGAAGCAACTGGCAGAGAACGAGTTGACCGAGACAACGACCATACGCGAAGCGTTGTTCACGTGCCGCGAGAAGGCGCGTAACATGCTGCAGGTGCAGCAGGAGCGGGCGGAGCACACGATAAGGAAGCGCATATTCGAGACGCAGCGGGCACGTAATGAGCTCGAGTGGCAGAAACTCAAGATGCAGGAGGAAATGGAGAATGCTTTGTGTGAGATTAAGGCACTAGAAGATTCGTTGCGCGAAAAGTCCGACTCCTTGAAGCTGGCGGAGACGCGTCTAGAGAATCGTGCACAGCGTAGCGGCATGGAACGTTGCATGGATCGGGCACATGACACACTCTGCACTGAGGTGGAGAAACTGCGTGGAGTTTGTCGCCGACTTAGAGAGAAAATCGATGATTCCACGGAGAACTACAATCTACTCTCTGATCACGCAACAAAGATCAACGTGGATCTTGAGAATAAGCAGCATTCATTGATGACAGACATTCGTGCCTTGGACCTGCGTTCGCGTCTCAAGGGGGGCGAGTTTGGCATGAAGCAAGCCAATCCAAGTGCACAGACCGAGCGCAATATTGTGCTGACCCACATGGAGGATGAGATTCCAAAAGCATAGTGTGTGTGCAGTGTATTTCCACAAATATAACTAAATTCCTGTGCTTTAAGCGTCTTCGCTTTTTATTCGCTTTTTTCACGTCTCCCAGAGAGCGAGAAATTGAAAGACAGTTCGCCTAGACGAGGCTTAAACGTTGTGCTCCAGTCCAAACGCTTTTCAGGCTGCATCTGCTGCGTGAAGTGCACGCCCTGTCGTACAAACATGTCCCATTTTACAAATTGACCTGGCACAACTGCTTCAAGGGGTCCACTGCTTACAATGTGGAGTGTACTTTCCTTGGGCGCCAGCTGCCAGTCCACCCACAAGGCGATGCCGTTGCACACGTCCGTTCTGTAAGGGGTTTGGCAATGGGATTAGTAAGGAATATATTCCATATTCTTTGTTTGCCACTTACTCAGTGAGTTCCAGTTGTCCTTGAATCTGCTGCTCTTTGCCAAAGTCGGCAAAATCCACGCGCAGCACTTCCTTTGGTGTGGCTAGTGCGCGGCAGGGATACTCCCAGAGTGGCTGTGCCTCGACGGATGACAATGCTTGCTTAGCCGAACGCTGGAATAGGAGGGGTATTAAATGTCCTCTACATGCTGCAGAACTCTTACCTCCACCATGTTGTCAAATAACTTTAAATCGAATCCCTCACAGCTGACAACGGGCGCATGTATTTTATGCAGATCCAGAAAATTCACAGGCAGCGCATAGATGCGTGCCGCGCACGGTGTAATTTTCACCTCGGCCGACAGCTTTTTCTGTAGGTGCAGTAACAAGGTGCCAAAGTAAAAGTTATCCCAGGGCAAAATGGAATTGATGAAGTAGGGTTCAGCGAAAACATGCGTTACTCTTGCCAAGTCCTGCGCGTCCATTTGGTCCAGCTTCTCTAGAATTTGCACATTCTTTAGCTGGTTATGCTTGGCCATAGAGTCGAGCAGGCGTCGCGAGAATCTATGCGGTTCCAGGCAATGCACGCTTGCCGCACCGATGGCCGAACTGGCCAGTCCCAGCAGGCAGCCGTCGCCCAAGACCAGGACATGCGAAGACTTGTCCAATTCTTGCTCCAGGTAGCCCAGGTAGCGTTTATTGCGGGTAGCCTGATTAAGCTGACCGATGCGACTGCGCGTGTAGGTCATGTGCAGGTCACAGGTGCAGCTGTGCCGCTGCGCAGGCTTCTCGGGTAGCTGCTGTATCTTGTGCGCGTCGAACCACAGCGAATACTCGTCGTGGTAGCATCGCAGCCAGAAAGGTTCGGCTGGGTCGTGCAGTTGCAGCGGTTTGGGTATGTAGTAGATGGCCTGCATCCAATGATCTCGCCAGGGTACAACATTTGCCAGGGGTAGCTTTTTGTCGCTTATTTTTGCTTGCAGCTTCTTCAGCTCGGGATGCACCCAGTATGGCGCACAGCTAAGCAATATCTCACTTGAGTCATCCATTTCGATTTGCCACCAGTAGAAGACAAGTTCCACCGAGCCGGGGTTACTCAGCTTCAGCTGCAGCACGTTTTCACGTTGTAGTTCGCGCGGTTGCTTGCGCTGAAAGTCAAATTTAAATATCTCTACGGGATTGGAGAGTGCACGAAATGAATTCTCGGGTAGTTGGGATAGTTGCACATCGTGTAGAGCTGCCTCTCCACTGCACTGCAGGAATTGCACTGGCGGACGCAGCAGTATGTCCCCATCAAGATTGGGCAGAATCTTTAAGGTGTTCCATTGCGACGCCAGAGTAGATTGCGCGACTTGTGCATAGCAGCTAGCTCGAGCAGGAATACAGAGCGCGTCCTCTGTAAGCAGTTCCTCATGTGCATGATTGTAGATACCAATAGCTCCCTCACCAATCAGTTCTGTGTCCAGTAGTTCAGCCACAAGCAAATTGGCTTTTCGCGGCATATCGACGCCAATTTCGATGTCTGTGGACCGTTTGCGTATAAGCCGCACCTGTCCAGCCGCGTTGGCTTCCAGTATTCGTTCAGCACAATTCGCCATGGGCAAGAATGCCTCACAGGCTGTCACCGTGTCTGCGCCGGCCCTCAACGCCATCATTGATAGAATTCCTGTACCGGTGCCAATGTCCAGCACGTGCACCTCTTTGCCAGCTTGCCGCATACTTGCAATTGTCTTGCGCAATGCCGCGTCGTATTTCTGATTACGCTCCCAGTCGTGTAGCATGTCACCAAAGCCGGCGTTTGCCACCTCCTGGTGGTAATCGTAGTCGTCGCCCTGTTCTTGCCATGTGTTTTGGCCTGTCATCGGGTTGAGGACTTGCGAGAAGCTGGCCATGAATCGTGTGCGCTGCCGGGCTAAACGAAGAACTTTCTGCATTGAAGTTTAATCTATTACAATTTTATATACAATTTTTAAATAAGATTAATCAATTTAGGAGAATAAATATTTACGTACATTAAGCTGTTTAATACCGCCGCCACCACAGGTTGTCTTTTGCTTAGCACAGTGAGAGTTGCCAGATCGCGCTAGAACAGCTGGTTTCTTCAAATACCATGCTAGCCGAACGGTTTACATTTTTGAGTTCTGGCAACCTTGCGGGAGTTCTGTAAATCATTCACAATAGTTCGATAATTGCTATGAATTTGAATTGCCTCCTAAATTTAAAGTGTGGCGCTTTTTTAGACCATGGATTTAAAAAAATACATGTCTATTGTGTTTGTCGAAATGTGCGTAACAGGCTGAAGGAGTCAGCTGCGACCCCATATAGTATTATATTCTTGCTCAGGATCACTAGCCGAGTCGATTTAGCCATGTCTGTCTGTCCGTCTGTATGAATGCCTATGTCTCAGAAACTACAAAATCTAGAGCCACCAAATTTGGTGACAACACTTATGTGAATCATACGCTGTACAATTTTTATTCAAATTTCGGCCACGTCTACTTCCGTCCCCCAAATCGATAAACCGTATTGCAAGCGATCGGATAATGAACATAATTGTTATTCAACGTTTTATATAGATTTGCATTGCGCCCACTGCAAGAAAGCAAGCAGTGTTTTATCCAAGCAGTATTTTTTTTCCAACTGCTTGGATTATATGTGTTGTTTATTATTTTTCTTTGAAAAACACGTTTACCAATAAAAGTTTTGTCAATCTGATTTTTTTCATAATCTTAAAAAATCCATGGTCTTATACAGTCAACACTTGACTGTAGCCGTTCTTACTTGTTTAATATAAAATTTTATTCTAAAAGTTTAAGGGAAAACAATATTTTTCAAAATTTTTAATGTGGTTTATTAATAAATTTGTTTATAATTCAACTGCGTATACACTGTAATGAGCTTACTTTAAAAGTGTTGGTCAAGTCTTCGGCGTACTCCCGTCATCAGCTTTGCACGGTGTTCCAATCTCAGGTATTTCATTCCATGGATACGCTGAATTGGTCTCGGAGTCCCAATTATTTTTTAGATTACTTTTGTTGCATGACCAGTACTTCGCAACAGGAGGATATTCTAAAGCAACTGGAGAAACTGGTGTAGCAGTGATTATATCGTCCTTTGGATTGCAACTTTTCCAATAGTTAATCACAGCCTCCAAAAATGTAATCGCTAGCAAAAGCAGCATTATATGTCCAGTTTGAAGTGGCACAAAGTACAATGGGCTTTGCTTAACGGTGCGAAGTTTCAAATGTGATTGATGCTGAGCAAAGAATGTGCCGTTCTTTTATACCAAAGTCAGGTAGTTTCAGGTGCCAAAATTAGGTAGTTGACCTTTTACGTGACCCCAAGTATGATACTAGTAAACAAGGTAATAAAAGTTGAATTCCTTTGTTTGTGCTAAAAAAGCCTATTTGTACCTAAAAAGGGTATGTTTTCACTGATCTAGTATATTTTTAAAAATATTGCAAGCCTAATATGTTTATATTATTAGTATAATGTATATGGTGTACTTTTCAAGAGATAAGCATATTCAGTTTCTATAAATCGTTGAGTCAATCGCAAATTACGTTCAGTCACAAAGGGAATTGCGCCTCTCTCCGAACTCTTCTACTGTTTTTTCGCGTTTCCTACTTAAATTTTCTGTGCTCAAATGTGACGTGGTAAAGGCCGAAAACTTTGATAGGTTCGGCAATTTAACAATCAAATATGTAAATACCACCGAAATACATTTCCAAATTAAAGATTCTTATACTAGATCCATGCAGGAACAACTTAATACGATTCGGTGAGCATTTACAATATACTTTTCAATTCGAAACCCCCATGAAATCTTAACTTTTCAGAGGTGAACTGGCGAACGTTTTAGAGAAATTGGATAAATTATCTTGTAATTACTCAACTATTCAATACCCGAGCAATTGTCTCGAGGCAACAGCTGTGAGGCGTCGCTCGGGGGTCTATCAAATTCAAGTTCCACACTACAGTCTCCATTCATGGGTGGTGAGTTGCGAGGAGCAGACGCAGGCGCAAGGTGGAGGTTGGACTGTTATTTTACGGCGTGAAGATGGCAGTGTGAACTTCTATCGCAATTGGAAGAGCTACAAACATGGATTCGGCAATGTGAATGGCGAGTTCTTCATTGGACTCGATAAACTGCATGCCATGACCAAGGATTTAGATCAAGAACTGCTCATCGAAATGGAAAATTGGGCAGGGGTTCACAAGTATGTAAAGTATGATCAATTTGCGATCAATGGCGAGGAGAAACTATATAATTTAAAATCGTTGGGTGAATACTCTGGTGATGGCGGAGACTCTCTGAGTGGACATTTAAACATGAAGTTCTCGGCACGCGACCGGGACAACGATAGCTACGAGGGAAGCTGTGCTCAACTGTATCTTGGCGCCTGGTGGTACAGTAAATGCCACGCATGGTTTGTGGTTTATTTAAGCAACTCCAATCTCAAAAATTATTATACTTTCTTTTCTATTTTCAGCAATCTAATGGGCAAATATAATGAGACTACGTATGGAAAAGGCATCAATTGGAATGGATTCAATGGAAAGACTCACTGAAGCGTGTTCAAATGATGATACGTATACGTAGATAGGTGAAAGAGCAAAGCTAATTACCCCAACATTTTGTAGATAACATATACTTAAAAATATTTTAATTCGCGTTCTATACACTGAGCTTGTTTAAAAAAATACTTCCCGCGTTCATATGTTTACAGATAAAAACAAGTAAGAAAGCTACAGTCGAGTATGCTCGAGATCTAGAGATCTAGAGATCATCTGGCTAGCTATGGTTATCATGTAAACCGAAAATGAACAATATGGCATCAAAATTGCACTTGTTATCAATGTTTTTTCGATTTGCGGGGGCGGAAGGGGGCGTGGCCAACATCCAAAATAAACTTGATCAGCGTGCAATAATAACACATATTGTCACCAAATTTGGTTGTCCTAGCTCTTTTAATAGCTGAGATCTAGATTTTCACACGGACAGACAGACGGACAGACGGACATGGCTATATCGACTCGGCTGTTGATCCTGAGCCAGAACATATATACTTTATGGGGTCGGAGGTGTCTCCTTCTGCCGGTTACATACATTTTCGGTTTGAACAAAGTTATAATACCCTTTTACTCTATGAGTAGCGGGTATAAATATTGCAATACTTTAAATAAACGTATGTTTTCATTGATAAGCCAGTTCTAGGGGGCTTAACAAGAGATAGAAAGAGTGTTCGCTATTTCATTAATAAAAGCGAAAGAGAGGTATGCGAATCTGATTACTGGATTTATAAATTCAGTATTTAAAGAATTTGTGAATCACATTTCTTATCAATGTGGCGTGCCAAGTCGGAGCACTTCCCACTGATTGATTTTCTCTTGGTCGAAAGATGCTTTAAATTCATCTGCCATTGCCTCACCTTGTTTAGTGTTCTCTGATCATCTGTTCCGATCCGTACAATAAGCGAATTTATAAAAATGTTGCTCAAAATAATAATTTGCACATTGGTCTTGCTATACTATATAACGGAGCTCAAGTCTCAGGATGTGCAAAGTGTAGATAAGTTCGGCAATTTGACATTCAAACATGGCAACACAACCCAAATTCATTTTGTGGTCAAGGACCCGAACAGTCACATGATTCAATCGCAGCTGGATATGATGCGGTAATTACATAAATACCTTTGTTTTCCAGATATTTTACAAACCATATCTATCTTCCAAGTGAGGAGCAGATGCGACAGAGTTCTTTGCTGGATGACTTGATGGGAACAATTAACAATTCGATTAGTTGGGAACCTTCGCAGTATGCCAGAAGCTGTGCCGAGGCAACAGCAGTGAGTCGCCGTTCAGGGGTTTATCAGATAGTTATGCCTGGATATAGCACACATCCGTGTCTTGTCCGATGCGATGAGGATACGCAGGGCGGTGGCTGGACAATTGTGTTGCATCGCATGGATGGCAGTGTGGATTTCTTTCTTTTCTGGAAGGATTACAAAAAGGGTTTCGGCAATGTAAATGGCGAGTACTTTATAGGGCTGGCTAAGCTACATGCCTTGACCAAAGATCTGGATCAAGAGCTACTGCTTATCATGGAGGATATATCGGGTCAGGAAAAGTTTGCCAGATACAGTCAATTCGCAATCGATGGTGAGGAGAATTCCTACGCGCTGTCCACCCTGGGCGAATACTCTGGCGATGCTGGAGATTCCCTGCGTGGCCATATGGGATTCAAGTTCTCTTCTCAGGATCGGGACAATGATATGCACAAGGATAACTGTGCGCAAATGTTCATGGGCGGATGGTGGTACAACAGTTGCCATGTCAGGTGGGTAGTTTGATTTGGATTCCGAAGCTCGTTTCACTGACTTTAATTTCACAGCAATCTGATGGGAAAGTACAATGAGACTACCTTCGGCAAGGGAATTAATTGGTACGCCTTTACGGGCCATAATGCCTCATTAAAACAAGTCAAAATGATGATAAGGCCCAAGAGAAACTAAAATAGAATCACTTTTGAATTGTTTATTAAATTTTCCGCTTAGTCTAGCTCGCAAATCTTTTAAACATCAAGGACAATGTAAATAGGTTTCTAATTGATCTAGTCCCTCGAACAAGGCATATTTAATAACATGTTTATGCTTGTCCAGTCGCAATGCATGAGGGAATCGAGAGTCGAACGGCATTGATAGCCAACGCATTAGGTAATTAGTCTTGGCTATAAAAGGATGCGTGAGCGAGTCTCTTCGTCCATTAAGTTGTTTTTGGAATAACGCGAATGATGTCAGCAAAGCTACTGCTAAGGTGGTTCACCAACTACGCGCTGGCAATTGGTGTGACATCGTATCGGCTGATAGACGGAAGACTGCAGCAGACTTGCCTCTCCTGGACTTGGGCTTTGCTGGTTAACACTCTCGACTTGGTTCTCTTACCCGGCATGTTCTGGGTGTCGGCGGAGTATGTTCGAAAAAGCAATTTGTATCCGAATCTTGTGCCATATTCTATCATAATAATGTACTCGGCGTCGTATATGGCCATTGTATGTACGGCCATTGGCCATTGTATGGACGCGTGGTCAGCGCTATCCTAGAGTTCGAACGGATTATAGGGCAGCTAAAGCATCGAACGTCTACTACCTGAAGTTTGTGACAATGATGAGCATGTTTCTATGCAGTTTCGCAGCCTGCTGGACAATACCTAAGGAGGCCAGGTGGACAGTGCTGTTTATCACCTTCTTTTTAACTGTGCCTTCAATATTCCCACAGTCGCTGCGCATCGCTATTTTGTCTCACTGTGGTACATCGCCTGTGCGTATCGTTACATCAATTCTCGTATTGATAAATTCGTAAAATCTACGCGATCAAGGGAGCCTTCAAGAAACGAGCCGCTATATATGTGCGACATAACGGTTCAGTATCAGAATGCAGCACATCACGAAGTGAGCGAGGGCGTAGTCTACCCAAAGGAGGTGCAGTACGGTCAACATCGTATATAAAATATATTAATCTCATCTTAACCTCAATCTCTTCAGAGGTAAATGTGTTCTTGTTGTACGTTAGCAATGCAAACATGAATCTTGATGTTTGCGGTTTCTATACGATGAACCTTCCACTCTGGTTCAATATGCTTTGCCATATACTGGACTAGTATGTCCTATTTGTGCAATTCCACTTGCTTATGACGGATCGAAGAAAAAGAATGTAGCAAGAGGTACGATTCCCCACACGCTTTTTAAGTAATATCCATAGATAAAATAGTTAGTTTGAGTCAATTAGGCGATAGGCAACTCATTAGGAAATTAATCAAGGGTATTGAGCCACGACATCAACGGTTAGTCCATTCAGTTCAGAAACGCGACTCGAGCAAGATGGAACGGCATCGCGTTTTGGAATGGTACCAATATTACGCGCTGGCAATCGGAGCCTCCTCGCATCGTCTGGTAGCAGGAAAACTGCAGCAGACTTGGCTGACACGGTCATACGCTCTGGTCGTGAATCTTTTGGTTTTGGTTACATTGCCCGGAATTTTGTGGTTCGCTGTAACTTATCTTGAAGCCACCAATTGGATTCCAAACTACTTTCCATCTATGACCTACATATTTTTCATGTCCTGCTTCACGTCTATTGCATTTACGATTCTTTCTCGTGCTTCTCAGGACAAGGACAGCATGAAGCTTTATCGCATTGTATGCCGACGAAAATGTTCATCTTCCACAGATCGCGTTTTATTGTACTTATTTTATTTGAAAACTGGTACAATAACCTATATGTGCCTTTCCAATATGGGCGCTACTATATTCATGCCTGATGGACTGTCGTGGACGATTATCTTGATGAATTTCTGCATCACCAACGCCATGAATATTTCTATAGTTGCCAATTATCGTTACTTTATTTCGCTGTGGCTTATTTCCGGCTGCTATCAGTACATTAATTATCGGATGGATAATATTTTAAATTATTTAAAAGCAAGAGAACCCTCAGATAGCGAACTACGGGAATTGCATAGATTGTGGTCCCTTCACGTCGCACTAGGACGTTGCATTCAGCGGCTGAACAAGAACTACAGTCTTCCATTGTTGGTGGGACGCTGTGACTATGTTGCCTTCAGTGTAATCAACGGCTACTGGGGACTGCTCTACTCCTTTTACATGGAGATACCTCTTTATTCGATAGTGTTTGGTGCAATCCAGTATTGGATGCACATGTTCGACTTTTTTCTACTTGATACCATATGTGATATAACGGTTCAGTATCAGAACGCACCACATGACAAAGTGAGCGAGGGAGTCTGGTGTAAAGAGGTACTATTATTGTTAACCTTAGCTTTGTAACTTATAATATTCCAAATCTCTTTAGGTGAACTCGTTTTTATTGTACGCAAGCACTGCAAGGATCAAGCATTCGGTTTGCGGTCTCTACACCACGGATCAAAGATGTTGGTTTCAAATGATGGGGTTTATATTAAATCTATGTATACTATTGTTGCAATTTCACTTGATTACCACGCATAAATTGAAATAATAATTATTAAATGTAGTTGTAGCTGTTAAATATCCGTGTACAAGAAAATGTTTACTGTCATAAGGGACAAAGGTCCAAGGCGATTGAACTGCGTCGATAGTAGTTACCTCATTAGGTAATTAGTCAAGGAATTAAATTTAACTACGACGTCCATTCAGTTTGAATAAGCAACCCGTACAAGATAGAACAACAGCGCGTTTTGAAATGGTACCACACCTACTCGCTGGCAATCGGAGTCTCCTTGCATCGCCTGGTGGCAGGAGAACTGCAGCAGACTTGGTTGACAGGGTCATACGCCCTCTTCGTGAATGTTATCGTATTAATCGCATTGCCTGGAGCTGTGTGGTAATCTGTAATTTATTTTGAAGACGCAAATTGGATTCCAAGTCAAAATCCATATACGGCCTATGTATTGTTCTCATCATTGTTTACGTCCGCTATGCTTACAATTCTTACCCGTGTTTCTCGGGACTCAGATAGCCTGGAGCTTCAACGCATTGTATCCGACTAAAATGTACATCTTCCCATGATCGCGTTTTGTTGTACCTGTCTTATTTAAAAATTGGTACAATGACCTATATATGCTATATATGCCAATATAGGTGCTTTTATGTTCGTGCCAGATGGAATTCCGTTGAGAATCATGTTGTCGAGTTTCTGCGTCACCAATGCGGCGAATATTTCTGTAGTTGCCAGTCACCGTTACTTTCTGTCGCAGTGGCTCATTTCCAGTTGCTATCAGTACATAAACTGCTGTATAGATGCTAATTCAAATTATATTAAGGCGATAGAGCGTTTAAGAAGAGAACTGCGTAAGTTGCACAGACCGTGGTTCCTTCACGCCGCACCAAGACGTTGCATTCAGCGGTGGAACAAGATTTACAGTCTGCCTCTATTGGCCGCACGATTTGACTTTGTTAACTTTAGTGTGATCAACGGTTAGTGGGGTATGCTCTTCTACCTTTCTATGGAGATACCACTTTATATAGTAGTGTTTGGTGGAATCCAGTATTGATGGACATACTTGACTTTTTATAGCATTCGACCATTGAAAATGGTCAAAAATGGTATACTAAGTTTGTGCAAAAGTATGTAACAGGCAGAAGGAGACATGGCAGACCCCATAAAGTGTATATATTCTGGCTCAAGATCAACAGCCGAGTCGATTGAGCCATGTCCGTCTGTCTGTCTGTATGAACGTCGAGATCTCAGCTATTACAAAAGGTAGAGACACCAAATTTGACATGATGGTTCCTGTATACCATACACAGATTAAATTTATTTCACATTTGAGGTGCCACGGCCACCGCCCACGCAAATTGATAATTTACGAATATTAAGGAAAGTATTTAGGTTACAGATTTCTGCTTTGGAACACGTAAAGATGCTGATAATATTCCATTCCACCCATTCTAAAAATTACAATCCGATCGGGCAATAAATACAGAAGTTATTAAAGAAAACGATTTTCATAGTTTCGTTGCCCGCGTCATTACAGCATATGTGTGTCTGTATGTGTGTGTGAGAGCGAGTTAGTACTAGTTAGTGCAACGACGAAGTTGGTCGAATGGTATCTTACGGTTGGGTGCGCTCGACTATAGCTTTCCTTACTTGTTTCTACTTAATACCATGTGTGATTTGACGGTTCAGTATCAAAATGCTCCACACCACGAAATGAGTGAGGGAATCTGCTGTAAGGAGGTAATATAATATTATTATAAAATCTGTCTTGGTAACTTCTAATCTCTGTGTTCAAATCTCTTTAGGTAAACTCATTTCTATTGTATGCAAGCACTGCAAGGATCAAGCATTTTGCTTTTGATTTGCGGTCTCTACAAAGATGTTGGTTCAAAATGATGGGGTATATTTTTAACCTTTGTATAATATTGTTTGAGTTTCACTTGATAACAACGCAAAATTTTATATAATTCATTAAAAAGGTTTAAATATGCTTATTAAATGGGTAATTATCTAGTCGTACCCGTTTATAGAGAAGTGACCAGGCGCCAAAGCTACACAACGCATTACGAAGCGATTGAACGGCGTCGATAATCAACTCATTAGGTAATTAGTCAAGGATACAAATTGAAACACGACCTATGCCATTGTCCACTCAGTTTCGATACGCGGTCCGTGCACGATGGGACGACGTCAGTTCCTCGAGTGGTACCACAACTACGCGTTGGCAATTGGAGTTTCCTCGCATTGTCTAGTGGATGGCAAGCTTGAGCAGACATGGCTAACATGGTCGTACGCTCTCGTCGTGAATCTTATCGTGTTGATAATGTTGCCAATTTTGCTATGGCAATCGGCAGTTTATTTTCATATTTCTGATTTCGTTCCGAAACACCTTTCGTTTACGCCCTACCTATTTTATTCGGTTTGCCTCGCGTCCTGTCTGTTTACGATCCTAACGCGTTTCAGCCGGGACTCGCATAGTGTAGATCTGCACCGCATAATACTGCGACTGAAAATGAAGAGTACACATAGTGCCGATCGCATCTTGATTCACCTGTTCTATTTGAAGTTTGGTACAATGGTCTTTATGTGCCTTTCGAATGTAGCAGCTTGTCTGTTTATGCCCGACGGTTCTCCATGGATGTTGGTCTTGATGAGCTTCTGCATTAACAACACCTTAAATATTCCTGTTGTTGCCACATATCGATACTTTATGTCCCTGTGGTTCATATCCGGCTGCTATCAGTACATAAACATTCAGATGAATAATATTTCCAACTCAGTTACGGCGAGGGAGCGCTTGAGAAGCGAACTGCGGCAGTTGCATAGACTGTGGTCCCTTCACGCCGCACTGAGACGCTACATCAAGCGAGTAAACAAGGTCTACGGGCTGCCCATGTTGATAGCACGATTTGAATTCGTCACCTACAGTGTGATCAACGGGTACTGGGGCCTGCTCTACGTCCAGTCGGGAAAAGCACCAATTAATATGATTATGTACGGTGGACTCACCTATTGGGTGCATATGCTCGATTTTTTTCTACTTGATACCATGTGTGATATAACAATTCAGTATCAGAACGCTTCACATCCCACAGTGAGCGAGGGCATCTGGTGTAAAGAGGTAGCATTATCTGTCATTGCAATTTATACTTTAATTATTTAACTATGTATGTATGTTCATTATATATCCGCAGGTCAATACATTCCTATTGCGTGCATGCAATGCGAAGCTTAAGCTTTGGGTTTGCGGTCTCTTCACCATGGATCGAAGATGCTGGTTTAAGATGATGGAGTATATTTTCAGTTTAACCATACTGTTGTTTCAATTTCATTTGAGTTCGTCGTGAAACTTTAAAATGTAATTAAAGGTGTTGAAATTTTTAATATTATAAAAGAAAATGCTTATGCAATTTTAAATTTGCATTTAAAATCACTTCTGCTCTTTCGATACTTCAACTATTTGGAATCGATAGACAACTGTTAGTGCAGCTTGCTAATTGAAATCAATACTTATTGACGATACTTACTCATGTCTATTAACATAAGCCAGTCTGTTAAGTGCATGTGCATTAACAGACCCTGTGCCTGAAGCGACGAAGAGAGAAAGGGAGAGTGAGCAGGAAATTTCAATTGTGAACTTTTTACGCTCACGTCTTGGCCTCGACAAATATAGGTGCATGCATTTCCCTTGTGCACCTGCGAGAAATGTGCGGGAAGGCAACGGCAACGGCAACGGCAACGGCAACGGCAGCAATAGCAATAGCAATAACAATAAAGGCACTGCAAAAGCCAATAATTCCTGTTCGATAATTTCCAAATGAATGCGTCGGGGCAAATAAATTTCCCTTTGACAGCGCTGAAATTTTAAAACGAAATCACGTTCTGCTGTTGCATATTTTTTGGCGTATGCCCATCTGCTCAGCAAGTACGTGCGAAAAGTTATGCTCATACACACACACGCACACACGCACGCACACTGACTAGCTTTTATTTAAATAGTATATACTAAATACATGTGCGGTTGTTGGTTCAGATGAGACGCAGGTGAGCAACGTCGCGACGTATAAATATAAATCAAAAAAAAAGCACATAATTTCCACAACAAATTTGGTTCACAAATCTAATTCCTTTGGCGGACGTGTTGAAATTATTTGGCAAAAATTTTAATTTGTGCTTTGACTGGGGGAATTTATAGGTTATGTGCGCAGAAGTATGGCTAAAAGTTTGTGGCGACAGAAGTCAAGTAAAATGAGAGATAGAGAGAGAAAGAGAAAGGGAGAGAGAGTAGGTAATTGCGTACTTAGTAGTAAATTGTAAATAGGATAAAATGTAAAATCAAGAGAAATCCATTTAAATTCGCATTCACATGTCAACGCAATTATGTTGGATAACAAGGCAACGATTTATGTGCACGTGAAGAGAGCGCAAGTTGCACAATGCCGCAGCACACACACACACACACACACACACACACACACACACACACACACACACACACACACACACACACACACACACACACACACACACACACACACACACACACACACACACACACACACACACACACACACACACACACTCGCACACACACACACTCGCACACATACACACGTACCGGATGCGGGCCTGTTGGGCGGTGGGCGTGGCCCGGAGCTTGGCAATTGTCAAAATTGCCGCCATAATTCACGTGTTGCCAGCAACAGAAATAACAACAACAACAACGGCAGCAGAGCCCGAGCAGAGCATCAGCGTCGTCATTCAATTGAAGCAAATGCTCAAAATGCAAATTACGTAATGATTTACATTTCGATTGACATATTTTAGCCAAACTGTTTGCAGTATTCAAGGACCCACCCATCCTTCATCCAACTGCCTTTCGTCTCTCTCTCTCTCTCTCTCTCTCTCTGTCTTCCTCGCCCTGATCTGCTCTGCGGCAGCTCCACCCTTTACTTGTTATCCCAGGCCGCTGCATTGGCCGTAATTCAAAAATATTTCCAAGCATCTCAACAATCCCGAAATTGATGTCAATGATGTGTGTGTTGTCTGTGTGAGTGTGCGTGTGCGTGTGTGGAAAGGAGTCCGGTGAGGCTTGCATGGAGCAACTGATGAGTACATGACGTATGGCTCCTAAGATAAATGACTTCAGGGCGAAGGGCACAGAGCAAGCTAACAGCTCAGATTACAGATAATGCCAGTTTGAGTATTATAATAAATGCTGTTATATCAGATTAATATTAATAATAATATATTAATTTTAAAAATCATAATGAAAAACGAATTATAATGTAAACAATTATAAACAATAAAATAAACAAGAGCTACAGTCGAGAGTGCTCGACTGTTATATACCCGCTACCCAGCTGCTCGTACATCAAAATTATTTGCAAAACAATAAAGAACGGCTACAATCAAATTTTGACTGTAAAAGGCCATGGTCTTACAATATTGATGCAAAGTCAAAATCTAAAATAAAATAAAATAATATAAAAGGTTTGTGCAAAATAGCTTTTGCTGCCGGCAGCGCTGCTTACAACTATGGAGAACGGTGAGTTGAATAACTGCTGTGTTTATTATCCGATCGATACTAAATCAAGAGATCATTTCTCTTGGGTTTATAATTGTATTAACCGAAAAAAACAATATGACATCAAAATTGCGCCAGTAATCCATTTTTTTCGATTTACGGGTCGGAATGGGGCGTAGCTAAAATCCAAAACAAACTTGATTAGCGTGCAATAATGACACATACTGTCACCGAATTTGGTAGCCCTGGAAAACGTTAAGCTGAATAACTTCTGTGTTTATTATTTAATAATATTTCTTATAATTCAGAGATCATTTGGCTAGCTATAGTTATCATATAAACCGAAAATGAGCAATATGGGATCAAAATTGCGCTTGTAATTAATGTCTTTCAATTTACGGGGGAATGGCCAAATTCCGAAATAAACTTGATCAGCGTGCAATAATAACACATATTGTCACCAAATTTGGTAGTCCTAGCTCTTATAATAGCTGAGATCTAGAGGTTCACACGGACAGACAGACGGACATGGCTATATCGACTCGGCTGTTGATCCTGAGCCAGAATATATATATATATACTTTATGGGGTCGGACATGTCTCCTTCTGCCTGTTACATACATTTTCGGTTTGAACAAAGTTATAATACCCTTCTACTCTAAGAGTAGCGGGTATAAAAACATAAAAAAATAGTAATTATAATTTTATAATTTTAAAAATAATAAAAAATAAAATAATAATACAGACACACACACAAAGACAAAAACGATCTGTCACGAAATGCTGAAATGACGCGGCAGCGAAACTATGGAAATCAATTTTTAACAAGTAAGAAAGCTACAGTCGAGTGTGCTCGACTGTAATATACCCGCTACCCAGCTGCTCTTACATCATTTATTTGCGGAACAAAAAAAAAACGGCTACAATCATATTTTGACCGTAAAAGGCTATGGACTTACAATATTTATGCAAAGTCAAAATATAAAATAAAAAAAAAAAACATTTTTGCACACATTTAATTTTTGATGCGGGCGGGACTTAAACCCGTAAATGCATAATAGTACTGTTCGTTTTGCAGTCCACAACTTAACCCATTTTACCACCGTACACGCACACACGATTCGGCACAATGCTGCAAGCAGCGCTGCCGGCAGCGCTGCTTACAGCTATGGAAAACGTTAAGCTGAATAACTTCTGTGTTTATTATCCGATTATTACCAAATTTTCAGAGATCATCTGGCCAGCCATAGTTATCATGTAAACCGAAAATGAACAATATGGCATCAAAATTGCGCTTGTAATCAATGTTTTTTCGATTTACGGGGGCGGAAGGGGGCGTGGCCAAAATCCAAAGTAAACTTCATGAGCGTGCAAAATTAAAACACATATTGTCACAAAATTTGGTAGTCCTAGCTCTTATAATAGGTGGGATCTAGAGGTTCACACGAACAGACAGACGGACAGACGGACATGGCTATATCGACTCGGCTGTTGATCCTGAGCCAGAATATATATACTTTATGGGGTCGGAGGTGTCTCCTTCTGCCTGTTACATACATTTTCGGTTTGAACAAAGTTATAATACCCTTCTACTCTATGAGTAGCGGGTATAAAAATATATTTTGTGATTATTGTCCGATAGGATTGTAATCAGCATCTTTACGTGTTCCAAAGCAGAATGTTGTAACCTTAATACTTTTCTTAATATTCGTAAATTATCGATTTTCGTGGGCGGTGGGCGTGGCATCCTAAACTTTGAAATAAACTTGATCTGCGTATGGAATACAAGACCCATCATGTCAAATTTGGTGTCTCTAGCTTTTGTAATAGCTGAGATCTGAACGTTCATACAGACGGATGTATATGGCTCAATCGAATTAGCTAGTGATCCTGACCAAGAATGTATTATACATATATAGTTTATGTTACATTCTTTTGCACATGTAGTAATACTTATGAAAATAACTATAATAATAATATAAATGAATCATATACCCTTCTTTAAAACCTGTTAAATACCTTTAATTTCATAGTAAAATAAACAATTCTACGCCGGCGACAACCCTGTCAAATTAAGGCTCAAGACGAGAGAAGCTTTACGCTGCATCCTCGAGTTCTTTGTTCGCTGGCAGCGCTGTTTCATTTGTCACAGGGCAAAGTCCTGCTCCTGGTCAGGCAGTCAACATTAGTCAGGCTTTCTTATTGGGTCCAGTCAGAGAGGGTATGGCTGAAAATAGTACAGGCAAGGCAAGGCAAAGCCAGGCATGGCACGAAAAGTAAAGGCTGTGGTCATCATAAAATGCTGCCGCCAGAGCACACAAATGCGTTCGTTATTACATATATTATGAATTTGAAAGGACTGCAGGATTACGGCCAGGACAAACGGGACGCATGTGGCATGCGACAGGCGACATGCAACAGCAGCAGCAGCAGTAGGAGAAGATGAATACAATTGAGCTGGCGCCACAGCGCGAGCAACAGCAGCTGCAGCGTCGCGACATTTCACCCCGCTTTCAGTTGTGGTCATCAATGCGACTTTTGAGGAGACATTTCTGAATGGTCTGACTTGCAGCTTATGGAGCTACCCCACCCTACTGCAATGCCGCCCTCATGTGAATTCCCGGATAACAATACGGGAGGGAGAGAACCGCAACGCACCAAGGCAAACGGGAAAGAAGTAGAAACTTTGCGCATCGCACAATGCAATAAAAGATGACAGGACCGAAAAACTTTTAATGATGCAGCAAAGTCGTTGTACCAAGCTTTACAGAAGTTGCAAGCAGAAACCCAAGTGCCAAAGACCCAAAGTTGTAGTAACACATAGAGGTGATGGATATAAACTATAGAGAATATCAAAGTAAAACCTGCATAATTTCCTTTTGTGGCAACTTAGATTTCAATGCCCCAAGCCTAAGGTGGGTGTACCCTAGTTGAAAATAAAGTCTTAATTTCGAAAATGGAATTTTCTTTAAACTTAAGTTGCGATAACGCCCCCTTACGCAGACTTCATTTTGGTTAGCTTGAAGCTTTCCTTTTGGAACCGCAAAGAAAATTGGCGAATCGATTCCATTCTCGACTGAGATAAACAAACTTGGGCCAGCTGCGAGTGGATCTCACCTAATGTGCCCACAATATAGACAGACTTAAGTTCGTGTGTGCTTATCCTGAGCAGCCCCTTACCTCCCCCTTTGCCTGCAGAAATGTGTGTCAACTGCGCGGAGGAGGAGGCGAAGGCGGAGGCTAAGCCAAAGTGAAAGTTCATTTCGGGCCTGCAGCGAGTGCAGCTAAAAGTTTTAGTTCCACTTTTCTTGTGCTCGTTTTAAATATGTTTGTGGGTAGTTCATGAAAAGTTTTCTACATTTTTCTTTCACACACACACACACACACATGCACACAGAACAAGTGTGAGAGAGAACGAGAGAGATGGAGAGGCAGCTGTTGTTTTCAAGTGCAAAAGTCGACACGAAGTTGCCAGAGAATTTCAGGAAACTAAAGACTCTTTTATGTTAAAATTCTTTTTAGTAATTTTTTATTTTATTTTAAGTAAACTTAAGTTAAATACACCCGGTTGTTATAGGGTATAGGCTCTTTATCCGAGACTGGTTGCAGTTGCACTTGATTGAGCAGAAGCTATGCCGCCGCCGTAGGGTGAATAGCCACCGTAGGATGGATAAGAACTGTAGCCACCGTATTGCGGATAGCCGCCGTAATTTCTATAACCGTCGCCATATCCACCAAGTCCGCCATATCCACCAAGTCCGCCATATCCACCATATCCACCATATCCACCATATCCACCAAGTCCGTACTGGGGTAGCGCCGCGAGCGTTGCGAACAGCGCGAAGATCACAACAAAGAGGGTCAGAGCAGCTCGCATTTTGACTGGAAGGTTTTTGTTATTCCGTTCCCGATCGGACTCAGCGACGAAATGTGCGTACCTCCCTCAGACTTGGCCTGTTTTATAAAAAAATTTGCAGTCCAAAAAATAAACAAAAAACTAGAAATGGAACTGGAACTGCCAGACACTGTAAAGTGATCATACTGTTATCTAAGCTCTTTCTAATTAATGTATATAGGCCCTCTTCAGGGGGAAACCGGTTGTTCAAGGGGTTAAGGTTTTCGCCACAGCGTTTTGGGAGATTTACTTTGTTTGGCATGCGTCTGCGTCTTCTATTTATACTAATGTATTCTACTACGTTTTTGTTTCCTTTACTTCGTTGGCTAACACGGTTGTTGGAGGTGCAAAACAGCGGGGAGAAAGTATGGTGTTTGTAAACAAATGTTAATCAACCCATCGATCGAGTTTCTAGACTTATTTCTGGAGGCTTCTGATGAAGTATCGTTGTTTGCTTGCACATGTCGATTGAAAGAAAGGTCAATCCACCAGACGTGTACTTAGCATCCAGTCTAACAGAGTTTTGAAAGATGTATGATTAACAGAAATTCTAAGTAGTCTCTTTAGAGCGCTTCAGTAAACTTTGCACATTCACTCTCTTCAAAATTTTCAGTTTATGATATACATATATAAATAGTGCATCATATTCATGAATTGCCTACCGATTTTTGGAGTTTTACTTAGGGTATGCAGCGCTCTATATACCAAGACACTGGAGGAACCTGATACCTTTATGTTGTACACGAATGAAAAGTATACCGTCTTCTCCAGAGCCCAAAATCTATTGATCGTATGTCGTAGTGAAGAGATCGATCGATGTCGAATGATCAATTTAATAAATGCCACATTTGTTGAATGCATTGAAAAAGAAGGTCCACCGAAATTTCTATATTATCCCGATAGTTTTATAATCTGTTCCAATAATAACGTACGACTGGCCTATGATATGGCAAGTCAATGTGATGCTGACACAAGTGCAACTGAATTTTCGGCGATCTTGTTTACTAACTCAAAAGCCGATGGTCCTTCGACGTTTAGTAGCTCTAAGAGCACTTCGATTAATCAAATAAAAAAGTGTTTACCTCTCCTCACGTTGCTTTATAAGTATGCATCCTTTATGAGAGTACTCGTTACTTAGGATATCCATTGATGAACACAGTGTATATAATGCATGCATGATATTTTGACAGACAACGTCGGAAGACCGAGTCCCAAATCTCGTCACCCTCCAGAGAAAATCGGAGGCTCAACGTCTTAAGAGGCTGTCAAGAGTCAAGAGGGTTGCGGCTGCGTCGCGCATCGTCTTTCATCTGACAGAAGAGAACAGAACAGAAGTGGCCCTTGTCAAGAATTTTCCCGTGCAGTTCCCCCAGAAAAAAAACCGATCTCCATCTGTTTTGATGTGCATGAGTAATTGCTTTTTAACAGACACAAAATTATCACCTAATTATACCAGAAATGTACCATATCATTCGCCCCTGTAAACTTGTGTTTATATCATTTAAAAAGTCCGGATCCCTTTGCTTATTTAATCGAAAACAAATATATATTAACTACATTTTTTTTGGAAAAACCAAATCTAAATTTCTTAAAATGCCGAAACAGAAGCGACACATAGTTGGACCCAATTGTGGTTCCGTCTACACGCGCTATCAGTTTGTATGCAACGGGGAATTTCCGGACTCCTTGGTATTCAAATATGGTTCCTATATGGTCGATCAGGGCGAACCGTTTAGCGTCTTTACGTTGCCGAAGCCGAAACATCATTTGCTAATTGTTTTTCAAACGAGGCAGTTGCGAGACTGTAAGATACTGGATTTTCTCAATTCGACGCATTTGAAGTGTTTACCTAGCGCCGGAGACGAGAAAAAAATCCTGAGCTTTCCAAACAGCCGCGTTGACTGCATCAATTACAGTTATCACATGGCCGACGAGTTGGTCGATTTTTGTGTACAGCAAAGAATGCCATCGAATGATTTTACGGTGCTTTACTATGCAGAACCGAAAGATACTTCGGAAATTCGACATGTAGGTGGTGCAATGGTCTCTCCCCACACTTCGCCGCTCGTCCTGATTATCGTTTCTGTGATCATGTTGGTTTTTATCTTTCATTGACTTGAACAGACATTCTTTGCCACATTTGCTCGTGTAATAAATGATAGCTGAATGCAGCTACAGATATAGATACGATTACTGCCGGTTGCTCTTGTTATTCCTATAGTTCGAGGGTGGGTATATAGTGAAATGTATGCACAGTTATTCTCTGCCTGACACTTTAAAACGAGTGGAAAAACAGTTCCACAAATGTGGCAAATATGCCGATTCGGACAAGAGTTCTTTTTTCTCCAGAATTTTTGCTTGACATTTGATTTGACAGTGTGCACACTCTTTTCTCAGTCCCTCGTTTAACTTGTAGTGATTCGAGATATACCCTGTAATTGCGCTGTTATAGTTTTTTATTGTTACACGTTAATTCTTGTATAAATTTTATAACTATCTTTACCCCACTGCGCAACCTTTAAATCTTAAATATATCGCCGGACAGTGTGTTCGCTATTCGCCTATCGAATTTGTGCCTTCTCTATTGTTTTTTATGCAAAGTTCTGCTGGGCGTAGGATGTAGCATGTCAGCAAATGTCGTGCCTCAGTTAATTTCCCATCCCGTCGCGACGGTTACCTACATGTGTGAGTGTGTGAGTGAGAGAGTTTGTCTGTCGTGTGGCCAAGGGACAGAACGCATTTTTCCTTTGTGCTTTCTTTCGCCTTTTAAACATTATTGCAATTTTGTAAATATTGTAGAAATGCTTAAGACACACACATCCCACTCGCTCTCTCTGTCTCTTTCCTTCTCTGGTGCTGTTACCATTTGGATCTCTCCTTCAGTCTTTATGCAAATTAGTGGAAGATACCGCTTACATTCCTAACGTTAATTTGCATTTTTTGCCGCTCCTTCCGTTCTGCTGTCATGTTTCCCAAGAAGGGAATTTCGTTCGCCAATACCCTGGAACTAGAGTAGAAGAATGTGGCAAAGACATGACAGTTGAAAGTAGTATTTCACTTACAACTGAACATAAGTACTTTGCAATAAGCTCTTTTACAGGGTACTCCCTAGTCGTTACTTGTGCGCAAATCCATTCGTTTTTTTGCGTTTAAACCTTTACATGGTACTTGTTAACCTTTTGTCTATTAAGTGGATGGCAAGGGTATGAGGTGTGTGTGTGTGTGTGTGTGTGTGTGTGTACGTGTGTACGTGTGTACGTGTGTGCAAATGCTTGTAAGAAATTCCCCTAATGTTACCTTATTGCGTTGAGTGCTCAAACGACAAAGAATAAGCAGAAGAAGAAGTGGAAGAAGTAACCTAGTCTGGCTTTGTCAAATGATAAATTATATTGGCTTTTGGAGATTTGAGTCAGAAATCCTTTGGGTAGCTTAAACATCCTCAACTCTTTGAGCACTTTAAATTTCGAATTACTCGAGTTCCCATAAGTGTACACAGATTTACATATACATATATGTCAGCACATTACCTTTCCATTGTAGTTTCCATTCATTATGCCAATCTGTCTTTTTAATTGCCTACCCAACACCGACTTGGCCACAATTCTAACGCATTTTGATGGCAACGCTTGTGGTTGGCGAAAGTTTTCCTCGCCGTCTTTGTTTGTTTGCCTGTTTTCTTTGACTTTAATTAAGTTTTATTATACAAATTAACACATGCGGGTGATAGGCAGACATACGCACACGCACACACACAGGCCCGCACGCGTCCTGTGAAGCCTTGACTCTGTCATGTTGCGGTATGAATTTTTAATTAATTCTCCCATCCAATTATTATAATTAAATCAGTATTGCCAATTTGACAAGTTTCTGACAGCAAAATAATTGAAAAGTTGGGAAGATAAATGAGCTTGTTTTTTATGCTGTTAGTTCGCCACTTAAGAGCCCAAAGCATACATATGCCATGGCTTAAAGATTAAAGATTTGAACTAATCAAGCATACATTATTTAAATAAATTTCTTGTGGACTTAACATTTATTTTTTGTTTGTGAATATTAAATCAATTTGCGATTCGTCGGTTAGCTAACCACTGTGGGATATTTTCTTAGAGCCAGAGCGCGCTCTAAAACGATAATCGTCGCTCTTTGCCTCTCACACTCTCACTCAAGCTGTGGCACTGTTAAAAATAACATTGCTCTGCTCTCCCTATCATAACTGAACAGAACAGTCAACTGGTTTGAGTTTTTTCTTTCGCATGTGTTTAATCAAGTGTAAATATAAATATTAGTCAGGTATAATTTGGCTTTAATAGAATCTAATAAAAATTAATGCAATTTAGCTAATTGAAATACATTTGCATAGGATGACATCAGAGCGTGGGATATGCGTTCTTGGCATAATTAGCCGCCGCTGCCACACAATAGTTGGGCGCGCCGAAGAAGGAGCATACGCCGCTGCCGCTTGTAGGATTCGTGCCGAAGCCCGCATAGCAATTCGTGTAGTTCTGGCATGAGCGCAACTCGAGCGGGGCAAAGTTTAGGGCATAGGCGCCAGGTGGCGCCGCATATTTGTGCATGCTATTGGCCATGGGGGCGGGCACAAGTTGCGTGGCCGTCTCCAGTAGGGGGCGGCCGATGCTCACGCTGCGCTCGTTACGACGGAATTTGGCACGACGATTTTGAAACCAGACCTGCAAGCAATGTAAGTTATCGATACAGAAGCACTTATCGATTAATTCCTTTTGCATTTACCTGCACTCGCGCCTCACTCAGATGCACCTTGGTGGCCAATTCCTCGCGTACAAATGCATCGGGATAATGTGTGCGTTCGAACACCTTCTCCAGCGCCGTCAGCTGCGCCGAACTGAAGGTGGTGCGGTTGCGTCGCGGTTTCCTTGAATGCCCTGCGGATAGATTGTTGGGGTAATCAACATGACCGCCACTACCGGTGGAGACACTGCCGCCACCGCTGGCAACGCCGCCTGCAACGGAAGACAATTATGAAAGCATTAAGGGGCGAGGATTCTTGCTCTGCTGCTCCATCCAAGTGCGATTCGTAGAATTTATGCGATTTGTGTCGTAAATAATCGATAGACACCCCCGTTTGCCCATCAATTAATTGCTCTGCCCAGGAATTTTGTTTAACGCATTTTACTGCCGTGACAAACATAAAATTTTGCATTCTGTTTGAGCCTTTTGCTCTAGCTTATTGCCATCTCAGAGGTCATAAACAAATGGCATGGGTCATAAAATATATAAATGTTGTCCCTGGCGACGACATCCACCGGCAGCTGGCCGGCGGATCCCACTAATTTTAAGTGCCGAGTCGACGACAAGCGCAACAAATTTACGATATATTAATTAAAGTGAAATTCTGACGTTAAGCGGCAATAAGCGAGCGGCAACTTTCACTAATTGATTCCATAGCGTATTCGAAAAACATTCCCCAAAATATGAAGAAACGCATTAAATTATTCCATAGACAGAAAACTTATTTATTCATACAATTGGACAGGGGAAATTTCTGCTAAGATTTTGTATTTCTTTGGCACGCGTGGCGATTTGTTTTTTTACAAATTATATTTGGTAATTGGATTATTATAGGTTGGGGAAAACTTTTTCTTTAAAACTTTTATAGAAAAAGCTCATTAAAGTCGGGTATAATAATGAAGAATAACGGTGAATTATCTGGTGGAAAATCTTGTCGAAATAGACTAGCAAAGCAAACATTTAACACGCTCGTAAGAACTTCTAACCTCACTTTCCGCTCACCATAACCTTATTAAAATTAAAGCGTATTCAGGTGGAATAATGTTTTGCTTATTTTTCAACATTTCAAGAATTGCTATTAAGTCTATGCAATTCGACCTTTCGATTTATTTACGGGTAATAGGGATAATAGGGACCCTCTATCATTTATCAGAAACTATCCAATCACAGAAACCAATTAAATGTTGTAGGTTTTCGAAGAACGGAGATCAGTTTGTTCAAACAGACAGCCGAACGTAGCTTAATTGACTTTAAGTCGCCCAATCTAGTCTTAGAATTAGATATAAACTTTTACTTAGTACAACTTATTATTTGGAAAGCCCTTTATTTACCATTTGTCGATATATATCGAATATTTTGTCTATTAAATAAATTTCTATGCATCCAATCTTCCATACTCGTTAATATATACCCAACCAGTTGTTGCTGCAAATTTCTTAATGAGACTAGTTATTTATTAGCTTCTTTTGCATTCGTCTCGGAATCATGACTATATATAAAGCGGTGCGCTTCTGCACTCATAAATGATAAATTTAAATTAAAATTAGGTGAGAATTTATGAAATTAATATGCGCACGCATGTAAAAAGCGAAAATACGTAGACACTCGGTAGATTCGTGAGTGTGTTTGCCTAGCTGTATGATTTATGTAGGTGGTTGTGCGATGGTGCGTGTGTGAGTGTGTGCGTGTATGTTAGTGGTAACTCATGCATGGTATCTAGGTGCCATATGTGGGCGACATTCGCTCATTTCTGCCGCCGCCAATTGCACATTCGAATTGATGACAGCGTCATCTTCTTGATGCATTTTAATACCCTTTGTGGTGGTTAGTTTAATTTAATAGTGAGGATATATAATAAGTGTATGCATATGTATTCTTAATCATTCAATCAAAGATTTATGAAATTATTCATTCAATTTAAGTAATCTTTGAAAGTTTAAGTTAATTTAATTTAAAAAATCTTTTAAAGTCGGTAGAGTATGAAAGAAAAGCGACATAGACCTAGTCAATTTTGAGAATGCACTATGTACATATATCTTCTTGTTTTATATTCTATATACATTCATCTTCCTTATCTACACGCTATTTTGATATATCTTCTTTTCCTATATATTATACAAATATTCTATATATCTTCATCTTCCATATATGCTATGTATGTATATGTAACTTCTTTTTCTATGTGCTATATGCATATATCTTCTTGCTGTATATGCTTATATATTTCATAGAGTACGCACTGTTCGGTTTAGTGTGCAATTCTGCTCAATTATTATGGTTAAGCCGCTGTTTCATGGAGCGATCCTCCATCGCAATCGGGCTTTAGTGCGAACCGCAGCCGCGGCGGCAGGTTGTCAACATTAAAGGCGACATCTTGTCTGTCCGCCGAGTGCAGTGCGTGGCGGGGCGTCGAGTCCTTCTGCGCCTGTCAGCGGCATAATTTGCTATGAAATATGCGCGCTCTCATTGTCATGATACAGTGTTGGGTCGGCATGGCCCAGGCCGGCATGGGTTATACGGCAATGCTATCAGGAGAAGTCTTTCAATCGCTAGTTTTTCCTTTCTGCCTGCATTTCCGATGGCATACACGAACAACAGGCGCAGGAGGGGATGGGTGAGGAGGAGAGGAGACAACACTTCAACATTGTCAACATGACAAAACGTAATCAAAGCTGACATGATATTCCCTCAGAGGCCGCGTGCCTTTGAACAGCGTCGCCCAGTATATGTATATTCCAAGTGGAGCATAAAGCGACCAACCCCAACCACAACCCCAGTCCCAGTACCAGTCCCTGTCTTTGCTTCTCATTTCCCTTCAAATCTCATCCCATTTTGCAGCTGTAAATGGTTGAGACCAGAGTCGTGTGTTTATTTTTGTCATTGCTCGGATTGGAACATGTGCCAGTCTCAGTCTCAGTCCCAGTACCATACGCCCTTCCCTCTTTCCCTTTCCCATCCCCTCTCCTTTCCCTCGTCATGCTCGCGCACAAATCTGATTGAGGTTTCCCTTTCGATTTTCACTCTAGTCTGTTTTATTAAGCTAAAACTGTTTTTTATCGTTTCTCCTTGCTCGATTCGCTGGCAATTCAAATTAAACATCTCGTTCCCGCTTCTTCTCGCCCCGTCCCTAGGGAGGTCCCTAGGGTTAGTTACTTGAATACTGCAGCAACTCCCCTGTCCTTATAGACTGCACGGCACGGCACATACTACATAACTCGGCGCTGATCTACGATGCAACACTGCGGACAGCTTCGCTGACAAATTGAGACAAATGGCGTGGGCAAGAGATTTGGCTGGGTTATCCGAGCGAGAAGATAAAACGATGGCATCGTCTACATCGCCCGATGATTGCCACCCTGAAGTCGGCAGTCGCTGGGAATGCTTCATGGTGTGGCATGATGCTGTTTTTTTTTTTCTCCAAGCTGATGATAAAAAACGATTCAAATATTTCGAAAATTCAGATTAAATATTACTCAGAAATTTGGGCGAGTGTGGGAATAGACGAAACAATTAAAACGAAATGTCATAAGCAGAGAATACTATCATAGTAGAGCTATAGTATAGCTGTCATATATCATATATGGCAGTTTTGATTAGCTCTCAAGGTATTGAAACAATATATATATTGGTCTTTGTTAACCAGAAGCTTTTAAAGTCTTTTCGAATACGGAATACTATATTATATTATTCGATGGGATTGCAATTTGGAGAATAATTTTGTAAGAGATTCATATTTGTGTATGTCGATTCAGAAAGACACTACTTCAATTATTCAGTTCAAAATAACATAATAAATTGCCAATAACCGACTTTTTTTTTTAATATTCTTTAAGCTTTTATATCAAAGTTGGTGCCTCCAGCTTTTAAAATTGTTGAGATCTGTGTGTTGATAAAGACGGAGGACGGACACAGACACTAAGAAACCTCCACGCTTCCTGATATTTCATTATATGCGTTTGCCCAAAGTTAGTATTTTTTAGACCAAGGATTTTAAAAAATACATGGTCTATTGTGTTTGTCGAAATGTGCGTAACGGGCAGAAGGAGGCATCTGCGACCCCATAAAGTGTATATATTCTGGCTCAGGATCAACAGCCGAGTCAATACAGCCATGTCTGTCTGTCCGTGTGAACCTCTAGATCTCAGCTATTATAAGAGCTAGGACTACCAAATTTGGTGACAATATGTGTTATTATTGCACGCTGATTAAGTTTATTTTGGATTTTGCCCACGCCCCCTTCCGCCCCCGTAAATCGAAAGACATTGATTACAAGCACAATTTTGGTGCCATACTGTTCATTTTCGGTTTATATGATAACTATAGCTAGCCAAATGATCTCTGAAAATAACTGGTAACAATCGGATAATAAACACAAAAGTTATTCAGCTTAACGTTTTCCATAGCTGTAAGCAGCGCTGTCGGCAGCATTGTGCCGAATAGTGTGTGCGTATGCGGTGGTGAAATGGGTTAAGTTGTGGACTGCAAAACGAAGAGTACTATTATGCTATATGTTGTAAGTTCATGGCCTTTTACGGTCAAAATATGATTGTAGCCGTTCTTTATTGTTCCGCAAATAATTTTAATGTACGAGCAGCTGGGTAGCGGGTATATTACAATCGAGCACACTCGAATGTAGCTTTCTTACTTGTTGTAATTAAATTCTGGCCACAAAACTTATCAAAACTGTTACTCAGCTCCAGAGGCATTTTGCCCTTGGCATAGGCATCCTGCTTCAGTTCAATGAGATTATCCACTGAAAATCGATGCATTTTGTCCAGTTCCCTTCGGTTGGCTGAGACATGCTTATCCTTGGCATAGGCTCCTGTTTCGTGGTGTAGTTTCTGTTCCAGTTCCATAGACTGAGGTTGTTGGTGCTGCTGTTGCTGTTGCTGCGGTTGAACATTGTACGCTGCCTCGGGATGGGGCAGAGATGCTGCACCGGATCCGAATGACAGGCCGGATGAGTTGTGCTCAGCCGACGGCATTCTCGTTGCGGCATAGTAGAAATTGCCGGGATTGCCGACGGGCAGAGCGTGCAGCTGTTGCTGATAGTTTAACATGGTTTGGCAAATTCAATTAGAATCTGTTAAATCACTTTATCAATTGCAACAATTGCAACAATTGAACAACGACAGCGACAACGACACGTTGACAATGCGCAGACTGCCAAGGGAGAGGCGGAGTGAGAGAGAGAGGCAGAGCAAAAATGTGCAAGAGTATGCGAATAAGTCTAATTGGCAGCCGATTGAATTAATTTATTTTCGGTTTCTTTTTTCGCCGGCTTCAACGGAGGCATCCTGCGCGAACTTGGTTAATTGGATTAGCACAGAACACATAAACGAGTTAATTACGATAATTGTCGCGACGATACTAAACCGTGCCAAAGTCGTGTGCCCACTGAAATTAGCCTCAAGCTGTGGCAACGATGATCACGACGGTGCGATCGCACGCCCCACACACACACACACACAAACAAACACAGATGTCTCTGCACTCTCTTGCATGCGCGGTCCCGCTCGCTCACTCTCTGTCGATCGTTTAAATATAGACACGGGCTGCCATTGGCTGCGGATCTGTCGGCCGACATTTTGGTAGGCGTTGCTGAAGTACATGAAATACGAGGTGAAAAGTAGCAACAAGTTCGGGGCATTTAAGCAGCAATAAATACCAATTAGTGGACACGAGATGCCTCGTCCACCCCGGGCCATCCACAGGATGTGGATGTGCCTGCACTTGAGTAAGGGGCATAAATCTTGCAACGCACAATGTTTGTCATCCTTTCAGCTAATTTCCATAACCACAACGTCATGTTTATGCTCTGCGCTGTGTGTGTGTGTGTGTGTGCGTGCGTAGGGAGAAGCTGAACGGAGGCGGAACTGCCAGTTAAGTGCATCATGTGGCAGTTGTCGTTGTTGTCGTTGTATGGTAATTGTAGCTCTTGTCGGGTTTCAGTTGCAGATGAGCTGAGTTCTCTCCCTCTCTCTCTCTCTCTCTCTCTTTCTCTTTCTCTCTCTCTCTCCATCTCTCGGCTTGCTTTGCGTGCATGATAATTGATTTAGTTGGTATGGAATAGATCAACTAGCATAATGTTAATATGAAGTTTATTGAGTGCTATTCAATTCAATGCAGAAGCGTTTTGATTGTTATCGATATTTTTTATCAAGGCCATGCTTAGACAAATACATGGTATATTGGGTTTGTCGAAATGTGCTTAACAGGAAGAGGGAGCCAGCTGCGACCCCTTATAGTATATATATTTAGCCATGTCTGTCTGTCCGTCTGTCCTTCTGTATGAACGCCTATGTCTCAGAAACTAAAAAAGCTAGAGCCACCAAATTTGGTGACAACACTCATGTGTGTCATACGCTGTACAATTTTTATTAAATTTTGGGCCACGTCTAGTTCCGCCCCCGAAAATTGATAAACCGAATAGCAAGCGCAATAATAAAGATACAGTATTTAGTTTTGGTGTGTATGATAGCTATCACAACACAAATATCAAGTTTTAATACCATTAGACCATTGTGTGTGCATTGTGTATGTAACAGGCAGAAGGAGACGTGGAAGACCCCATAAACTATATATATTCTTGTTCAGGACCCATGTCCGTCTGTCCGTCCGTCCATCTGTCCGTCCGTCTGTCCGACAGCCTGTCTGTCTGTATGAACGTCGATATCTCAGCTAGAAAAACCCAGAGACACCAAATTTGACATGATGGTGTTTGTATACCATACGCAGATCAAGTTTATATCAAATTTTGGGTGTCACGCCCACCGCTTACGTAGATCGATCATTTTCGAATATTGAGGAAAGTATTACAGTTACAGCTTTCTGCTTTGGCACACGTCAAGATGCTGATAATATGCACCCATCCCCGAATTACAATTCGATCGGACAATAAACACAGAAGTAATTCAAGAAAGCGTTTCCATAGTTCCACTGCCAGCGTCATTACAGCATATCGTCACGCATTGTTTTAGTCTTTCTGTTAGTGCTAGTTAGTGCAACTACGAAGTTGGTCGAATGGTATCTTACGGTCAGGCGTGTTCAAATGTGGCTTTCCTTACTAGTTTCAATCGGATTTTTTCATGATCTTCAAAAGTCCATTGTCTTATATAGTTAACACTTGACTATAGCCATTCTTACTTGTTTGATTATGCAGTCTGCCAATTGCAATGCTATAAAGCAGTTCTGTTAGTTAACAGTTATGCGCGGGGCACTGTAGTTAGAGCAAAAGAGATAGCTAGGCTGTTAGTGCCAAAGACAATTAAGACCACAGCAAAAGCATAGGTTGACGTAATGCAAAGCAACTCCAGTATACAAAAGTATGAACGAAAGGCATAGCAAGAAAACTGAAGGACAACGCAAGTTGCAAAACCAAACAAGAACAGTAAGAACACAGCAAAACAAGCAACGCACAGCTGATAGAGCGAGCGCGCCGACCACAAAGCGAAAGAAAAAACAAAGAGGAAAAAAAAGTCGCGAATGGCCAGAGACAAAGACAATTAATAGATTATTGTTGATTATCTTTGGTGCATAGTTTACAGTGTGTAATTGGTTCAATTGTTGCAGAGTTGCCATGGCACAAAACTCTTTGAATTATGTTAATAAATGCGAGAGGTTTGAAAATATACAACAGCATAACATGAGAATGGAATCCCTTTGAAAAAGAAACCCTAGCAACGCAGCGGTGGTTAACAGCCAACCTATCTATTAGCTCGTCGTCAACTGTCAACTGTCGCTGTCATTAGCAGAAGAACTGCTCATTAGAGCAGCCAGGGATGCCAAAGGGATGCACAAACTATCAACTAATATTCTAATATTTCTGACATACTGCTACACTTAAAGCACACGCTTGAGCAGAAGCTACTGCTTTCCCTTCTGCTGCTGCCTCCTCTCTCTCGTTCGCCTGGCCAAATTGAGCTGTCACAAAAGTTTATCCAAAGTACTTGACACTCCACTGCGGCTCCCATGCGGATGAGATGCGCCGCGCCATGCGCAGGTAAAGGAAACGTTAGTTGGGCGCTCCGGCTTGGAGTCCAGGCAGGCAGGCAGGGCAGGCTTGACTCGACTTCCTAAATTATCTCACGTTTTCGTGTGCCAAAAGTTCTTGAAGAATGTTGCGGTGTGTATTTTTAATAAAACTTCAAACTTTTGCGCTACTTACAACGCTTTACAATGTTCACAGCGACGTTTTTCTTCTGTTTCTTCTTTAGTTTTCGAAATTCTTTGTCACGAAACATTTCTCGCGTGCAGGGAGAAAAAAAGGAGTTTTGAACGTTTTTATCCATGTGCTGGCGCACCCACACACCGTCACACACACACAGGCAAATTCTTCTGGCAAGTTAGAAATTTGAGCAGACACTTTTAATGTTGTCAGATAGCAAAAAGTGACTGCACTTGGCATGACTATGGTTTAAGGGGGCGCAGAGAGAGAGAGAGAGAGAGAGGGAGAGAAAGAGAGGGAGAGAGTAGAAGAACTGATTCAGACAACGGACAGGCATCTCAATAATTTTGTGGAATGACAAACGACAAAATTATATGGCTTCAAATTGTATAAAGGAATTGCTGGTAGAGCAGCAGGCAGAGATGCCAGGCCAGTCTTTTTGAGCGTCGCCCGAAAGTATGCAACACATATTGTCCAATTTTCTATTATGCTATTCACTGCGAGAAAGTTTTCAGTTTACAGTTAGGCAGTCTCTACTTCAGAGAAGGTTTCTGTTATAGTTTTGGGTTTTTTCAAGTGGTATTCTCTATTTTGCCTTTATTCACAGACGGAGGATTAACTCAAGCAAGCGCACAAGGAGCCCCTAGGAAATTTAATTGGGATAGCGCTAGAAAAATGCTACGTTTTAGAAAACTTTATATCATATTATAATACTTTACAAGAAATGTAATAATGGTATACATTATCCAAGTCTCTCTATAGTTAATAGGGAAATCAACAATTTAAATCTGATATAAAATTCTCACCTATTTGGCTAGCACCTTTTCGAATCAGTCACTTTGTCCGTGCACGTTTTATAATATGCATAAATACACCGTGGGTACTTTCTCGCGATTCCTTTGAAATCTCGAAACACCCGTGTAACGAAACCACAGTGTGGTTTCTTTTCTTTCTGTGTGTTGCCTGGTGTTTTTTCGTTGTGGGGGCATGCAACGTCGCAACATATTGAACATAAATTGCAGCACGCGGACAAACTGACGGCATGTCGGGCGCGTTTGTAGATGCAACTGCGGAGATATGAGAGGCGAGTGTGCATGCAACATGAGGCCACTTGGGGTGCCTCAAGCAAAATGCTAATTAAAATGCGAGCTCAGGTGTGAGGGAGGTATGCTAAAATCGATAGTTTTGTTTTATGGCCACACTAATATCTTCGATAGTAGTTAATTTACATAAGTTACTCGATAGTCAGTTATATATAAGTCAACTTTAAACTTTGTATTCTTTAAGAAATTTTCCACCAGGCAATTCCGTAGATGCTTGATAGACTTGTAGAGTAGGGTGGATGGGGCAGGTGGTTATCGGTCATAAATATCAAAAGGAATTTAACTATCGACGCTAGTCTCGTTTCTTATGGCCACACTAATATCTTCGATATTAGTTAATCTACATAAGTTATTCGATAGTAAGTTACATATATGTCAACTTTAAATTTTGTATTCTTTTAGAAATTTTCCCTCAGCCAATTCTGTCGATGCTTGAGGAACATGGAGAGTAGAGTGAATAGGGCAGGTGGTTATCGGTCATAAATGTCCGGACGACGCACAGCTTCAAATGTCAAAATGTTATTCACAAATTATGCAGGCTTTCGAAAATCGAACCAACTTTGCAGTTTTCTCCATTTTCTCAGCTTCGCTTGGTCAGCCCCCCAAAATGGCTGACGTTGAGGCTGACCCAACTCAGCGCAGTTGTGTGTGGGTGTGTGTGAGTGGGTGGCTAACTAAATGGACATGTGAATATATATATACGAGAGAAGGTACCGAAAGGGGGACGTGGCGCCTCTTCACATGCTTTTAAAACTTGCTCTTACCGTAGGGAATGAAATATTTAGGGCTTTTACACAGGAAGCAAGAGAGGCTCGCCTAGTGACCCGGGCCTATGTCACAATAAAAGTCAAAAGCTTTTCGTGCCGTAATTAATGTAAATCCCCTTCGCAACGTTTTACCCTGTATGTAGTGCAGCTGCCGGCCGCCAGTGGGCGCCACTATGTGTATGCACATGTAATTGATTTTCTGTTTACGCACTCGCAACGAACGAACGAAGATGTGTGGAGGGTGGAAGAGGGGGGCTAGAGATGTTTGACAGATGCATGTGTGTGTCTATGGGTGGGTTTTTTTTTTTTTTTTATTATATATACGGCAGGAAAATAAAATCTTCTAAAGATACCATCTACCGACCGTAAATGGTATGCACGATTCATAACCCTCCAAGTAGAGTTATGCCTACGTACTAAACAAAAACCTCCGCTCCTTCTCCTGTCCTTGACATACTCACCGGGACTGCCAGTCAAAGTATTTCATCGGTGAGCAGGATGTGATGCTAATTCGCACTCCCTCTACTTGTGCGCTGTGCTGTTGCGCCTTCCTTGACTTTTAGTCGCCTTTTACGACGTCACCACACGGGAGTACTCCTCATCCGCCGTTCCTGTTGGCCATCTCGTCCTTGCGGACACGCTTCATCATGCGGACTATGATATCGTGAGCCCCATTCCAAACGTCTTTGTTCGCCAACATAGCGACAATCAGGCCTATTGGGCTGAGAGATGCACCAGCGAGCGACTCCAGTTGGACCTTCTCCACAGCGAACCTGGAGCAGTGCAGGAGGATGTGCTCTGCTGTTTCCACCGCGTTTATGCAAAAGAGGCATTGCGCTGTATCCACATGGTGGAACCTAAACAGGTACCCTCGGAAACAACCATGGTCCGTTAGGAACTGGGTCATGTGGTAGTCCACCTCTTTGTGCTCACACTCTGCCCATGCGGATAGGTCAGGGATAAACTGGTACGTCCATCGCCCACGTTGCGACTCTTGCCACCTAGTCTGCCAGACTCCACGAATCCACTCGAGAATCTCTGTTTGGTTAACACCTTCTCGCGCTAGATATTGGCCCTTTATCTCCAGGTCAATGGGTAAAATGCCTGAAAGTACCGACCCTTGTGGAACACCTGCAGAGACTTGGTGGCATCTTGGACCAGCTTCAGTTACATACAACAGCGTGCGTTCCCTGAAGTAGTTGCCAACTACGCTTTGGAGATAACCGGGTATGCCCATGTTACGCATTGCGCCGAGGATATTGGGCCATCTCGCTGAATTAAACGCGTTTTTCACGTCGAGCGTGATGATGGCACAGTACTTTTTACTGCCGCCTAACCATCGGTCGCCGTCAAGTGCGTTCTTCGCTACTTCAGTTACGGCTGTGAGGGCATCGAGCGTGCTCTTCCCTTTACGGAAGCCATACTGTTGGCATTGAAGGCCTGTGGGGCTCTCGGAGATGGCTTCTATGCGTCTGTATAGAATGCGCTCAAACAGTTTGCCCACAATGTCCAGCAGACATAAGGGGCGGTAGCTGCCAGCTGCGTTTGCAGGCCCCTTGCCTTTCGGCAGAAGGACAAGTTTCATTGTCTTCCACCGCTTGGGGAAGACTCCGTCCAGAAGACATTGTTTGAAAGCCTCCCTGAAGACCTCGGGTCTTGCGGTGGCAGCGGCCTTAACAATTAGCCCAGGAATACCATCAATACCGGGAGCTTTGTTCGGCTTGATCCTCTTCGCTGCTTCGACGACTTCGCATGCTGTGATACACGGAAAATCGGAGGCAGGGGCTTGTAGAGCGGGTTGCCATAACGTGTCTTGGCTTGGGAATAGCTCCGACACGATGCTGGCCAGTGCGGCTGGGTCCTGAGGGGTACTTCCACCAGCGACATTCAGTTTTTTCCGGACTTTTTTGTAGGCAATACCCCAGGGGTCGTCGTCAACGCTTGCAAGTAGGTCCTTAAATGCATTTGCCTTTGCTGCAGATATGCTGTTTTTGAGCTCGGCTCGCTTCGCTTTGTATGCCTCCGTGCATTGGACGTGGTGCGGTCGTCCTCTGGATCGCTGCGCTTGTCTTCTCGCCCTTAGGCATTCCGTACGGAGCTGGTGTAGAGAGGCACTCTACCAGTAAACAGGGGGCTTGCGTTTCGCATTTGTTTTTCTCGGCATCACTGCGTCGCATGTTGCTTTGAGCATGCTCATAAGCGATGCCACCTTGGTCTTCGCGTGTCCATTTGTGGTCTTCATGGATTCAATCTGGTAGGCCAACATATCCTCATCCAGTTTTTTGATGTCCCAAACTGGCCCTAGTGCACATCTCCGCTGTCTGGGCATTGGTCTCCTTGTGTGTACCCGGAACGTGATCAAATTGTGGTCGCTTAGGGTTATGTCCTCTTGCACCATCCAGTTTGCGTTGGCCACTAGGACACTGCTGACAAAGGTGACATCGATGCAAGACGAGCCTCTGTCGTTATTAAAGGTCGGCTTGAGGCTGTCGTTTAGTAATACGAGGTCTATCAAGTTCATGGCCTCAATCACTGCGCGTCCTCTTGTGTTGGAAGTCCGGCTGCCCCATTCAGGGGCCCAGGCATTGAGATCACCTCCTATGACTTGGTCAACAAGCTTTCTAAGCATGTCCTCAAATTGCTCCGGGCTGTCGCTAGGTGGAGCATAGCAGCTGTAGAAGTGCACTCCTTTGATCTTAGCGTATGCGATGCCGCGCATTGGTATGTTTTCGCTCTCTTCCACAGGTTAGCTAGTGTGACACTTGATAGCCGCCTTACCTAGTTCATCGAGCACCACAGCACCATAGACACTGGGAGCATTGCGCTCCCTCGCTGTCTGAGCCAAAAGGTTCTGCGCAGTTGCGCAATGGTTGACCTTGAGCTGAATGATGTTAATAAGATCTAACATCATTTTGGCGGCTATTGGCTTCTTTTTTGGTGCTGGCTTTGTAGGTAGGGCGTCTATGGGCGTCTATGGGTGTGTGTGTGTGTTTTAATTTTTTTAATTTTTTTTTTTTTCAAAAGACGTTGAGGCACCGCAGTACTTCAAGTGGTCTTTGTGACACCAGGCCGTAGCCTGTTGTTGAAACACCGTTCTTACTCCCTCCTGGCCCCGCCGTTAGGCATTACAACAGGGGGGAGTATAGCCTTTGAGGCTCGCATCTGCTCGGATCCTTTCTTCTCGCCTCAGCTGAACCATAACGCTACATGCCATCGCGTTCACAGCATCCCATTTTTCCTGGCAGGCCACCATGTTCGGCACAAGGTTTCCGGGTGTTGGTGTCTCCCCGAACGCCTGCTCCACCGCATATCTGGAAACTGGGTCAAGTAGAAGTTTATCTGCCCATGCTTCCTTCCAATCCAGGGTTCGATTTGCGGGATAAGCCGTCGCGTCCAGCTGCCCTTCTGGGAGACCGACCATGTATCTTGCCATCGTGGTATGAGGCTACCCTGGTAGTCATTACCAGTATCCTGGTTCCTCATCGCCGCTACCCTTGACTCGACTAGAAGGTCAAAGGGTGGCATGCTGGCGATCACATGCGCAGCCTCACCCGAGATAGTTCGGAAGCCGCATGCTATCCTGAGGGCGCACACTCGGTAGATCGCCCGAATCGCTCTTGTATGCGTTTTCTTCGCTGTTACCTTTGCCCATATGGTTGCAGCATACAGCGTGATGGACTGGACAACGGACGTCAGAAGTCGTCTCCTCAGCTGCTTCGGTCCCCTTGTGTTGGGCATGATTTTTGCCAGTGCCGTGCATGCTACTGCCGCTTTCCGTGCTGTGTGGGACATGTGGTCCTTAAAACTGAGCCGATGGTCCAGAACCACTCCAAGGTACTTAAGTGAGGGTCGCGAGCATACAGTTGTGTCGCCAACTATGATGCTAGCTATCTCCACCCTTTTCCGCGAACTGATTAGTACCGCCTCTGTTTTTTGCTCCGCTAAGGAAAGATTCGCTTGGGAGAGCCATGCTCGCGCCATCCTGATGGCTGAGTTGGCCATCTCCTGGACTTCATGCAGTTGCTTTGCAACGGCTACGATAGCCACGTCGTCCGCGAAGCCCACGATCTTCACTCCTTCTGGCAGGGCTAGCCTCAGGATCCCATCGTACATCAGGTTCCATAATGTTGGACCCACTACTGATCCCTGTGGGACTCCACTGGAGACACGGTACGTCGACTCTCCTGCACTGGTCCTATAGTGGAGCACTCTTCCCTCGAGGTAGCTTCTAATCATCCCAATCAGGTAGCGGTTGATTCCCTTGGCGGTAAGTGAATCCATAATTCTGTCCCATCTGGCGGAATTGAAGGCGTTCCGGATATCGAGGGTGACCACCAGGCAATATTGCTTAGTCCCCCAGAGCCATCTCCTGCCATCTATCGCTTTCTCTGCCAAGTCCGTTACCACTTGGATGGCCTGCGTAATGGACCGTGCCTTTTGGAAGCCGAATTGGAGTGGTGACAGGTCTCCGCATTCGTCAATCTCAATGTTGAGACGGTCGCATAGGATTGTCTCCAATGCTTTCCCAGCAGTGTACAGCAGACAGATTGGCCTGTAGGCGGATGGGTCCTCTGGTGGTTTACCTCCTTTTGGGATCAGAACGAGCTCCTGCCTCTTCCAGCGCTTGGGGAACACTCCTTCCCTTATGCATGCGTTGAACACGTCCGCAAAGTAGCTTGGCTGCCGTTCCATGGCAATCCTTAATATCGCACTAGGAATCCCATCTGGGCCCGGGGCTTTTCCTGTCGTGATCCTCCGAGCGGCGCTTGCAACTTCATCCGTGGTAACCTCGCTGAATTGGCAATCCACGTTGGTTTGGTGGATCCTTCCTGGGACCAATCCATGCTCTGGGAACAGGTGCCTGACAATTGCTTGCATTAGCGTCGGGCACGCTGGGGTCGGCGCTCTGAATGCGTGCAGCCTCTTCATCGTCAGCTTATACGCCATTCCCCAGGGGTCCGCGTCGGGTTTGTCGCACAGCTCCAGGAAGCTTCTCCTCTTGCTGTGCTTTATTAGGCGTTTGACTACTAACCCCTTGACTCTGAGTTGCTCCCTGAACGATTCTGATCTCGGGTCGCTGCGTCTAAGAGCCCTTTGGTAAGCCCGTCTTGTTCGAAAGCAGTCAGACCGTGCCCTTTCAATGTTGTCGTTCCACCAATGGACTGGGCGGCGCTTGGCACCCGTTCCGGATTTGCGCATTGAGGCATCACACGCTCTTACTATATGCGCCATGAGCTGGTCGGTTCTGGCCGTGGCATTGCCTCTGCCATTGAAGTCGCCGAGTATGCTCTCAAAGACCCCTATGTCGAGTGTGTCCACTTTATAGCGTCTTTTTCTTGGCATGAGCATCTGGTGTGCTCGCGTTCGGACCTTTATAACAATCGCCAGGTGATCGCTGTGCGTATAGTCCTCGCGCAGGGTCCAGGTGGTGTTCGGTGCCAGGCTACTAGAAGCAAATGTCAAATCAATAATTGACCCAGCATTGCCCCTCGAGAAGGTGTGGCGGGCTCCGTAGTTCAGTAGGACGACATCCAGTGTGGACATTGCGTCCGTTACAGCCTGACCTCCGCCTTTTCGAGGTGGTCCTCAGCCCACGTATTGGGGGATCTTTTGCGGTACGGCTTGCTCAGTATGGCAACGTCAATATTACTCGCTCTTACCGATTGCTCTAGCAGGTCATGCGCTGCTTCGCAGTGGTTGAGGTTGAGTTGGTAGATCCTCGTCATTGCTGGATACGTCGAGCCTGCGCTGCTGGCATGTATGGGCATCGGCTGCTGTTGGCTGGATGGTCAGTTTCCTTTTCTCCCTTCCTGGTGCATAGGATACATTTGTGTCTGTTTGAACAGCTCATTGCCTTGTGTCCCTTCTCGCCGCATTTGATGCAAAGACCAGTGCAGTCTTCACCCATGCAGCGGCTGGCAATGTGGCCGAACTCCATGCACTTGAAGCATCTCAGCGGTTGCGTTTTGCGCCGAATACGGCACATAACCCAACCGATTCGGACCTTGCCCTCCTTGGCGAGTTTCTCTGCTGTGTCGGCATGGAGCTTCAAGATTGCCGTCTGGGTGCCTCCGTATGATTTGCGGATGGAGACGAATCGAAGTTGGCGATGCACCGATTTCGCCGAACTGCGTGATCAGGGCTTCCAAGAGTTCCTCCGTCGTCGTGACCTCGTCCAGATCTTTGATCTCCAGGGTTGCCATTTCGGTGAGTGAACGCACCTCTGTCTCGGGGCCCAGAAATGCCTGCACCGCTTCTTGGAAGGTCCTCGTGTTGGGATCGGCTGACCTTTTGAGCTCAAAGAGTAGCTCGCCCTTGGCCGTTTTCCGGATGCCTTTAACCTCCTGCGCAAGGCTCTTCAGCTTAGGCTCCGTCTTAACAGAACGCAGGATCTCGGCATAAGAGGCTCCCTCCTTGCCCTTGACGACGATGGCGTCTGGTTTTAGCGTCTTCTTTCGGCTTTTGGTGTTCTCGACCTTCTTCCATGGTTCTTCATTTTGTCGCGGTGTTTTCTCCTTCGCGATTACTGCAGGCGTTGTCTGCGTTATTATGGCGGTCGGTCTCACTGCCGTCTTGCCCTTGGACTTCTTAGGGCCGGGGGGAGGTGACAAAAGCTCGCCTCTGTCGTCTCGGGAGCGCTTTCCTTCCCTCGGGGAGCATCTCTGGGTAGGAGGCGTAATCATCCTCCTTGTTGATGCAAGACGGCTTTGTTCCTCGTCTACTGCGACATACAGGCCGAGTATGCTGTCGACCAAGTCCCTCATTGGCTGGTGGATCGAACGTCTGCCTAGTAGCATTTGACTCAGCGCTCTTATTTTCTCTCCAAGTTGCTCAAACGTCGAGCTCTCCTTACTAGCCACATTGTCCAGTGGCGTTGTTGGGTCCGTTGTCGCCGGGAACGGGGCGCATGGCGTCGGTCTCGGGGACCTCATCGTCCTGGAGCTGCTTCTAAACGGGTCTCCGTCATTGGGGGCGATGCCCCCTGCTGGACTATCCATTAAGGCTCTGATTTACGGCTAAACTTGCTCTAAATGAATTTGGAGCACCTAATTTAAAGGGGTCCCTCGCTGGCCACGGATTTCTCCTAGGCGTTTGACCGTTGGAGGATTTTTTGCTCCGCCTCTTCTCGGACACCAGAGCCTCTTCTTTGGCACCGCTAGGGTGAGAGGTTGATATTTGGCCTGTCCGCGGCCTTTATGCCTTTTCCCTTAAAAATTAGGTCCACTCCAAATAAAAGAGCAAAGTTGTTGCCGTATCGCGCTTTGCAGGCGCGATCGGTTGGCAGCACTATCAGCAGGGCCACCCACGCGTACTTCGCGATCAGTTGGCAGCGCTGTCAGCTGTTTGGTCAGCCGGGCCTCCCGCGACAATTGTTTGTTAATAAAAGTGAATTATACCGATAAGTACTTATTTCCGCGTTGACCATTTTGTGATCCCGAAGCAAAACAAAGGGATGCGGCTTTGTGCACTTCTCCACTATTTTTAACAGCACCGTCGAAAGAAATAGATCAAAATCGCGCAGCGTTTAAAAACACGTCTAGTTTGAGCGGGAATTAACTCTGTGTGTGTATGTGTGTGTGTGTTTTTTTTTTTTTTTTTTTTATTACAAGTACGGCAGGAAAATTAAATCTTCGAAGGATACCATCCACCGTCCGTTCATAACTCTCCAAGTAGAGTTACGCCTACGTACTAAACAAAAACCTCCGTATGCTCTCCAGTCCTTGCTTCGCTCACTGGTACTTCCAATCAAGGTATTACTTCGGTGAGCAGGATGTGGTGCCCGGTCGCAATCCCTCTCTTGGTGCGTTGCTGCGTAACGCTCCTTCGTTAACTCTTTAGTCGCCTTTTACGACAAGCCGAGCCCGCTGAGGTGGTATTCTTGGTCCGCCACCACACGGGAGTGCTCCTTTATCCAACGGGTCTGCTGGCCGTCTCATCGATGCGAACACGTTTCATCATGCCTATGATAATGCTGTACGAAACCTAGTACAGTGCAGTAGGATATGTTCCGCTGTTTCGGCTACGTCGCTGCAGAACAGGCACAGGGCTGAGTCCACATGGCGAAACCTGAAGAGGTAACCCCGGAAGCAACCATGGTCGGTGATGAACTGGGTCAAGTGATAGTCCAGCACTTTGTGTTCACACCCTGCCCACTCGGATAAATCTGGGATCAGCTGGTAGGTCCATCTCCCTTGTTGTGAGTATTGCCACCTAGTCTGCCACACTCCATAAAGCCAGACACTGATCTCTTCCCCGGTGATCTCTTCTCAAGACAGGTATTGGGCTTCTATCTCAAGATCGATCGGGGGGATGCCCGCAAGGACATGAGCTGCATCTTCCGATATTGTCCTTAAACCTCTTATCAGTCTAAGAGCCAGGGTCCGTGATACTGCACGCGCGTTGTCCAGGTAAGTCACTCTATTCGTGACACTCCTCCAGATGGGGGCAGCGTATAGAAGCGATGATTTCGCGACTGCCACTAGCAGCCTCCTGGCCGGCATCCTGGGTCCACCTATATTTGGCATGAGTCTTGCCAGTGCTGCTGCTGTCATCGCTGCCTTCCTACTGGCGTATCTCGCATGCTCCTTGAATGACAGTCTATGGTCAATAAGAACACCCAGATACTTCAGGGATCCAGTAGACTCTATTTGAGCGTCTTTGACCGCGACACGTATACTCTCGACGGCCTTTCTGCTGCTCAACAACACTGCTTCGGACTTGTGCGCAGCGATGCTTAGACCGGCATTCTTCAGCCAGCTAATAGCTGAGCTAATCGCTGCATTGCTCTTGTCCTGTAGCTCCGGAATAGTTTTGGCAACCGCTGCTACTGCCACGTCGTCAGCAAAGCAGAGTAGCTCCACTCCACTGGGCTTGCTGATGGACAATATCCCGTCGTACATTATGTTCCACAGGATTGGACCAAGTACCGACCCTTGTGGGACACCTGCGGTGACGTGGTGTTTTCTTGGCCCGCCATCAGTATCGTACCATAGTATACGGTCCCTGAAGTAGCTGCCAATGATTATCCTGAGGTAACGAGGAATACCCATGTTGCGCATGGCCCCAAGGATGTTTGGCCATCTCGCCGTATTGAATGCATTTTTCACGTCTAGCGTGATGATGGCGCAGTACTCCTTGCTGCCACCTAGCCATCTGTCACCATCGAGGGCGGACTTGGCCAGATCTCTTATGGCAGTGAGAGCGTCGAGAGTGCTTTTTCCTCTCCGGAAGCCATACTGGAAGTCGGGGACAGGGATTTCTTGTGCGGGTTGCCATAGAGTATCCTGATCTGGGAATAGCTCCTCCACGATGCTTGATAATAGAGCCGGGTCCTGTGGAGTGCCTCCTTCAGCGGCTTTCAGCTTATTACAAACCATTTTGTAGGCGGGACCCCACGGTTCATCGTCTACGCTCGCCAGCAGCTCTTTAAAAGCATTTGCTTTAGCAGCAGCAATGCCATTTCTGAGCTCCGCACCTTTCGATCTGTACCTCTCATGTAGATCTGAGTGCTGAGAGTGTGTGTGTGTGTGTGTGTGTGTGTGTGTGTGTGTGTGTGTGTGTGTGTGTGTTTGTGTGTGTGTCTGTGTGCGGTATGTCAAACAGCATGCTTCCTGTAAGCTGCTTCCGGTAATTTCTTGTTATTATATTTCATTGCCTTCGCCTGCGTCCAGGGGGCAAAACCGAAAAACTTTCCAAGCAAGTTTTCTGATAGAAATGAGATGCTTGAGCATTGCCAGAGAACTGAGAGAGGTAGTGGTAGGGGAAGGGGCGAAGGGGAGGACCGGGGAACTTGCTGGGGCGTGTGCCAACACTTGTTTCTGTTAAGTGATTTAGGCAAAACTTTTTGCTTTGCCCTACGGGCCGCCCTCCCTCTGTCTTTGTCTCTGCCCACGGGCTGCTGTCAGGCAATGTTTCGGTTTGGCATTCGTGCCTGGCATTATGGTCAGACAACACGCTCGACATGGGCCTGTTGCGGTGCTATTTGAAATATCGGAAATGTTTTACAAAAGTTTCGCAAACGCGGCTGACTTCACTTGGCTTGACGACTTAGCTGAATGGCTGCCACATAATCGCCGTGAAGTGAAATTCATTTTCTTGACAAACAACATGAGTTTCAAAGACCCCCGTTTCACATTTGCCACATTTTTGCCAGGCACCTCCCCCCGCTCCCTGTCCCCCCGTTCGCTTCCCCGTCCCCGACAGTGCAACTTGTGCGCTGCCAATTTCATTTTTCGCGCTTGTTGTTTCCGACAAGGAAAATGAAAAGCTACGTGCGAGTGTGTGTGTGTGTGTGTGTGTGTGTGTGTGCAGCACTTACACATCACCTTCTCTGTGTTGTGCGTGGGCGTGGCAGAGCTGATTAATTGCGGCTACAAATTGATTCGAGTGCCAAACAGGCGCTAGTTATTGTGCAGCTTGTTTGACAAGTTTGCGAATTCGAAAACATTTCCACTATGCGGTGCGAGTGCGAATGTACAGGCTACACTTAGAGAAATCTGTTATGGGAGTGAATTTTGAAGTTAATGTAAGCTGAAATATGTAGGATATTGTGAGTTTATGGTAACTAATCTAGTCGATATTCCTCATTAGGAATTTAAATATAAGCCTTTCTAAGCTGCAATAGTTTTAACCAAATCGAATGGGTTAAAAGGAATATAGAGTACTACAAGTCTGCCACTTACTCTTTCTTACCACTGTTTTCTCAATATTTTTGCCGCTTTTCTTGTCACTCAACTCAACCGAACTCGACTCGACTCGAGCCACGGGCCCAGGGATGGGGGTGCGGCTCAGTCAGCCGAAAAGTCAGTGCCATTTGAATTTCACTCACGTTTGCCGGCGCGGCGGATGAACTGCAGCAAAAGAAAATTACGCGAATTGAAAATCAACGGATGCGGATGCGGATGTGCGGATCTACGGATCTGTCACTGGCAACTGAAACTGGGTACAGAGCAAAGGCAATTGCAATCAGATGCAATTAGAGCGCGCCAATCCCAGGGAAGCTTCTACGTTTGGCTGACAGTGAAATTGAATTCGGTGCGAAGATAAAATAAAAAGAAAAGACAACGAAAGGAAAGTGCAAGTGTGGAAAGTTTTTTTTTTTTTTTCAACGCAAATTGGGTCAACTATTTTTGATGAGTAGCAAAATATTGTTCACTTAAGAAAAAGACTCCTGTGAAATGTAATTATTTTAATCCGTAGCATGATTCACATTATTCACATGATTCAATCGACTATTGATTGCACATTCGAGGATGCTTACTACAGTCTTTTGAGTGTGTCGTGTGGCCCACTTGGCTGCCAGGCTGCCAGGCTGCCAGGCTGAAGGAGCATAATCCATGCTGCTTGTTTGCCTGAATAGAGCTGCATGATATTCGAAAATATTCATAAGTATTTATCCCTGTTGTTGTTGTTTTTGTTGCTGCCGCTTCCCGAGCAAGTCAAGTTTAAATGATTTTCAATTGGTTTTAAGAGCTCTTGTGTGTGTGTGTCGAGGAATTAAAAGGCGATTTGCATCAAAAGAATTGAAAAATCTGCTTGGAATTTGGGCATAGCAAAAGGATTTATGTGTTGCGAAAAGAAGTAGAAACAATTTCGGGCAGTTTTCTTGCCTTGTTTTCTATTTCAATTTACAACAAAAACCTTTTTAAGCTTACATACTGTAAGTTAACAGCTCAAGTGGTATGTTAAATGCTCTTTAAGCTAACATACTGTTAGTTAACGGCCTACCATATCTCACTGTTAACAGACTGTAAAGCAGTTTACTCAACTCGCCTGAACTGACTCAAATATTTATGCAGTTCTCTGGCCGTAGAGCTTAGGCCAAATTATATTATGTTGGCTATTTCGAGGATCATTGTCTTAATGCCTTCATCAGGCTGGCCAGCTTTCAGGCATGCACACACACACACAGACACAGACATACAATGTAGCTGTTGGGGTGCCAGGGAAAAGCCTCTTAAGCAGCAGCTTGCAGCAGTATGTGGGATTCACAAGCCGCTGCTCGCAAATACTTTTTATGTACACCTGCACATTACAAACTTTAAAATTTATGTCTGTGTGTGCGTGTGTGTGTCGGGTGAGTGTGTGTGTGTGTGTGTGTGTGTGTGGTGTGTGTGTGTGTGTGCGGGTGTACTTGAGCCTGTATATGGCGCGTATTTATGGATGCGGCGTCGTGAATGTTGCGGCATATTTGGTTTCGGTGTGTGAAATGCATTTTATGAATCTTTTATGGCTTTTAATGTGGAGACACCTGCACACACACATACCTACACATACATAGATGTACATGTACACACACTCAACCCATACACAGGTGGCGCCACCTGACGCTGACTTTATGCGGCACTAGCGTCACACAATCAACGCCAGTGAGTGGCCTCGCCGGAGTTCGGCTTGACGCGCGTTGTCATAAAAAGGGGACGGAGGGCGGAGCCCAAGAGGAGGAGCACGCCTTCACCTTAACGACTCATCCAGCTGGATGCGCAATCTGCTCACGCGCCAGCAGCGTATATCATCCTGGCCTAATCCTTGCTGGGCATGGCTTTCACTAAGCGCTGCACATGAAATATTCCCCGCAAAAAAAGAAGAAGAAAAAAAGAAAAAAAAAGGCAGCACTGCTTCACGTCGCAACAAAGTTGCTGCTGCATTTTGATTTATGTGCTGCTCACAGGGCTGGTTAAAGGGCTCGTTTTGTTGCCAGTGCCAGTGCCACGCCCACTTCACTCATTAGTTTGCGGCCAGTGTTGGGCTGGTGAATCGAATGAATGATGCCCAGCCATGTGTATGCAAGTAGAAAGTAACGAGCACATGGACTCGCGCCACTGTCAACCATCGAAGATTGCGATTGCAGTGCGTGCAGCATTAAATAATGCGGAGTCGGATGCCAGGTGCTCTTGCTGCCGGAGCACCAGAAGGAGAGGCGCTGCCGCATTGCTGAAGTGCACTCACAGTTAAATTATTTGCATCTCGAATGCCGGAACAGGCAACAGAATCTGGAACAGAAGATGGAAAGTTTGATATTTGCAGATAACGAAATTGCGCTGCGATAAATTTGTTCGCGTTGCCATTTAATGAGTTGCCATTTTATAAATTCATAGTTTAACATTGCCATAACAGACTGTGGGTTAAAGGCAAAGATAATCAACAGATCAACAGATAATCAACAATCTGTTAATTGTCTTTGGTTAACAGATGCGGCAACAACTGTAATTAGTTAGAAGAGAATACGCAATAATTAGTTAACGAGAGTGCTGCAAGGGCAGTAATCGATTAATTAGCTTAGCTTCAGCCAACAATAGTCTGTTAACAGCAAGTACATAGATAGTTATCGCTAAATAGGCTTAGCCCTCAGTCAATGAACTAGTCTGTTATGTAGAGCTGTTAACGATTTGATTCTCAGGGAATCGATTTTTAACGATTCGATTAAAAAAAAAACATGATATAATCGATTAAATGAAAGTTGTTTTGGAAACTCATGTCTTGAATTTTCTAGTACCTATTGGGGGGATATTGCTGTTTCCGTGGCCCCAAGATCTGACGACGGTTTCTTATAGAACTCGACGAAATAAGACGAAAATGTTAAGTAAAAATTTTTGATTCTTGGCATAATCAAATCTTGGGGCCACGGAAACAGCAATATTGCCCCCATTGGTTACTATAAAACAATAATTTATCAACATCAAATGGTCTTAAGAAAAAAGAACGCTTAAAATACTTTCGAACAGTTTACCTACCACATATTAACTTGCGTAGGGGCTTATTTACCCTTAACGGAATAGTTTCACCATGTGTTGGTCCGCCGAAGTATCTTGTGAATGTATATGTATAGACACATTTAGTATACTATCGATAAGACGCCAGAAAAAAAGGTGCGAAGCCTCAAAACGGTGATGGACACCTTTTTTCATGGAAATAACGATTAATCGATTCCAAGAAAACTGCATCGATTTTATGGAAAAACATAAAACATCGATTTAATCGATATAAAAATCGTATTGTTGACAGCTCTACTGTTAAGCAAACGAGTATTGAGTAACAGCTTGCAGTATTGTAATATTGCCCAAGTATTTTGCAGCTTAAATTTTATGTCAAATAAAATCCAATCTTCCTCCCGCCATAGTTGACATTCTACAGATTTTTCTGCGCTTACATTTTTTCTTTCTAATGCAGTTTGGCTGATGCGGGGAAAAATCGCTTATGAAAATCTTATCACGTACGCGACATTTGCTGAAAATTGTGCACAAATTATATCAATTTTAAAACGTAATCATTTAAACTTATCAATTTTTGCCGGCAACCTGCACTGCTCGACGATGTAACAGACATCCGGTCAGTCGGGGCGACGGCGACAGCGACGTTGTGAAATGTGAAAATCAAATATTTATGATACTTTTGAGCACAATTTTTGGCCTTCGGCAAAAGTAAACTACAAATTTTCATTCGGCGTCGTCTCGCGTTCGCGTTCACGTTCGCGTTTGCGTTCGCCGGCGCCGTTTCCATTCGTTGTATCCACGGCTTTTGGCTTCGGATTTATGTGCGTGTGCCTTTTGGAAAATTCAATTTAATTTTCATTTTTCTTGCACGGGCTGTGGGATTTCCTATGAATTTCTGAGAATGCGCACCGGGCGCTGATGCCTCAAATGCGCCTCTCGCTCGCATATTTCGTAAGTTATGGATCCAAATTTTTGTAGGAAGACTTAGGGCGGCCTTAGCTTCCCACGTTGCCTGCTGCTGCAGCATGTTGTAAATTTCTACCGACAGTCGCGATAAGCATTCCAAATTTTGTGCACAACCTTTCAAATTTAGACAATTTAAGTGCCTTGCCCTCCCTTTAAATATTGTATGGGGCGTACTAAAAGTTTTCTTAAAGTGGGATTTAAGTCGCAGAAGTTAGCGAAGCATTCGCTTAATCAGACAAAAGAGTTCATTTCTCAAAGCTCTTAAAAGTCTGCTCGAGCTTACGCCGTGTCTGCTGACTACCCACAGATCACATACAACTGTTTTAATCAGGCATTATTGTCAGGGTGGGCATTACAATATAGCGTACTTAGGTTGGTAGAAAGGAACATTTTTGAAATAGAAAATGTTGGTATATGTAGTAAAGCTTTGTTCAGTATTTCTTCAAGGGTTTGAATAACCTGCAAGCTACAGAAGAAACCTTAATCCAAACCCTATTCTGCCCTTTCTCTTAAGTTTACCTGATAGATGTGTATCTCGTGTCCTAAATCTGGCCACTTTCAGCAAGCTTAGCTCGTTGCCATTTCTCTTGGCCTTGCCAAGGAATGCAAATAACCAAATACCTTAGCTATAGCTACAGTCATCTGTCTATATGTTTGCCTGATCAGCTTGAGCATTGTTGGCGCGTATTGATTACAAACGACAGCCCATTCGACTAAAGCCCAACTGACACTCTAAGCCAATTGAAATGGAGTAACACGATAAGCAGGAAGGGAGGGAGGGAGTAAGGTAGGGGTACGAATTGTGCCTGGCCTGACCGCTGTATGCAAAGCATTTGTTCATATTATTACAATCGGTGCCATTTTACGGTACATGTGCCTTTACATGTACTGGATAAGCCCCAATTGAAGCTGCATTTGCTACCCAGAAGAAGGCCGAGAAGGGTAAAGCAGGGGCCCAATCACAAGTGTCAGGATGTGGATTATTGTCGTTGTCCTTGCTGTCCTTGCCTGGCCTGGCTCGGATGCTGCTGGCTTCCAATTGCGCAGCTGAAGCTGCAGCAGAAGCTGTTGCAGTGCATTATGCGGAAAATGTCATTGGATGCAGTTGGTCCTCGGGCTCGACTACAACGACGACTACGACTTATGCTAAACCGAGACAAGCAGCCTGCAGTAGAAAAGTTGCCACCGCAGTCGCGTCGCAGTGTCAACGTCGTGGAAAATCGAATGGAAGGAGCTTCTGCCTTCTGTTCTTCTGTTGTGGCAAGAAATTGACGCTCCATCGAGCGATGCAACCGGATTTGTCTGTGCGTCGACAAGGACAAGTTGTCGAGTTATAAATGCCAGGCAATCGCAGCACAAAAGGCAGCCCGACAAGCCATTACCGTTGGCCCCCGTTCATCCCATCATCCCATCATCCCATCAACCCCGTTTGCCCCCGTTTCCCCTTCTCACTTCCTTATTCACCGTATGAAAGTGCCATTATCGGTTGGCTTGCTTACAATTACACATGCCATTGACACAGATACAACCGCAGCCACAGCGACAGCCACAGCTACAGCTACAGCTACAGATATGGATACAGTAACAGATACACTTAAGGCTACAGCTACTGCCATGGCTACCGCTACCGCTCCAGCTCCAGCTACTGCTACAGCCTCAAATACCAGTTACAGTTACAGGACACTCCTTGCCTTGGCGCCTTCACTCATTATTGTGTTTATATTTTTCTTGTGCCTTGTGCCAGACACCAAAATACAAGCCAGTTCACACACACGCACAACAGCAACAACAAAAACACATACATACACACGTATATCCGATTCGATACACAATCTGCTTGTCCCTCTCTCTCTCTCTTCTTCGCAGCCTTCCGAATATCAGACACATTTCCAACTTCAAACCGTGTCTGCCCGTCCGAGGAATATTGTGTTTTCTTTTGTTCCCTGTCGCATGAATTGCCCAAAGCAACGTTTCATTCATGCTGAAAGGATGTAGCTATACATACACACACACACACATACTTGCTTTCGCACACACAATAAAAGTTTGCAGATCGATATGCGGCGGCTTTAAGGCGATGGCTGCGAGGCGACCTTTAATCAATTTGATGAACCCCCTTAAATACTTCAATCATCTTAAGAGCAACAGAAAGGAAGAAAGGCTTTGCCAGCGTATTGCGATTGATAAACATATTCTATATATATATTATATATATATTACATAGAAGGTAATTTTAGCATATTTTTTGAGAGCTCAAGACTCTCAAGTCTTTGAAAAATTAACTCAGAAACCTTTCCAGTAGGTTAATAGAGTATGAAGGTAATATTATCTTAGTTTATTTTACGCGTATAGAAAAGCTATAAAAGATTATGTGGTAAATAAATTAAACGAGATCTGAAGTTTACACTTAGGTATTCTCTAGCTCGTATTGTATGAGTACCAGGGAGTTGGCAAAAATGGAACTGGCCATAGCAATAGCTTTCATACGCTCCACTCTGTAGAGGCCCAGCACGGTTACCCTCAGCGGATTGCAGGCCATTTGCAGTTGAAAGAACTCGAACTAGAGAGAGGAAGAGAGAGATAATACTAATTAAAAGATAATACTCGACTTTTATTTAGATCCCACTTACAACGGTCTCAAGCCGTGTATCCAGACCCGGACCAAACGTCGTGTACTGGTCGAGCAGGCGAAGCAGGTTCGCATGATTCTCCTGTACATGGTAGATGTTGTCCAAGGTTATCATGACGTCAATTATATAAGTGAGTACTTGACAGGTGATTAGACCGAAGTAGGCTGGGTTCCACTTGCGGGAGAAGCCACGCTTGTAGGTGGTGTATGTGTAGTAGACGGTGCCAACAATGGAAAAGTAAATGGTAGTAGACACGCAAAATCCCTGAATGCCGAAAATACCCGTTATACGATTTGTCACCATTTGCAAATCCCTCTGCGTTTGAACTATCACCTCCAGGCGATCGGCCAGGTAGCAGCACTTGATCATACGGGCACCCTTTCGCGGCTCCCATTGCAGGGATCGTATCTCGTCAAGAAGCAAGCTTAACTCCTGATTGAGGATGCTGTATTGATGATGGATGTTGAGCAAGGCGAAGTAGTAGTGCGAGGTGATTACATTCATTAGGGCGATCAACGTTGACAGCATAAGCAGACTGATGGCAAGGTTCCAAGTCAGAATAGGATAAATCGAGAGAAAGCTCGAGAATATCTGCATCGACTCGGACACCGCTACACTGATGACTTTCCTAAGAACTCCGCATAGCCACATTTCAATGACTTGTGGCCTGCGCAGCGTTAGCTCTCGAAGAGTGTTCACCAACCGCACAATTTGTCGCCGTTGCCCCCAACGACTGAGCATTGTTGCGGCAACGCAGCCAAGCCGCATGCTCATCACTATCAGAATAAGGTATTCGTGCAGCAGACCCGCCGACTCCCACAGGGTACTCATCAGTGAACTGCGAGCTAGCAGTGGAATCATGCAGAATATCAGTGTGTTGACCACCATCGCCAAGATGGTGGAGCGTCTGGTAATCCTGGCACGACCCGTACTAACGTTAATCTCAAAGTTAATGACGCCCAATAGACGAGAATAGCGGTACGAAAAGCGCAGGATCGACTTTACCAGAAAGTTCATTGCGAAGCACTGAGCCGGAAATGTACCGCTAGTCGCGCTACTTGATGGTCTAATGAACTCCGATGCGGTGATAAGTCTAATTACCTAATGGAGGAAATCGCTCGGTCAAGGGAAATAAATCGACAGATAAGTCAACTTAATTGATTCTATAATAATCAATAATCAGTTTGACGACCTTGAAGGAAACTATTGAAATTTTGTGTGCAAATAAGTATTAGATCTATTAAAATAGAAATTTATATACATCCATCAATTGAATTAGATATTAAACTCCGCTTTTGAACAGTTGTCAGAAAGTTAGACAGTTTCGCTTGATACCTTTCGATGAACTTAAAGGATATTCAAATGACAGTAGTTTATCAAGTTTCTTCGATTGATTGTACAAATATGTTATATTTCATTATTGATCGACTTTCATGCAGTATAATTCTTAAGATCATATTGAATTAGAACCAAAACGCTGGTTACCACTGAGCTGGCCATGGCGACGGCCCTGGACTTCTCCATGTCATACAGCTGAAGCACAGAAATTTTCATAGGGTCCCAGGCGGTTTGCAGCTTAAAACTCTCGAGCTGAGTAAAAAAAAACAAGTTGATGCGGTCAATAGTTCAGATTATATGGGCAAGTTGCCTTACCACCATCTCCAACCGAAAGTCCAGGCCTGGAGCAAATATGGTGTGCTCCGCAAGAAGACTCACCATCTCGGCATGTGTATCGAGCAGATCATAAATCACGTTGACAGAAATGTGAATGTCGCCGAAATAGCAGACGACCTCAAGAACAACTATAGGTAAAACCCAGATGCTCATGCCCAAAGTGACTGTAGTGCCTCGAATCTCCGAAAAGAAGAAGTAGATGACGGAAATTGTCGACATATAATAGCTGAGGGCCATGCAAAGGGTCTGCAATCCAAAGACACTGGTGACCTGATTGAGCAATGCCTGCAGCTGGAACTGTGTGCGGGCTATCAACTCCAGGCGATCAGCCAGGCTACAACACTTAAGAACGAAAACACCTCTGCGATGTTCCATCTCCAGTTGTCCAATCTCGCGGAGTAGCAAGCGTAACTCCTCATTCAACAGCAAATAGTGACCACGGACGAGCAGCAGAGCAAAGAAATAGTGCGAAATGATCACGTTTACGAGGGCGGTAATGGTGAAAAAGACCAGGATGCTAAGTAACATAATGAAATTGAGGTGCTGCCAAATCGCTACCATACCCAGCACCATTTGAAGCAACTCCGAGAGGGTAGTACCAATCACCTTGATGATGATGCCGCGTCGACAGAGACGCCTGACATGCGGCTTTTCTCGGACCAGCTGACGGAAGGTGTTAACAAGACACACAAAGACCTCACGCTGTCGCCAACGTGAGAATAGCGTAAGGCAAACGCAAAGGACGCGTCCGCCTAGCACGGTAAGGAACATATATTCATGTAGCTCTCCCGCGCGCGACCAGAAAGAATGAATCAGCTCGCCGCTGGTCAGCCAGGGCACCATCCCGATGGTTATTGCATTGGTCACCGCAGAATACCACGTCGTTAAACGCGTAGGTCGCGCTCGCCCCGTTCGCAGGTCGATCTCGAAGTTAAGTACACCCGAGAAGCGGCCGTAATAGTAAGCATATATCAACATGCACCTAGCTAGGTCGAACATGCCGGCGAACTGAATACGCGGCAAACCAGACAGCAGAGTTCATCATGGTCTAATAAAAGGCGCGCCGCGTTGCTGCGATTAAATTGCGGCACGATTAGCTATCACAAACCATAACAGAGTCCTGGGGTAAACATTATGGCGTAGGCTAATTACAGTCCTGGGGCAGTTTAGGGCGTCACTCTATCGTTTTCAGTTCCAATTGCTTTCAAATAAATAAAATGTTTCATGACCTACTAATTAATTAAAATCGTTCTCGAACTGTTATCGCAATCGTTTGCAAGCGGCTTGCACTGTCAACATAACAGGAGCATGTATTTCGCAGTGAATTTAAATTTAGTTACTTAACATATCATGTCCTAGCTGCATGTTAATTAGCAGCGGCGGTAGAGTTTCCACCGTTAGGGCAAGCAGAAAATGCTAATAAATGCTGCCAGATCGCATACTGTGAAACATTTGTGAATTTAAATGTCTTGTGTGCCTTTTTTTAGTATTATTTTTCATTTTTCTCAATGGGGGAAACTCTTCTTGCATGCTAGGCTTCTTTTTTATATTCGAGCCTCTCATCTCTTTCTCATTTCGACAACAATTCGGTTGTCATTAATTACCGTTAAGCGTTTATTTTTTGTCTCTCTGCTTTCATTTGCTCATGTCGTATGCGACAATGACTTTTCCAGCGCGCTATTCAATGCTTTTCATGGCACACACAAAGAGAATGAGAGAGGAAAACTCTCACTTGAACATTGCTTTGATTTGAAGCTTTCGTCGGCCATTTTCCGCCGTCGTTATACGTGTATTTTTCATTTCCGCCTCAGCGTTGCGGCATTTCCGTTCATTTTTCACATATTTTACGGTGCGCCGTCTCGACACACATGTATGTGTTTGTATGGGTGTGTGTGTGTGAGTGTAAGAAATGAAAACTCGCTCCGGCTGTGACTGTGCCTCTGCCTTTGCTTTACTTTCTTTCATTTCTTTTCATTTCATTTCTTTACAATTCATTTTTCATGTCGTCGCCTTTCGCGTTGTCGCTCGGCTTTGCTTTAAAGCTTTTCGTAATCCTTTTAGAAATTACGTTTCTCTTATCAATATTATGTTATGTAGCTCTCCCGCTTTCACTCAAACGCACTATAGTCCATCTCTGTCTCTGTTGCACTCGCTACATTGTCAACATTTTCGAACAATGAGCTCCGGATGTGGTTGTCGCACAGAGGGAGAGAGGAGTTGCTGCCAGGTGCTGTGGTGCCAGAGTCGTGTTGCAGGTGGGGCCAGGTGTGGTATTAATCTTAAGCGCTCTGCCACTCAACCGGGAGCCAAGCTTTCAAATACCCAAGAGCGGTGCCTTTTAGTGTTTGGATTTGCCAGGTGCCGGCAGCAACAGCAACAGCAACAGAAACAACAACACAAACTACAAGGAGTCATAAACCACTCAGTGCCCAAGTGAAAATACCGCAAATATTTGCCGCTAACCAACTCGCCAGCAAAAATCTCACTCCATCTTGCAGAGCTTCCCCCCGCCTCCTTGCTTTTTGCTCCACGACCCGATTGCTCGCTTTACTCTTTCGCCTTTTGATATATGGCCAAAGCTATCGCATCCACCTTCCCGAATTGCCTTTCTTTCTACTTTTCCTCTCCGTTTTTCGCTGTGTATTTTTGGCATCCTTCGGTTCGGTTTGGCTTGGTTTGGTTTGGTCTGGTTTGGTTGCGGCTAAAACCAAAAGTGCTGCCATTTATTTTATTGCCACCTTGACGACGCTGCCACTGCTCCTCTGCAGCTTCTCGACTTGTCCAGGTGGACAGCTCGACAAGGCGACGCGCAATGAGTAAAAACTTTGAAAGCTGCCATAAAATAAACAAAAAACGGCAGCGCAGTCCCCGCAGGGGCGGGTGCTATGGCTAGGCGGGAGAAGGGTGCATGAAATCACCCCGCAAATACAGAACGGGTATTTTTACAGTATTTGGATTCGAGAGTGTAAGTGTATTTGGTGTGTGTGTGGGATTGTGTCTTTACTTCTCCGTTTTTATGATGGGATTTATTAAGGAAATTTGCTTGTCCAAATTGGAAGGTCCACACAAGGTTAAGCTACGCATCAGCGGCAGCGCATAATCTCTGCACTACGCAGCGACATTAACTCATGTTGACCAGAGAATAATATAAAGAAAACAATTGAAAATTATTGAGTGGATCTCTCTAAGAAATTGCAAAGATATATTATATCTCTGATAACACATTTATTTTTTTTTAGATTTTCCAAACAGTTCAGTTAAATTAATATTTATTTCATATAGAGAAAATCAGTATATACATATATAGAATATTCATTCGTACAAATACTTCACTCTAAGCGTAGCCGACAATCTGCTCGCCTTCAGCTGCTCTCAATGGGTTAAGCTCGACAAGAATCTCTCAGCACTTGCCAGCTCATTATGAACGATCATTGGCTCAAAGCAATTCCAAGCTGCAGGGGTAAGAACAGGATATAACTGGGATGAGGTGGGAAGGAGAGGGAGTTGCACCTTAATTGAAAAGCAATGTTCCTGCATAGTTCATGCTTAAAATGCGATTACATTAATTTCACACACCACAAAACAGATGACAAAGTCAGAGCTTGGCCTCGCCTGGGCAACGGCTCGTCTCGTCCGTTGGACACAAAGGGTTATCCCCCGGAACTTGTTGAGAAAACTTGAGAAGGACAAACAGCAGAGCACACTTACACCCCCCACACATACACACACACTAGCACACACTCGGATGCGACAGCTAGTGCTCGCAACCACTTGAAAAGCCACTCAGTCAGGTGTTAAAACTAATTTACGACAATTTGACCAACAAACAACAATGGCCTGTGGGCGTCAAATGGGTGTGGCAAATCGCACAGTGCATGAAAAGGGTGCGCGCACACGCACACACAGACATCGAGGACACTGAAGCAGGGGTACAGAAGGCAGCTGACAGCTTGACCGCAAATCGAACGTATGTCCGGCTGTCCGTCCGGTTTGTTCAGCTTTCCAGCTGTCCGGAGCACTCAGCTTCAGCTCCGGCCTTGGCTATAGCTTTTGTTCGAGATTGAGATCTGTCCTTGGGCCGGGGGCGGTAGCGGTCCCGGGGCATGCTGACCACAGCTTATCGCATTTGCCATTTCCGTGCATGTTAGCCAACACAGGGAACTGGTTTTTACGTGTTAAATGAGTGTGCGAAACAGTTGCCTACTTTCAGTTTTAAATGAAACGAAAAACGAAAGATTTGTTCGCAGTTTATACTGTAATTCAGTTTAGGTATAACAAGAATTAATCAGACCTCACAAGGACAAAGTTATACCTTCCATTCACACAAATTGCCAAATAGTTGCTGAATCATTTCGCTGCAATTTACGTATAATTAAAGCAGAAACGCCCTATAAAAGCGTGGCCAATTGCGCTAATAATTATGCCAAAGGCCACGTCATTAGTAAACAATTATTCTAATAAGGGAAACGAATTTAAGTGTTCACTGTTGCAAAACAAACCCTTTAATAAGCTATAATCATTATTATCTAGCACTAAAGATTTAAATTCGCGCTGATCACGCGTTTAAAACCCTTTTTCAACACTGAAAAACGGATGCAGCTTCAATAGATGTGCCTTATTAATGCGTAAACTTTGTCAAGAAATCTTGAATAGCTATTCTACATGTAGATTGCCATTCTGCCTCCCCAGCCACTGCAGACGTGACGCTCGCACACATCGTCCGCAGCAAAAGACTTGCCCAAGGTACTTCTTAGCTCCGCATCGAAGTCGGCCTTCTCCTGCTTCAGCAAATCCCGCATCTGCTGCTTACGGGCCGCAGAGGCCAACTTCTGCAGACTCTGCAGCTCAGATACCATGGGACCCAACAGCTTGACACGTGGTGCGGTCACGGGAGGCGTCTGGGTGCCATGACACTTCATGTAGTCGATTATGCTGAGGGGAGAAAGGAGAGGAAGGTTAGAGGCAGCTAAAGGAGTGTCTCTCCTAGCTTATCAAGCAATGCACTTACAAGTTAGACGTCATTTTGTTTGAGTTAAGTGGTAAATTGTATGTATATTGTATGTATGTATTTATGATATATATATATTCTTTTAATATATTCTTTGTATATATATGTAAGTATTCTGTTTGGTTGTGTGCATGAAAATAAAGTGAGTTTGGCTCTCAAACAAAAGCTGACAGTATTCGCAAATGCTGCTTTAACCTGTTTTTCAGGTCATGGATCGCAAACAGTGAAATATACACTATAATATAAAATAATAGACCTCGTGTAGCATAACTGAATATTCTTTAATATAAGTTAAATTACATACTTTCAATGCATGGTATCCTATCGCAATCCCTAGACTATATCTGGTCTTTCTTCCTTATTCACCTATAACAAAAGGTCTTTATTTTGTATTTGTTTACGTATTTCTATTTTTATTTATTTATGTATCTATAAGTATAAAAGATGGCCCTAAAGTCCTAGTTAGCTGGTAACTCTTTGCCTACATTGTTAATAAATAGTATATTGTATTAGCGTCTTTTTGTGTCCTCATAGAGATCATTTCATAATCATTTCATAATAGGAAATCCGCCCCATCCAATGCATTTGCGACGATCACAGACATCGTCCTTGATGAAAGACTTGCCCAATGTGCTTCTTAGCTCCGCATCGAAATGCTCCTTCTCCTGACTCAACAGTTCACGCATCTGCTCCGCCCGGCCGATTGCGGCCAATTTCTGCAGACCCTGCAGCTCCTCCATCATGGGACGCAAAAGCTTGACGCGTGGCGCATTCACTGGAGGCGTCTTGGTGCCATGGCATTTCATATAGTCATTAATACTGCAGGAGAGAGGGAGGAGAGAGGAAGGAGAGGTAAGCGACAGCAGGAGCTAAGGATTTAAGCCGAAACCATTCGTAGACGTTTCTTACAAGTTGGAGCTCATTTTAGGTGTTCCTCAGAGTATTTTAGATTAAGCTGTAAATTGTTAATATGGTATATATATATATAAATTATATATTTATATATGGATGAGAGTTCCGTTTGCTTCTGCGTTCGGAAAGGAACTGAGTTTTGATTCGAAACAGAAGTCGAGAAAAGTTCTCGCAAACGTGTCTACTGAGATGTGCTCTAAAAATCTTTAATTCACACAAAGACTACAAAATGTATCCAGTAGTTAAAGCTCTACCCCCTCCACCCACATTCAACATCCACCTGGTTGGGCCTAATGAATTGCAAAACCATCTTTGAGCTGGCAAAAGAAAGGTGCCCGCAAAGTCATTATATTCTACGTTTGCCCTAATGAGATTTTTTATGTTGATGATGGTCAGACCAAGGAGTAAGCGAGAAAGGAAGAGAGCGAGAGAGCGAGAAGGTGAGAGACACGCAAGCCGAGTCTATATTATTCACAATGGGCGGCAGACATTTTGACACCTTTATAGCTCAATAAATTCCACTTGATTCGTGAGTGTGCGAAAAAGTAGCGAAAAAAATAAACTAGTTCATTAGAAACAGAGAAGAGGCAAGGAGTAAAAAAGGGGTGCGAGCGTTGGGGAGTGAGATTTGATTTCATCCAATTTGAACGACACGTAAGCTGTACCACCAAGCACAATCGCAACGCCGTCATTAGAACTCGAAGGTGGTTAAGCCGAGCCTTCAAGCCGAGAGCCGACAGCAACTTCAGCTTGGCCCCAGACGAACTCTCATGAGCCGTCTGTGTGTGTGTTTGTGTGTGCGTGGGTGTGTGTGTGTGTGTGTATGCCATTAGAGCGCGATCCTTATGAATAATGTTTTAATTTAAGGCTTGCTCATATACTACAAGTAGTAGCCCGGACTCTCTTTCCCCTTTCCCGGCGCCCGCAGCTCCTTTCCCAAACGTGACTGCGTCCTTGTCCTCGCCCTCGCCCTTATGCTCGTTCGGGCTTGGGCCCGTTCGGGGCACGCAATTGCATGTTAAATGCATATGATTTTTACTCCCTCTTCTACTCTCCGCCTGCTTGCCCCCCTGTCAGACTCAACTAATATGTTAAAATTATGGGTTGTAACTCAAGAGGCACTTTTGCTTATTTTTTAATGACATCCCGTGTTTGCACAAGTAACATACATCGAGCTACATACGTTGTACGACGGTGTCTGTTGGCCAAATGGGCTCTGGTGATTAGGTGCGAGCTGGTTGTGTCCCTTCGTAGAAGGAACTGCCATTAATTAACGGCGTGGAAGCAACATTTGTGCGGCAACCGGAGAAGATGTAGATAAAACCAGTTGTGTGGAAAGCTCTAAAACTAAGACCAACTAAAATAGCTATAAAAAGTTGGCATATTTACCCAAAAAGGCAACCAATTTAAAACATTTCCTTTCTCATACAGACACGCTTATTTTCATACACAAACCTACGTTAATTTATATCAGGGTATGTGATAAAACATAAATATGTACACAAAAATTTTTTTTTTTTTACACTGCGCTCAAAAGTAGGCAACAAAAGTGCTCCTGCCTCACGTCATGCCAACACGCATTAAAATGGGCAGTAAATGCAATCATTTCCGCATATTTATTTAGAAAAGTTAATTTAAAAAAAGCTTAAAAATTTATGCAAATTACAGCTGATTCAATGAGTTTTTAATTTCGCGTATAAATTTAGGATAACTTTCGCTGAGTGCGAAAAACTTCAGTATGAATGAATTAATGCCTGCACCCAAAAGCATGCAACAGATTTGTGCACACGAAGCAATAGGGAAAATTGAATTTTATGATGAGTTTTTTTTTTTTTTTTTTTTTTTTTTTTTTTTTTTTTATTGTTTATTAAGGCATACGGGGAAGTCTGGGTACCCCTTTGTAACCTTTGTCTCTATTAATTCAGCCCATTCGGGCGCGCCGGCTAACTATGGTATAGTTAGCTTTGTCTGGTTTAACAATAACTTTAACAATACATAACAATCACAGATAACAATAAAATTTTTTGATAAGCATCAGCTTCTGCTGACCCTTGTCAAAGGAGATCTGGAGATGAGATCTCTCGGTTGCCTTCTGTTGAGCCTCCTTGGTGGGCGAGATCTGGTTAGGGCGCTGGCCAGCCGATTTTTATGGCGCTCCAACCTGTCATGGTATCGACTCGAGTGCTGATTTATCTCATCAAACACCGTCGCAAGTTTGAGGTCTCTGTGCAGGGTGGTGTTTCGCACAAACCACTCGCAGCCGGTGATGAGTCTTGTGACTTTATTCTGGATAGCCTGGATCCTTTTGATTTGGCTGTCACATGCCAAATGATGAGTAAAATGAAATTTTTAATTGTTTTTAAATCAATAAATAATTTGATTGCATAAATTCTAATAATATTCAATAATTTCTAATCAAATATTATTCAAAAATTGTAATTTCTTTTCAAGCAGTTAAACTGATATAATATATAATATATTGCATATAAATTATAATAAAAAATTTCATTTTTAGCAGAATTTCACGTGCTTTTTTGCATTCTGGTGCAAGTGAATAGTTTTCCAGTTGAACGCGAGAACGCGCTGAAATTAAATGCAATTTAAAGGCAGCGCCCAAAAGTATGCAACAGTTTTGTGCGCGCAGCTGGCATTCACTTTCAGACAGCGACCATTTTGTGCTGCTTGCTGATGCTTGCCCGTTTCCGTTTCCGTTTCCGCCGAGCAGAGCGTAAATTGTTGGTCAATCTGCGTTTTTGGTGGAGGCAGTATGTGTTTCAATATTTGTGCGATTTTATTTGCATTTCATTTAATTTGCAATTCGATTTGTGCGAAATCTGAACCAATTTCAAAGTTTTATTTTCCTGTTTTGGCAAATTTTTCGGCACTAATCGAAGTAGGAAACACAACCGCGAAATGCCAGCAGCTGCGTCAAGTTGTACGCAAACTATAAGTGCGAGTGTACGGTGTGGGTCTGGGTGCAACCAGGGCACCTGGCAGCAGCCTTCGGCCTTTGTCTACCTCGATGTTTGCACAGTGAACAGTGCATAGTGCAGCGCTGCCTGACACTTAAAAAGGGACCTGGGGCGCTGTTTAATTTGCACTCGAACAGCGACACGATGTCGAAGACTTGCAGCGTCTCGCAGCAGACGCTTTTCACTGCATAAAAAAATAAGTGTTGAGCAAACATTTCGTGGCTTATAGAATTTTTGTAGAACACGAAATAGGGCCACATTTGCAAAACTCTGAACTACATAGGCTCGCACACTTGCAGCACTTGAGCCTGTGGGGAGGTCAATGAGCAGTAGAGAAGGCTGTCAAATGAGTGAGGTGTGAGAGGTGAGGGGAGCAATTGACACCTGTTTTTAGGCATTTCAATCAAAAACTCGAAAACGCTTTGCACAAACGAGTCTAGTCCGCTCGTTATAGGCTCATTTTATTAGATTTTTATGTCTACAACGTTTCGGATTTATAAAATAATAAAACTGGGATTTCAAATTTTCTGGTTTATCACACACACACACACGCATAGTGCAAACTTTGTTTATACAAATTATTCCCGCAACCACAATATACACACACAGCCAAACACACAACACAAAGAAACAGGCGGAAGTGGAATCGCACTCACAGGCTCACACACGCACGCACGCCTCTCCTACACGTACATAAAAACTCACAAATTTTGTAGTACAAAAAAAAAACCTAACCTAAAACGAACAAGTAAAATTTTTGCTGCTCAAAATTCTCCGCAGGATTGCAACGTCGCTGCCTAACGCTGCCTAACCATGGACACATTGTCGATTAACCAAAAGATCTACATCAAACGCTCCGATGGACGTGTGCATCTCGCCCACATAGTCAAGCTCGATGGCAGCACCAAGCAATCCGTGACCGTGGAGTGGACCGAGGGCAAGACGACGCGCGGCAAGGAGGTGCCACTTGATTCGGTAATCGGCATGAATGCACACATCTTCGGCAAGTCGGTGCCACAGACTAATCAACAACAGAGACGCAATCAGCATCAGAATCAGCAGCAGCAGCAGCAGCCGCAGCAGCATCATGCACAGCAGTTGCACCTGCCCGATCAGCGGCGATCGAACAATGCCAATTGCTACGTGATGCCGCGTGTGACTGCCGGCAATACGGGAGCTACCGGAGCGCTGCGACATCAGGGCGATATTATGCTGGAAGTGGAACGAATGCGTTTGCGACGCGATCGCCGTCGTCAGCTGATGATGCAGGTGCGCGAGCGTCAGCTGGGCCGACGTGCCACACCCGCGGGACCGCATGTGGACACGGTGCGTCTGCTGCGTCAGAATCGACTCGAACTGGAGGGTCAATTGACCGCCGAGTTGGCCAGCATGGGAGCCCTGGCATCTGCATCGTCCGGGCCGGGGGAGACAACGCGACGTGGCAGCGTGCCACCCAAACACCATCAGATACTTGTGTGTGTGCGCAAGCGACCACTTAATCCACAGGAGCTGCAGAACAAGGAGCTGGATGTGATATCAGTGCCACATCGCGAGCTGCTGGTGGTGCACGAACCACGCCGGCAGGTTAATCTGACACGTTTCCTTAACAATCATAAATTCCGCTTCGATTACTCCTTTGACGAGCACTGCACCAATGCCGTGGTCTATGAGCATACGGCACGGCCCCTGGTCAATCATGTCTTCGAGGGTGGTAATGCCACATGCTTTGCCTACGGCCAGACGGGCAGTGGCAAGACCCACACCATGGGCGGAGAGTTTACTGGGAAATTTCAAAATTATCGCGATGGTATCTATGCCATGGCCGCCAATGATTTCTTTCGCAATCTGGAGCAGCCGCAATTCGCGCATCTGGGCCTGAACATTGGCTGCAGCTTCTTCGAGTTGTATGGAACGCGTGTGTATGATTTGCTCATGCCGGGCAAGCCGCAGTTGCGTGTCCTGGAGGATGGACAGCAACAGGTGCGTGTCATGGGACTCACCGAGGAGCCATGCTCCACCACCGACAGCGTGCTGGCCCTGCTCGAACTGGGCAACAGTGTGCGCGCCTCGGGCACCACCTCGGCGAATGCCAAGTCGTCACGCTCTCATGCCGTCTTTCAGATTGTGCTGCGCACCACAAACAAGTCACAGATTCACGGCAAGTTCTCGCTCATCGATCTGGCCGGCAACGAGCGCGGAGCCGACAACTGTTCAGCCGATCGCCTGACGCGCCTCGAGGGCTCCGAGATCAACAAATCACTGCTCGCGCTCAAGGAGTGCATTCGTGCAATGGGTCGTCAACAGCCCCACTTGCCCTTCCGCGGCTCCAAGCTGACACAGGTGCTGCGCGACTCTTTTATGGGTGGACGTAAGGTGAAGACCTGCATGATAGCCACCATATCGCCTGGCCTGAGATCTGTGGAGCACACGCTGAACACACTGCGCTATGCGGATCGTGTCAAGGAGCTGACGCCACCAAAACGTGCCACAATCAAGCGAATTCCTCAGCCCGAACCGGAGGCGCCACAATGCGCGCGCACCAGTTCGTTGCATGATCTGTCCGTGCCCGTGCCCCCCGCTGTGGCCGGGGACACCCCAAGGACACCGGCAAATGCCGATTCAGACAGAGCGAACGAACTGAATAGCGTGTGGAATACCTACAATGCTGGTCGCACCCTGCAGGATGATAATGCTTCCCTTTTCAGTCAGGAGACTGTCAGCATTGTGCCCCCCGAGAAGGGCACAAAGTGAAGACCTTTGCATCTCCGTCCACCTCAATCTTTTGTTTCAACAATTTTCTACAAATCAAGCCAAATTAACATTGACAAGTTATAACAAAATTTACAATTTATTTACACAAATTTATTTGTAGTGAAACGTATTTAATATACCTTTGCTACTTTTTTTACAACTTTAGCTGTGGCTGTTTGTTATTACGAGAGAGAAAAAAAGATAGAGAGAGAGGAAGCGCACTCGCAGAGTGTTAATGGCCAAGCAACGCGCTTTGCAGTTCTCAGATTGCTCCAAGCAGTGAAATAGCTGTGCGATCGCTTTGCAGTTCGCACTGCTTGCCATAGTCTATTATATATGTAGTCTACCATCTAAAGAAAGCAGTTCAATTTAGTAAGAGGGAGAGAGAGAGAGAGAGAGCGTTGAAATGTGCACTGCTTTGATTGACTAATGCAGCTAAAGAAGTTTCACTTTATTGCACTGCACTGATTGGAATAAAGTACAATATATTAGAATTTATTTCAAACCAGATTAAAATAAATGTTGCATTGTGTTGGTCGGAATGTGTGTAAAAGGCAACAGGAAATAACTGCAATGCCGAAACTATATACATATATTCTGAATCAGTATTAAAAGGCGAGTCCAAATTGCTTGTCGTTCGGTCTGTCTGTCTATCTGTTTGTATGAACGCCAAATTTTAGAGATCATAAAAGCTAGACCAACTAAATTTAAATGCGTTGCAAGTAGCCAAATCAACTTTTGAATACTAGCCACGGTTCCTTCCGTCCCCGGAAATCAAACAAAGTTGATGGGCGATCGTAATATTAAATGTAGTAATTTTGAAATGTGCGAATGCCGTTGCCAATTAATTTGTTTAGTGTATAACTGACTAGAGTACATTACCAAGTATGCCTTCATCTGGGGAATTTTAATATCCAGTTCAATTTCATAAAAAGCTTCAGCCTATCTCAAATTTTAATTCCTCGCAATCTCTCACACAGCAAAGCTTTTCAGTTAGTTAGCTCAGTTGCTGCTTGTGAATTTAGTTTGTGAGAAATGTTGGACCTGGCCAAGTGCTTTTTGCGGCTCATTTATTACAACTCGCGACTGATGGGTGTGTTGAATATTGAAATCGATTTTAGAACAGGTCACGCAAGGTGCACCTGGTTCGCTCTAGTTCAAGCATTAATAGCGCATCTCGTGAGTCTTGGCCTTGCAGTGCGATTATTTTACAGTGGCTTGTGGTCAATTTTTTGGCAGAACTCCAAGGAATTGTTTCATTACTTTAGCCTGATAATACTTTTTTTGCGAATGCTCTACATGTATGTGGCAATATGGACAGAATACTGGAATTGTCGTCGGTTGGTACGTCTTATCAATCGGTATCGCCGTCTAGCCCGAAAGTGGCCACAGATTGTGGGGCACTGGAGGCGGGGAGTTATACGGAAATTTCTCATTGTCGCCTTTACGGTGTTTATGCAAGTCACCATCATTCTTTTTTGTGTCTGGGCTCTCAATTATTCTTTAATGCTGTGCCTTGTATCCATGTACCTGCCGTTTGTGTTCCTCGAGATGGTCACCTTCCAGTTTTATTTCGCACTCCTTAATGTCAACGCATATTACAGACTGCTAAATCAGCAGCTAGGGTACCTACTTGCCGAGCTGATGACTTTGGAGTCGCTGGCAACTCACCGAGCTGCATTGCTGAGCAAGTGCAACTCGCTTGCATATCGCTTGGAAGCTATTGCATGGGAGCAATGCCAACTACAGGTACTTGTCGATGATCTGACTGGCATGTTTGGTCTGCAATCGCTTTGTGTCTCCGCCAATTACTTTGTGTACATGGTCACCCTAGTGTTTTGCCTGTATGCTATGCTCAGGTTTGAAGAGCCCATGGCATGGAAAGCCATCAAGCTCGGCATGTTCCTCTTCAAGTTCGCCGGGCACTTGATAAGCATGTTCATCACTAGCAACATGGCCTACATTGTGCTCGATCAGCACGCGAAAATGGTTAACACGCTGGCAGAGGGTTCGATGTTTGTACGGCAGCTGAATGGACGTCTCGAGGCAGTTGTAAGCGGAGTTGAGAAGATTTATATGTTATTCTTTATATACTTTATTTTCTTCTCTTTCTGCCCTCCTCTCAGTACGAGCGCTTTGTGCTGCAATTGGCTTACAATCCTCTCCGCTTGCCCGTGCTTCGCGCATTCAACATTGATCGCAGGAAGGCCATCATCATGCTCAGCTCTGTAATCACGCATTCCATTTTGCTCATCGAGTACGACATAAAGAACTTTCAAAGCACAATTCCATCAGATGTTTCACAGTAATTAATAAGCCGTTAATAAATTCTATATACGTAGATAAGCACAACCATTCAGCTGGGAATTGAAATAACGGTTTCCATTTTATAATTGGTTGGATCATATTTCGAATGTTCTTTATTGAAATTTTAATTTGTTGAGTCAGTTTTAAATAATGTTCGACCTGACTAAGTTGCTGTTGCGGCTCATCTACTACCAGTCGCGACTGTTGGGTGTCCTGAACATTGAAATCGATCTTCGAACGGGTCGGGCAAGAAGTACTCGATTTGCTTTGGTTCAGGCAACAATAATGCAACTTGTGGGAGTTGTCTATGTGGTGGAGCTTCTTCAGACCGACTTGTGGTCAATAGTCTCGCAGAAAACCACCGAACTCTATCGATATTTTACTTTGGTAACACTGATCGCTCGACTGATCTACACCTTTTCGGTGATGTTGACACAATTGTGGAATCGCCACGATCTGGTGCGCCTGATCAATGATTATCGACGTCTGGCCCAAAAGAGACCGCAGCTTGTGCGGCTCTGGCGGCGAAGGATCATCTGTAAAACTCTGAGTACCCTAGTCAATCAGCTAACAATGTCTTTAATTGTCGCTTTCGTTGTCTCGGGACTACATTTTTCGCTTGCCTTAAGCATTTCAATTTGTTATCTACCGGTTGCCCTGATCGATATGATCACTTTTCAGCTCTACTTTGCACTCCTCTGTAGCCACGCCCACATATCACTCCTAAATCAGGAATTAAAACAGTTACTTGAAGATATAATGACGCTGGAGTTCTTGGTTAATCGCCCGGCAATGCTTATGATCAAATGCTGCTCGTTTGCCGATCGTCTGGAAGCCATTGTCGACGAGCAGCGTCAACTGCAGGCACTCATCGCTAATATAAGCAGCTTTTTGGGTCTCCAAACGCTTAGTATCTCTATGAACTACTATGTTTTCATGATCACAGTTGTGTTTTACATATATTGCGTGTTCAAGCACAACGTACACAAACAATGGACCATCATCAAGATCGCCTTGACTGTCAGCAAAGCCATGTGCCACGTGCTCGACATGTACATCACAAGCAACATGGCCTGCAAAGTTCTTGATCGGCACGCGGAAATGGTCCGCATGCTGAGAGGGTGTTGCACCTTTGGATTGCGACTGGATGAGCGTCTCGAGGCAGTTGTAAGTGAAGTAAAGTTCTTCTTTAGTAATTCTTAAGTTCTGTTCGCCTTATTATCTTAGTACGAGCGCTTTGTGCTGCAATTGGCCTACAATCCTGTCAAGCTTTCCGTACTTGGAGCATTTAACATTGATCGCAGGAAGCTTATTACCATGCTCAGTTCGATTATCATTCATTCTTTAGTGCTCATCGAGTACGATATAAGATACTTTCGAAACAGGCGCTTATTTTAAATAGCACACATTTACTTAATAAACAAAGATTATAATGTTATTAAATAAATTAATTTGATATTTGTTGTTATTTGATCGACTTACATAAGGGTTAAAGGCATAGACAAAGGTTAAAGCATGCTGCATCACGTTGAAGTGAGTGAAGTTAGCTCTGCAGAGAGTAGAGAGAGTGTGCACTGCTTGCAAGCAGTGTAATTTAATATAGGAGCGGCGATACAACGGGCAAGTATGCGTTAGAAGACTTATTAAAGGAGAAATCAATTGAAATTGAAATCAGTTTGTTAGCAACAAATAGAAACACGCTTTAGATTAATTAAAAACAAGTAAGATTGTGCCGAATAGTGTGTGCACGGTGGTGAAATGGGTTACGGGTTCGATTCCCACCCGCATCAAAAATTAAATGTGTGCAAAAATGTTTTTTTTTTATTTTATTTTAGATTTTGACTATGCCTAAATATTGTAAGTCCATGGCCTTTTACGGTCAAAATATGATTGTGGCCGTTCTTTATTGTTCCACAAATAATTTTGATGTACGAGCAGCTGGGTATATTACAGTCGAGCACACTCGTATGTAGCTTTCTTACTTGTTTTGTAATAATACTGCTTATGCAGCTGATCTTCACTTATCTGGCTATAATTACACGATCTTGCAATAGCTATCAACGCTTGGCGCGGTGGCGACCGCAGGTTGTGCGGCTCTGGCGGCCAGGAATCATCTGCAAATTTCTAAGTATTGTTGTGCTGCAGGTCTTTCATATTATGATCGTTGTAATAATCTGGGCCTTCGACTATGATCAAAAGCTGTTGGCTCGCAGATCGACTTGCAGTCATTGCCTGGGAGCAATGGCAACTACCAGCGCTGCTCGATGATGCCACCAGCTTTTTTGGTCTGCAATCGCTTTGTGTCTCGGTCTGCTACTACATGTATCAGATCACGCTAGCCTTTTTCGGCTGCTCCATTTTCAAGTACAACAAACCGTATATGGTATGGAATTTTTACAGCATTAGCGTGATTGTTTGCTGGTCATGTACACCACAAGCAAAATGACCTGCAAAGCTCTTGATCGGCACGCGGAATTTGTCAACTCGCTGAAAGGGTGCTCCACCTTTGGATTGCGACTGGATAAGCGTCTCGAAGCAGATGTTAATATGGTATATGTGGGGTATATTAATCTTTCTGCATATTTCTTGTTTTTTATTTTAGTACCAGAGTTTCCATAGTACTCGTTGAGTACGATATAAAGAACTGTAGTACTGTATGCTGTCTGAATTAAGAGTTTATATAAGTTAATATTAATAATTTATAATTCATTTACGATTGCCTAAATCTTCTTTTTCATAAATAATTTTATTACGTATTCTGCTCTACATTCATTCATTTTAATAATATTTATTGTTGGCCAATCAGTCTTAAATGATGTCAATAATATTTTTTTTAATCTTCTTGTAATGTTCTGCATTTAAATAATTTACCCCTTGACTACCAGTTGAGCAGAACTTTAATTTATTTTTTTGCAAGCTTTTTGCAGGCACGTAGCGAGTTCTTTTTTGCTTGCCTTGTTTGTCGCTACATTTGCTTGCCAACCTCTCGAATTGAACTGTTCACCTGCTCACCTACATGTGCATACTACATATGTGTGCGAGTGTGTGTGCTTATGCTGAACTCGAAGTTAAGAAGGCAAATGTTTTCCGCATAGTTGCGCATTAAGCAAAAACTTAGTTTTCCTTGCTGTTTTGGCTTTGGTGCACGCCCAAGTCAAGGTAGATTGGAGAGAGGTGGGTTTTGGGGGGGTCAGGGTGCGGTTCAACAGTGACAGCTGTCAATACAGCATATTGAGGATTATGGTGGTAAAGACACGTTTTAGGGAAAAAAGCCTTGTGTCAATATATTAAATTATGGCTTAAAGGCTTTCGGCGGCGCCTTGGCCCGACTTAGGGACTTTCAACTTTTTGGCTTTTCGCACAATCCGCAAATAAATATTAAATGGAGGGCAGCAGGTAAGAGAGTAGTGGGGGGGGGGTGTTGTGTGGCACAGTCAGGCTTAATTTGTGCAGGAAAATTAAGTTTACCTAAGTAAGCAAGAGAGGGACAGAGAGCGCGAGAGTGGGAGTTGGAGAGAGGGGAAGACGTCGCCAAAGTGGTTTGTTTTCGCACCACGCGGCATTTGCATAATGCATTCAACTGTAAGCATTTCAATTTTCCACCAACAGCCGAACAAATATTTTTATAGCTGTGCAAAATTATAGAAAAAGAAAATATTTTTGCAAGCCAACAAAGTTGCACGCTGCACTTGCACAACTTTTGCCATTAACGTTAAAAACCAATTAAAATTACTTTAATCAACTAGAAGACTGTCTCTCTTTCTCTCACTCTCTCACCTCTCTCTCTCTCTCTCTCTCTACCTCTCTCTCTCTCTCTCTCTCTCTGTCTGTCTCTATTCTACCTTCTCTCCTCGTCGCCTGTCTGTCTGTGATTCTGTGCCGTTTTTTATGGCTTCCGTTGCTGTGTGTATGTTGCTCATACGCACCGTGCGCCAGCGTCGCCAGCGCCATCAGCGCACGCCGTAACTCAAGTTTAATAAACGCAAGGAACGTGCACTTAACAAAGCTGATGAAGGGAAATCTTTTTTAATTAAAAAGCAACTGTTTGCCACTGTATTATGGCCATGCCCTCTTCTCCACTCTCCACTCTACGCCCCTCTTCACGCCCGTTTCTGCACCGCATTCACCCGCTTTTAATTACATTTTTTTGTTCACTTTTTACTCGAGTTAATTTTGCTTTATTTGCAACGAAGTCATAATTTCCATCTTGTCTAGGAATTTATTTGCATTTTTCCAGCGCCACCTTCGTTATTTGTTGTATAACTTTAATGGCGGCGTGAATTAAGATGGACTTACTAAGCCAAGATTAGCAAGAAAAGAAACAATTGAGACAGATAGAAACAAAAAGAAAAGAGAATCCAAATAATTGATCTCTCAACTGTCCAAGTTACTCAAGAACATTTGCCTTAAAACCTAAACTTATAAAATTGCATATGATTATTTGAGGTTATGTTACGCTCAATACGGAATGCGTAAAAAAAGCTGACTTGGCCCGTAGTGCAAAAATAATAAAAATTCAATTCAAGCGAATCAGCTTGGCGCATTCTAATTGATTTGCAGGCGCTTTTCCTCGTTTTCCTTCTTTCCTTCTTCCTTTGTCGCTGTCGTTGTCTCTTCCTGTGTGTGCGTGTGTGTGTGTTGCGCCGCTGGCAGTGTGCATCGATGACTGCCAACGCCACGCCCATTTAGTTGTGCGCCTTTAAGTGTGACAAGTGTCGGGGCAAGCAGTGCGAAATGAGTCGTGCGATTTGTCATATCTGCAAGGCGGATGTGTGGCTGTCAGGGGCGTCGTTGGGTGAGTGAGTTAGAGAGAGGGGCAGAGTGGGGTAAGATATATCTTTCGCTTTTCTTTAACAATCTTTACAAGGTTTACTGTCTGTAATTACGTACTGGTACCCCCTTTCAGCCGCACTGCCTATGCCACTGCGCACAGCTTCGCATACTAGGTCGAGGTCGCGGAGCTGCCACTAGGCAATCTCTGTTCTGGCTCAGTCTGTCTCTTTCTCCCTCTTGCCATCTCGTTCTCATTAATGAGCTGTCAACAGGCGTGGGAAAAATCCCCCAAAGCGGCGTCAAGCAATTTGTCGTGAAACTTTCATTAGCCTCCCACCATGCGCCGTTAACCAACACTGGCGCAGTTAATGAGCCAACGCATTGCCCAATCTATAGAGCAGACAAATATATGTATATATATGTGGACAAACAGCTGTCAGTCGAATTTGAAATTATTTTCAATTATATTCATCTTCGCTGATACTCCCCTAAGATTCCGCACTGATTCCCGTGCGCGTCCCAATTAAACACAAATATTTTTTTCTAATTGTTTTTGGCCAAGGCTTGCGGCAAAGTTTGTGCAATTTTAACGCGCTGATAAACCAAATTTCAACAACTCACGCAACTTGCAAAGGGGTAAATAATATAAAACAATAAATAAGCTAAAAAGACGCAAAGGAAGAAGCGGAGGAAGTCGTAGAGTGTTGGGTAGGAGGGGGGAGGGGCTCTTTCCTTTGGTTTGTGTTTTGTCGCATAAAAACTTGTCGCATTTTTATGTGTTCACTTTATTTTATTTTGAAAAACAAAAAAGTTTTCGGCTAGTCAAGTTGAGATTCCTCTCAGCAGTTTCTGCTGCGGAGTTGCCCCCGTAACGGTTTCCTCTCGTTTGACATATGTACCGTTATTTGTATGGTACCCCCTCCCCCGCACTTTACTGTTGCTTCAGCTAAATTATGTTGTTGTTATGCTGCTTCTCACACTGAGTGAGGGCGGCGGCGTGGCTCGCAGCAAAACTTAGCAGTCACCGGGTGTGTTCAAGTAAATTTGTAACTGTAAAGAGAGTCCATAAACTTTCACAGCTTACGTTCTCCCTATGCCACATGGTGGTCGCATCTGCAGGAAATCAATATTAAATTTATTAGGCCACAAAAATTTTGACCACGCAACGCCTCTTTCCCCCTTGCCCCGTTTGCAGCTGCTGCCGTACCCGACTCCTGTTCAAGGTCAAGTACAGCGCGACAAATTAAAATTATAAAAAAATATTATACACTTGTCGTTCTTCCTGCCCCGCCTCCTCCCCTCCTGCCCGCACTGATTTGCCATCGTTTTTCGTGCTGGAAAAGCGCCTTCAAGTCACGCGACGTGCGAGTTTTCTGGGACCTTGTTTCAAGTATTTCTCATTTAATTACTGCCACACTGGGCTAGGCAATACGGAAAGGGGCAGTAATTATATTCGTAATACTCGTAACTCTGGGTGCCGTCAAGTGGACGGGCGGGCGCATTCGATATTGATTGAACGATGAATCGCAGAATTACTATGAAATTATGAAAAAGCGCCAAGTGCTTTTGCATTGCAGTTGGGAAAATGCGAGTCATAATTAATGCAATGAATCGACCGAATACGTCAGACGGTAATTAATTTGTTAATATTCATATTAACTCTCTTAGCTCCTACTCTCTCTCTCTCTCGAAAACAAAGTGTCGCTTTGGAGTTTGCAGGTAGTGATAGTTTTGTGTGTGTGAATTCGTGCTTCAAAAGAAGGTTTAAGTGAAAGTGAATGTAAGGGTAGAGAGCAGGTTGGTGTTGGTACAATTTATTGCGATATGTATGCCATTTGCCACTTTAAAATATTTACTGTTTTATAAGCTATCAATTTAAGGTTTACCGAATTAGAAAGAAACCAAGAAAAAGCGAAGAATGTGCCTCAATCTGAGGCCATCTCATTACCATCTTATTTTCTAGTTTATAAATTCGAGGAAACATATCGTGTAACTCTACTGTCTTAAATGATGGCTTCTACTTTTTGATGATTGGCTAGCAAAAAAGAGAGAGCAAAAAGAGCAGTGAATGAGCTCCAACCTGAGCTGCAACATATTCTACTCAGTACCTTCTCTAAAGCATCCTCTTTTGGTACAGATTCTAAAATCTAGGCTATATACATATTATATTAAATAAATAAGTTCAATTTAAAACCTATTTATTGCAGCTTTATGTACGCATTGTTAAGCCTATTAACTTCTCCTACTATGTTACAATACCCTAACCCAAAGAGATCCATCATACCCAGCCACAAATCAATTTGCTTAATATATGAGTGTTTTGGCACAGACACTGCATTTGCCACAGTCTTTAGTTGTCTGTTGATAATATTTCTATTTACTATTTATAATTAATAATTTTCTTCATAATTGAATATGGCACTACGGCGCATTCAAAGTGACAAATTACCACGAACTCGGTTTGCTATAAGCTGCAATCATGAGTAATTACTGCAAATACTTATCGAGTAAAGCATAAGTTATGAAATCCTTGTAAATGAAAGAGCTGCTTAACTTGTCTCTTTCTCTCTCTCTCTCTTTCTCTCTCTCTCTCTCTCTTTCTCTCTCTCTCTCACTCTTACGCTTTCGCTGTGTAAAGTCGCTAGCAAGCAAATCACTCTTATCAGTGCGAGGATGACGCAAGGTGCCCCATATGTATATGTACATATACTACATAGATATGATCCGAATCCCTTTGCGGCTAATGGTTGCTTTGCTCTCTTTATGCTCTTAGCTAATGCATTGACTTAATTGCCCCCGAAATAAGTAGTCGCATTCTCGCATTCTCGCACTCTCGCTCTATCTATCCCTTTTTATCTCTCGCTCTTAACTAAGCAAAAACTGATAATCTTTTCGCTTGCTTGCACTTGCATAACTCAGTGCAGGGGAAAGAGGAAAAGCAGCATAATTTACGCTCTCCATGTTCAACTTTGGTTCCACTCTCTCTCTCTCTTTCTCTGTGTGTGTGTGTGTGTTTTTTTTTTTATTTTATTTTCTTTTTTTTTTTTTTTAAAAAAGACGTTGAGGCACCGCAGTACTTCAAGTGGTCCGTAGCCTGTTGTTGAAACACCGTTCTTACTTCCTCCTGGCCCGCCGTTAGGCATTACAACATGGGGGAGTATAGCCTTAGAGGCTCGCATTTGCTCGGATCCTTTCCTCTCGCCTCAGCTGCACCATAACGCTACATGCCATCGCGTTCACACATCCCATTTTTCCTGGCAGGCCACCATGTTCGGCACAAGGTTTCCGGGTGTTGGTGTCTCCCCGAACGCCTGCTCCACCGCATATCTGGAAACTGGGTCAAGTAGAAGTTTATCTGCCCATGCTTCCTTCCAATCCAGGGTTCGATTTGCGGGATAAGCCGTCGCGTCCAGCTGCCCTTCTGGGAGACCGACCATGTATCTTGGCATCGTGGTATGAGGCTACCCTGGTAGTCATTACCAGTATCCTGGTTCCTCATCGCCGCTACCCTTGACTCGACTAGAAGGTCAAAGGGTGGCATGCTGGCGATCACATGCGCAGCCTCACCCGAGATAGTTCGGAAGCCGCATGCTATCCTGAAGGCGCACACTCGGTAGATCGCCCGAATCGCTCTTGTATGCGTTTTCTTCGCTGTTACCTTTGCCCATATGATTGCAGCATACAGCGTGATGGACTGGACAACGGACGTCAGAAGTCGTCTCCTCAGCTGCTTCGGTCCCCTTGTGTTGGGCATGATTTTTGCCAGTGCCGTGCATGCTACTGCCGCTTTCCGTGCTGTGTGGGACATGTGGTCTTTAAAACTGAGCCGATGGTCCGGAACCACTCCAATGTATTTAAGTGAGGGTCGCGAGCATACAGTTGTGTCACCAACTATGATGCTAGCTATCTCCACCCTTTTCCGCGAACTGATTAGTACCGCCTCTGTTTTTTGCTCCGCTAAGGAAAGACCCGCTTGGGAGAGCCATGCTCGCGCCATCCTGATGGCTGAGTTGGCCATCTCCTGGACTTCATGCAGTTGCTTTGCAACGGCTACGATAGCCACGTCGTCCGCGAAGCCCACGATCTTCACTCCTTCCGGCAGGGCTAGCCTCAGGATCCCATCGTACATCAGGTTCCATAATGTTGGACCCACTACTGATCCCTGTGGGACTCCACTGGAGACACGGTACGTCGACTCTCCTGCACTGGTCCTATAGTGGAGCACTCTTCCCTTGAGGTAGCTTCTCATCATCCCAATCAGGTAGCGGTTGATTCCCTTGGCGGTAAGTGAATCCATAATTCTGTCCCATCTGGCGGAATTGAAGGCGTTCCGGATATCGAGGGTGACCACCAGGCAATATTGCTTAGTCCCCCAGAGCCATCTCCTGCCATCTATCGCTTTCTCTGCCAAGTCCGTTACCACTTGGATGGCCAGCGTAGGAAGCCGAATTGGAGTGGTGACAGGTCTCCGCATTCGTCAATCTCAATGTTGAGACGGTCGCATAGGATTGTCTCCAATGCTTTCCCAGCAGTGTCCAGCAGACAGATTGGCCTGTAGGCGGATGGGTCCCCTGGTGGTTTACCTCCTTTTGGGATCAGAACGAACTCCTGCCTCTTCCAGCGCTTGGGGAACACTCCTTCCCTTATGCATGCGTTGAACACGTCCGCAAAGTAGCTTGGCTGCCGTTCCATGGCAATCCTTATTATCGCACTAGGAATCCCATCTGGGCCCTGGGCTTTTCCTGTCGTGATCCTCCGAGCGGCGCTTGCAACTTCATCCGTGGTAACCTCGCTGAATTGGCAATCCACGTTGGTTTGGTGGGTCCTTCCTGGGACCAATCCATGCTCTGGGAACAGGTGCCTGACAATTGCTTGCATTAGCGTGAATGCGTGCAGCCTCTTCATCGTCAGCTTATACGCCATTCCCCAGGGGTCCGCGTCGGCTTTGTCGCACAGCTCCAGGAAGCTTCTCCTCTTGCTGTGCTTTATTAGGCGTTTGACTACTAACCTCTTGACTCTGAGTTGCTCCCTGAACGATTCTGATCTCGGGTCGCTGCGTCTAAGAGCCCTTTGGTAAGCCCGTCTTGTTCGAAAGCAGTCAGACCGTGCCCTTTCAATGTTGTCGTTCCACCAATGGACTGGGCGGCGCTTGGCACCCGTTCCGGATTTGCGCATTGAGGCATCACACGCTCTTACTATATGCGCCATGAGCTGGTCGGTTCTGGCCGTGGCATTGCCTCTGCCATTGAAGTCGCCGAGTATGCTCTCAAAGACCCCTATGTCGAGTGTGTCCACTTTATAGCGTCTTTTTCTTGGCATGAGCATCTGGTGTGCTCGCGCTCGGACCTCTATAACAATCGCCAGGTGATCGCTGTGCGTATAGTCCTCGCGCAGGGTCGAGGTGGTGTTCGGTGCCAGGCTACTAGAAGCAAATGTCAAATCAATAATTGACCCAGCATTGCCCCTCGAGAAGGTGTGGCGGGCTCCATGGTTCAGTAGGACGACATCCAGTGTGGACATTGCGTCCGTTACAGCCTGACCTCCGCCTTTTCAAGGTGGTCCTCAGCCCACGTGTTGGGGGATCTTTTGCGGTACGGCAACGTCAATATTACTCGCTCTTACCGATTGCTCTAGCAGGTCATGCGCTGCTTCGCAGTGGTTGAGGTTGAGTTGGTAGATCCTCGTCATTGCTGGATACGTCGAGCCTGCGCTGCTGCCATGTATGGGCATCGGCTGCTGTTGGCTGGATGGTCAGTTTCGTTTTCTCCCTTCCTGGTGCATAGGATACATTTGTGTCTGTTTGAACAGCTTATTGCCTTGTGTCCCTTCTCGCCGCATTTGAAGCAAAGACCAGTGCAGTCTTCACCCATGCAGCGGCTGGCAATGTGGCCGAACTCCATGCACTTGAAGCATTTCAGCGGTTGCGTTTTGCGCCGAATACGGCAGATAACCCAACCGATTCGGACCTTGCCCTCCTTGGCGAGTTTCTCTGCTTTGTCGGCATGGAGCTTCAAGATTGCCGTCTGGGTGCCTCCGTATGATTTGCGGATGGAAACAATCGAAGTTGGCGATGCACCGATTTCGCCGAACTGCGAGATCAGGGCTTCCAAGAGTTCCTCCGTCGTCGTGACCTCGTCCAGATCTTTGATCTCCAGGGTTGCCATTTCGGTGAGTGAACGCACCTCTGTCTCGGGGCCCAGAAATGCCTGCACCGCTTCTTGGAAGGTCCTCGTGTTGGGATCGGCTGACCTTTTGAGCTCAAAGAGTAGCTCGTCCTTGGCCGTTTTCCGGATGCCTTTAACCTGCTGCGCAAGGCTCTTCAGCTTAGGCTCCGTCTTAACAGAACGCAGGATCTCGGCATAAGAGGCTCCCTCCTTGCCCTTGACGACGATGGCGTCTGGTTTTAGCGTCTTCTTTCGGCTTTTGGTGTTCTCGACCTTCTTCCATGGTTCTTCATCTTGTCGCGGTGTTTTCTCCTTCGCGATTACTGCAGGCGTTGTCTGCGTTATTATGGCGGTCGGTCTCACTGCCGTCTTGCCCTTGGACTTCTTAGGGCCGGGGAGGTGACAAAAGCTCGCCTCTGTCGTCTCGGGAGCGCTTTCCTTCCCTCGGGGAGCATCTCTGGGTAGGAGGCGTAATCATCCTCCTTGTTGATGCAAGACGGCTTTGTTCCTCGTCTACTGCGACATACAGGCCGAGTATGCTGTCGACCAAGTCCCTCATTGGCTGGTGGATCGAACGTCTGCCTAGTAGCATTTGACTCAGCGCTCTTATTTTCTCTCCAAAGTTGCTCAAACGTCGAGCTCTCCTTACTAGCCACATTGTCCAGTGGCGTTGTTGGGTCCGTTGTCGCCGGGAACGGGGCGCATGGCGTCGGTCTCGGGGACCTCATCGTCCTGGAGCTGCTTCTAAACGGGTCTCCGTCATTGGGGGCGATGCCCCCAGCTGGACTATCCATTAAGGCTCTGATTTACGGCTAAACTTGCTCTAAATGAATTTGGAGCACCTAATTTAAAGGGGTCCCTCGCTGGCCACGGATTTCTCCTAGGCGTTTGACCGTTGGAGGATTTTTTGCTCCGCCTCTTCTCGGACACCAGAGCCTCTTCTTTGGCACCGCTAGGGTGAGAGGTTGATATTTGGCCTGTCCGCGGCCTTTATGCCTTTTCCCTTTTCCCTCCAAATAAAAGAGCAAAGTTGTTGCCGTATCGCGCTTTGCAGGCGTAGTCCACTCCAAAATTTAAACTTCAAATTCAAATTTAAATTTAAATTTAAATTTAAATTCAAATTTAAATTTTAACGATTCGCGCCCAACGGACAAAGTCTGGCAGGACCGTGTGTCTGGCAACGCCAATCGATTTGTGCGATCGGTTGGCAGCACTATCAGCAGGGCCACCCACGCGTATTTCGCGATCAGTTGGCAGTGCTGTCAGCTGTTTGGTCAGCCGGGCCTCCCGCGACAATTTTTTGTAAATAAAAGTAAATTATACCGTTAAGTACTTATTTCCGCGTTGACCACTTTGTGATCCCGAAGCAAAACAAAGGGATGCGGCTTTGTGCACTTCTCCACTATTTCTAACAGCACCGTCGAAAGAAATAGATCAAAAACGCGCAGCGTTAAAAAACACGTCTAGTTTGAGCGAGAATTAACTCTCTGTGTGTGTGTGTGTGTGTGTGTGTATACGCGGCCCTATGATTTTCGTGGTAACGAATTTAGTTATTACGAGAGCATAATACACAAATATGTCCTTCCTATTGGCTGTTGCCGTAACTTGTCCTGGCTGAAGCGCTTCCCCCCCCTTTCTCCCCACCCCCCTCTCTTTCTCTCTTTTAGTCTGCAACTTGTGATTCCTGAACCAGCGGCAGCGTCTGCTTTTGTTTTTGTTCCTGGAGCGCATTTGCATGTCGTGTTTGTCGAGAATGGCGCAGGCAAAACAGATTGCAGTGCTCCGCGCTTAAGTTAGGGTATATGAAAGGGGTTTACAAAATTTCATTTAATACTATATATATGAAAGGATACATTTCAATTTAAATTTTAAGGAAATTTTTTGATCTAAGTTTTTGCCTTAATTTAAAATAAAATATATAATTTTCTTTTCAACTTTTACATTTTTAATATTTTTATATTAAATTAAATTGGTCTATTGTGTTTGTCGAAATGTGCGTAACAGGCAGAAGGAGGCATCGGCGACCCCATAAAGTTCTTGCTCAGGATCACTAGCCGAGTCGATTAAGCCATGTCTGTCTGTATGAACGCTTATATCTCAGAAACTAAAAAAGCTAGAGCCACCAAATTTGTTAACAACACTTATGTGAATCATACGCTGTAAAATTCCTATTAAAATTTGGGCCACGCCTACTTCCGCCCCGAAAATCGAAAAACCGTATTGCAAGCGCTTATATCTCAGAAACTAAAAAAGCTAGAGCCACCAAATTTGGTGACAACCCTTATGTGAATCATACGCTGTAAAATTGTTATTAAAATTTGGGCCACGCCTACTTCCGCCCCCGCAAATCGAAAAACCGTATTGCAAGCGCTTATATCTCAGAAACTAAAAAAGCTAGAGCCACCAAATTTGGTGACAACACTTAGGTGAATCATACGCTGTAAAATTGTTATTAAAATTTGGGTTACGCCTACTTCCGCCCCCGCATATCGATAAACCATATAGTAAGCGCAATAATAAAGCTACAGTATTCAGTTTTGGTGTGAATGATAACTATCACCACCTAAACGATCGTTGAAAATTTGGTTCCGATTGGATAATGAACATAAAAGTTATTCAACGTTTCATATAGATTTACAATGCGCCCACTGCAAGCAAGCAAGCAGTGTTTTTCCAAGCAGTGTTTTTTCCAACTGTTTGGACTGCTTGGCGTCTAACTGAAAACTATATGTTTTGTTTATTATTTTCTTTCAAAAACACGTTTACCAATAACTGTTTTCTCAATCTGAATTTTTTCATAATCTTTAGAAATCCATGGTCTTATGCAATCAACACTTGACTGTAGCCGTTCTAACTTGTTTTTCTTTTATTTTTTCCAGGGTATGTTGAAGTTCACCCCACAAGCCATGTGGCAACTCCCAAAACTTTCGTATTCTTTTTGTCACTCATTTTATTTGCGTATACGTATATTTTTCTTTGCCAAGTGATGTTGTTGTCGCTTGGCAGTGGTTTTTGGCGAGCATTAAGCGAGTGAGTGTGTGAAAGGGAGAGAGAGAGAGGGAGAGAGAGAGAGTGGGCGACAAACAGCCAGCATGTGTATGTGTGGGAGTGTGCATGTATGTATGCCTGTATGTTTGGCAGACATGCATAATTCAAAACGTGGCGGGAATATTTTCGTGCTGCCTAGTGTGGTGGCCACTTTTTATGCTGGTAATTCGACTACAGGGACGTGTGTGTGTGTGGGGGAGTGACTGCGTGTGTGTGAGCGTGTTAACGCAATTTTCGTTCACGAAAAAAGAATCCACTCTGCGCCAACTACTTTTGCCGCCTTCGCCCTCCTGTTTGACATATTTTTCACACAACGTCTGCTTGTTAAATTGTTGGTGGCAATTTTGAGGTTAGCGTGACACCAAGGAACACACATACAGACACACTTACACAAGAGCAGGCAAATACACAGACGAGCGGGCATTAGGCAGGGCAATGCAACAAGGTTTATGTTTGCAGAGTGAGTTGTCGTTGTTTTTGTTGTTTCTTTTGAGTTAGGAGTCATAGTTCGGGTGGCAGTCACAGTTACAGTGAAAGGTAAACAAGCGATTGCAGTCACAGTTACTAAAACAGTCACAACTTCAGTCACCGTTTTAGTAAAAGTTGCAACTACAGCCATAGTTATAGTTATAGTCACAGTCGCAGTTATAGTCACAGTTACAGTCGCAGTTACAATCACAGCTACAAACTCAAATACAGTAAACTATTTAGTTACAGTTTGAGAGTCAATCACAGTTTCCCTTACAGCACCACACCAGTCACAGCTATGGGCTCGGTTAAATAGTTAGTTTACTGTTAAAGTTAAATCACACTTTCAGGGCAGTCACAGCTACTAAGCCCTCAAGTGGAACATACGTTCAACAAAAAAGTGATACAAACCATGAGTATTTAGAGGGTCGACTGTTATACAAGCCAATCAGAATCAAAGCTTGACCTATAGCAGAAACTCAACCAGGAACTTAAAACCAGTTCTGAAATAAGGGAAGCTGAAACAAGTAAGAACGGCTACAGTCAAGTGTTGACTGTATAAGACCATGGATTTTTCAAGGTTATGAAAAAAATCAGATTTAGAAAACTGTTATTGGTAAACGTGTTTTTCAAAGAATAATAATAAACGACACATATAATTGTCAGTTAGACGCCAAGCAGTCCAAACAGTTGGAAAAAACACTGCTTGGAAAAAACACTGGTTGCTTGCTTGCAGTGGGCGCAGTGCAAATCTATATGAAACGTTGAATAAATTTTATGTTCATTATCCGATCGGAACCAAATTTTCAGCGAACGTTTAGGTGGTGATAGTTATTATTCACACCAAAACTGAATACTGTAGCTTTATTATTGCGCTTACTATATGGTTTATCGATATGCGGGGGCGGAAGTAGGCGTGGCCCAAATTTTAATAACAATTTTACAGCGTATGATTCACATAAGTGTTGTTAACAAATTTTGTGGCTCTAGGTTTTTTAGTTTCTGAGATATAGGTGTTCATACAGACGGACAGACGGTCAGGCAGTCAGGCGGACAGACGGTCAGACGGACAGACGGACAGACAGACATGGCTTAATCGACTCGGCTAGTGAACCTGAGCAAGAATATATATACTTTATGGGGTCGCAGATGCCTCCTTCTGCCTGTTACGCACATTCCGACAAACACAATAGACCATGTATTTTTTTAAAATCCATGGTCTAATGAGGGAAGCAGGTCACATTTAAGCATGAAGCTGAACTAGAATTGAATCTAACGTAAAGGAAACCGGAACTTGAGCAATTCATTGAGTTGTGGTTTGAACTAGAAGTATAATGGAAATCCAATAAAATAGAAGTTAAGCCAAAATCAAAGTCAAAACCAACCCGATTAATCGATCGAAACTACACTTCAGGCTGTAATTGAAAGCTTTATCAGTTGCAAAACATATTCTTGAGTTGTAAACCAAACTGACAGCATTATTGGAACCCTATTTGAACTAAATTTGCCAGAGAGGAAGTGAAAACGAATCCGGAGCTTTTACACTTGGAGAACTGTGAGTGGTTGCCTGTCACGTGTTAATTTCGCATAGCTCACTCTGTGGCTGTGCTAATTAGTTAGTTGCAAATGCAGCTGAGTTATTTCTCATTTCTAGCACTGATAGTGTTGGTAAATATGCAAATGTTGTTCATCTGCATTCGCCTTTCAAATGTTTTCCATATTCATGCATGCGAACTGCAGTGGGCTAAAGAGAGAGTGAGGAAGAGAGGGAGAGAGAAGGCAAGTCTTTGCATGCTTAGGCCACAAACATGACTTGTGCCACGGCCCTTTTTGAAGAAGGCACTTAAAAGCACTTCGCAGTAAATGCAGATAAGCTCGACTAATCGATAATAGTCGAAAGTAAAGCGAATTTAAAGTGAATCCAGCATTTGAATACCTAATGAAATCGCTGTAATTAATCGAAATATTCAAAATGCATTCGCAGTTAAATTGAACGTCTTAAGCCCATCCAAAAATCTTATTTATTTACTGTCCTCTCTCTCCTTCTATTCTATTGCAGTATTTGTCAGCTCGAGCTGTAATGCTCGGCATAAATAATTCAGCCTCGACAGGGGACAGACGGGGCAGCTACAAAGTCCTGAGCCTTCCTGTATCCGGGCCGGACTGCAAGGCGGAATTGCCGGAAATTTATTGGCTCCGAAACATGACAGAATTGAAGCACGCTTGTATTACAGTACAATGAACAGAGCTAGATATGGGGAAGGGGATGGACCAGGAGGTAGGAACAAATTATTGGCTCAAACAAATGACAAAAGGAACTAAACAGAATTAATAAATAAATGCGAAAGACAAAACTCTGCACTTAGGACATATTGAAATTTAATAAGGTTGCATTAAGGGGTGTATTTAACACAATTAAGCGAAATTAATTTCAGTTATTACTAGAGGAAAGATAAATATGTTAAGGATAAAGATAATTATGTTATGGCTAAGCAAGGCAAACATATATGTATTTTACTTTACAAGTTAAAAATTTATTTATTTATCTTTAAAGTGTCCTAAAGAGGTATAAACTCGATGAGATTAGCTGCGCTTCATTGAATCGAATGACTTGATTTGCCTGCTATATGATATTCGATGTGTACTACTTGATATATATTACTTAATTTATTACTTAAATGGGAAAGGTAAATATAAGTATACGTAGATGTTGAGTTGTTCTACCAGTTAAAATCACAGTTACGGTCACCGTTTTCGAGGCATTTGCAGTCACAGTTACTATCTTAATTACAGCCACTTAATTTTAATCAATCAATAAAGAAGCTAGTTCTTTAAATATTTCCAATAGTTTTATCATCTGTTCATTCACATATTTTTCCCTAGCGAGAGAGCATGTGGAGCGGAGTTGTATGACTAGCATGCAGTGTTTGTAGAATCTCTTAAAATATCTTTTCAGGGTATTTAAGAAGCGAATGCGCTTGCCTATTGCTCTCTTTACTCTTGCACATTTAGTGCCCAAATTAGAGTAAATACGCTTTTACTTATTACTTTAGCAAATACAGAAATTTTCATTTTATACACATGAATTTACATGCATGCATACTATATTCACATATGTATGTATAATTTGAATGTATGTTTGTGTACACACGTGTGTGCTGCAGCGATAGATGTTTTGTTGACAGCTCTGATAAGCTAAACTGCGCTGTAAATCACAGCTCGGTGCTGTGGGGCATTAATCTTGGCGCATCTACCGGGACACCCTACCCCGCTTTACGTTGCGGGGTACTCTCCACCCACATCCGCCCAACCCCCCCCTTTATGCATTTTGGCAAACAGCTCCCGCAGTTGAGAACAGTTTCAGTTACAGTTGCCGCTGAAACTGAAGCTGAAGCTGGTGCAGTTGCAACTGGAGAAGAAGGCGCGAGCTGCAGCTCGTATGCAAGTTTGCAGTTTGAGTTTCCAGAGTTGAAAAGTGCATTAGGGCCAGAGCAATCGATACACATCTCGTGGAATAACTTTTTGAAAGGATTCGCTGGAGGCCTGGGCTCGAGTGCTTAAAGTGTTGGCTAATTTTAGACATTCCTAAAGTGCAAGTCCACTTTATCTCTCTCTCTCTTTCTCTCTTTATCGCTCTCTCTTTCACTCTTACTCCCTCTGTGTCTGCGTGTGTGTGTTTGTGTACACATTAATGGGACATCAGTTTCAAATTGAAATATTTGCACTCGAATGAATCCGCACGCACTTCCTTCCGGTTTTGTTTACCTCCCTGTGTTTGTTTATGTGTATGTGTGTTTATGTTTGTCAGCGAGTGTGTGTGTCTGCCTGCTTATCGAATTTACGTAGGCAGCTTAGGCAACTCAAGCGGGCGCCGTCTGGCAAGGGAGCAGTAAGGGAAGATTTGAGAAGGGAACGGAGAGGGGGACGCAGAGCGGTAGGGCGCAGAGGAGGGTCAGAGGATCAGAGGGGGACGTAGCTGAGGGGTGCCTGAGCTTTCTAGCCGTTTTAATGCCAGGTATAAAGTAAACACTTACGAAATGAATTTACTTTAAGCCGAAAAATTTGTGCCCCTTCCTCTCCCTTCCCCTCTTTTTTCTTCTTTCTTTACCCGCGCCATCTTTGTCTGCGCGTGTATGCGTGCGCACATAAATGCCCGTAATTATATGGTATATTAATTTTGGCCAGAAGTTTGCAACGCACCTTAGGAGACATCTCCGACCCTATAAAGTATATACATTCTTAATCAGCATCAATAGGGGAGTCAAACTAGCCATGTCCGTCTGTCCGTCAGTCCGTCTGTCCGTCTATCCGTCCGTATGTACGTCTGTTGCAACGCAAACTAGTCTCTTAGTTATAGAGCTATCTTGATGAAACTTGGTATACATGTTTTTTATTGCTGCAGGCTGTAAATAAGCCGGAACGAGCCGGATCGGACCGATGTATCGTATAGCTGCCATTGAACCTATCGGCCGATTATTGTAATTTTTCAAGATATCGCTGTGAAACTTTTCTGATATATGTCTAATTATGTCCTGTATGTTCATTAAGTGCTATGCGAGTTTTGTCAAAATTGGACCAATATATCGTTGCTGCCATAGAACCTAATATATGAAGTAACTGCAATGGTATTAAACCTTCGGTGAGCTAAAGGTAGCCTTTCTTTCTTGTTATACCATTCGACCATTGAAAATGGTCAAAAATGGTATACTTAGTTTGTGCAAATGTATGTAACAGGCAGAAGGAGGCGTGGCAGACCCCACAAAGTGTATATATTCTGACTCAGGATCACTAGCTGAGTCGATTGAGCCATGTCCGTCTGTCTGTCAGTCTGTTCGTTTGAACGTCTAGATCTCAGCTATTACAAAAGCTAGAGACACCATATTTCATATGAAGGTTCCTGTATTCCATAGGTAGATCGAGTTTATTTTTAATTTTTGCTGCCACGCCCACCGCCCACCGTCCACGCAAATCGATAATTTTCGATTATCAGAAGTATTAAAGTTACAGCTTTCTGCTTTGGTATGAACATAAATAATTGCAATATAAATCTATTCACCAAATTACAATCCAATCGAATGATAAACCCTTTGTTTCCTTTTTTCGTACTTCCACTGCTTGCGCCTGTGCTCGCGTCGTGACGTCATCGTCACGATGCTTCGTTTCAGCCGTAGCGTGTGTAAAGCTATGCCGTTTTCACATGTAGATGGCGGATTAACTTGTGCAGCGTTTTTTTGATGGAATTAAATGTGTGATAATTTGTTTCGAAACTGGGCGAATGGTATCTTACTGTCGAGCACGCTCTACTGAAGGTTTTTTTACTTGTTTTTTATTTACATAACCTGACGTAAGATTAAAGACGCTTTGATTAACGATGCCAATGTTAACGTCGCGTAGGCGACGACGCAATCTTTGCCGGAATTAAACTGTGCACCGTCAATTTTGACGGCGACAATTTTAGATAACAGTAAGATGCAGAGGGGTTACATATTGATGGAGTTATTTAAGATAAACATAGGGTTGAGATATGCAGAAATTATATATGATTAAAAGAAATTATATTCAAAATGCCAAATTAAAAATTTAATAAAGAATATTTCAGCTAAACTATAAAAATATCAATTGTCAACGAATATTTATAGCATTGCGGATGGTATATTAATTTCGGCCAGAAGTCTGTAACGCACCAGAAGACATATCCGACCCTATAAAGTATATTCTTAATCAGTATTAATAGGGGAATGGAACTAGCCATGTCCATGTCTGTCCGTCCGTCTGTTGCAACGCAAACTAGTCGCTCAGAGCTACGAGGGTCGTTTGATAAGTCCGTGACTTTTTGAATAAAATATATTTTTTTCGTCAAAGAAGCGTTTTATTTCTCAACATAATCTCCTTTTAGCTCTATACATTTAGTCCAGCGTTTTTCCAATTTTTTTATTCCTTCCAAATAATAGGTTTTCTCAAGGCCCTCAAAATAGTCGTTTGTTTCTGTGATGACCTCTTCATTTGACCCGAATCTCTTACCGCCGAGCCATTTCTTCATGTTTGGAAACAAAAAATAGTCACAGGGGCTAAATCTGGAGAATATGCTGGATGGGGCAGCAGTTCGTAGCCCAATTTATGAAATTTTGCCATGCTGACTACACACGTGTGCACCCGTGCATTGTCCTGATGGAACAGCACTTTTTTTTCGCCAAATGCGGTCGTTTCTGCTTCAAATCAATATCGAATCTGTCCAAAAGCTCTGAATAATATTCGCCGGTGATCGTTTTACCCTTTTCAAGGTAATCGATGTGAATGATACCTTGTGCATCCCAAAAAACTGTGGCCATGACCTTGTTGGCCGACAGACCCACCTTGGCCTTCTTTGGTGCACGTTCACCCGGAGAAACCCACTGTCTTGATTGTTCTTTGGTCTCTGGTGTGGTGTGGTGGATCCATGTTTCGTCTACGGTAACGAAACGGCGCAAAAATTCGTTTGGATTGCGGTTGAACATCGCCAAACACTCCTTTGAAATGGTCACACGGTTGCGCTTATGGTCGTGTGTGAGCAATCGCGGCACCCATCGCGCGGAAAGCTTTTTCATGTCCAAATATTCATGTAAAATGTGATGTACCCGTTCAGTTGAGATGCCTACAGCCTCAGCTACCTCACGCACTTTCATTCTCCGATCATCCAATATCATTCCTGATTTTGTCGACGATTTCTGGCATGACGACCTCTTTTGGGCGACCTGAACGTTCGGCATCACTTGTACTGGTACGACCACAACGGAACTCAGTAAACCATTTCTTAACCATTGAAATTGATGGTGCAGAGTCCCCATAATATTTATCAAGTCTTTCCTTGGTTTCGGTGATGGATTTTTTACGCAAAAAATAATGCTTAATTAGCACACGAAATTCACTTTTTTCCATTTTCGTTAAAATTCACGAGATCGTCTGCTTTCAATGCCTATAAAACGCAAACCAAAAAACGCAGCTTTCTCAAAATTTTACAGTCAGCTGTTAATCGATAACTGCTGACAGGAGCAGTGTTGTATTTAGAGCAGGTGCGCGGCAAATACAAAAAGTCACGGTCTTATCAAACGACCCTCGTATCTTGATGAAACTGGGTATACATGCTTAGCATTGCTGCAGAGACAGCAAATTTGACATGTTGGTTCCTATATACTATGTGTAGGGGCGCTTGTCGCTGTAAAGAAAATGGAAAGTGGAACAAGGAAGAGCGAAGAGCATTACGGACATAGCCTGAAAGTATGCAATGACTTCTGCTTTAGTCTTAATAGTAGTATCTGTCAATTATTTTAAGACTAAATAATAAAATAGTTGCTAATCTGCTCTCAATGAGATCGGTTGTGTCGCGGATAAACGAAATTCTGTTGATCTACGTGTAAGCTTTGTTGATCTGCTATGCACTCTGCGTGTGCTAAAAATAACACACTTGTTTTTCGGACGCTGCCTCGCGCAGTGTCGGCAGTTAGACCACAACACCAAAATATAACTGTATTGTTAGATAAGACTGCATTGCTTGCCCGTTAGGGCAAAGCTTTACCCCTCACTCCCCGCGTAGCCGCACAAGAGAGGCAATAAGCAGCTTATCAGAAAAAAATAGACCGGATTAATAACTGTACAATGGATACGAACAACGAAACTTCTAACTCTCAGCTTAGTAATAAGCCGATTGATTATGAAGAAATGCGGCAAGTAGCTGGTAAATCTCCACTGGATATCAGGATGGAGTTATTGAATCAACACTTTTCATGCACTGAATCTATTACCCTAAGCACAATAACTACGACGATAACTTTTACAAGTGCTAATTGCAATACTACAACAACTGCAGCAATCAGTAGGCCGAGCTCTAGCGAAAAAGCTGCTGCTAGATTGTCTTATACGCAAAAACTTCTGACGAAAGAGAGGAAGAGGAAGACAAATTTAACACCCAACCATAGCTCTAAACGAGCTGTCAGAGACGCGAAGCTGGAGGCATATTCAGCAACAAATAGTAATGCAAACTCAAACAATAGGTTTGCCATGCTAGACATGGAATTGGACGAAACCAGTGATGGTATAGAAACTCCACAAGTTTGTAATGATGCCGCTGCCACCTTGTGTGCATCGGTCGCTCCGAATATTCCTAATGATGACTGTGTACCAAATGAGGCATCCAACAGCCCACAACAGTATACTGATAAGCAGAATCTTTATAAACAATCAAAACCTCCGCAAATAGTACTGAGCCTTACCAACCTCAATGATCTCTTTGAGGTCATTACGGAGGTCACTAGCCTAGATAATTTAACAGTTAAAGTCAATCAAGAAACAGTGAGAATATTTCCCAAAGACGCTGATACTTATAGAGCCATTGTTAATCTTTTGGATAGTTCGGGAATTGAATTCCATACGTACCAAATAAAGGAAGAGAAGCCTCACAGAATAGTAGTTAAGGGCCTCCACCATAGTACCATAACCAACGAAATTATCGCCAATTGTAAAATATATGGCTTTGATGTTCTACAAGTACATAACCCAAGATCCAGGAGTAGTAGAGAAGAAAAACTTAATATATTCTTCATTAATATAAAGCCATATGCAAAAGTTAATGACATATACGATATTAACACACTATGCCGACAGAAAGTGCGGATAGAAAGAATGCGTAAATCATCGGAAATTGCTCAATGCATACGTTGTCAGGAATTCGGCCACACAGCTAAATACTGTCGTCGTCATCCCAATTGTGCTCGCTGTGGTGAAAATCACTTAACCAAGTTATGCGTACTTCCCAATGATCAACAGCCTATCTGTATACACTGTGGAGGAAATCACACGGCAAGTTACAAAGGTTGCCAGTGGTACCAGGAGTATCTTCGTTGATCAATAGGCACTATAAAGAAGCAACAACCTAGGCAAGCCAGGTTAGATAAAAGTGCAACAAACCAGCAACAACCCCTGCAAAAACAGCAGCATGCAATAGCTAGCACTCCCAAAGCTCATACTGGGAGCTTGTTCTACGCAGATATTGTAAGAAATGGCAATACAACAGCCCAGCCTCGTCTACATAATGTACAATTAAAGGGAATTAATTTTAAACAGTAACACCCGCTTGACGTTCAGTCAATATTGGCACAGCAGCAGGACAATATTTGAATTGGCAGCAACAGCTTCAACAGCAACAACAGCAACAACAGCAGCAATTCCTATCGTGGCTATAGCAGCAGCAACAGGAGCAACAACAACAAAACAAGCTGAATAGTCAACGACTCGAACGGCTGGAAAAAATGGTTTTTGAAATGGCCAATATGCTGAAGCAACGGACTGGGGATACATCGGGTCTCCAACTCCATAGTAACGCTTCGCAATGAGCCCTCCGAAGATTCTTATCTATTGGGTTGCCCAAAAAGTAATTGCGGATTTTTTTAAAGAAAGTAAATGCATTTTTAATTTTTTTTTTTTTTATTGTTGATAACTGTTACTATTTATAATAACTTATACTACAGTGCTTCATAATTTCTAGGGAGTATTTACATATGTACATACTTAAATCTAAATCGGGAGTCTAAAATAGAAGAATTAATTAAAGTAATTATTCTATATATCTGCTCGGCAGATCTGTAGGGTGAATGCGCTGGAGGCTTCTTCTCGCCCTTAGTCCCATCAAACGCCTCCTCGTCAAGAGTTTTCGGGCCAATTGGTTTGGGTGGTTTCCCAGTTTGTTAATATACGCGGTTGCTTGCTTGTTTATGACGTCGCCAATCCTTGGTACCTTTAGCTCGCGTTCGATGTCTTTGTTGCGGATGTACCAAGCCGCTCCAGAGAGTTTACGCAGGATTTGCGACTGCGCCACACAAACTTTGTTGACTTTGCGTCGATGCCATAAACTTGGATGCCATATTTCCAAATAGGAGCCAAGACAACCTTGTACGATATATTTGGCCTTATTGGACATTGAGAGCTTGTTTCCAGGCCTTAGGAGCCAAGCCATGCTGATCGCCTTACTTTTGAGCCGCCGAGCTACATCCGTTACATGGCGTTGAAATGTCATCCGCTTATCCAGAGTAACACCGAGATATTTGTGGGCGTCCGACTGAGCGAGGAGCTCTTCATGCAGAAACACCCCTGGTGATGTGCCTTTTCTCAGGGTGTACGTCACGGAAACACACTTTTCCGCATTGATAGCGATGTTCCAGCGAGAGGCCCAGTTCTCAAATTTCTTTAAATAGAGCTGAAGCGTATCAGAGGCTGTGTAGACGCAAGTAGCTCGGGCCAGGATTGCTGTGTCATCTGCAAAGGTGGCAACTAGCAGGTCATTAGAATCTGTAACCGACATGTTGTCAGCTGAGGGCATGTCGTGCGTGTACAGCTGTATAGCGTTAGGCCTAGAACACTTCCTTGGGGTACACCTGCTCTGACTCTCTTTGTTTGGGAGGACAGCCCGTCCTGAACAACTCTAAAGGAGCGCTCGTGAAGGAAGCTCTTTATAATCAAATAGAGCTGGGGGTTTAGAAGACTTTTGAGCTTGTGCAAGAGTCCTGCATGCCACACTCTGTCAAAAGCCTGCTGGATGTCCAGAAAAGCTCCAACAACATACTCCTTTCCATGGAATCCTTCCAGTACAAAGTTCACTACGCGGTGTAGCTGCTCAGGTGTGCCATGCCTGAGTCTAAAAACTTTGGAATAGCTTTTTTCACCTCTCTGGACTCGAGCATTCTTCTCAAGATGCACCTCTCCAGTAATAGGAGGCGATAAGAGTCTAATTCGTCTGCTGGCTTCCCACTTTTATGGAGCATAATGATGTTCGCTTTCTTCCAGGCGTTTGGGAAGTGTCCCAGTCGAAGAGCAGAGTTGAAAATCAATAAAAGGAATAACAAAGCTATGTGGGGCATCAGCTTGATGGATCTGTTGTTGATGTGATCCTCACCAGGAGACTTGTTGTTGCGCAGGGATTTTATGTCATCTTTCAATTCCGTGAGTTTAATAGGCTTTACAGAAAGAGCCATCTGCAATGGGGCTTCTAGGGATTCATCAACCAGTTGTATGCGTATTGGCGATGAGGTCTCAAACGGCTGGAATCTTTCCTCCAGGTTTTTGGCAAATGCTTCAGCTCTGTCCTGAGGAGATTTTGCCCAAGTGCCATCAGCGCTACGAACTGGAAACTTTGGAGCAACTTGCCTCTTGAATCTCTTCGTGAGCTTCCAGAGCGCGAATTTTGAGGATTCGTCGGCAGTAGCTTTTTCCAGGAACGCGTCAGTTGCTTCTCTTTTCAGGATGGCCAGTACTTTTTTAACCCGATTTGATATCTTTCGGTACAGTCTGTCAGCTATTGGGTCATTGGTCCTGATGAACTCGCGCCGGAGACGTTTCTTGAGGGTTAACCGACCTATTGCTTCCGGAGAGAGAGAGCGATGCTGCTGTGCACGTTGCGTGGGTGAACTGCGCCGCCAGGAGCTGCAATTTGGGCTGCATCTTTAATGATCTTTATAAAAGTTTCAACCGCTTTCTCAATATCGTCCGCTGAATTTATCTCTGTATTGAGGTTAATGGCATTTTTAAGCTCGTACTGGAACAGCCTTTGATTCGCACCTGGTGGAAGGAGCATCGTAATAGGAGCGGTACTACGTGGCGACGTTGTTAGTGTAGCGATCAGAGGCAAGTGATCAGAAGATAGGTCATACTCTTCGCGTACTGATAATAGGCTGCTAGCTATACCTTTGTACAGGAAGAAGTCCATCTCTCGTGTTATACGGGTAGTGAGTGGGTCTGCCTGTAGCCAGAACTTGAGTTGAGCTGACGGAAATAGCATCGTGAAGTGCTATGCCCCTAGCATTCGCTCTTATACTATCCCAGAGGCGATGCTTAGCGTTAAAATCACCTCCAATGATAAATTTTTGTCCATGTTGACCAAGGAGACTATCAAACTCAGAGGAGTTCCATGGCAGGCCTGGAGGAAGATACACCGCTGGCATCGCGATTTCGCCCAGATTTGTGGAAATTTTTACCGTTGCCATTTGTACGTGATTCGTCGTGATCGAGTGCAGGTGGTAGTGCACTAATCCCTGCCTGATTAGGATACAGTCTCCTCCTCTGGGGGGCCTCCTGGGTGATCTGCTCTATAACAGCTGTAACCTATTATATTGAGGTAGGATCCAGCGTGAAGAAATGTCTCTGAGATAAGCATAACGTCAATCTCGTGGTTGCTGAGAAGCACCTTAAGCTCATTAGCATTTGGGATAATGCTACGAGCGTTCCAGGTACCGGGGCGCAGTACACAAGCCATTATCTGCGCTGCGTCAACGACTTAGATCCTCTGAGTTCTTTGATCTCCTCAAGCAGCTCAGCGATGGTTTTTTGGAGACCGGCAATGGTCTGTTGCATTGAGATGATGACTTGTGCTAGAGACCCATCAATTATCGTCTGGTTAGAATGTTGAGTTTGGCTTGAGTTTGCTAATAAAACTTTTAATAAAACTTAGAATGAACTTAAATCAAATATAGAATTGCCATTTTATTCGATAACCTTTTGCCATCTTCCTCGCAAATTTAGTATTCCACGCTCATAGAACTTCTGGCCTTTATCAGCAAAAAACTGAACCAAGTGCGATTTTATAGCCTCATCATTGCCGAAAGTTTTACCATTTAATGAGTTCTGCAAAGATCGAAATAAATGGTAGTATGATGGTGCAAGGTCAGGGCTATATGGTGAATGCATCAAAAGTTCCCGGCCAAGGTCACTCAGTTTTTAGCGAGTGACCAAAGATGTGTGCGGTCTAGCGTTGTCCTGGTGGAATTTGACACCTTTACGATTGACCAATTCTGGTCGCTTCTCCTTGATGGCTGTATTTAATTTGTCCAATTGTTGACAGTAAACATCCGAATTAATCGTTTGGTTCCTTGGAAGCAGCTCAAAATATACGACACCCTTCCAATCCCACCAAACAGACAGCATAACCTTCTTTTGGTGGGTATCAGCCTTTGAAGTGGTTTGAGCTGGTTCACCATGCTTGGACCATGATCGTTTTCGACTAACGTTGTTGTAAACAATCCATTTTTCATCTCGATGATGATGATTCGTTTTAAAAACGGGTCGAATTCATTGCGTTTAAGGTGCATATCACAAGCGTTGATTCGGTGTGTTAAATGAATTTCTTTCAATACATGTGGTACCCAAAAATCCAGCTTTTTCACCAGTCAAAGACTTTTTATGTGATAATGAACGGTTGATTTTGGTATATTTAACTTCTCTCTTATCTCACGCTCAGTTACATGACGATCCAATTCGATTATGCTTTGATTTGGTCATCATCAACTTCATTTGGCCGACCTGAACATGGCTCATTACTTTTTGGGCAACCCAAAAGAATGTAAATGGTATTTCAGATAAAGCCGGAAAAGTCGAGCTCTTCACACACAACAACTGCTTTGACATTCTTCTCCTAAACGAGATCAGACTCAACAGGGGAAACACAGTTAAGATACATGGGTATAGCTTTTATCCCGCATACAAATCTTCAAGCCATAATCACGGAATGGGAGAAGCAGCAGTACTGGTGAGGAGCTCTCTTCGTCATTTCCCGCAAAGAGTTATTGAAACAAGAACTATTCAGATGTCTTTAGTTAAGGGGCTGGGAGATATGGAATTTAGCGCGATATACTATCCACCAACAAATAGAATTGAAGAAAGGCACTTCAGTAACATACTTGTCTCTTGTGGCCAAAGTTATTTAGTTGGTGGGGACTGGAACGCCCGACATTGGCTATGGGGTGATACGTACAATTCACCCAGAGGTCGAGAACTAGCAGAAGCCATTTCAGCCAGAGGTGCTTATATCCTTGCAACAGGTTCACCAACTCGATGCCCACATGTGCCCAGTCACAGACCTACCTGCATTGATTTTGCTGTGTACCATGGGATAAACTTAGACAGAACAAGTATTTGCGAAAATTGGGATCTAGACTCCGATCATGGAGCCCTAGTTGCTACTCTACAAACAGAAGGTGCCTATGTTAGGCCATGCTCTCGGTTAATAAACAGCCGAACTGATCTCTTTGTTTTCAGACAACATCTGGAAAACTCTTTTCAATTAAATACGGTTCTGAGCTCTAAGGAAGACATCGAGAACGCAGTAGACATTCTAACGCAAAATATACATAGAGCTGCTTCTCCTTCTACGCCGTCTGAGCCTGAGACATGCCCCAGAAGTTATGGTATTGTACTAACAAGAGAGCCCAGAGAACTAATCAGAACTAAAAGACGCCTTCGAAGAAGAGCAATTCGAACTCAGGATCCATGGGACAGAATCTTGTGGAACCGAGCAGCAACGCAACTCAAAATCATCTTAAGGGAACTCAGAAGTGAGTTTTGAGCAAAAATTATCCTCCGTGGAGTATACCGTTGATGCAAACTATTCGCTGTGGAAGTGCACAAAAGCGCTTAAACGACAACCACTTCGATGGGTACCCGTACGTTGTCCAGGTGGGGAATTTGCAAAAACTGAAGTGGAACAAGCTAATGCATTCGGCTTCCACCTAGAGGATCGCTTCACTCCTTATGACTTTGCCACGACAGAGCAAATAAGAGAGACTCACCAGTACCTACAATGTCATTGCAAATGTCTTGGCCTATTAAGCCAATAAGGATAGAAGAAATATCTGAAATAATTAAATTACTGCCAAAACATAAAGCTCCAGGAATTGCCATGCCACGCTAAAGGTTTTACCTATAAATTCTATATAGCACTAATCTTTAATGCTTTTTTAAGGATCCAAGTGTTCGCAAGACAGTGGAAAATGGCTGTTATTTTGATGATCCACAAGCCTGGAAAACCAGAAATTGATCCTGAGTCATATCGGCCGATAAGCCTCTTACCCTCCCTTTCTAAATTATGGGAGAGACTTATTGCCAATCGGATCAACGACATTATAAGACAAGGCAATATCTTGCCGGATCATCAATTTGAATTTCGAAAGGGACACGACACTATCGAACAGGTCCACAGACTGGTGAAACACATATTACAGGATTTTGACGACTGCGAGTACTTCAACGCTGTCTTTATAGATATGCAACAAGCCTTCGACAAAGTATGGCATGTTGGATTATTATGCAAGATAAAGGACGAACTTCAAGAATATATTAATGCTCTGGCAGCCTGGTGTAAACGGTGGAACCTAAAAATAAACCCACTGAAAACAACAAATCCATGCTTTACATTGAAAACGCTCATCCCGAACAGCCCTCCAATCCGGCTAGAAGGAATTACCCTGAAGCAGCCGCTGCAAGCAACATATTTAGGTATCATCCTGGATAACCGGCTCACCTTTGGGCCGCATCTGAAAAACACAGTAAAGAAATGTGATCACAGATCACAACAGCTGAGATGGCTCACGAATAGAAGGAGCACTCTTTCGCTGAGGTGCAAAAGAGCTTTGTATGCGCACTGTATTGTACCGATGTGGTTATACGGGATCCAGATTTGGGGAATTGCAGCCAAATCTAATTATAAACGTATCCAGGTGATGCAAAATGGCGCACTACGACAAATAACCAACTGTCCCTGGTATGTGCGTAACTCCACACTCCATAAAGACCTCAATCTTCACACAGTTGAGACACATTTTGGGAGACACACAAGTCGATACAGTGACAGATTACTGAGCCATAGCAGTCTTCTTGCAAGACGTCTTATCCCCGCTCGACCTCTGAGACGATTCAAACGGCAAGGCTTCGCCAAAACAATTGGGCAACAGTAAAAACTCTTCACTCATGTTCCTACTTCAATTCTTTTAATATAATGTTTGGTAATTCTTAAGAATATTTCTTCACCCTGTGATGTTAAGATACAATATTATGATGTAAGGATTCTTCACTTAATAAATAAATAAAAAAAAAAATAAATAAATAATAAATTTACCGAAATGAAGAGAAAACTTGGATTTCTTTAAAAAAAAGGATAGTATTTATTTAAAATTTTTCCTTTCTGCACGATAAATATCGTTAAACATACCCATGTCATAGGCGTGACTCAGCAAAATAACACGTCATTGACAGTCGATGGCGTTGCAAAGGCCAAGCGGAGGTTTCTTGCTCCTGCAAGCCCTTGACTCTACTTCTCTTCTGCCAGATCGCTGACCGGAACACGTCGCTCATATCCTAAATTGAGCCTGAGGAAATTAAGACAAGAATATCAAGCAAACATCAATTAAAGCAATCAAAGTCTTTACATCATCAGCCTAACCAAAGTGGCGTACCAATAATAAAAGGGTGCTGCGATCAGCATCGCAGCTAATTTTCGTTTCAATGCAATTATCTTTGCACTCTCTTCGCTTAAAAAAGCGGATCGCAGTCTTTTCATGAGACGCAGAGCAAGCAGATGGCCAGCTGCCTCGGGGTTAAAGAACCGCCGTCAAAACCCATTTTTTTTCTTGTGCTTCGCAATAAGCCGGATAAACGCTCGCCAAAATGTGGTTAAATCCCGAAGTTCCAGTGGCGGTATAGAAAAAAATACCCCCGGAAGAAGTTTGGGCGCCAGAAGAGGAGAAGTGAAGTAGAAAAACCAAAAGTCAATAACCTTTGCCCTTTTGTCAAGTGCTAGCCAAAAATTATTAACATGCCTTGTTCGAGATCTGTCTCTTAGCTTAAGCTATAAAATTGCTTATTTAATTTTTTTATTTATTTATTTAATTTAATTTAAAGTCAACTAATAGCAGTCGACGTAAGAGTTACAGAAAAACAGATAAAAAATGTATATATAAAAAAAAAAACGAAAGCAGTTTTGATTAAAGCTAAGAAAATTGATTTTATGCATAAATTTTAGAATTTTAATTATTTAAAAAATTTTAAAATGGAATATAAAATATTTTAATTATAAAATTTAATTTATTATAATTTAATTGAATTTAATTCCGGGAAAAAAACAAAAATTCGAGCCGATCCAACATTTGTTGCAATGGATTGGGGAAAACCCAGAAAACCCCAATCAGATCAGAAAAGTTAATATTAGTTACTAGTATGAAGTGTTAATGAGTTAAGAATAGAACTTAATAGATTATAATTAGAAAGAGAGGACTCTAAGTGGAAAAGTCTAAAAAGTTTTTTGTATTGATGGCAGAAAAGACGGAAAGGGTCATGCAAGCTATAATTACTAGAACAAAAATCTAATGACAATGGCTGAAAATACGGGTAACTCTAGAAGGAACACTAAAGTTAAGTTGCCTGAGTAAGGAAGGGGAATCGATCTCAAATCTTAAGTTTTATGATAAACAAGACACTTAACATAATACGACGGTTAGCTAAAGAAGGAAGGCTAATTAAAAGAAGCCGATTATGATAAGGTGGTAAATCTACTCCTGGAACCCAGTCTGCTTTTGAACAAACTCAATTCTGTCTTGATAAATTTGGTACTGCGGGGACCACACGCAAGAACCATATTCGAGAATCGGACGTACAAGAGAAGTATAAAGTAGCTTGGTTATAAAGGGATCATTGAATTCTTGGCCCATCTTTTAATGAAACCATGAACACGGAAAGCCTTGTTAACAATGTGTGTAACGTAGCGATCAAATTTCAAATTCTGATCGAAGAGAATACCTAGATCATTTACTTCAGATATTCTTAAAAGTTGAGTTAAATTAAAGGAGTAGTTCATGACGTGATGGTTTTCTCTGTAAAATGACATAACTTTACATTTAGAACAATTAAGATGTAGCAGGTTATGACTACACCAGGCAAGAAACATGTCAAGATCCATTTGAAGAAAGTTTAAAGCTTTGTCATTATATGTCAGACAAAGTTTAACGTCATCAGCGTACATAAGGATAGATGATTGTGTTAGTACAGAAGGTAGGTCATTAATAAAAACGTTAAAAAGTAGACGGCCAAGATGACTACCCTGAGGAACCCCAGATGTAACAAATATAAGCTTAGATTGACAAGAGTTAAAAAGGATTCTTTGCGTCCTCTTAGTTAAATAATTAGATATCCACAAAATAAGTTTTTGAGAAAAACCAATGAGATCTAATTTATGAAGCAATAAGTTATGATTATCGGAGTCAAATGCTTTACTGAAATCAGTGTAGACCACATCAGTTTGCATTTTCCTCCGAAATCCTTTGGTTATAATTGAGGAAAACTCAAGAAGATTAGTAGTTGTGGATCTAAATTTGACAAATTCATGCTGATAAGCGGAAAGAACGGACTTACACATATGTGTTAATTGTGCAGTCAAGATTTTTTCAAAAATTTTAGGAATAGCGGACAATTTAGAGATACACCTATAATTCTTCACATCTTGGTTAGAGCCACTTTTGTGAAGAGGTATAGAGAAGGAATCCTTCCATATAGGCGGAAAGTAACTCGTGGCCACGGACAAGCAACTTAAATATAGGCTTACAAATGGTATCAGCACAGAATCTAAGTATACATGCTGGAACACCATCAGGACCGGGAGAAAATACAGGCTTAGAGGATTTAAGATAGCTTAGTAAAGAGATTTCGTTAATAGAAAGGAATAAATAGGAGTTAGAATTAGATTTATTTAAAGAATACGGGTATGATTGCATAGTATAGGCTTCAGTAGAGTAAGTAGATTGAAAAAAATCCGCAAACAAATCGGCAGCAGCCTGATCATTAGTTGCTTTGTTATTTTCAAAAAAAAAAGATGGGCCCTGGGCAAACTGTAGGCGACAACGATTCAAATAATCATTGTTGCAGCGTGTATTTAGAGAAAAAAAGTTAGCTCTAACAACGATATAACGAGAATAGTCAGAAGGACTTCCAGTAGATTTAAACTTTTTAAAATATCTGGATTTCAAATTTTTTAAAACCATCAATTCACGAGAAAACCAAGGTGGCCTATTACACTTAACTGGGTAAGCATTGGCAACACATTGATCAAAAAATGAATTAATAGATTTATAAAAGATACAAATACCCAAATATGAACACAAATAAAAAGTAGACCAATCATGATTTAAAATCAAATTGTTAAGCCTAATAAAATTGGTCTTGCAAAAGCAGCGAGATTTTAATTTGGAAAGAGAATTTTCAGTTTGCACAAGAGTAGGCAATTTTAATTTCAAATCTAATGTAGGATGGCAAGGATCTTCAGGTAAAACTAAAGGATCACTTCTAGAAATAGTGTTTTGCAACATTACATCAGATGAATTGATAAGATTAAGCATTCTACCATTTAGGTTAGGAATATTATTAATTTGAAATAATGAAAGTTCAGAAAGTCCTATAAGAAATTTGTTAAAACTAGAGGGAACCAAGAAATCTGATTGAGAGGTCTTCTGGTAAATTAAAATCACCAAAAACTCAAAGAAAATCTCTATCAGATAACTTGAATGCAACAGACTGGATAGAGGAAAGATGTTCAAGGTAGAAGGAAACATCTGAAGAAGGGTGGATATAAGAGCAAGTAATGTATATTGAAATTTGACACACTGACACTTTAACACAGATAAATTCTGGGCAAACAATTAACAGTTGTTCAACTAGACCTTGCAGCTATAAGCATGCCTCCACCAGTTCCTGACGGTCGCATCTGAAGAAAGTGTACTTATCTGTAAAGATTGAGCTACTGAGTACATCTGGTTTCAACCAAGTTTCAGTAAATATTAAAATATGGTAATTAAAAGAGACACAATCAATAAACAATTTAGAGAGTTTAGTGTTTAGTCCTCTATCATTTTGATAAGCAATAAAAAGAGAAGATGGATTTGGTTTTTTGATGTACCACTCGAAGACGGGACACTGGAAACTACTGGCAAAGAAACTGAGGGACGAGTTTTTTGTTTAGGACTGCACTGTACACTACAGACTTTTTTAAAGCTGTCTGCAGGAATATTAATTTTGAACGATGAAGTGTCTCGTGCATAGTTAAATTTAAATTTCTCAACAATAAGGTTCGTTATTAAGATCTTGGATTGAATGAATGCTTGCACATCTTCAATTGAAGTATCGAGGGCCAAGTGAGAAACAAAAATAAATTTCTTTGCCTTAACGGTGATAAGAGAATTAGTTATGTTTGAAGTGTTATTAACTATAACTAGTGTTATTAACTATACTCCTAGACACAGGCGAAGTAGGAGAAGGGACGACCACAATAGGTGGATCGATCAAACTAACCGTGGAGGCTTGAGGCAAAATAGGCGAGACAGCGAGAGGAGTGTTCGCATGAGATAACGGAGTTAAAGGAGTTGATGGAAGAACTGACACAAGCGGAGGGTCCTCTAGAGAATTAAGGTTATTCAGTTGGGATTCTAGTTCAATGAACTCCGAATGCAACTTAGAAAACGAAGCCCGCAAACGAGCAACGTTCAATTTGGTCTGCCTCAGGGTCTTACGTAGGTTAAGTTTACCTACCCGACAACCTTCACACGACCACTTAAGGCCAATTTTGCTATTAGTAGCATCTTTAATACGTGCGGTAAGGCCAATGCACTTAACGTGAAAAACGTTATCGCAGAGCCAGCAATCAACAAAATCTGACTTAGAGTCAGCAGAGGATTTGCAGTTTCTAGCCGAGCACGACAACATCTTCATAAAAGTGAATGTACCTCAAAAAACTTAGGAAACACCAAAAAAAATATTAAAGTAGGAAAGAATTTTTAAGAATGAAAATAACAAAAACAAAAGGCTACAAAGAACTGCTAGAGAGACAAAGTAAACGGGAGAAGCGATAAGAACAGACGCACAATGCAAACGCAGTAAACTCGAGGGAGTTTTACAAGGTGAGAGCGACTGAGTATTAGTAAGTAAGCTAAGCTAAAAACTACAACAACAGCAACGCTACGGTAAGAGTAACACTCAACACACGCGTAACAAGCTCAAAGAGCGTAAATAAAAACGTGAGAGCGGGAGAGTGTGGAAGAGTAGACTCAAAACAAAAACAAGTAAGAAAGCTACAGTCGAGTGTGCTCGACTGTAATATACCCGCTACCCAGCTGCTTGTACATAATTTATTTGCGGAACAAAAAAACGGCTACAATCATATTTTGACCGTAAAAGGCTATGGACTTATAATATTTATGCAAAGTCAAAATATAAAATAAAAAAAAAAAAAACATTTTTGCACACATTTAATTTTTGATGCGGGCGGGACTCGAACCCGTAAATGCATAATAGTACTGTTCGTTTTGCAGTCCACAACTTAACCCATTTCACCACCGTACACGCACATATGATTCGGCACAATGCTGCAAGCAGCGCTGCCGGCAGCGCTGCTTACAGCTGTGGAAAACGTTAAGCTGAATAACTTCTGTGTTTATTATCCGATTGTTACCAAATTTTCAGAGATCATCTGGCTAGCTATAGTTATCATGTAAACCGTATGCAAAGTCAAAAAAAAAAAAAAAAAAAAAACATTTTTGCACACATTTAATTTTTGATGCGGGCGGGACTCGAACCCGTAAATGCATAATAGTACTGTTCGTTTTGCAGTCCACAACTTAATCCATTTCACCACCGTACACGCACATATGATTCGGCACAATGCTGCAAGCAGCGCTGCCGGCAGCGCTGCTTACAGCTGTGGAAAACGTTAAGCTGAATAACTTCTGTGTTTATTATCCGATTGTTACCAAATTTTCAGAGATCATCTGGCTAGCTATAGTTATCATGTAAACCGAAAATGAATAATAGTGCATCAAAATTGCACTTGTTATCAATGTTTTTTCGATTTGCGGGGGCGGAAGGGGGCGTGGCCAAAATCCAAAATAAACTTGATCAGCGTGCAATAATAACACATATTGTCACCAAATTTGGTTGTCCTAGCTCTTATAATAGCTGAGATCTAGAGGTTCACACGGACAGGCAGACGGACAGACGGACATGGCTATATCGACTCGGCTGTTAATCCTGAGCCAGAATATATATACTTTATGGGGTCGGAGGTGTCTCCTTCTGCCTGTTACATACATTTTCGGTTTGAACAAAGTTATAATACCCTTCTACTCTATGAGTAACGGGTATAACAACAAATGACGCCAAAGACGCGCAAGTTTATAATTGTGTAAATTGTGTAAAACTAGTGAAATCACAAAGCACCAGGGGTAACACGAAATGTTTTGAATACGCACCGGGTTAGCACAAACTAAAGTACACCAAAGTAAATTAAAACCACAAATTATTTGCAAAGATTAGGCGGAAAAAAATAAATAATATTGAAAGTAAAGGTCAACACAACCGATCACCAGAAAGTCAATCTATCTATGTATGTACTTTTATTTTATATTTTTTTTTTGTGTCCAAAGAAAAAATAAAGAAAACAAATATATATAGTAAAAAACAAATTAGTTTGCCTTTGTAAAATGTAAGAGAATGAGGACGAAGGCCTAACCTAAAAAAAAATCAAAACCCATATACCCGCATAGCTCGACAGCAGATCGGCAAAATAAACTAATAATGAATATGTGCCATTAAAATGAAGAAGCCTAACAAAAAAAAAAAAAAACATGTAAGAACGGCTACAGTCAAGTGTTGCCTGTATAAGACCATGGATTTCTAAAGATTATAAAAAAATTCAGATTGAGAAAACTGCTATTAAACGCGTTTTTTCAAAGAAAAATAATAAACAAAACATATAGTTTTCAGTCAGACGCCAAGCAGTTCAAGCTGTTGGAAAAAAAACACTGCTTGGGAAAAACACTGCTTGCTTGCTTGCAGTGGGCGCATTGCAAATCTATATGAAACGTTGAATAACTTTTATGTTCATTATCCGATCGGAACCAAATTTCAAATCAGCGATCGTTTAAATGATGATGGTTATCATACACACCAAAACTGAATACTGTAGCTTTATTATTCCGCTTGCTAAACGGTTTATCGATTTGCGGGGGCGGAAGTAGGCGTGGCCCAAATTTTAATAGGAATTTTACAGCGTATGATGCACATAAGTGTTGTCACCAAATTTGGTGGCTCTAGCTTTTTCAGTTTCTGAGATCTAAGTGCTCACACAGACGGACAGACGGATAGACGGTCAGACGGACAGACAGCTAGTGATCCTGAGCAGGAATATATATACTTTATGGGGTCGCAGATGCATCCTTCTGCCTGTTACGCACATTTTGACAAACACAATAGACCATGTATTTTTTTTAAATCCATGGCTTAAAAAATTTGTAATTTAGCCCACGGTGCCAAACATACACCCGCCTACGCGTTCCCCTTTTACAGCCTCTACGGCGAAAGCGCTTTCGTCGATGGAGCCGTTATAGTGGTAAGTGATCTCGGAATCTTTTTACTTTTCTTTCCATCATATGTAAAACGAATTACGCGAGAGAGTGAGACTGCAAGCTTCTCTTCACTCTACTCGTTGCATTTTTGTGCATAATCATGCGCGTGCCAAGAGAGCGAACTTAACGAAGCTCCTCTCTTCAGTCGTTATGCTTTGTCTGCTGCATTTGCCCATACGTTAATTTTGCCGCTCATCTGTCCGAACTATGCGAAAAACCAATACCCTTTCTTTTTAATTTAAAATACTAAACTCTCAATGATCAATAAATAAAATTTTTAATTTTAACTTATATATACCATATTATTTTTTGTCAACAGCCTCATTCTCGCACATTTAGTATATGTACATATATAGATCTTAAGATGCTTTTGTTAGGCTTAATATTAGAAATAATAGCAAATAAATTCTAACGATTACAATAAATTGCTGCCAGAGTTATTTGTTGGGGTCATGCTTAGTGGAAACGAGGTAGGGAAGTAGTTGGTCGACTCGATCGTAGGGACCATTTATGAACATGAGAACATAGCGGACGAAATGGTCATGGTAGGGCGGACAAACAAATCAGCTGAGCAACAACACCTACAAGCTGAACATGATCGAGCCGAGTCATTTTAGTTTGCTTTTATTTTCCCTTCCCCTTCCTTTTATCTATTTCCTAACTTCCTTTATGTATGTTCTTTAATTGGACAGATATATAGTATAGCTGCAATAGAGCCCATTGGCCAACTTTTATAATTTTTCTAGATATCGCTATGAAATTTTCTGATATATGTCAAATTATGTCCATTAAGTGCTATGCAAGTTTAATTAAAATCAGACAATTATATCGTAAAGTTGCCATAGAACCTTCGGCCGATTTAATATGTGGAGTAACTTTATTTTTACTTAATAAAGTCATAGGATATGTGAAATTTAGCTGAAGTAAAATTAAATTTATTTGCATAAACCTGATTAAATTTGTTCTAAAAAAATATAGAATATAACAATAAACATATAAGCAAAAAAAAGTTAAAGTTAAAGCAGCAATAAGTTTTGTTAACAAAAGAATACAAATTCATTAAAAACAAGTAGGAAAGCTACAGTCGAGTGTGCTTGACTGCAATATACCCGCTACCCAACTGCTCGTACATCAAAATTATTTGCGGAACAAAAAATAACGTCTACAATCATTTTTTGACTGTAAAAGGCCATGGACTTACAATATTTATGCAAAGTCAAAATCTAAAATAAAAAAAAACATTTTTGCACATATTTAATTTTTGATGCGGGCGGGACTCGAATCCGTAAATGCATAATAGTACTATTCGTTTTGCAGTCCAAAACTTAACACATTTCACCACCATACACGCACACACTATTTGGCACAATGCTGCAAGCAGCGCTGCTGAATAACTTCTGTGTTTATTATCCGATTGTTACCAAATATTCAGAGATCATTTGCCTATTTATAGTTATGATATAAACCGAACAATATGGCATCAAAATTGCGCTTGTAATCAATTTTAAAATTTTCAATTTACAGGGGCGAGCCCAAAATCCAAAATAAACTTGATCAGCGTGCAAAATTAAAATACATATTTTCACAAAATTTGGTAGTCCTAGCTCTTATAATAGCTGAGATCTAGAGGTTCACACGGACAGACAGACGGACATGGCTATATCGACTCGGCTGTTGATCCTGAGCCAGAATATATATATACTTTATGGGGTCGGACATATCTCCTTCTGCCTTTTACAACATTTTCGGTTTCAACAAAGTTATAATACCCTTCTACTCTATGAGTAGCGGGTATAAAAATAAGTAAACTTTAAAGGTTTGTGCCACAAAAAATAAAGCCCTCAAATTGTTGTAGTATAATCCTCTTTTCTACAGGCCCCATTTAGCAAACATATAGACACACTCTTTCCGTTTTCCCAGTGCTACCCAGACATTTTACAAGTTCTTTGTGAAATTTCGCAAATAATTTTCGACACAAAACTTTTGTGTTCGTTTGAAAAAATATAAAAAGCTTTGTAATTTTTCACGATTTTTATGCTGCATTAGGGGACGGGGCAAGGGTGATTTCTTGAATCTTCGTTTCTTTTTTTATTTTTTTGGTTTCGATTTCCCGCTGATTTAATATGCGGCCGGCACTTTTCTGCATAATTGCGAAAACAAAAATTTGGAAGCTTCTCAAACAGCTTGGACGGCGACTCCAATTCAGACTGAGCCTGAGCCTGTGGCCGACTGGGGGCAACTTATGCAAATGACTTATACAGCGCATTTCTCTTGTGATCCCCAATTCCTTTTAACCAGCACACCCGCCCCCCCCTCCTTCACCATCTCGAAGTCAAATAAATGCGAACTTTTGTTAGTTTGTCTTAAGTGCCGGAGCAATGGTTGTACTCGGGCGCCACGCTGAGACTGAGAGAGTGGGAGGTATATTTTCTTTTGGGGTCACGCTGCCTTCGTTTCAGAGAAAGTCAAAGAGCAGGAAGGAGTGCGTGGAGGGGGGAGGGGGGCGGAGGGGCCTGTAAGTAAAGTTGCCATAAAAATACATGGAAATAACTCAACCGCCTTGGCGAAGAAAATATTTGGTTGCATTTCATTTGCATTTCCTCATTTCGGGTCAGCCAAACATTTTCAAAACTCACTCGCAAATATGTGAGGCAGTCAAGAAGCAAAGGGGGGGGAGTTGGTAAAACTTAGCCACACATTGAGGGGGAGGGGCGGAGAGGGTCTGAATCGCAAGACGCAGCCAGCCAATTTGTGGCCACTAATTCGGTCCGCTCAGCGTGGCACTTGTGCGCACTTCGTGCCACGAAGCACGACTAAGTACTCCGTAGACTTTTAACGATGTCATCGCAGTGAACTTGCGCCCCTATACCAAACTGCAGTGCTCACACTTCTTCTCCTGCTCCGCCTTCTTGCCGATGTGCCTTTATCAATTACGTTGGCTTTTTAATGATTTCGGCTTTGCTTCTTAGTCGAGTTCTTTTGGCTCCCGTTTACGTCTCCGTCTCCGTCTACGTTTTCTGCTCGCTCGCTCCGCTTTTCTTTCGCTGCCAAGTGCACATTTTTCTTAGCTCCCCCCCCCCCGCCCTCCTTCAATTCAAGCAGCACTCATACGACGTTCGCCTGTTTTATTGCTCAAGAAAAAAGCAAACTTTCTGCTGCTTCTTTTGCTCAAAAAAAAAAAATGAGCAAAAGAAAAAAAGAAAACTTTTTACATCTTATGCCGGGGGGAGGGGGGAAAGGGGGGAACCAAGTTTGCAGAGAATGCTGCATTTCATTTCACATTTTTTCCCCTCCACATTTTTTGTCGCTTTTTTCTGCCGTTAGCTTTTCAAATTATTCAGCCGTAAACACTTTCCAAAGTGCCTCCACGAGTTTTTCTTTGGATTCTCTTGACTCAAAAAAAAACTTGATTTTTTTAATTAATTAGCTGGCATAATTATTGCTGACATCGTATCGACGGGCACATGTAAGGCTTCGCATGCGACATTTTATATCAATGCGCCGCATTTTCTTAGAATTTTCACATTTTCCATTTCCATTTGCAGCTGAATTTTCTCAAGTTCAGTTCAGTTCAGTTTTGATCTACTTTGGAGTCTGTGTCTGCAAGCGCGCTTCCCTTTAATGTCGCACTACGAGTGCAATTGTATAGACAGGGCTTTTTTTGCTTGCTCCACTTTCCACCTGACACGCACACATACACACACACTCACTCACACCAGGCTTATCGCACTGCGATAATCAGAGCAAAGCTCAAGTTTGCCGTCAAATATGAAAGTATTTATCACTTAATCTAGACAAACGTACTCAGAGAGAGACAGAAAGAGAGGGAGGGAGGGAGGTAGAGGGAGATAGACTGCCCGGCAGCTGCACGTTTTGCAAATAAAGGCAAAGGTGCAAATGGCAGGCAACTTGTTGCAAATGCTTATCAATTAATAAAAATCATTGCCTACTTTTTTGCGCTCGCCTGGCCCCAAGGGAAATGCTTCGCTTTTTCGCTCTCTCTCTCTCTCTCTCTGCATGTGTGAGTGTGTTGGCATATTTGTTTATGTGCTGAGGTTTTATTTATGGCCAGTGTTACGCTTTATCCCCATCATTTATACCAATTTGAGGCAAATAGCCATATGCCAATGCCATATGCGAGCAGCAGGAGCTGCGTCTGTTACGCGCTGGGACTGAGGCAGATCTGCGAAAAGGGGGAAGGGGAGAGCTAATACAACTGGCAGCAGGTGGCCAGAGCTAGTGTGGCAAGTTTACTCGCTTTTAAGATACCCTGTAGCGAGGTCAGAGGTAAAGTTAGTAATGATGATTGAAGATCTAAGCAGATCTTAGAGCAGTTTTTCAAGTCTGGGCAGTATGGCAAAATTATACCCTCTAAACTGGTGCAGCTAGTTTTTATTAGGAAATAATATACCCTGTAAACTAGGTCAGCTAGCTTGTAAGCTTGGCTGGTAGTTTGCATTGCTTGGCAGCACTACCTAATATAACTGCTAATGCTGCGCCAAGCTTGGTTAGAAACTCTGCTCAACTAACAGATACCACGTAGTTGGCACTGCCTAAAGTCAATGAAGATAATGTGGACTCAGCTCGACTGAAAAATGTCCTCTACTTAGACATAAGCACACAGCTTATGCAGCTCATATAACTATCAGCGCATGATCAGCTGCAAAATATCCTGTACTTAGCACTAAGTCCTGCTGTTTAATGTCGAAGAGAATATGCCAGAAAATATACACACAATCAGTCCAATCTCATCTGTTATCCCCTCTCCCGCCCTCTACAATCTACACAAGTCTAAGTGATTCATTTTGGTCGCAACTTGCCTGGCATCATGGTGTGTATTTAGACAGTGCAAGCAGATTTATTAATAAACAATAAAAACAAACAAAAATGCCAATGTTTAAACAGAAATTATCAATTGCAGCAATTATAAATTTCGTTTTGCCCATTAGTGCAAAAATCTTGCACATAAATAATTTTATTTGCATATTCAATAGTTTTTCCCTCTGCCAAATGCAAATTGTTAATTAAAGAATTTATTTGTTGTTGTTAGTGGAAATATCATTGCAAATTCAATTACATTTGCTGAACAAAGCTAAAATTAGTGCAAATTTCTGGTTAAAGCTGAAACTTATTGCATTAATTTAGACAAGAAGGGAGTGAAAAAGGGAAGAGGAAGAGGGAGGCGGAATAGGAGAGGGAGAGAGGCTGCTCTAGACCAACATCAATTGGTCCAAATTCCCCTTGGCTTGTTTAATTGTTCTTGTCGCATACATAATAAACCGAAAAGGAGTTGCCAACTTGCTGGACCTTCACCGCCTTCTCCTCCTCTCTCTCCCTCTCTCTCGTTCTCTCTCTCTCTAGCCTCTGTAATTCACTTGAGACCGTAAAAGGAAATAGAATAAATTAATATTGAGGCTAGTCGAAAAACAGCAGCTGTTGCCTCGATCCCAGGGAATTTCTTTCGGTACTGGACTCGCTCTCTCTCTCTCTCTCTCCCTTCCTATCCCTATTCTCCTGCTCTTGCTGTCTCTGTTCAGTGCGTAATTAATAAAGTTATTACCTCCGACGGGTTTGGCAACTGGAAACAGCTTACATTTGAAGACCATTAAGTTGTAATTATGGCTGGTTAGCGTCCAGTCTCGATCACAGAAATCCCAGCAATCCCCAAGAACTCCATTGCCAGCAACCCGGGCAACCCCCAAGTATTCGCTGGGTTATTGCCAACTCGGGGAAAATAAAATTGCAGCAGCCACAATTGTACACTGATTACAGTTTGTTTTCTCCCACTCTGCCTGACTGCCCAAACAACAAACTGTTAAATGACTCATTTAGCAGGTGAAATTATCAGAGGCAGCAGAAGCATATATAAAGTGGAAGATACACATACAAAAGATACAGATACTTTATGTATCTTTCCCTTATCAATGCTTTTTTTATTGGCAGCACTTTTAAATAGTATTATTAACATTTTAATAAATACGTTTTATTGTTGTTTGCGGCTGATGCTGTCAGGCGTTTTGGACGGCGACAATGTTTGCTGGGACCGCATGGCTGGCAATGATAAATCAAATCCCACGCACAACAGGGCGTATGTGTAATGCGTGTGTTGTCAGTGTGTGTGTGAGTGTTGTGTTTGGTGTGTGTTTGTGGTGTGTGTAATGCTTACATCTGCTAGCTGACAAGCTAATACAGCTTATTGAAAAATGATAGCCTGCTTCTGCCTGGTTCAGCTGAGGGATAGAAAGAGAGGGGAAGAGACAAAGAGAGAAAGACAGATTCCGGACTATCTATTTGCTCGCACTCTAATGATTTATGCCCCGAACATTTCATTTATTGCACATAATTCGTGGTAAGCCAGGGACAGTGCCCCGCACCGCCCAACGCATTCACCAGTCAGTAAAGAAGATGGGACGGAGGGGCGTGGCAAACTTGCTTCATTTATCTAAGCATTTGCAGCTTGTGCCGTGCGCGAACGCAAAACATTTGCTGAATAATCGAATGCCATTTTTTAGTGTCGTTTAAATAATATTTATTTACCGGCAGCGTCAAAAGTAAAACTTGCACGTACTTCACCTACCCTACGGAGAGACAGGGAGAGAAGAGCAGCGACTTGTGCGGGGGTGAGGGGGTGCCACAACTTGTCGTTAACATATTGTGGCATATTTATTTCTTTCATGCCGCCGCTGTCGCCATTCTCTTTGCACGTCAATTTCGCCAGCGAAAAAGAAAAAGAAAAGAAGGCAAAAACAAAAAAAATGAAAAGCAACTCAAACGAATGAAGCAACGAACGAACGAATTCCTTTTGTACGTGCCTGACATTTCATTGTTCAGCGCTGCGAGGGAGTGGTAGTCGAGGGGGGGGAGAGCTATGTGTAGCTATGAGCTGCGGCTACACAGGGTGCGCAGGGGTGCCATCAATGGCAGCAACCTTCAAATGTCGCCCGTTAAACCGACTCGATATTCAATACATTTTCGCTTTTGGCCTCCATTTCCCTAAGTATGTATCCATCCTACCCCCTCCCCACACCGCTTTCGATCGCATGGGGTATGCTTAAATTGTCAGTCAATTTGGCAGTTGCGTGGAATATGAAATCATCACATAGGCTTCGCTTAAATTATTACCAGAGCATGCTTGGTGAGTCTAAGCTCAAGTTTGTGTGGCAAAAATGTATTTTAATAAATTTGTTAACGTTGCCAGAGTAAGAAAAATTACATTAAATATTGCTTGCTATATGCAAAATATAATATAATATAACTATTATTTTCTTATTTATTTAGGTTAACGCCTGAGTGCTCTAAAACTCAGCTCATCTAACAAACTTAATAAAAACATTTTTTACATTATTTTCAAGCAAATTTATGGTTTTAAACACATAGAAAACCTAGCCAAATATTTTTTAGGCACCTAATAAAGTTTACTAAAAAATACCTCCACTTTATTAGGGTATCTTCTTGAGTCGTTTAACTTTGCACGACTTGGCGCCAAGTCGTTTTGTTGTTTTGTGTATTTTTGTCGCTATCGCAATGTGGCATGTCAATTTATTTGTCAAAGAGAAAAATAAGGCAGGTAAAAGTGTAAGCAGACAGAGGGGATTGCTGGAGGGAAGGCGGGGAGGGGGGGGAGGAGAAGAGGAATAGCTAAGGCAATAGCTGAAGCATAAAAGCGTTACAGATACCAAACGAGAGCTACGTCGCAGCCGAAAACAATGACAGCCTTAAGTTGCTTCCCATTGAGGTGGGCACATGTGTGAGTGCGTGAGTGTGTGTACGTGTGTGTGCGGAGGCGTGACTCGTATGTCTAGCTCTAGCTTCTATATATGCGTGTGTATGTGTGTGTGTGTGTTTTTTTTTTTTTTTTTTTATTACAAGTACGGCAGGAAAATAAAATCTTCGAAGGATACCATCCACCGTCCGTAGATGGTATGCACGATTCATAACTCTCCAAGTAGAGTTACGCCTACGTACTAAACAAAAACCTCCGTATGCTCTCCAGTCCTTGCTTCGCTCACTGGTACTTCCAATCAAGGTATTACTTCGGTCGCAGTCCCTCTCTTGGTGCGTTGCTGTGTAACGCTTCTTCGTTAACTCTTTAGTCGCCTTTTACGACAAGCCGAGCCCGCTGAGGTGGTATTCTTGGTCCGCCACCACACGGGTGTGCTCCTTTATCCAACGGGTCTGCTGGCCGTCTCATCGATGCGAACACGTTTCATCATGCCTATTATAATGCGTGTGTGTGTGTGTGTGTGTGTGTGTGTGTGTGTGTGTGTGTGTGTGTGTGTGTGTGTGTGTGTGTGTGTGTGTGTGTGTGTGTGTGTGGGTGTGGGTGTGTGTGTGTGTGTGTGTGTGTGTGTGGGTGAGGGTGTATATATGCGCCTCTGTGTGATGGCAGCTTTAAGCGCTCGCCTGCTAGCAAAAGTAATCGATATTTATAGTTATGGTAATCGCAAGGAGATCTTTGCAACATGCTAAACTTGCTGCCTATTACACAGGCGTATAGCACACACAAACACCTTCCTCCCCCCTCTCCTCCTGAATTCGAACAGTTCCTCCCACGGCACAAGAATGAATATCACGTTTGGCCCAAAGATGACAAATAATATCGTACGTTGGCATGAAAATGTTTTCAGGCATCAAGCAGAGTACAAAAAATGTTGCCCTGCCTCCCAGCCCCCCTTTCTGCTTCGCTTTCCCTGCCCCCTTTTCATTCCTAGCTCCCCTGGGAAAGCTTTTCTACTTTTTTACTTCTCCATCCGAGTTTGGCTTTTAATCTACAAACGAAATATTTTGTTGTTAAATCTAGTTCCGTTTAAATTTCACAGGGGAATATCGTAAAATGTGCGATACTTTCCTTTTTAGTTTGGCAAACTTTGTGCTGCCATTTAATAATATGACACATGATATAATATGATAGAATATGACAGAACTGTCCGAAGCAAAGCTGTCAATATGCAAGATGATTTAATAATAAATTAAAATGATTTATGAAATGTTTTAAAAATTTGCACTAATTGAGCTCACAATTTCTTTGTGCTCTAACTACACAACAACTACGCATTGCTTTCAGAGCGGACATATGTTAACGTATTTCATGAGCTTGCCTTGTCTTCTGGTATGACCCCTGTGCGATACAATTACTCGAGCATTTTGTTGTACACGTCACGAAGCTCAGCAAAATTTGCGGGGATCATATTCAGCAAAGATGCTTGAAATACCGCAACGCAGTTTAAATTACACTGAGCGAAAATGTAGAGTTATAAGTGCAGAGATTTGAAGCTAATAGTTTCAGTTATTTTTTCTGTTTCAGCACAAGTCCTACAAACTGAAGGTTCCAGTGTTAGGTGCCTGTATGGCAAGTTCATGTTCCATTTCTGGTTGTGGGTCTGGTTACAGAAACTATTTCAAGTAAAATTCTTGGTTCAAGTCTCGGTCTCAGGTTGTATTACTAAAAGTTGCAGTTCGATTCCACTTAAGGTTTAGCTTACGTTCCAGTTCAGGTTAAGCTACCCGTTGGCGCTCAGTTAAGGTTCCAGTAAAGAATCCAGATACGGTTTCAGATCAGGTTACAGTTCAAGAATCGGTTATGTTTCGGTTCAGATAAAGTTCAGGTTCCAGTTTCGATTCCAGTACAAGTACCGTTTTGGTTCTAGTTCAGACTATAATGCAGCCTTCGGTTAGGGAACCACTTCCTTTTTATATCAGTTCCGCTTTCAATCAGGTTTCCAGTTCCGGTTTCAGTTCATATTTTAGTTAAACTACTGTTTAGATCCCGGCTTAGGTTCCTATATATGTATCACTCCGAGCTTTAGTTCAGGTTTCAGATTAAGCTGAAGTTTTGATTCCAGTCTGGATCCTTATAGGTTCCTGTTCAGATTCCAGTTCAGCCTTTAGCTCGAGAGCAGGTTCCTAGAACAATTTCTCTTTTAGTTCATGTACATCATCAGTTCCAGCTCTGCTTCTAATTCCATTCTAAGTTCCATTAGTCAGTCAACCATGTCCTACATGTATTTAGTTTTCACTCAACCATTTCTCGCAGTGCAAGTCATTTGCAGCTCTCATTGAATTGACTTTAACTACGCAGCAACGTGAACCCGGCAACGCTCTGGGGCCCGCTTCACTTCTCTAATTTTGCCGATAATGTGTGCTGCATTATTGACAGTTTATTAAATTGATTTCATTTCATTTTCGAATTTAACAAACATGTCATGGCTGCAGCGTCATCGGTGCGCTACGTTACGTTAACTTACTTGCCACGTTACGGTTCGATTCGATACGGTTCGGTTCAATTATATCATAATCATGACCATCTCATCATCATCATCATCATCATCATCATCATCATCATCATCATCATCATCATCATCATCATTATTGTCATCATCGGCGTTCTTAAGTCAACAGCACGCACAACTTGTGCCATGACAAAAGCAGCTTCCACTTGTCCCCAACTCCTGCTCCTCCCCACTTTTTCACTCCCCTCTCTCCCTCTTTCTTCCTGATTTTATTTACCCAGGATGTAACTTTTTATTGCATGTGTGTTAGTGTGTGTCTGTGTCTGTCTACCTCTGCCCGCTCTCCCCATCCTACTCCTGCTCTGTTCGGGCCAAGTTAAGTGCTCATAAAATATTTGCAAATGTTTGTGCTGCGCTGCCAACACACACGACATTTTAAAGCATACTTACGGGCGTTGAAGCCTGTCAATTTTTGGATTCTAATGCTGTCAATTAGGTCTTGTAAATAGTTTAACGCTTTGCCAAACAATGCCCCATCATCGGAGGGAGAGAGTGAGAGCGACCCCCTCTCCACTTCCTTGTGCATTCCACCTCCCGCTTGCCATCTAATTTTCTTTTTATCTCTCTTTCTTTCTCTCCCTCCTTTCCCCACACTTTTCTTACCCTTTTACCTCCTCTAAAGAGCCCTAAATTGTAAACTGCAAACTTGTTGTTGTTGTTGTCGGTTTATTTGGTTTTTCTAGTTTTGCACTTTTTCGGTTTCAAAAGTCGTCAGAAAGTTTATACCGACTGCGTGTCCATAAGTAGTTGTTGCTGTCTCTCTGTGATTGTGTGTGTGTGTGCGTACATTTATCTATTATAAACTCGGTATGCCGGCGCATCTAACTTTTGCTTGGGTTTTTCCCCAGTTGTTTTTGCTGGCTAAAACTTTTTACAAATTCATTAGCCAAAGGAGCGCATCGCTTTACTTTTGATATGCCAGCAATGTGAGAAATTTGAGCATCCACATCAAAAGTTTCCGATGGCGAGGGAGAGGGGTGTTGGTAGGGTGGGGTAAAACAATTAGAGAACTGCCTCAAATAGCTGGGGACCAACATTTGTCGCTGCAGCTAGACGTGAACGTGGGCTGTGAGAAAGTTAGGCTGACTGTGGGCAAAATGAGACTTACTATATTAACTTATAAAGCTGTGCGTCCAAAAAATAATAGCATGTTAAGCTAGTTTATACCTGTTAATTTCCCTAGACCAATAACAAATTTGTTATTCATTGGTTTATTTCAACAAATGATTGATTTGCCGTGCTAAATGCATTCATGCAGCACTCCAGTGCGAGTGTAAGTGCTGCAGAAAAATATGTCAGCTGACCACAGTAAAATTTCATATTTATGTGAAAGTTTATTGATTGTTTGATGCATGTGAATTTTCACATATTTACTTATATGTTTAGCAAAACAATAGAGATTCTAAATAATATAAAATTCCTGCGTTCTGCTCAAAACATATGCAAACTAACACCGTTAAACCGAAACTGCATGTCAATTTCCATAAATAATGCAAAAATCATAAAAATAATTTTTAGAAAAATGTGTTGGAGCAATCCAAGGCTTTATTTAAAAATGCTGTCATTAATGAAAAATATTTAATTTATTTTATTTAATTTTATTTATTCACATTTAATTTTATTAAAGCGGTAGCAACATTATAAGCCGCAGCTAAACTGATGCAAAATGTTAAATCTATAAAAGACATTCAGCCTGAGGATTGAAGCTGCGTGGTTTGATATACATAAGTGAGAGAGGGAACGAGCGAGGCAGAGACCGCACTGCACTTCTCTGTCACACTTGCGCATTATACGCAAGCGTCTACGCACTGCACTCTCTCCCTGCAGTTCGCTCTGATCTGCGGCTCAATTCGAGAGAGCTAGAGTAAAGACAGCAGTGCAGTAACGCAATGCACTGTGAAGGCAGTTGCAGTTGCTGTGCCAAGAGAGAAAACTAAGCAGTTTATACCTTGTGCAATTTACACAAAAATCGTCATGCAAAATGTGAAAATCTTTAATGCGAAATTCCTGTTTATTTTACAAAATTGGAGCGCACAAAACCAAACAACTTAATTGAACTAAGCTGCAAGTTTTCATAAGTTTTATTGCCATTGCCAATGAATTAATTTCGGTATTAAAAATAAAAGGAGGTGGATAGGTTCTCGCAGTGTAAACAAAACGAATCCAAATACAAACACAACAAATAGAAATAACAAAGTGAAAAGGAGTGTCGGTTGCGTAGCGAGTGGATGAGACATTTGCCACGTACTACATAGCCTAGGCGCCACACGGTTTTACACTAAAACAGGAAATGAAGCATACTTTTAGGCGCACTTCACGCACGCAAGTCAACATGAGGCGCACAACACACGCACACACACACACACTAACTCTCACATAGAGAGGTAGATACGTTAGAACGACGTGTGTAACGTACGAAATTGTTATTTATTTTTTGAAGTGCCTGCAAGAGTGTGCGGGAGTGTGTGTCTATGTGCAGGTGTATGTAAGCAGCTGTATCTGTAACTGCAACTGCAACTGGAACGACAGACACACATACACACATACACACAGAGCAGATACACCCGCAGCGCCCACGTGCAGCCAGTTTGCGATTCGTCGACGCATTTGCCAAATTTACCGTGTAATTATCAGCAAAAACGTGGAAGAAAGAGAAAGCGAAACAGAGCGAGAGAGAGAGAGCGAAACGCGCTTAATGCTGCCCCCTAAAATGCAACAAGAAATTCCCAACTAGAGCTGCAAACACCCTAACATCAGCCTCCTCCCTTTTACAAAGCCCTTACTTGATATGCAAATTTTGTAGCTTTTCTATGATCGTATGCAAGTGCGTGTGTGTGCGTCTGTGTATGTGTGCAGCAGGTGTGTGTGTGTTCGTTTTGTTTAGCTAACTTGCATATTTGTTCAGGCGGACAAGCAACCGAGCGACTAAACGTACAAATTTCATTTTGAATTTTCATTTTCATTTTGATTTCCATTACCATTCCCATTCCCCTTCCCATTTTCGTTTTCCTTCTCCTTCTCCAGCTCTCCTGCTCTCCTCCTCATTCTGCAGCTCGTGCTAACAACATTTGCACTCATTCGCCTATCATCCCATCACGTAAGCGGCATTTTGGTTGACTGCGTCAACTGCCGAAATGCAAAATGCGAATTGCAAAACGGTAAATGGAGAATGAGGGGGGAAAAGGGGAATGCGGAATGGAGAGGGAATGGCAGATGGAAAATGGGAAATGCAACACAAGCCAATAAACCAATTGGCGCAAGCATAGCGCGAATTGTTGCGTACGAATGCCGGATATAAGCTACGCTTATTTATGCTCTTTATAAATTTCCAATCTAATTGTAATGTTACAATGAATACACTCACACACGGGTAGTTCAGCTTACTTGTTCAGTGTTATTTAAGGATTGGAAATCATGCAAACATATGCAACTAACCTATGTGAACTGTACACCATGTGCTGAACTTTGGTGGGGACCTTAGTCAAGACATATTTGAGTATATAGTTTCGTAACGGATAAATAGCTTTTATATAACTACAGAATTTATTAGACATCTTACGGCAATACTTTTAAGAATTTTTTTAGCGTATGCCTTGTTCGCTCTGCCTCTCAATGTGCGCTGCTTTCATTATTACAATATTTTTGTAGCTTTCACTACGTACTTTTTTCACAGTTCGATAATCGGGCAAATTGCGCATACGCCGTGTGTGAAAAACATGTACGTTAAATGCTAGTAAATTGTTGCTGATATCTATTATTATTAGCATTGTCAATGTTGTTGTTGTTTCTGTTGTCATCGCCTGCGGCCATCGTTTGGTCGGTCTGTCTAATGTAATCAAATTGAGTAATTTCTCCATTTTAACTAATCCGCAAATACAACGAAATCAAGCGCTAAGCGCCTTTGTCATTTGATTTAATTATGCAGAAAAATACGCATACGCCGCGTGTGTGTGTTGCGTAGTAAAATAAAACTGTCGGCCAGGCGAAATGTAACCTAATGAATTGCATAAATAATTTAGCGAAATTATTGACAATTGACACGACTCTCCAATTGTAATCTGACTTACATAATCCGAATTTGGATTTAAATTTAATCGAGGGCGTGCGGATGGGGGCGGGAATTGTTGTTTAATCTCTCTAGCCACATTTTGTGGGTCATTCAGTTTTTGCCTTTTGGCAGTGCATTTACTCACTCAGCATTTGCTTTCCAGATATTAGAATAAGAGCCCCCCCCCCCCCACCCGCTCTCTCTCTCACCCGCTCTACTTCACTTCACTTGCTTGCGAATTGAAGTGCCAGTCCAAACAATGCAGCCAAGTGTGAGAAAGGGCGGGAAAACAAAAAGCGAAACTAAACTATTCAATACATAGTTGAGAAACAATAGACAAGCCATGCGGTCGCTTTTCCTTGCCCATTTTCCATTTGCCATGCTGCATTTTGCATTCTACATTTTCTACCACTTCTTATTCTTCTTGTTGCTTTTATCCATTTATGAGTGAAGTGATTTCCGTTGTACTTCTCCTGCTTGTACTTGTAGAGTTGGACACCCTCCTCCCCCCCTCTTTTTCTATACCCCCCCGCCTTTGCTCCTCTACCACCACACTTACTGCTTCCAGCAAGTGCTCGGAGCGCCAGTGCATTCAATGGAGTGCACTTTCCGCAAGGAATACTTGAACCGCCCCCAAAGAAAACACGCGCAACAACAACAATAAAAATGAATGAGACTGAAGAAGCAGCAAAAGAAATAAAGAAACATATCGGGGGCTTTTGTTTGTCAGTTCGTTGGCATTGTTCCGTCACATTTGCATATAGAATCATCCTAAAAAATATCATTATTGTTTTATTGACTGCAGTTCATAAACAATAACAGCAAAGAAAATATGTTTTATTTCATACTTCACAGCTGGAAAATGTGATTGGGATGATAGCTGAAAAAGTTAGAGAAATATATCATTAAAACTGAATCTTACCAAATCTTCCAATTCAACACTTACATGTCTTCGCGAGCGAAGCGCAGCGTCTCAACCAGCCGATTGAGAGGGAAGGTGCCCATGCAGATGCGATAGACGGCGGTAAATAGGGGAAATCTGCAGAGTGAATAAGCATGTCAAAGTAATTCTTGATTTAAGGAGGCGGTGTGCGTGGCACATAAAATTTGAACTCAGCGTTATCTGCTTTTCGTCTAGAACAAACTTCTAGCAAAATCTGGTCTCTCTATCTTTTAAAATAACTGAGATCTGTGTGTTCATACAGACAGGCAGACAGAAGAAACCCCAACCAAAAATCCTTTAACCTCCTAACTTCTACTCACTTATCCTCCAGTCCCTTCTTCTTGAGCATAACGTTAATCAGCTCCGATGTGAAGGGACCCAGGGGCTCGTGGCCTTGCACAAGCACATGCTCCAGTTCGCTCAGTGGTTGACCTGTCTTTACAAAAGCTTCGGCCAATTTACGATTGCGATTGGCTAGAAAAGGTATTATTATACGACTGAAATTCCTTATATAAAGAAAAGAAATACCATAGCAACTGGTCACCAGATCGGAGATACCGCACGCCTCGAAAAAGGTGGCCAGACGGCTACCGGGATAGAAGACATCAACGAATTGCAGAATTTCCAGAAAGCCTCGTCTAATGATGCCCGCCTTGGTATTTTCATTGAGATCCATGCCATCCGACAGTCCAGCGGCAAAGGCCACAATGTTCTGCTTGTCTCAAACTGACTATATTCTCCATCGCCGGAATTTGTTCTGTGCACTTACCCGCAGCGTGGAGCAGATTTCCACACAGTCGGCGTCATCGGTCACCGTGACACGAAATGTTTCCGATTTGAATAGATCCTGTAGTATACGCATATATTTTTGATCTCGACACCCAACTGTGCCCTCGCAGAAATTATTGTTGGCTATCTCATGCGCCAAATTGCAACCCACCAGCACCGAGCAAGGTATCTGTAGGGAAGAAAGTGCTTAGTGCACAGCAAATCGCAAAGGATCGAGAGAGAGTCTAATCACACCTTTAGTTCCCGCATGATGAGATGCGAGATGAGCTGTATCTGTCCGTCTTCGCTGCGCTCGAAACCCTTGATCAGCGACACTGCATGAGCCATGGGCTTCACCTTGCCCAGCAGCGTCTTGCAGCAGCTGCTCACAAAGGTGGGCGGAATGGCAAAGATTAGAATGTCAGCGTCGCGAGCGGTGGTCACCACATCGTCATAGGCTACCTGTGGGCGAGAGAGAGCAAGGCAGGAGAGAGTGAGCAGGTGAAAAGTAAATAAGTAAATCCCAGAGAGAAAGTGATAAGGTGAATCAATGAGGAATCCAAAGGAAGAGCAGAAAACGGAGAAAGAGAAAAGAAAGCGAGGAGGAAAAGTCCATGAGAAAAATAAAAGGAAAAAGAAGTAAGAACGGCTACAGTCAAGTGATGACTGTATAGGAACATGGAGTTTTTAAGATTATGAAAAGAATCAGATTGAGAAAACTGTTATTCTTAAACGTGTTTTTAAAAGAAAAATAATAAACAATACATATAATTTTCAGTTAGACGCCACGCAGTCCAAGCAGTTGGAAAAAAACACTGCTTGGAAAAAACACTGCTTGCTTGCTTGCAGGGGGCGCAGTGCAAATCTATATGAAACGTTGAATAATTTTCACGTTCATTATCCGATCGGAACCTAATTTTCAGCGATCGTTTAGGTGGCTATTATATACACCAAAACTGAATACTGTAGCTACATTATTGCGCTTGCTATACGGTTTATCGATTTGCGGGGGCTGAAGTAGACGTGGCCCAAATTTTAAAATTTTTTATAAAAATTTTACAGCGTATGATTCACATAAGTGTTGTCACCAAATTTGGTGGCTCTAGCTTTTTTAGTTTCTGAGATATAAGCGTTCATACAGACAGACTTGGCTTAATCGACTCGGCTAGTGATCCTGAGCAAGAGTATATATACTTTATGGGGTCGCAGATGCCTCCTTCTGCCTGTTACGCACATTTCGACAAACACAATAGACCATGTATTTTTTAAAATCCATGGTCTAAAAAGGAGTAAAAGATGCAAATAATGGAAGCGAGGAAGGATCAGAGAAAAAAACAGAGAAAGGGAAGGGGAAAAACTACGAGAAGTAGAGTTTAATAACCACTGCGACAAGAGATAAGGATAAGATCGAGGCATAGAAAAAAGACTCTTTACTCTTCTTTTTTCTATGCCTCGATACTCCTTATCCCTTGTCGCTGTGGTTATTTAACTCTACTTCTCTTAGTTTTTTTCCCCTTCCCTTTCTCTGTTAGTAAAGAATAATAGAATATCTAGGAATTCTAAAGATAAGACCACTAATTCAAAATGGCATAGAAGTATAAACAGATAGCTAGACAGTCAGCCCAACTTACCACATTGTCGGGCAGCACAAAGTCAGGCATATACTTGGCATTTACGTGATTTGTGTTGATGATCTCCGTGAGCTTGCGTCCCTCTATGATCTCCTGATAGACATACATATTCACCTTGGGCTCAATCAAATGCGAATGCGCCACATTGTTGCCTACATTGCGAGCAATGGTGGTAGCCCAATTACCAGAGCCGATAATGCAGACGTTCAAACGTTCCATTTCAGTGTTTAGTAATGCCGAAGTGTTGTGTGAAAACGAGAAAATATGTTGAAAGTTGTGGCAAAGTGAGTTCGAGGACTACAAACTGAGTATAATAATTGTTTTTAATTATTTGTATTAAATATACATATACCCTGTACCCTCAACTACCGATCACGGAGGGAGGGAGGATCTGTTTGCTCAGCTAACAGCTTAAGTTGAGTTCAATTCGCAATAAATTTGGCGCAAACTGCGCTGTAAGCGTCGTGTGTGCAAGCATGTATATTGCGAATACATATACATATAGATATGTATGTGTCAAAGGTACACTTTCGTCTTTGTCCGCGATATTGTTAGCGCAGTTTCGATCGCACTGAAGTTCTACACACAACTAACTTGCGTCGCACACATCTTCTACGTGCTTACCATCGAACCACACTCGACATCAGCGACAACACGCTGGCTCTGCGCTACAGCGGTTCTTCCCAAAACTACAAAATACAGACGACCAATAACTGCGCAAATAGAGGCTGATGCAATATTTCCATTATGATGAAATTAATACTCTAATGAAATACACTAAAAGCATACCCATACACTAATACATGCAAAAGTATGCTCTGCCATATGTATGTATATTAATTTGGTCATTCAGTCAGTGTGCCAGGTTCACACACACACCCAGATGCGCACACTCTTTGATTGAGTGCCGGGCAAATAATTCATCAGCGAATGCACACAAAACAAACACACTCACCGAAATACACACACGTACACACATACACATAGCCACACTTATTCGCCTGGGCAGCCAGGGCAGATATCTGAGTAAAAAATTACGCATACGTCACGTTCGCCAAACTGGCTGGCAAATAATTAACTGTTGCCAGTTGGTCACGCCGAAAAAAACGCCCTTTTTTCTCTGGGGGCACATACCCACACACGCACAGCTACAGACTGTGTTGTGTATTCATGGCATATCCATTGAATGATTCACATTGCGCCTGGGCTATCGCATTTATGTTTTTAATTACGCTCACATTTAAAGTTCGCTGCACACGAGTTCACGCATTTATGCAGCCCGCAGAATAAATAGCAAATATGTATATTAAATTGCCAGCCAGTTAAAATGCAAAAGGCCGAAAGCCAAAGTGAAAGTTTCTCACCCCCTCCCCTCCCGTCCTGTCCCTCTTCCCCCATTCCTTCCCCTGTCGAACCAATGTGCAAGAAAGTAAAGCAAACACTTTGAAATTGTGCACCGACAGCACCAACGACAAAGACAACGATAACAACAACAAATTGCAGCCACGCCCAGTCGAGACCTTGCGCCCAGCGACAGCAGCCCCATCCCTCTCCCCACCCCCCTGCCTCCCCGCCTTGGTTACCCCGCCAACAACCCACTCGACTATGAAATCAAAATGGATGATGGGCGAAATGAAAATGGAATTTTTAATGAGTTGGCGCAGCCAGCAAAGGCCAAACGAGCTGAGAAAACAATGGCGGCCCTTACTGCCTACGTAGGCGTTTACTGCAGTCAACGGGGCGTGGCCAACGTGGCACGGCTGGACAAAACTGATAGATAGATTGCCGGATGAACTGCCTGACGGACAGACTGACTGAGCACTTTAAGGCAAAAAGAGATATGACTAGGCAAGACGTCCCTGAGGAGAAAGAAAATTCAGCTCAGCTTAAATAACAATTTGATTAACTAACCAAGGTGTAGGCTGGCGACCTGCAATAACCTGTTATTTTGGAAATATATTAAGGAGGGAATGAGGATTGCTAAAGTGCTTTAAGGAATGTCTTCTAAGCTCTTAACTTTGTATCCTAAAATTGTTTTCTTCGCAAATTTCAATTGTCAAGCTTTACCTTTAACAAGTAAGGAAAGCTACATTCGAGCGCGCCCAATCGTAAGATACCATTGCACTAACTAGTACTAATTCGCTCTCACACACACATGCAGTCACACACACAAAGGCTAAAACGATGCATAACGATATGCTGCAATGACGCGGGCAACGGAACTATAAAAAACGTTTTCTTTAAAAACCTCTGTATTGGGATTGGGTGCATATTATCAGCATCTTTACATGCTCCAAAGCAGAAATCTTTTCTTACTTTTCTTAATATTCAAAAATTATCAATTTGCGTGGGCAGTGGCACCTCAAATTTGAAATAATTTTTATCTGCGCATGATTTTTAGAAACTATCATGCCAAATTTTGTGTCTGTTACTGTAATAATTTGTTTAATATTCGTAAATTATCGATTGCATGGGCGGTCGGCATGGCACTCCAAATTTGAAACCTGCGTATGGTATACAGGAACCATCATGTCAAATTTGGTGTCTCTAGCTTTTGTAATATCTGAGATCTCGACGTTCATACAGACAGACGGACACGGCTCAATTGACTCGCCTGTTGATCCTGAGCCAAATATATATACTTTATGGGGTCTGCCGTGTCTCCTTCTGCCTGTTACATACTTATGCACAAACTTAGTATACCATTTTTGGTATAGCCACACTTTGCTTTATAATTCATATCTATTTCTTATAATTTTTTATTAGTCATTTATAAGTTTTAGTTGCTAATTTATATTTAGAGCATGCCCGAGGAGTCTGGCGCAGCAGGCGTGCCATTCTTGAAGCAGGTCAGTTGCAGTTGCATAACTGAGTTAAACTGGATGGATTTTTTCTTCTCTTTTCCTGTCTCTCTTCCTCATTCACTGCTTCTTTCCTTTTCCTCCTTCCCCACAGTTTGCTGTCGCCTTTGCCTCCTCCATGTGTTCATTCTGCGTGGGCTTCGCTCTGGCCTACACATCGCCAGCGCTTCCGTCGATGCTCAATCCCAAAGTGACTTCCTTCGCAATCTCACTGGAGATGGCCTCATGGGTGGGCGGCATCATGCCCCTAGCCGCCATGGTGGGCGCCATGCTGGGCGCTCCAATGGTCAACTACTTGGGGCGCAGGCTTAGCATATTGACAAGCTCGCTTCCCTTTCTGTGCTCCTACGTGATCATTGCCACAGCGAGCTCAGTTCCGATGATCCTATGTGGACGTGCCATGTCTGGCATTGCCTTGGGTGTTTCCACCATGGCGGTGCCTGTCTATCTGGGTGAGGCACTGCATCCGCAAGTGCGTGGCACATTCGGCGTGATGCCAACACTGATCGGTAATCTTGGCATTACGATATGCTATGTGATCGGTTCCATTACCACATGGCGACAATTGGCAATCGCTGGCGCTCTCCTCTGCCTGCCCTACGCAATTCTGATGCTCTTTATGCCCGAGACTCCTCGCTGGTATCTGCTACGTGGCATGGAGGAAAAGGCCCTCAAATCATTGATTTGGCTAAATGGCAAAGATACCGATGCCAAATCAGATCTGCAGCAAATGCCAGCGGCGAACAAGGGGGAACCCCTCAAGTGCCAGCAAATCTTTCAGAAGAAGTACATGAAACCTTTCTGCATCTCGTTAAGCCTCATGTTCTTCCAGCAGGCGAGCGGCTACTCTGCCGTCCTCTTCTATACCGTCATGATCTTCAATGCCACCGGCTCCTCCTTCAACAGTTATATGTGCACTATCATTGTGGGCGGTGTCAATGTAGTGGCCAGTCTCATTGCCGCTTCGTTCATTGATAGGCTGGGCAGGAAGGTGAGTGCAAGGGGGGGAGAGAGAGAAAGGATTTGTTAATCTCAGAGTCTACAAGAGTTGGGTCTACCAAATTTGGGTGCAGCAGGTCTCATTATTGCACCTAAAACAAGTTCATTTTAGAATTGCTCCTGTAGTTTTCGGGCTAAAACGTTTGTTAACTTATTTGACCAGGTTATTATCCTTCTTCTGTATATTTTCTATATCTCTCCATCCCACAGGTTCTGCTGTACATTTCCATGCTGATGATGTTGATCACGCTGTTCATTTTAGCTGCATATTTTCACATGATTTCCCGCAAAATCGACCTCTCCAAATATGGCTGGGTACCGCTAGTTGTCTTCATCATCTATGTGCTGGGCTTTTCGGTGGGCATCGGTCCCATTTCATGGCTGATGATAGGGGAGATACTGCCGACGCGTATACGTGGCGCAGCCGCCTCCCTCGTAGTCAGCTTCAATTGGGGATGCACCTTTGTGGTGACTAAAACGTTCAATGATCTGATTGGTGAGTATGGCTATAACTCCTAACAAACTAGATCTAGATGCATGCGAATTATAGATCTTGTGGGCATTTCAAAGGTGTTCGCTCTATTCGGTTTCATGTGCTGCTTCGCTTTGGTCTTCATAATCTTCGCGGTGCCGGAGACGAGAAACAAAACGCTGGAAGTGATTGAGGCGGAAATGAGTAAATAAACGAGATTGTTTCTCCAGGTTTTTTTTTTAAGCAAAAACTCTTGCGAGGAACACTTAAACATAAATTCGCATTGTGTTGCATTAATAATAACGGCACTTTGCTAATCTCATTCATCCTCCCCCCCTCGAGGCAGAAAAGAAAAATTCTCACATCTGTTTGGCCCACAAAACTCGCGCATTAATTTTCAGTTTTTATTTTTTTCTTTCGACCCCGACGAGGCGCATAAAAAAACTTAACATGGCCAGTTTTGCTGCAAGGGGAAGGGCAGGGGAGGGGCGATGCACGCATAAACTTGCCACGCAGTTTTTTGCTTTTGTTTTTTCAGTTTCAGTTTCTTATTTTCCCTCCCTTTGCCTTTCCTTCCATTCTTCTCCTCTTCCATTGCCCTTGCAGTTGCTTTAGCTGCGCCAATGTTTGCATTTTATTACGTTTCGGGCTAATAAAACTTGCCACCTTCCCAGCTGCCCTTTGCCCCCAGCTCCCCAGTGCTCCGTCGCACAGTCTCTCTCCCACTCGTTGCTCTATTGCCCCATGCCAGCCGTGCTGCCTGCTCCGGAACTAAGCACACGTATTAAACTCGCCAAGTTGCTTCGAACCGGGAGGCCGAGGGGCAACTCTGGTGTTTTGTAGTACAAAGTTGAATCGTAAATAAAATTATGCCCGTCTTTTGTATGCGAGAACGTGATTTTGTCTGTGTGTAGAGCGAAGAAGCGGCAGACAGAAGCTCCAAACTAAAATCATAATTCTGCCAAACGACTTTCAATAAAATTGCAAAAAATGGGTGGCCCTTGAAGCTTGACTAAGTGATGCCCTATAATGCCCTTTACTTGTCATTTAATGTTCAAGAAATTTTTAAAAATCTAAGTTATTTATAGGTAAAATATCTTAAATTAAGCAAAACATAAATGATATAGGAGTAAATCCTAATCCTTTCAAGATCTTTACATAGTCAAAGAGTGAAGCAGTAAAACAGTTAAAAACGGTGCCAAGTTGGGGCTTCACTCCTACTTGCCATGTCGATCATAACCTCAATAACAGCGTGCACTTTCTACAGGATACAAATATATGTATGGAACTGTGAAATTGTGTTTTCACGCACGTCGTGCATGACAACTGATTCGATTCGTTGTGTGTGCCCAATGCAAATTTGTGTTCGAATGTATGGCAATGTGCCAGACAGAACGAGACAGGAAGTCTGGTAGAGAGTGAGACAGAGGAAAAGGGCGAGTAGTACTTGGCACTTTATGACTAATTTTTAGCACTGACACGCGTGTGATTCCCGGCAAATAGTAGCAAAATAGTTGTGCCTATTTGTAGTGAGGAGTGAATTTTCGCTACTGCAGCTACTTCCTAAATTAGTACTTAATTTATTGTACTACTATTTGAGCTACGTTTTGTATACATTACGTTTTTATTAAGCTTCCTATTACTTCTTGGGTTACTAATATTAATCTTCTATTATAAATATCTCTAATCTTCTAAGCCTTTCTATTCTGCTTATACTTTTAGTATTTAAATACTCGATCTCGATCTACTACTTCTACTGTTACTGTTGAGGAACGGTGGCAACTCTGTCATTTGCCCATTTAATGAATTAACATGAAAACGTATCATTTAACATTAGAAATGTATCGATACCGCTGCGTCGGTAATTTACTCACAAATTTATGTTAGAAATTAGTGTTAAAAGAGCTTTCGATCGTACAAGATCCAATGAGAAATACAGTCCACTATAAAACACCTTTTTATTTAACAACAGTTACAATAACTACTACTACTAGCATGGAAACTACTACTACCTCAACTCATACAAGTACAAGTTCTTCTACTACTACTTATACTATAAAACAACTACTACTTCTAATCTCTACTTATGCTATAAAACAACTAATACTACAATCTCTACTAGTACTACAACTACTTTTACAACTTCTACTACCACTACTTCTACCACTACTACAACTTCTACTCTATTAAAACTACTACTTCTACTAGTTCGACCACTTCTACTTCAACTAATACTACTACTTCAGCTACTGCTTCTACCATTACTACAGCTTCTACATTATTACTACTACTTACTTACTTACTATTACCACAGCTGCTTCTACTACTTCTACTTCTACTTCTACTTCTACTTCTACTTCTACTTCTACTTCTACTTCTACTTCTACTTCTACTTCTACTTCTGCTTCTACTTCTACTCTACTTCTACTTCTACTTCTTCTACTCTACTTCTACTTCACTTCACTTCACTTCTTCACTTCACTTCACTTCTACTTCTACTTCACTTCTCTCACTTCTCACTTCTACTTCACTCTACTTCCCCCACTTCTACTTCTACTTCTGCTTCTGCTTCTGCTTCTACTTCTGCTTCTGCTTCTACTTCTGCTTCTACTTCTGCTTCTACTTCTGCTTCTGCTTCTGCTTCTTGCTTCTGCTTCTACTTCTACTTCTACTTCTACTTCTACTCCCACTTCTACTTCTACTTCTCACTTCTGCTTCTACTTCTACTTCTACTTCTGCTTCTGCTTCTACTTCTGCTTCTGCTTCTGCTTCTACTTCCACTTCTCACTTCTGCTTCTGCTTCTGCTTCTGCTTCTGCTTCCTGCTTCTGCTTCTGCTTCTTCTGCTTCTGCTTCTGCTTCTGCTTCTGCTTCTGCTTCTCTACTTCTTCTGCTTCTGCTTCTGCTTCTGCTTCTACTTCTACTCTAATTCTCTACTTCTACTTCTACTTCTACTTCTACTTCTGCTTCTGCTTCTGCTTCTGCTTCTACTTCTGCTTCTGCTTCTTCTGCTTCTGCTTCTGCTTCTGCTTCTACTTCTACTTCTACTTCTACTTCCACTTCTTCTACTTCTCACTTCTACTTCTACTTCTACTTCACTTCACTTCACTTCTACTTCTACTTCCACTTCTACTTCCTCTTCTACTTCCTACTCTACTTCTACTTCTACTTCTACTTCTACTTCTACTTCTACTTCTAATTCTACTTCTAATTCTAATTCTACTTCTACTTCTACAAGCTCTCCTATTTTCACTTCTACTTCTATGGCTACCACTTTTTCTTATGCAAGGCTCTTCTACTCCTCTTTTGACTTTTTCTACTCCAACTACTCCAACAACTTTTACTATTCCTCTTTCTACTACTCCGAATAATACTTCCACAGCTCCTAAGCGCACTAATTAACCACTCCGCCAACGAAAGCTCATTGCCACAGCACTCACGCAGCCATTAGAATGTGTCCAAAAACTTGGCCTCGTCGCCATCGCCATCGTCGTCATCTTCATACCCATCCTCAGTGTCATCCTTATCCTTGTCCTCATCCTCATCGTCGTCGGCGGCGTCTTCTTCGTCTACTGCTTTAAATGGCATTAAATTACGCGGCAAGAAAAGTTTGTCAAAAGTTTCAGTCCGCCGCACTGGTTTTAGTCCGTACACAGCGCATAGCTTCGCTCCCGGGCTGGCCTAGAACTTTAGGCAGGAAGAAAGCACCGAAAGCACTCTCGAACTTCAGGCACGGCATTGCCAATGAATAGAATCAAGATAAACTACTCACAATATTTACTTTTAATTGGAGAAGTTCAAAAGAATAAACAAATGCGGAAAACTTTTGTTTTCAGCCCACATCGATTGGCAGAGTTGCGTCGCATGAATGAAACAACTACTTTAAGCCCAACGTGGATACATTTACCGCTTTGCCGTGTCTATTGCCCTGTATTTTGTGCGCCTCTTTCCCGCCTTTCGCCCACACTTTGCTCAGTCGCATGATATCCAAAATTAAAAAGTCAGACAGAGTCGAGCAATTTTTTTACATTCCGCTGTCTGCTAGATATTTTTTTTCTCTCTCTCTCTCTCTCTCTCTCTCTCCCTGCTTTTTTTGTGCCATTAGAGAGTCGGTAAAGTGCAAACAAGGCGCGTCTGCAGTTCTCTTTAATGTTTTCTTGTTCTTCTCTCGTTTTTCAGTCGCGCCTAAATGGTAATTAAAATATGCCCAGGGGTCCGGACATTTCAGTCTGCTGTCTGTCCGCACGCGCCGCTGTAAGTAAGGTCAACTGCAATCAAAGTGCGCTTCTGCGGCGTGAAAGCGCGAAGAGGTCAGCTTTATCGGCTTTTCGCCTCTGCCTTAACGAGCTGGTTGAATATTAATTGGAAAACCAGAGGCTAAGCTTGAACTTCACTCAACTGGAATGCCAAATTGTAAATTAATTTAAATAAATATTAAATTGAGTAAACTTTTCTATAATTACAGCGATGTTAAATGTAACTGCTTGCACTGCTTGTTATACTAAGCTGCTCTTTGGCCTGATCTAGAGAGAGCGACATGCACTGCTTGCGAGCAGTTGAGCAAGCATTGATATAGAGAGTGAGCGACGAGTGCAGGATGAGCAAGCAGTAAAGTATGAGTTGAGGTTCTGCGCTTTGATCTCTTTATGCATTGTTGAGTTAATCAACAAACATTAATTGCGTTTTATTTGAAAGCTAAGGTAAATAAAAAACTGTATACTCTGCTGCATTTTTATTAAATACATGTATCCATTTTAATATTATTCCTGACAAACTTTTATGCATGTAATCACATTATTCAGCTTGAGGTTTCGCAGCGTTCAACTTTCTCTCTGGTTAAGTTAGTTTCGAAACTTTTTTGTCGCCGGAAACCTTTACAGACCCAATTGCAGTCAGCACCTTGGGGCTCTTTAAACAGGCAGGGGGATGAAACGGTGTCAGCGGAGCTATTTGAGGAGCTTTTTGCACACCTTGCCGCCGTTGATGATGACACAAATACGATATGTGCGCGCGCTACCTTCCGCTCTCTCCTTGCTCACTCTCGCTCACTCTCTCTCTCTCTCTCTCTCTCTCTCTCTCTCTCTCCCTCTCTTTCTCTTCGCTGCTCTCTTCGTTTGAGCGGCAACAGTCGCGCTCTGTTCATAAATTTAAAGTTTTTCGGCTAATTTTACGTAATTATTCCATTCCAGCCTGTGCTTTCCCGGCTAAGTAATAGCGGCAAGCAGTGCAAGTGCTGTGGTGTGGGCAATGTGGTGCAATGTGGGGATGTGTACTGTGGGTGTGATGGTTTTTCCGAGCAGGTTATGATGAGCAGGGCAACCCATTTCCATAGTGTTGCGTCGTGCGTTGCGAAATCAACAGACTGTGACATTTTCACGCAGCTTTTGCGTTTGAGTTGATTGCCAATTTAATCGGCGTACAATTTCCGCAAGAGGACGTCGAAAACGGGTATGGGTTCAGATGAAAGGCGAAAGGCGGAGAGGGAAGCAACGTGTCGACGAGTGATGATTAGCAGGAGGCAGGAAGGGCGGCAGGGGGCAGGGGAGAGGCGTGCCAACTACAATTCGAGTACGCAACGCGAAGCTTTTTCGGCCTCGAAGATATTTTCATCTGGTTTTTCTGACGCTTCTGATGAAAATATCCTCGGCTTATTGTTGTTCGTGTGTGCTGTGTGTATATCGGTTGTGTATGCACGCGTGTTGTCGGATATTTTATTTATTTTGTGCAGTGACTGACTCGCCTGGCCGTGGCATGTGCGCCCGTGTCCTGGTTCTGCTTCTGGTTCAGGTTCTGGTTCTGGCTTTGGCTATGGCTCTGTTTCTGGTCGCGGCACATAATTCCGAAACGTGCCTTGCATATGTTTGCTGCCCACTTTTGTGTGACTGTGTATGTGTGTGTGCCCTTTTAGGCAAATCGCACACAAACACACACACACACACACACACACACGCACAAAGCGCGCGTGCAGTCATATTCACATTAATATGTACATGTACATGCATGTGTAAAAACGTCTGAAAGCATTTCAAGCGTTTTAAAACGCGCACAATGTGCTACGACTCCGTCAAAGTCGCGCGAAGAGCACTCAATGAACTTTTTACGTAGATCGCATTATTCCCATTGTAATATTCAGCCAGTAACAAGTTTAATTTGTTGTCACCCACATAGGCTAAACTGGAAGCTGGTAAATTGTTTAAAAATAAATTTATACTTTACCGTTCGAAAGAAAGTCCGAAAAAAAGCTAAAAGGATTGTATTCTCTCTGCTTCTAGCTAAATTTACTCCTATTTTTTTTGTTAATTTGACGAAAGCAGTGCCACAGAGAGTGGGAGAAAGAGAGGGAGGGAGGGAAGATAACAGCAATGCGAAAACAAAACAAAGGAAACAGAGAAACACAGCATTCACTTTAACTCTGCTCTGGCTTTTACTTTTGTTTATACCCTGTGCGTGGCCAGAAGCGAGAGAGAGAGGGATATTTGCGAGATCAGCTTTAAGATTGAGTGTGCGATGCTGCTTAATAACTGCTTGCACTGCTTGTACTGCTTGCTTTAATGCGCTCTTGCTAAGAGCGCGCGCTCAAAGCGAACAAAGGCTGCCGCACTGTGGAACTCGGATATGCTTGATGAGGCGCACATTTTAAAGTGTTTTTGCTTTGGCAAAATTAAATCCCTCTATGTAGGGTATCTCTCAGGGCTATTAGTTTTTACTGGGGTTTTTTTACCTGCCTTTATCCTACCTGTGTGTGTGTGTGTATATATGTCGGTGTGTGTGTCAATGTGCTTGCCCGGCCCACGCAGGAGTCAGTTGTTAAATCGTTGGCGGCATTTCTGAGGTTTGCATTCGCCTCTCTTTTTCTCCCACTCGCTCTTTTGTTGTTTTGGCTTTTTTCTTTTGTGGCGCTCAGGTGGCTGTTCGCACTGCCATTTTGTGCCATTCCGAGCAACCGACATACACACACTGGCGCTCAATCATTTTAGTTTTGGTGAGCGGTTTTTTGCTCCCATTCTTTCAGCTTGTTTTTTCCTTTCATTTTCGTTGTGCGGAATTTTACATGTGAGTATTTCTTTGTTTAGTTTTACCACACACACACACACACACACACACACACACACACACACACACACACACACACACACCCAGACGGAAGCGCGACTGCAACCAGCGTGCACCCCGGCAGCCAGCAAAAAGAGCGCCCCAGTGAAGCCTGCCCCGAAGAAGCTTCCCGCTAACAAGGATGTGACATTGCAGACGTCCAAAATTAAGGAGCCACTTCCGCCCAGCTTCGCGTCCGTAGCCAAAGAGGGTAACAAAAAGGCGGAGTGGACTAAGGTGGCACCTAAACGACTACGCAAAAAGCCGGAGGCGATAATAATTAAAAAGACGGGAGAAATTTCATACTCGGACATGCTCCGTAAGCTCAAAGCCGACCCGAGCCTGACAGAACTTGGCAGTCATGTCAAGAAAATCAGGAGGACCCAACAAGGCGAGTTGTTGCTCGAAGTGGAGGGAAAAGTTTCTGCAAGCGTGCCTAAATATAAAGGAGCGATCGAGGAATCCCTCAGGGAAATGGCTGCGGTTCGCACGGGCGCGCAGAGAATGGCGCTAACCTGCAGCGGCATGGATGAGGCGACGACAGCAATGGAGCTCTACAACTGCATGGCCTCCCAATTTGAAGGTATTCAGCTGAAGCCAGAAGATGTGCGGGGGATGCGCAAAATGCGAGATGGGACCCAAGTGGCGACGGTTACGATTAGCGTTAACGACGCAATAGGCGTCCTAAAAAAGGGTTCGGTAACCGTTGGCTGGTCTCGCTGTCGCATCATTCAAGACACACGCCCCACAAGATGCTATAAATGCCTGGGTTACGGTCACAGGGCCATCAACTGTAAGGAGCCTGACCGCTCGGACTGCTGTCTTCGGTGCGGCGAACGTGGGCATAAAGCGAAGGGCTGTGATAATCAGCCGAAATGCCTGATCTGCAATAGCGATGTAGACAGAAATCACCCGACAGGTAGTTATGCATGCCCTACCTTCAAAGCGAGCACAAAAAAAGGAGTCCTGAGTCGCCGTGATGATGATTAACATCTTCCAACTAAATGATAACCACTGCGCAGCTGCACAGAGCCTCCTGTCCCAGACAGCGAGAGAGCGCAATGCTGACGTCATGCTTCTGAGCGAACCGTACGCCCCTGGGGCGGGAAACTCAGGAGTGCTCTTCGACTCTACACGTAAGGCGGCAGTCATATGCTGCAGAAACCTCTAAATAGAGGAACAGGAAAGCGTGCCTATGCGTGGCATTGCGTACGCTAAAGTTAAGGGTGTTCACCTATATAGCTGCTACGCCCCACCTAGTGACAGTCCGGACCTCTTCGAGGAATTGTAAATACTTTAATTCACCACGCTAGAGGGCGCAAGCCTGTAGTCATTGCAGGTGACTTCAACGCCTGGGCAATAGAATGGGGAAGCCGGATATCCAATCTCAGAGGACCTGCCGTTATTGATGCCATGAACCAGCTGGATCTGGTGCTGTTGAATGACGGCGGCAAGCCGACGTTTAATAACGACAGAGGTATATCATTCATCGATGTCACCTTTGTCAACAGAAGCCTAGCCCCCACTGCTAAATGGACGGTTCAGGAGGACGTAACGCTGAGCGATCATGCCCTAATTACATTCAGCGCGCGCACGTCGTGCATCACACAACGACAGGCAAGGAGTACTCTTGGGCATGCATGGGACATCAAAAAACTTGACAAGGACATGCTGGCTTTCAACATCGAACAAATGGTGCTTACAAATGGACATGCGGAAACCATGGTGGCGGCGCTCATGAAGATGCTGGAAGCTGCATGCGATGCAGCGATGCCGCGTAAGAAGCAAAGAAGTAAACGCAAACCTCCGGTCTACTGGTGGAACGGCTCTCTCAACCAGCTACGCTCGGAATGCTTCAGGGCAAGGAGACAGGCGAAACGAGCCAGAGGTCACTCTCAGCACTCAGATCTACATGAGAGGTACAGATCGAAACGTGCGGAGCTCAGAAATGGCATTGCTGCTGCTAAAGCAAATGCTTTTAAAGAGCTGCTGGCGAGCGTAGACGATGATCCGTGGGGTCCCGCCTACAAATTGGTTTGCAATAAGCTGAAAGCCGCTGAAGGAGGCACTCCACAGGACCCGGCTCTATTATCAAGCATCGTGGAGGAGCTATTCACAGATCAGGATACTCTATGGCAACCCGCACAAGAAATCCCTGTCCCCGACTTCCCGTGTGTCACTACATGTGAGGTCATCGAAGCGGCAAAGAGAATTAAGCCCAACAAAGCCCCAGGTCTCGATGGCATCCCAGGCGTCGTAGTTATGGCTGCCGCAAATGCCAAGCCTGAAATCTTCAGGGACACCTTCCAACAGTGTCTGATAGATGGTGTCTTCCCTTCTCGCTGGAAGAACATGAGGCTGGTATTGTTGCCGAAAGGTAAGGCTACAACTAATGCTGCAGGCAGTTTCCGCCCACTATGTCTGCTGGATATTGTGGGAAAGCTCTTCGAACGCATCCTATACACCCGAATTGAGCTGATCACTGAGAGCCCCGATGGCCTACAAAGACACCAGTATGGCTTCCGGAGAGGAAAAAGCACTCTCGACGCTCTCACTGCCATAAGAGATCTGGCCAAGTCCGCCCTCGATGGTGACAGATGGCTAGGTGGCAGCAAGGAGTACTGCGCCATCATCACGCTAGACGTGAAAAATGCATTCAATACGGCGAGATGGCCAAACATCCTTGGGGCCATGCGCAACATGGGTATTCCTCGTTACCTCAGGATAATCATTGGCAGCTACTTCAGGGACCGTATACTATGGTACGATACTGATGGCGGGCCAAGAAAACACCACGTCACCGCAGGTGTCCCACAAGAGTCGGTACTTGGTCCAATCCTGTGGAACATAATGTACGACGGGATATTGTCCATCAGCAAGCCCAGTGGAGTAGAGCTACTCTGCTTTGCTGACGACGTGGCAGTAGCAGCGGTTGCCAAAACTATTCCGGAGCTACAGGACAAGAGCAATGCAGCGATTAGCTCAGCTATTAGCTGGCTGGAGAATGCCGGTCTAAGCATCGCTGCGCACAAGTCCGAAGCAGTGTTGTTGAGCAGCAGAAAGGCCGTGGAGAGTATACGTGTCGCGGTCAAAGACGCTCAAATAGAGTCTGCTGAATCCCTGAAGTATCTGGGTGTTCTTATTGACCATAGACTGTCATTCAAGGAGCATTCGAGATACGCCAGTAGGAAGGCAGCGATGACAGCAGCAGCACTGGCAAGACTCATGCCAAATATAGGTGGACCCAGGATGCCGGCCAGGAGGCTGCTAGTGGCAGTCGCGAAATCATCGCTTCTATACGCTGCCCCCATCTGAAGGAGTGTCACGAATAGAGTGACTTACCTGGACAACGCGCGTGCAGTATCACGGACCCTGGCTCTTAGACTGATAAGAGGATTCAGAACAATATCGGAAGATGCAGCTCATGTCCTCGCGGGCATCCCCCCGATTGATCTTGAGATAGAACCCAATACCTGTCTCGAGAAGGTGTTACCGGTGAAGAGATCAGTGTCTGGCTTTATGGGGTATGGCAGACTAGGTGGCAACACTCACAACAAGGGAGATGGACCTACCAGCTGATTCCAGATTTATCCGAGTGGGCAGGGTGTGAACACAAAGTGCTGGACTATCACTTAACCCAGTTCATCACCGACCATGGTTGCTTCCGGGGTTACCTCTTCAGGTTTCGCCATGTGGACTCAGCCCAGTGCCTGTTCTGCAACGACGTAGCCGAAACAGCGGAACATATCCTAATGCACTGCACTAGGTTTCGTACAGAGAGGGAGATACTGAAGACTCTTGCTGGAACTCCGCTCAGCCCGAGAAGTCTAATGCGCAATATGCTGGCGGACAAAACCGTGTGGGAGAGGGCTTATGGCATTATAATAGGCATGATGAAACGTGTTCGCATCGATGAGACGGCCAGCAGACCCGTTGGATAAAGGAGCACTCCCGTGTGGTGGCGGACCAAGAATACCACCTCAGCGGGCTCGGCTTGTCGTAAAAGGCGACTAAAGAGTTAACGAAGGAGCGTTACACAGCAACGCACCAAGAGAGGGACTGCGACCGGGCACCACATCCTGCTCACCGAAGTAATACCTTGATTGGAAGTACCAGTGAGCGAAGCAAGGACTGGGGAGCATACAGAGGTTTTTGTTTAGTACGTAGGCGTAACTCTACTTGGAGAGTTATGAATCGTGCATACCATCTACGGACGGTGGATGGTATCTTTCGAAGATCTTATTTTCCTGCCGTATTTGTAATAAAAAAAAAAAAAAAAAACACACACACACACACACACACACACAAAACACACACACACAAAACACACACACACACAAAACACACACACACACACAAAACACACACACACACACACACACAAAACACTCACACACACACACACACACAGAGCTTTAATGGATAGTCCAGCTGGGGGCATCGCCCCCAATGACGGAGACCCGTTTAGAAGCAGCTCCAGGACCATGAGGTCCCCGAGACCGACGCCATGCGTCCCGTTCCCGGCGACAACGGACCCCGCAGCGCCACTGGACAAAGTGGCTAGTAAGGAGAGCTCGACGTTTGAGCAACTTGGAGAGAAAATAAGAGCGCTAAGTCAAATGCTACTAGGCAGACGTACGATCCACCAACCAATGAGGGACTTGGTCGACAGCATACTCGGCCTGTATGTCGCAGCAGACGAGGAACAAAGCCGTCTTGCATCAACAAGGAGGACGATTACGCCTCCTACCCAGAGATGCTCCCCGAGGGAAGGAAAGCGCTCCCGAGACGACAGAGGCGAGCTTTTGTCACCTCCCCCCGGCCCTAAGAAGTCCAAGGGCAAGACGGCAGTGAGACCGACCGCCATAATAACGCAGACAACGCCTGCAGTAATCGCGAAGGAGAAAACACCGCGACAAGATGAAGAACCATGGAAGAAGGTCGAGAACACCAAAAGCCGAAAGAAGACGCTAAAACCAGACGCCATCGTCGTCAAGGGCAAGGAGGGAGCCTCGTATGCCGAGATCCTGCGTTCTGTTAAGACGGAGCCTAAGCTGAAGAGCCTTGCGCAGCAGGTTAAAGGCATCCGGAAAACGGCCAAGGGCGACCTACTCTTTGAGCTCAAAAGGTCAGCCGATCCCAACACGAGGACCTTCCAAGAAGCGGTGCAGGCATTTCTGGGCCCCGAGACAGAGGTGCGTTCACTCACCGAAATGGCAACCCTGGAGATCAAAGATCTGGACGAGGTCACGACGACGGAGGAACTCTTAGAAGCCCTGATCACATTGCCAGCCGCTGCATGGGTGAAGACTGCACTAGTCTTTGCTTCAAATGCGGCGAGAAGGGACACAAGGCAATGAGCTGTTCAAACAGACACAAATGTATCCTATGCACCAGGAAGGGAGAAAAGGAAACTGACCATTCAGCCAACAGCAGCCGATGCCCATACATGGCAGCAGCGCAGGCTCGACGTATCCAGCAATGACGAGGATCTACCAACTTAACCTCAACCACTGCGAAGCAGCGCATGACCTGCTAGAGCAATCGGTAAGAGCGAGTAATATTGACGTTGCCATACTGAGCGAGCCGTACCGCAAAAGATCCCCCAATACGTGAGCTGAGGACCACCTCGAAATGGCGGCGGTATGGAGCTGCGGTCAGCCTGCAGCACAGCCACTGGAAGTTCTCCAAGACGAAGGGTTCGTGCGCACGAAGATGTACGGACTGTACATCTACAGCGTGTACCTGGCACCCTCAATGCCCATGGATTGCTACATGCGCGCCCTGGAGACAGGAGCTCGTTCTGATCCCAAAAGGAGGTAAACCACCAGAGGACCCATCCGCCTACAGGCCAATCTGTCTGCTGGACACTGCTGGGAAAGCATTGGAGACCATCCTATACGACCGTCTAAACATTGAGATTGACAAATGCAGAGGCCTGTCACCACTCCAATTCGGCTTCCGAAAGGCACGGTCCACTACGCAGGCCATCCAAGTGGTAACGGACTTGGCAGAGAAAGCGATAGAGGGCAGGAGATGGCTCTGGGGGACTAAGCAATATTGCCTGGTGGTCACCCTCGATATCCGGAACGCCTTCAATTCCGCCAGATGGGACAGAATTATGGATTCACTTACCGCCAAGGGAATCAACCGCTACCTGATTGGGATGATGAGTAGCTACCTCGAGGGAAGAGTGCTCCACTATAGGACCAGTGCAGGAGAGTCGACGTACCGTGTCTCCAGTGGAGTCCCACAGGGATCTGTACTGGGTCCAACATTATGGAACCTGATGTACGATGGAATCCTGAGGCTAGCCCTGCCAGAAGGAGTGAAGATCGTGGGCTTCGCGGACGACGTGGCTATCGTAGCCGTTGTAAAGCAACTGCATGAAGTCCAGGAGATGGTCAACTCAGCCATCAGAATGGCGCGAGCATGGCTCTCCCAAGAGGGTCTTTCCTTAGCGGAGCAAAAAACAGAGGCGGTACTAATCAGTTCGCGGAAAAGGGTGGAGATAGCTAGCATCATAATTGGCGACACAACTGTATGCTCGCGACCCTCACTTAAGTACCTTGGAGTGGTTCCGGACCATCGGCTCAGTTTTAAGGACCACATGTCCCACACAGCATGGAAAGCGGCAGTAGCATGCACGGCATTGGCAAAAATCATGCCCAACACAAGGGGACCGAAGCAGCTGAGGAGACGACTTCTGACGTCCGTTGTCCAGTCCATCACGCTGTATGCTGCAACCATATGGGCAAAGGTAACAGCGAAGAAAACGCATACAAGAGCGATTCGGGCAATCTACCGAGTGTGCGCCCTCAGGAGGGCATGCGGCTTCCGAACTATCTCGGATGAGGCTGCGCATGTGATCGCCAGCATGCCACCCTTTGACCTTCTAGTCGAATCAAGGGTAGCGGCGATGAGGAACCAGGATACTGGTAATGACTACCAAAGTAGCCTCATACCACGATGGCAAGATACATGATCGGTCTCCCAGAAGGGCAGCTGGACGCGACGGCTTATCCCGCAAATCGAACCCTGGATTGGAAGGAAGCATAGGCTGATAAACTTCTACTTGACCCAGTTTCTAAGTGGACATGGTGCCTACCTGCACCGCTTCGGTCATAGCGAGGATTCCATATGCGCGACCTGTGGTGCAGGCTATGAAGAAGATGCTGAGCTCGTCATATTCGTGTGCCCCCGATTCAACAGGGAAAGATATGCGGTGGAGGAGGCGTTCGGGGAGACACCAACACCCGGAAACCTTGTGCCGAACATGGTGGCCTGCCAGGAAAAATGGGATGTGTGAACGCGATGGCATGTAGCGTTATGGTGCAGCTGAGGCGAGAGGAAAGGATCCGAGCAAATGCGAGCCTCTAAGGCTATACTCCCCCCAGTTGTAATGCCTAACGGCGGGGCCAGGAGGAAGTAAAAACGGTGTTTCAACAACAGGCTACGGCCTGGTGTCACAAAGACCACTTGAAGTACTGCGGTGCGTCAACGTCTTTTAAAAAAAAAAAAAAAAAAAAAAAAAAACACACACACACACACACACACACACACACACACACACACACACACACACACACACACACAGACCGACAACAAATAAACTTTTAAATATTTTTGCACTAAATTTATCCGACGGTTCGGGGCGTTCGCACATTCGCATGGCCGGAGATAAGATTTATGTGAGTGAATGAGAGCGAGTGAGTGATGGAGAGAGAGAGGGAGGGATGGAGGTAGGTAGGGAGAGAGCAACTGCAGTGTTGCTGTGCCGCATGGCTCAGCGGGCAGTGTGGAAAGCAAGCAGTGCAGCATGCATGGACAGTGAATGACAGTGCCATGCCAGGCTGCTGCTGACAAAAGCTGTTTGCTCTGCTCCATGTGTACATTGTGCTTTGTTTGCTCTGCTGACATATTACACGACTATATAGGTGCGTGGGCACATTTGCAGCTGCGCGGGGTTCAAGTTCGGCCATGCTGCCGTTATTAGTTGCCCTCGCGATGAAAAGAGGCTCAAAAAGTGCGCTGCCAAAGGTTATTTTTATCTCCCCGGCTGAACTTGAGATGAGCTGTGCTATATAAAAATACACGGCGCGCTTTGAAGTTCTGTTTTATTAATTTTTCGGCCCAATTCGTCAAGGCTTCACGGCATCGCAAGTCAAGGCACCGAAAAGTATGCTACATATTTCACACAATTTTTGATAGAGTTTCTCCTTTTGCCCCCCTCATTCATTTGTGATACTCACTTTAGATTGCACTCAATTTATCACGTTCTGTAAGTAATTCTTCTGTAATTTTATGCGACACCAATAAAAGAAACAAGAGCACAACAAATGCGATACAGACCACTCTTGCTATATGGAAATTTGTTAGCATTCCGATTCGCAATTCGCAAAAAAAGTATTTAACTTTTCGCATATTTCATAAAATAAACTAAACTTAAGCAATTTTAAGTTCTCTTGCCAGTACCTTTTTTATACCATTCGACCATTGAAAGTGGTCAAAAATGATATACTAAGTTTGTGCAAATGTATGTAACAGGCAAAAGGAGACGTGGCAGACCCCACAAGGTATATATATTCTGACTTAGGATCACTAGCTGAGTCGATTGAGCCGTGTCCGTCTGTCTGTCTGTCCGTCTGTCCGTCTGTTCGTTTGAACGTCTAGATCTCAGCTGTTACAACAGCTAGAGACACCAAATTTCACATGAAGGTTCCTGTATACCATAGGTAGATCGAGTTTATTTTTAATTTTTGATGTCACGCCCACCGCCCACGCAAACTATGTATGAACATAGATAATTACAATATAAATCTATTCTCAAAATTTCAATCCGATTGAACGATAAACGCAGAAGATATTCATCTAAACGTTTTCGATAGTTACACTGCTTGCGCCTTTGCAGCATATCGTGACGTCATCGTCACGATGGTTTGTTTCGGCCGTAGCGTGTACACAGCTGATTGCTATATTTTCACATGTAGATGGCGCTATTAAAAGATAGATCTAATTTAAACAATTGTTTGGGGGATGAACTTGTGCAGAGTTTTTTGATGGAATTAAATGTCTGATAATTTATTTCGAAACTGGGCGAATGGTATCTTACTGCCAGGCGCGCTCGGCTGTAGCTTTCTTTACTTGTTTCTTTTCTTCTTCTGCTTCTTCTTTCTTTGTCCTGTGCTGAATTTATATGGAAAACTTTTACATTTTGCAAATCATTTTTAGCACCTGCGGCAGGCAGGTTAAAGTTCAGCTCAAGGCAAAACTGCGAAACTTTGCGCATTAGTCGAGTCGCAGCCAGATTTTATGCGCTCTATATATGCATAGTATATATAATATTTATATATCGCTCAGCGGACGTTTAATTCAAAACGCCGTTAAGCCGCTAATGGTGCAATAATGCGACAGCAAGAGAGATAGAGAGGCAGAGAGGCAGTTTGACCCGTTGAGCCTCTTGTCAAGCGAAGATATTCATAGAGTAAGGGGAGGGGGAACAAGACACCCGATTACAGTTCAAGCGGCCATGGCGACCAACACATGTCGAGACTTGTTTCGGCTGCTGCTGCTGACCACAAGCAAATGGCAAGATTTATGGCCAACTAATCGACATAGCCGCCAACCCATAAATCTAGCCAAAGGTTACAATGTCAAAGGGCGAGTTGCCCTATTTGCCATCGTCCTGAGCAGCTGCCTTGACCTGTCGATCAAAGTGTGTCTATTTCTGCTACCCTTTAAGAGGTGAAAGCGAAAGCCAAAGTCAACAAGGGCGGAAACTAAATGCAAATTAAAGTGGTCTACATGGCATATGCTTAATGAAAATTGAACGGGAGTTTATAGATGGAATTTATAGGGTGAAATGCTGAAATAAATATAGAGAAATTTGTATTAGAAACAAAAAAAAAGTGGTACAAATCCTTGTTAAATATTTTTAAAAATATTTTAAATAACTTAATAATAAAAAATAAAAGAAATAATAAACAAACAAATAATAAATGCATAATGAAATTAAAAAAATCAATAAATCAATAAATAAATAAATAAAGAAATAAGAAATATTTAAATAAATAATAAAACTGAGAACTAAATAAAAAGAAAAATCAAAACAATAAAAGAATAAAGAAATAAAAATAAAAGAAAAAATTAAATAAATAAATTAATACATAGATAAACAAATGTATAACTTATTTAAAACTGAGCATTAAACTAAAAAAAAATTCCATATTTTAGTTATGCTATTTAATTTGTAAAGATATTGGAGATTCCGATAAATTTAATCGTCAATTATCGATATAACGAGTCCCCCATTTTTATTTTATTTATCAGCTTAATTTTTATTTCCTCTGCAAAACCCAGCGTTCTCGAAAGCAGAGGTCGCCCCGTTTCCATGGTTTCATAACGCTCAAATTTCTACATACGCTTACACACTACGCGCTTCCTCCCTGTGCCAATCTCATGCATATTCCGAATACGTAATTCGCGTGTCATCGCCGAGCTTGTGAATCGCATATTGATGATGCACGAAAAGAACAAAAAAAAAATAAAGAATTAACTTAAGCTTATTAAAAACTTTCCGCTACCCAAAAACTATGCATAAAAAAACACAAAAAATTCCACCATGGCGCAGAAAAAGAAAACACCAAATGATTCAACTGAAAAGTTTTGCAAAAAATACAAAAAAAGTGCTAAAACAGCTTTGTAAGCTCGGGAAAATCTCAAGCAGATTTGCAAACAATTTGCGTTGCTCAGAAAAAAAACAGAAAAGTGAAAACTCTGAAACGTTATAAAAATGAGATGAAAAGTTGCATCAAACTCATTTGGTCAGTTTTAATGGATTGTTTACTATGAAATTTGTACGCTTTTTAATTAAATGGGCCAAGAGTAAAGTTGGCAATCGCCTCACTCCCTCCTTCCCCCGCAAAGACAGCTTTTTCGGCAAAAAGTTTAAAGAGTTTAACGCCAGCTTGGCATAATTTTTGAGGCAGAGGGAAAAGGTGTGCAGGGAAAGTAGAGTATTTAATGATGGCAACGATTTAATGGTGGGGACGACCTCTAATAAATTTTCAAAGGACTCACACATGGACCACACACACACACAAACACACAGGGCAGGGACGGGGCAACCACATCAGAGTAGGCGCCCGGCGATGTTTGCTTTCAAATTAATTACAACTTGACTAGCGTCGACCCAAAGTCATTCGTGGACATCATCGACATTCGCATTCGCATCCGCATACGCATCGACGTCTGCGAACTGCCCGAAATCCGAGCTGTAATTACATCTTGGTACCCGCAAACATATAATTAACTTAATGATAACTACGGCCGAGGGGAGGAGGGGGAGTGGGGTGTCTTTTCCCTCTTCCCCACTCTCACTGTGTATGCGGGCGTGTTTTGTGTGTCTGTGTGTGTGCGTGTATGGTGTGTGTGTGTGTGTGTGTGTGTGTGTGTGTGTGTGTGTGTGTGTGTGTGTGTGTGTGTGTGTGTGTGTGTGTGTGTGGGTGTGTGGGTGTGTGGGTGTGTGTTAATGTCTTCCGGCGCGTGTGAAAATGGCCGCCATTGTGCCGTGTCGCCAGTGTCCTCGCTGTGCTTGTTAACGGCATGTGTAATTGCCTTAAATGCGGCCGCCACTTGTAAAATTTTAAACTTTTCAATTAATTTGCTCGACCGGCAAACACCTAGCAAACGAAAGACGCAAGAATGAAGCACTTGGAGAAAAATAGGCGCCGTGCGTTGGAGCTGGAGCTGGAACTGGTGCCGAGGGCATCTGTATTGATGCTGCTTCTGCCGTTTAAGCTAAATGAAAAGTTTTTAATTTATTTGCCACAAGATCGTAAATTTTATTTAGCCAACCTCAACATCAGTTGCATCTGCTACGTGGCCGGGAATGGGGCAAAGGCAAGATAAAAAATCAGAGAGCAAAGGGAGAGTTAGCGCGAGGAGTGTGGACTGCAATTGCAAGTCGAAAAAGAAACCTATGTATGTACCTGTCTGTCTATCTGTCTGTCTATCTGTCTGTCTCTCTATCTGTCTGTCTATCTTTCTGTCTATCTCTCTGTCTATCTTTCTGTCTATCTGTTTGTCTATCTTTCTGTCTATCTGTCTGTCTATCTGTCTGTCTATCTGTCTGTCTATCTGTCTGTCTATCTGTCTGTCTATCTGTCTGTCTATCTGTCTGTCTATCTGTCTGTCTATCTGTCTGTCTATCTGTCTGTCTATCTGTCTGTCTATCTGTCTGTCTATCTGTCTGTCTATCTGTCTGTCTATCTGTCTGTCTATCTGTCTGTCTATCTGTCTGTCTATCTGTCTGTCTATCTGTCTGTCTATCTGTCTGTCTATCTGTCTGTCTATCTGTCTGTCTATCTGTCTGTCTATCTGTCTGTCTATCTGTCTGTCTATCTGTCTGTCTATCTGTCTGTCTATCTGTCTGTCTATCTGTCTGTCTATCTGTCTGTCTATCTGTCTGTCTATCTGTCTGTCTATCTGTCTGTCTATCTGTCTGTCTATCTGTCTGTCTGTCTTTCTGTCTGTCTATCTGTCTGTCTATCTGTCTGTCTATCTGTCTGTCTATCTGTCTGTCTATCTGTCTGTCTATCTGTCTGTCTATCTGTCTGTCTATCTGTCTGTCTATCTGTCTGTCTGTCTATCTGTCTGTCTATCTGTCTGTCTATCTGTCTGTCTATCTGTCTGTCTATCTGTCTGTCTATCTGTCTGTCTATCTGTCTGTCTATCTGTTTGTCTATCTGTCTGTCTATCTGTCTGTCTATCTATCTGTCTGTCTATCTGTCTGTCTATCTGTCTGTCTATCTGTCTGTCTGTCTGTCTGTCTATCTGTCTGTGTGAACACACAGATCTCAGCTATAATATAAGCTAGCGACACCAAGTTTGGCTTGAAGGTTTCTGTGGAATGTCTGCTTCATAAGCTTATTTTATGCTTCACCCATCGGCTTCGCTATTCAATAAATAAGTTTTTTAATTTGATTTGATAAAGTTACAAATTTCTACTTCAACATACATATATGTCTTTTTGTCGCTTCTCTGCTTGCCTGTCTCTCTGTCCGGCAGTCTGCCTGTCTCTGTGACTGTATGTTTGCTTGTCTTCCTGTCTGTCAATCGGCCTGGCAGTCTGCTTTTCTGTCCGTCTGCTTGGTTCAGAATTGTCATTCTGTCTGCATATCTGTCTAACATTTTGTCTGCATGTCTCCTTATTTATCTACTTGTTTGTCACAATGTCAACTCATGCAGCGTATTTATTAGTCGAGTGGACTCTCTCTTCTGCACAACACCGCTACTCCCTGCCTCACGCATAAATTTTTAACTTCTCATCTCAACTCAACTGGTTAACTGTAAATCAAAAGCGGATATTCGTTCGTGCTGTTCGTGACACTTGCAAGTTGGGCCGTCCTTGGGCCTTGACATGGTCATAACGCGAACATAATTAGGTAACAACCAAAGAAATATGTCACAAACACAACACGAACGAGACGAAGGCGTGGCGCGACGCTGTGAAGTGGGCAAGAAAAGCTCGTTACAAATTAATTGGCCGCAGCTTGCATTTCGGCATTCCGGTTGGGATTGAACGCCTACGCATAAAACTGGCAGGCAGTGTACGCAGGAGCAATTAACCTAATGATAAAAGAGGTTGCCCATGGCGACCGGGAAACATTTTCATCATTAGCCGCGAAAATGTCGCACTCACATTTTGCGGTTTCTCTCTCTCTCGTTCTGCCTGTTTGTTTGCGTGTCGGACTTAATGATAAATTTGCCTAATCTTCGGCATCATCGTCAGACTCATCCAGAGAGACACATATAAGCGAATAAATATGCGAATCTAAGTGGGAGTATCTGCCATTTACACACACACACAAACATAGTTTGTCCCCAGACATAGCTGACCAAGAGACAATTTTCGTAACGTTGTAATTGCATATTTAAACATGGCGAAGAATGGGAGGAGGAGGAGGAAACAAACGAATGATGATGTTGACAGTGTTGGCTCAGACGTCGCATTACAATTACACAAACCTCTAGGTGAGCGTCTACACTGAGAGAAATAGAAGAGCAAATAAAAAAAAAAAAATAAACACAATTTCAGTCTTAACTAAAGTTTAACTTATCTTTTAAATAATAATTCTTATTTTTGATGTATTCGAAATCCACGAAACCTTATTACTGAAACTAACACAAAACAAGTATGAAAGCTACAGTCGAGTGTGCTCGACTGTAATATACCCGCCACCCAGCTGCTCGTACATCAAAACTATTTGCAGAACAATAAAGAACGGCTACAACCACATTTTGACCGTAAAAGGCCATGGACTTACAATATTTATGCAAAGTCAAAATCTAAAATAAAAACAAGTAAAAAAGCTACATTCGAGCGTGCTCGACTGTAATATACTCGCTACGCAGCTGCTCGTACATCAAAATTATTTGCAGAACAATAAAGAACGGCTACATTCACATTTTGACCGTAAAAGGCCATGGACTTACAATATTTATGCAAAGTCAAAATCTAAAATAAAAACAAGTTAGAAAGCTACATTCGAGAGTGCTCGACTGTAATGTACCCGCTACCCAGCTGCTCGTACATCAAAATTATTTGCGAAACAATAAAGAACGGCCACAATCATATTTTGACCGTAAAAGGCCATGGAATTACAATATTTAGGCATAGTCAAAATCTAAAATAAAAAAAAATTTTTTTGCACATATTTAATTTTCGATGCGGGCCGGACTCGAATCCGTAAATGCATAATAGTACTATTCGTTTTGCAGTCCACAACTTAACACATTTCACCACCGTACACGCACACACTATCCGGCACAATGCTGCAAGCAGCGCTGTTTACAGCTATGGAAAACGTTAAGCTGAATAACTTCTGTGTTTATTATCCGATTGTTGCCAAATTTTCAGAGATCAAGTCGAGTGTGCTCGACTGTAATATACCCGCCACCCAGCTGCTCGTACATCAAAACTATTTGCAGAACAATAAAGAACGGCTACAATCACATTTTGACCGTAAAAGGCCATGGACTTACAATATTTATGCAAAGTCAAAATCTAAAATAAAAACAAGTAAAAAAGCTACATTCGAGCGTGCTCGACTGTAATATACTCGCTACGCAGCTGCTCGTACATCAAAATTATTTGCAGAACAATAAAGAACGGCTACATTCACATTTTGACCGTAAAAGGCCATGGACTTACAATATTTATGCAAAGTCAAAATCTAAAATAAAAACAAGTTAGAAAGCTACATTCGAGAGTGCTCGACTGTAATGTACCCGCTACCCAGCTGCTCGTACATCAAAATTATTTGCGAAACAATAAAGAACGGCCACAATCATATTTTGACCGTAAAAGGCCATGGAATTACAATATTTAGGCATAGTCAAAATCTAAAATAAAAAAAAATTTTTTTGCACATATTTAATTTTCGATGCGGGCCGGACTCGAATCCGTAAATGCATAATAGTACTATTCGTTTTGCAGTCCACAACTTAACACATTTCACCACCGTACACGCACACACTATCCGGCACAATGCTGCAAGCAGCGCTGTTTACAGCTATGGAAAACGTTAAGCTGAATAACTTCTGTGTTTATTATCCGATTGTTGCCAAATTTTCAGAGATCATTTGCCTATTTATAGTTATCATATAAACCGAACAATATGGCATCGAAATTGCGCTTGTAATCAATTTTTTTCGATTTACGGGGGCGAGCCCAAAATCCAAAATAAACTTGATCAGAGTGCAAAATTAAAACACATATTGTCACAAAATTTGGTAGTCCTTGCTTTTATAATAGCTGAGATCTAGCGGTTCACACGGACAGACAGACGGACATGGCTATATCGACTCGGCTGTTGATCCTGAGCCAGAATATATATATATACTTTATGGGGTCGGACATGTCTCCTTCTGCCTGTTACATACATTTTCGGTTTCAACAAAGTTATAATACCCTTCTACTCTATGAGTAACGGGTATAAAAATTTATAAAATAAATTAGACCCAAAATACATTAAAATATGCCTAAAATGACAATAACAACACGCAGAACAAAGTAGCCAAAGCTACGAGCTTCAAATTTGTAGACTATATTAACAATTTTTCGAGCCCATGTTTCTTCAGAAATATTTTTTTGCAATAGAGATTTAAGAATTGTACTCAGTGTCTTAAAATTTGAAGTAGCAATTTTGATAAAAAACGAAAATTTAACAAAATGCCAATGGGTGCGGGTGAAAGTGGGGTTACCGATCCGGATATGGTGGCGCCGTTCACTCCACTGGAACTGGATAGCGAGCGCTTGGATTGTGAGAACATAGGTACGTGTACGTGAACTAAGCTAGGCTATATTTATAACTATTCGATTCTACTCTTATAGAGGATATGACAATTCGAATTATCGATTCGCAAAGGCCTTCTTTTGTGACAGTACTAGTGCGCTTTCTGGGCAATATATTTGGTATGTAAGATATACAGTACATATATAGTAACTAAACAATAAATACAAAGTATATAGTTACTTAGTAAAAATACAGTAAATATAAGGCTGATCTTTGTTTCATTTCAGTCGATTGCTTTAGGACGGTATTCGCATAGAACCGCCGACGCTTTGCCTTCCCGCACAATTCATACGACTAAAATAAGAAGCAATACAACTTGTTGTTACCAATACACACATAGTATTTTAAAAATAACCATGCATGTGTTTACTTGTTTTGGGAGTGCAGAAAAGACTAAACAATTTACAGTAAGAATCTAAATGTGTTCAGTGACACTGAACCTCGTCGTATTGCGTAATGTTGCAGTGACAGCGTCCGCCAATATTATCAACAATTGCGCTGGCCTCGTTAAGAAAGTTCTCCAGATTTTCCGGATTTCTCCAGATGTCCTTGGATATGGTAAAGCTGCTATCCTTCCACAACTTCCAGCGACGCATGCTCTCAATGACATCGGTACAGAAGCTACACTTGCGCTTCTCGAGCTTCTCCATCATTTTGCGAATGTGCTTGAGGCGTCGTTCTAGGAAGAAGAAAGAGGTGTATCAACTACAGGGTATCAATACAGACACATTTAGACATGTTCGCGCACTTTCGCTTATGGTGAGATGCGGCTTCTTAACCGCTGCCTGCTCCACGGATTTCTCATAGTTGGCTATAATGGCAAACATACGCTTATCCATGTTCTTGGTGTGCCGCATATATTCCTCACAGTGTGGCTTGCAGAAGCCCTTATAGTCGGGGCCAGTGAAGGGCATGGGTGTCACATATTTCGAATCGGTAAAGCGCTTGCGATGTCCATTCAACTTCGACTGACGCTGCACCATGGCAACAGTCACGGTGGCATTGTGGAAGCGATAGTTGATGCTGCTCAGCAGCTTCTCCACTCGCGAGAGGCAGCTGCAAATGTCAAGATATATCAGACATATATATAGTACTATATACGATACGCTACTCACCTGGAATTGCGAAGCGAGTAGACACCCGGTATGGAGTATGTGCGCAGCAGATGATGCAGCTTGTAGGCCACACAATGAAGTAGATCTGCTGCAGCGCAGGATTGCATATTGTGTAGCGCATAAACATCGTGCACGGTGCGTCGGGTCCACCAGCCACGGAAGAGTGCCTGTATTTTGGTAGCCGAACTGTTGTACAAGTCCATCAGGCGCTTCTGCAGCATATTCTCCAGATAATAAACGTACTTGTGGCGTGTACTATACCCGCGCCACCAGCGTTGTATGGTTATAGCCGCTTGACGTCGCCGATTCGTGCGCAGACGACTCAGATAACTGCGCCAATGACTCTGTATGGTACGAGCGGCCAGGAACTGCACATAGTCGAGCAACAGCAAAGGTGTGCTAAAAGAGCAAAAGAAACTCTTGTAGTATAAGATATATTATATGATTAATATTCTCTGTACCGTTCTATTTTATCCTCCATACTCTGTGTCATATTTGGATGCAGAAACGTCATGGTGCTGTCGCTGTTAAAATAAACAAGATATACAAATTTAATTTTAAATTATAAAATTAATTTCGAAACATGCCAAAACTTACGAATTGCAGAGAATGCGACTGCTGCGCGTGTTTGTTGTGGAATCGCGAAAAGGCATCGCTGCAATCTGAGGTGTGTCTGTCTGTCTCTGTGTCTGTGTCTCCTATATTAATCTGTCTTTGTAACTGTTTATGCCCCACTGTCTGTGTAGACCCTAAGCCGAGTATATGTATGTATGTATGGTATGTATTTATGTATGTTTGTATTTATGTATGTATGACTATTGGGTTTGTTCCACTGACTGTGTCGAGCTGTATGTGTAGCATTCTGTTTAGTTATTTCTCGATTTGGCAGCCTACTACGCTGCAAAGATTATTAACTCATCCCGTTGTGATTTATGCGCAGACTATTATTGTTATTTTAGCATAAATCTCGCGCTCTCTTCTCTCTCTCTCTCTCTCTCTTGGAGACATATTTTATTCTGTTGTATCAACATGTTCCGCGCTTATCGCTTTGCTGCGCAAATTTACGACCTGATTTGCTGGGGGAACTCAGGCTCCTGTGGGAGCCTGCGCGCCTGCGGGTAGGCTACATAAAACATGATAAATTCACCGTACCAGGGCTGCATCTAATTCAATCGTGCGTGTGCGTGAGTGTGTCACAGTGTCACATCTCGTCAGCTAATCGATAAGTCAACCAAGCTCTGAGCTACAGATGAGCTACGGCTGAGCTGCCCTTGACACGAATTGTGGTGACTCTAGTTCGTGCTAATGTTGACAAATGGCAAAGGCGGCAAGCTGCATTTGGTTTAAAGGTCAAGCTGCGGCAGGTGTGCGCGATAGTGTGATGTATTTGCGGGCCGCTGGCCATAAATTTTGTAATATTTGTCAGGCTAAAAATGCCATTAGGCCGATTGAAAATCAATACATACCTATGTATGTGTTTGTGGGTATTTTCCTACCCCACGTAGTACATTGTCAACCGTAGCTCGTTTCGGTGCTCCTCCTTTCCCATTTTCATCCGCCAAGCAGGCAGGCCATGCTCATTATGCGCCACAAACGAACCGCACACAAACAACGGAAATGAATCGGAAATTCTCATTTTTGGCGCCCTTGCCGCCATTCGCTATTTCCACTATCCTATCTATTGCCTGCCTCCTGCCTTCAGTCTCCTGCCTGCCTTCCAGCTGACAAGTTGCCACTGTCCCGCTCCCGCTCGCTGTCCCTCTCTGGTCCCCCTCCGGGGAACATACTTCAGTTACTGCTGCTGATGCCGATTCTGATTGCTGCAGCCATGAGATTTATGTGTGCTCTCTCATGATATTGACGCTGATGATGCGGCTGCCCATTGTCAGCCCGGTGACCCATAAAACTGCAAACTGCAACTGAAATTCTGAATATGTCCATGGCCCACAAATCGCATCAGGAGATGGGACAAAAAGTGCAACGCAGACTCCACTATTTTCAGCGGTGCAGAATTTCACAGGATTTTAAATAAATAAGTATATTATTAAATAGTTAAGTTTATTTTGCTATAAAAATTTAAAAACAAAATTTTTTACTAATTAAGAAAATACTTAAAGTTTATAGCAACATCGATATATTATATATTATAATATTTCTTCTTGAAGTTACTTATATAAAAGGGCATTAAAAATTAACCTGAGTAATCTTTATGCTCATAGGAAAAATGTTTATTTTATTGAAAGCAAAGATAGTTCAGAACACAAAATCATCTGAGAATATTTTTGAAAATTTAAAAAATATTTATAAGTTAGCAGATTATCCTTGAAAATCCTAATGCTCATAGAACTCTAATAAAATATTAGTTTGTATTAAAACCAAGAAAGAAAATGTACCTTCGGGACGCCCTTGCAGTTACTCAAAATATTAAATCAGATATTTTCTATGGCAGCTTAACGATATATCTGTCCGATTTGAATAAAACTTGCATAGCATTTCATGGACATAATTAGACAGTGATATTTTAAACAAGTAAAGATGCTACAGTCGTGCGCGCCCGACAGTAAGATACCATTCGCCCAGTTTCGAACCAAATTATCACACATTTAATTCCATCAAAAAACTCTGCACAAGTTTATCCTCCACCTATTGTTTAAATTAGATATATCTCTGAATATCGCCATCTACATGTGAAAACATCATAGCAATCAGCTGTACATACGCTACGGCTGAAACGAAGCATCGTGACGATGACGTCACGACGCGCAGCACAGGCGCAAGCTGTGGAGTACGGAAAACGGAAACATGGATAACTTCTGTTTTTATCGTCCGATTGGATTGTAATTTGGGGAATAGATTTATATTGCAATTATTTATGTTCATACCAAATCAAGCTGTAACTTCAATACTTCTCCTGATAATCGAAAATGATCGATTTACGTGGGCGGTGGGCGTGGCATCAAAAATTGAAAATAAACTCGATCTACCTATGGTATACAGAAACCTTCATGTAAAATATGGTGTCTCTAGCTTTTGTAATAGCTGAGATCTAGACGTTCAAACGGACAGACGGACGGACGGACAGACAGACGGACGGACAGACAGACGGACATGGCTCAATCGACTCAGCTAGTGATCCTGAGTCAGAATATATATACTTTGTGGGGTCTGCCACGCCTGTTACATACATTTGCACAAACTTAGTATACCAGTTTTGACCATTTTAAATAGTCGAATGGTATAAAAATTATGAAAGTCAGTTGATAGGTTCTATGATAGCTATGTATATTATACATTTGTCTAATTTCGATAAAATGTTCACAGCCTCTAAAGAACATACATAGACATACTTATATCGGGAAACTTTCATAGCAATATCTTGAAAAATGACAAACATCCGCCGATAGGTTATATGGTCCGTTATCGGTCCGATCCGAAATGTCTCATAAGGTGTGTTGCAAACTTAAGCCAGTTCAGCTAGTTTAGGTCCCCAAATCGAATACGTAGTTCCTACTTTGCTGGGAAAAAAGGAGCAAGTTTACTGTGCTCTTTTTATGCTACGCCCATCCCCCCATCCCATCGACTCATTTCTATTTTCTTTATTTCGATTTTCCATTTAGCCTCTCAACCGTTACGTGGGCACATACCAAGGTCGTTCGCCCATGCGCCTATACAGCCACGCGCTGGGTAAACTTCTCACTGTACCATCTATATGCATTTATGGCCACGTCCTTAAGCGTCCCTACCCGCACCCCTTCCTGCTCCTTCCCTCCTCTTGAAAAGTGTTTGCAGTTTCGCCTGCATAGTTCGACAACGAAATTGTGTGCCCCACCTATAATGTCTGAAAATTAGTTTTTACACTTGACTGAGTGAGAGGGAGCAAAGGCTACAGAGACTGGGACAGATAGAGATAGAGAGAGGGGGAGATACGTATTCGACCCACGATGCGTGAACTTTGGTTAAACGATGCTTGATTTTAGTTTAATTAAATGACAGCTCTGCCGGCAATTGTAATTCAATCGGAATTGCAACGGGTCTAGACGGCACATTTTTATGCAGACATACATATGTATATGAAAATACATATATCTATATATACTATTTATTTATCCCTCACGTAAGCAACAATGTTGTTGTTGTTGCGCTCTGTAAATATTGCAAAGCGTTTGGGTTCGCCTCACATTTTATGGCAGTTTAGAGGAGGAGCCCGAACGGGGACCCCTCCTAAATCTAATTTGAAAAGTACTAACCCGTAACATAGCATTGGCCATATATCAAAAGCGACTAACCCACACAGACATGCACACCTCCACACACACACACACACACCCCCGCCACACACATGCGCACCTCTCGCACACAAACACCCAGAGATTTCGACGAATTTACGAGCGCGTCCAAGCGATGCCCCAAAAATGTTGGCTATAAAATTTGCCTGGGCAGATGTTTACCCGAACCAGGATGCTGGTGTGTTACCTGCCTGCGCGCATGTGTGTGTGTCTGTGAGTGTGTGTGTTCCTTGTTTCAGCCATGTGAACATAGGTGCACAAAGTCGTTGCGACAGATAACTGAAGCACCTGTCCTCACAATTTGTCGCCGAATGCGCTTTTTGATTAATGCACTACGAGCAACAAACTGAAATCATTTACACAAATAGCTCGATCTAGCCCACAGTAAATGGAACAAGGAAGGAGTGAAGTCTACAATTTAAAAGTAGAAACAGTCTAGTGTGCATGGACGCTTTGCTCTGAATTTAGTAAGTTATCGTATTGAATTTTGAGCTGGAAATAGACTTAACTATTTACATAAATCTCCAACATATACATTTGTATATCCAAATATAGAAATATATTCCTAATTTCGACACCATGGAAAATATCATTGTTGGCCACAAGGTGATCATAACCCGAACCGATGGACGCATTCACAATGCCCTGATCGATGCCAAGCATGATGATATGCAGTCCGTGACTGTGGTCTGGACCGAGGGCAGCAAATTGATGGGCAAGGAGATACACTGGGACTATATACTCGCACTTAATCCGAATTTGAATTATCCCCAGCACATGGACGAGGATCAGATGCAGTATAAGAACGATGAGTACGTTGAGCTCCATGAAATGGGGAAGAATTGATTTTCGCACTATCGAAGCACCCGTTTCGGAATGCATTCCAAGTCTTTTCATTATTTTTATATGTTTATACGAAACAGCAAAAGCGACAAACGGATGACGCGAATATATTTTTTATTTAAAAAAATAAATTGCTTTGCGAAATATTAAATTTGATGCGCCGCAGTTGATAATAATAAAATGGAAAAACGAAAGTTTCGCGTAGTCCTCCTTCTCCACCTTGCCCAACCCTGCGGCAAGTTTGCTGTTGCTCTACCCTTTGCACATTGCATCGCTCAAGTTTCACTTCAAATCGCCCAGGTGAAATAAAAAACTTTTTGCCCTTTATATTGGCCATTTTCTTCTCCCGCGGCTTTTTTTTTCCATTTTCTCCTTCTCTATCACTCTCTCTTTCTCTCTCCCGCTCTTTCGGTGTCTCGGATACAAATTTATGAGCGACCAAAGTGTAATCAAGACTCGGAAGCAAGTACAAAAAGTACAAAAAGAAAACGTTGTGGATTTGTTAACTTGGTTAACTGGCGAAATTCCCTAGCATCATGTGTAAGCAGGAAAAGTTGTGAACAAAACTTTCTACTGCAATAAAGCCAAGCAAAGGAGATGGGAGGGGCGAAACTAAACTAAACAAAAAGGGCAGTTACACTACACCGAACCTGAAACACTCTCGAAAGCTATATTACTAGGTTTTATATCAAATAGCCGTATATAATCGCTGTAAAAAAAAGATTTTTGAGAACAACTAACCTAGTTTGGTGGCTTTAACTGTGTCCCCATGTCATTGAAGATGCGCTGATGATAGAGGGCAACGTGACTACGATTTATAGTTAGAATAAACGTTCTTTTTACAAAATACCATTCTTGGTCCAGTTAAGTAAATTCGTCAACAGGTATTCCCTATGCTGTCAAAAACAAATGGGAAGACGCCGCCGCTTCATTGGGTTACAGGATACGCCTCCCGCCATCAATGAAGCAAAGCTGGTGATGCATCATTACATTTAGAGGCGAACAACGTACCGTAGACCATAGTCTATTAGTTCTTGTTAAATAATAAATACTTATTTTTTTATAACATTATTTATCAAATTTGCTTACCCAGTCCAGTGAAAGTTAGCGTTTTAATGCAAATTCATATTTTTGCCAATCACAATGTGCAGCAACAAATGCCACCTACATATCACTTAAATACCAACTATCGGTTGCTAGTAAGAGAGCATATCGATAAACAAAGCAATCTACAAATTATTTCAAATTATTATGCAAAGTACAAAATAAACAAAATGTGATGCGTATAAAAATAAATATTTATATGTTTTGGATGCGAAATGATTGGTGAAACAAATTGAAATCATACAAATGCATTTATATCGTTTCAACTATTTTTTTAACTAGATAATATGGAGATGTGTTTATTTATGTATTTTCTTTTTGGGTACATGAAGTATGAGTGCGTTATTTAGCCATTCAGGTTGCTCACAATAACAAAAAATATTAATAATATGATCAGAAGCTCCAAGACTTCTACTGCTTGGTACAGCAGATCGTTGTTATTTACGTGCGCCACTGTCAGCGAGTCCTGCTCGTTGCCCAAATAAATGCGCGTTTCGCTGCCATGAAACTTAATATATCCCTTGCTGCCGTGCAGTATCTTCACTATGTTCGATGGTCCAACAATTTCCGTAACACTGGAGTTACTCTCGACCGCCAGAACAGAGGGAACAGAGTTCTCGTTATTATCTTTTGCAGACATTTCCACGCTTTTCCTTTTCAATTGTATATCACACTAAAAGCTGTCACTTCGCAAGGTTTTCGATATGTTTGTACGATATTCTCGACTCGATAATTCAAATTTGGTACGCAGCTTTTAGTGCACTGAGCTGGCGAAACGTTGAGATAAAACGAAAACTGTAAATAAAATTGATTTCTAAACTTTGAAAACGCATTAAGTAGAACATTTTTAGTAGATTGCGCATAACTTGAAGTACTTACAAAATATTTAGCAAGCACTGCACTTGTTTTCAAAATCCTCTTAAACTTCCAAAGTGTCATCCACGATGATGCCGATGATGGTGATGGTGATGATGATGATGATAAGGATTACGATGATGGCGCCAGACCGCAAGCTGCTGTAGACAATTTCCTGCTTTTCCACTCTTTGCTGTTGCAACCGAATGGTGAAATTTTCCCCAGATGCCGAAAATTGCAACTAATTTCATGCGAAGTGAAAGCCAAATCAGTGTGCTCGAAACTTTCTGTAACTTGACGTTGCGCACACTTGCATACACACACAAACACACACACATGCGCTGTCACACTCCGGCACACGCGCATACACCCAGCACTCACACACACCCAGCACACACACACACACAAATCTAATTTCAAAAACTTTAAAATTAAAACTGCCCCAAATGTGAACAAACAAATTTATCTACTTATGGCTGAAGAGAGACAGAGTACTCTTTTCCTGTCTCTCCGTCTCGCATTTAAATATATTCGGCTGTTTTGGTTTGAGTTAAGTTTGGTTGAGCCTGGTTTGGTTGAGTATAATTGGATCAAGTTTGGTTGGTTTTCACGCTTTGATGTGGCCTCGGCATTGCGGCATATCCAACTTTTGGCCAAACTTGATCAAACTTTCAATCAAATTAGCAAACACATTGTAGTTTTTGTGTCTCAAATGCCCTAGAAGACAATTTACTTGGCCCAAATAGATGTTAATTATTTCTTTAAGCAAAAGCCTCTTATGCGATTTTTTCTCTTTAAAGCTCTTTTCATTTTCTGGGTTATTCGAGAAAGTAACAAATGAAAGTACATTTCACCCATTTTTACGCAGCACAACAAAACCAAAGGAGCAAAGAACAATTTGTGTCTGTTTTTATTTCGTGTGTTTTCTTTTCACTGTTGCTTCTGTTTGGTTTTGGAATGTGCATGAAAAGGAAAAGCGTACACAAAAAATCAACTAAACACAATAGCAGCACGAAGCTTAAGCTTTAGCTTCCAGCACAAATTGTTGTTATTTTTTGCCTCTTTACATCGTCGCCCCCCTTAACCTTTCCATGGCACGCACATCCCCTGTCCGCCTCTAGCCCCACTGGTTTTCAGAGAGCCCTAGAATTTAAGAGGCAATCTCGGGGGCTGGGTTGACGCAGGGGCAATGCGGCAACTCGAAGCAAAACACTTAAGTTTTAACCCAAATTGTTGCCAACAAAGCGGTTTGTCTAACATTCTTTTGAGAACATTTTACGAAAAAGTGTTTGCTACCAACAAGACGCTCACACACAAACACACAGACAGAAACTACCCCACCAAAGAACACGCATAAAAGCTGTGAGCTCCCAAAAAGCAAACATGACCTCTCATTGGCACTGGCCAGATAACAATAAGCGCTGCAGAGTATCAGAGAAACGTACTTTCTGGTTAAAGAAAAAGAACTTATCGTTTATCGAGCGAAATGCGAAACAGTAGAAACAAAACTGTCAAGCATTGATAATACATTAAAATACTTATTGAAATTAAAAGTACTTTAGCACATTTGATAGAGAAGTAATACTTTTTGAAATATCGTTGTTCTTATTATTATAAATTATTTTATTTTAATTTTTATTATTTATTTAACAACTGATAAGATAAATAACAATTTATGCCGATGATCGTATCTTATCGAAATATCGATTAAAATGAAATGAAATCAATGTTAATTACTCAGAATGCGCTGTTAAACGCCTTGTGACTTAAATCAGAGAACTGTTAACTGTTAAAAGTTCTCTGATTAGTGCTTAGGATTTAACATTCCCCTTTGAGCTTATCATGCATTTACAATAGTGAACTTAAAATTAAATTGCAGCTCGAGCTAGCCACTGATCAGGTTTGCATTGCGCTCAAAGCGAAAAACAATTGAAGCGCACTCAGAGAGGGGGAGAAGAAGTGCACAGAGAACGTAGAAATAAAGGTAGAACTTTTGTAGTGCCTAAAAAATGCAATAGTAATGAATTACTTGGGGCAAATGAGCGCACTTGCACTTGCACTGCAAAGCGACTCCCAGGATACCCGCCAAAAAGGGGGCTGGGCCAACAACGCAGGGGCGAACTCAACGTGAAACTTTCAACAGCTTTAAGTTGGACGGGCGGCAAATTGAAAAACGGGCGAGTAAATTTTCTATCCATGCATATTCGCAAATGGAGTCAGCGAACTCGCTAAGCCGATAAACGATTCTAATCTTGCAATCTTAAAATGGGAAACGGGAAAAAACTGCAGCTACTAATTTTGTGTGGTGTTATAGACATTGACACCACGGGTGTTGCGTCTACGGCGTCTGCCTGCCAGTGACATGTTGACCTTAAAAACTTGACGTGTTCAAATGTTGCAAAACAACTCAAGGGCTTTCGACTTGAGCACTTTTTCTGTTCGCCGCGACGCCCTTTTCACTCTCTCGCTGCCAGTTCAGCCTCAGCCTCAGCGTGTAGTGTCTAACTCTATCGCACCCTCTGTCTCTGTTTGGCGCACATGAAGTACACTTGAAATATGCTTTTTTGCCCCCTGGCAATGCGAGAAGAGAGCAGTAGCAGCAGAAAACCTACACATGTGTGCGTGTATGCGTGTGTGTGTGTGGGGTAGGTGTGGAAAATGTGTTTTGACAAGTATCACTTATGCGTAGCTTCTATGAAATATGCAAACCTGACAAGCCCGCTCAAGCTGCATCCGCTCCTGCCTTGTTCGTGCCCCATATCTCATCTCCTCGTCTGCCACTTAACCAAGTTTGAGGCTTGTTGTTGAAATTGCAATTGAGCAGACTGCATCGGCATGAGTTGAGTCTATGAATCAATGGGAGGGGGAATAACCAGAGCAAGAGAACAGAACATGCAGAATAAAAGAGGATGTAATTAATTTTCAATAAGCTCGAGCGGTAAAAAAAAATAGAAATGGGTGTGTGTTGTGTGTGTGACAATTCCGGCAGAATGAAGAGCATAAAAAGCATGAGACATTAAAGAGAATGTCAAAGAGAATTATAGATTCCGTTTTGAAGAATAGTAAAGTGAAATATCAAATGAAAAAGAAAAGAAAAGAAACTACACCAATGGAGAGAAAGAAAGAGAAAGAGAGAAGTTTAGATGAAGAATAGGTTATATTATTATGAAAGAATATTTTTATCATGAAAGAATATTTTTATCATGAAAGAATTTAAGATTACAAATTAAAAGGTTTCTAGTCTCATTATATACAATCTGAAATGCCACTAAATCAATTAATTGCCCCACGATAACCTTTTCCGTTTCTCTCTTTCCTTCGCTCTCCTCTTCCCCTCCAAATTCCAATGCTTAATTCTACTAATTCTAATACCCGCCAAAAAGAAGGCAGGGCGCGCAGAGATAACGTCGGGTTGCCATTTAATATGCGAACCTTTTGCGTGCTTACAATTTTCAAATAGACACAAAAGCCATTGACCCCTGGGATTCGTTATAAATATTAAACCAACGCCTCTCAAATGGGCCCCAAGTGCAGCGGCATATTAAATCTATGTATTTTATAGAAATTTAAGACCCGACCGAGTTCCCCGAATTTCGCACAAATCCCGAAGGTGTTCGCCGCGAGGGAGGGGGAATGCTCTGCATTGCAGTATGCGGCGTATACGTAATGCGCTATTAATATTTAAGCCACGTTAAAGAGTTATCAGCTGCGCTGCCTTAAAGCAGCAAAGCATTTTGCAAATTAAACTGAAAGGGAATACAAGTCCAATTAACACAGACTGCTTGGTTTAACTTTAAAAAATTCCCTACTTATTTTACGCAATTTATTCTTTTCGCTTTCCTTGCATAAAACTGGGAAATGTCTTTAAAACAAGTCAGAGCAAAGCCTTTCTTCCTTCTCTTTCTCTCTGTCTTTCCTTTTCCCTTTTCATTTGCATAATAACACCTTCTGTGCGCTTGTCCTTGTTGTTGTTGCTGTTGCTGTTGTTGTCCTCGTTGCAAGTCGAATGCAATTTGCCGCATAGTTTTGCGAGCTTTTCACACCTGCTGTGTGTGTGTGTGTGCCTTGCCCCAATTGGGTCAAATGCGTAAGAATTACGGCAATTCTTTGGACAGAGCCCTAGTCCGAGTCCGAGTAAACGGGCCACTTGACTTTGCTTTAGTTGAGTGAGGTACCCTCGGTATATTTCTTTCTCTTTGGAGGAGCAGCAGTAGCAGCAGCAAATTTCAAATCAAAGGATCCAAATTGAGAGCAGGCCTGAAACGCTTAAAAGCAATTACGAATTCCGGCTGTCATTTTGCTGGCGAACCGGAAGTCATTATCATGGCAAACAAAGCGCAACAGAAACAGTATCAACAGGGCTGAACCACAGTTACACAGCTACAACAACAACAACTAACACACCATTAGATACATTTTGCGCCTTTGCGACAACGTGGGCCAACTCCGGCTATGGCAATGGCTTTGACTACGCGCTGAGGCTCCGCAGGCAGGTCCGGCTTCGACTACGACTTTGCCCTCATTATCAAGTTAATTATATGTGTGTGTGTGAGAGAGAGGGAGACATGTGTGTGTGTGCGCGTGTGTAACCAAAGGTAATTACAACTACGCTTCCATTGTTGGTGCAGCTTCGGTCGGTTGTCAATGATGTTCCCATTCCTGTCCCCCCCCCCACCATCTCCTGTTGCCTTTGCTACCTTCTGCTGCCCATCGAGTTTTACACCTTCGCCTCATTGTAATTAATTCGCAAGGCGACTGCCTTAATGATGTGGTCTGGTCTATTTACGGTGATGAATATCTCAGGCAGAGCGCACACAAGCCACGCCCTCGTGCCGCCCATTAGATTAAGCACAAGGCATTTGCGATAATTCCTCGATATGTTTGTGTGTGTGTGTCTTGTGTGTGTTTGCCTTATTATTTGCCTATCGCAGCTTAAAATTTCAACCATTTGAAGGTGTATTAAATAATGACTTGTGCTTTCTCAACCGCAACTTAAACCAATCCGATGGGGCAGGTGGAAAGTGGAAGTTTTCAACGGGTTGTGGATTTTAATCAAAGGGTAGGGAAGATTTCTGAGTTTCAAATGAGACCTTAAAGAATGATGGAGGTAAAATACTGTTGGGAAATGTTTTAGAAATCTATTTCATTATTTAAAGACATTGCCTCTAAGGAAATCCAATCGGCGGAATGCTAAGCTGAGGCTACTAAGAGAAAACTACAAAGAAGAGGGAATTTCTTCTACGGAAAACCTACTACCCTCTCCCTCGAAGCCTCTTCTTAGTAGCAACTCCTTGATAGCTCCTTGTCTCTTGATTTTTTTTTTTGTGGCCCCCTGATTTTTTTCTTTAGTCTGCCCTTATTTCTTTCTGCTTCAGTCCTTTTTTCCATATTCTTGTGCTCTTCCTTGTTTTGTGCGCTTTTTATTTTTTAATTCCAAAAAATACAGCAGCAAAATCGAGCTGAATTGGCCTGTGCAAAGCGCTGCCAGCGATTTGGGCGATTTGGGCTTAATTTTTTCTTGCGTCTGCTTTTTCCTTCTCGCTCTCTCTCTATCTCTATCTCTCTCTCTCATTCTTTTTCTGGCAGTTCTATGGTTTTGTTGTGCTCGTTCAAGCGCCTAAATGGTAATTAAAAAATGTTGCATTGCCGCTCGAATGCGTCTGATATTTATGTAGTTTGGCGCTTTTGTAATTTGCCTCTGTTTATAAGCCTTCTTGTTTTTTTTTTTTTTTTTTTTTGCCATTTCTCCGTTTCTTGACTTCTCTTTGCGCTGTTCTTCTTACTTGCTTCTATGGAAAATTTAAAGTCAAGAGCTGAAGGGCAAAGTGTTTTAGAGTTTTTTTTGTTTTAATTTTTTCTCTTTGAATTTAATTGAGTAAAAAGACCGCATTAGCAACTGCGCGCAGTGGGGAAAATCACAAAAAATAAGGGGGAATCGCTGACTTTGGATTTAGGGCTCAAAAGTCAAGTGGAAGGTTTTCATTTCATGCACAAGCTTTGAGTGCATTGAAAACTTTAATTAGGAACTGCAAAAAGGCGAAAGCAAACCAAAGCAACTATGGAATTTAGAAATTTATAATAGGAAATTATTTTGTTATGCCACAATAAATTTAATTGAATAATTAAATCGATTAATATTAAATTTATAAAACACAGAAATACCGATTTAAAAAAAAGGCTAGTTACTCAACACTCATACTTCACAACATACATCGCCTACTCGATAATATATTGCAAAGCATTGGCGTGCAAGTACATTTATCGGCATTGTAACCAATCGACCCACCGCCCAAATATCTATTGTGCACCAGTTCGAAGGCTCTTTAAATACAAATATCGATAATAATCAGTTTTAAACTTTATTGGGATGCACCCTCAATCTTCACGCAGTTTTTAATTTGTTAAATACGCCGACTCTGACTCCGACTCCGGTTTCAATTGTGATCGTTTGCACCAGCTCAAAATGTTCAAGTCGTAATTTGCATGAACCATTGCGAATCGCTCACTTTATTTTCAATTTGGAGACAGCGAGCAAAATCGTATCACGTAGCAATCGGTGCTTCCGTCGCTCTCTCCTTCAATCTCTTTCGTCGTCTCTGTTATCGACTGTTATATGTCTGTATTTTATTGCTGCTCGCCTTTCTTTTCCTCCGTTCTGGCCAAGCAAATTGCCAAAATCGAATGCAATGCCAAATAAATTTTGATTTGACAGCAATATTCGGGTAGAGAATGGTAACTTTTTGTGTGGCGTCAGCACGTTTCTGTCGCAGCAAGGCGAAAAGGGAGGCAAGGGCGAGAGAGAGCGGAACCCTCTATTTCTCTCTCTCACTGTCTATGTGTGTGTGTCAGTTGGCCTGGCCCAAAGTTGTGCCAGCTGACAGAGTTGGGCCCCCAGTCGCGTTGCCGCGGCTCGTGCTAAGTGTTGGGGCCAGCAGAGGCTAACACAAACCAAAAGAGTCGGCAATCCGCCGCAGTTGCAGAGCTTGCAGCAGGCACGGGGAGGAAACAGAAGGGTGAAGTGGCCTGAGGCCCCCTAATCCTAATCTTTGCAGCAGCTCCTGTTGCTGGTAGTTGCAACAGTTGCAGTTGCCGTGGCAGAGACAAGCGTATCGTGTTATGAAACACGGCACAAAGTTAAGTTGGCGCTGGCAATACCCTGTAGTTTCAATGCTTGGAAAGTGGGGTATGCCTGAGAGAGTAATGGTTAGCATATATGTACAGCATATCTGCTATTCGTCCCCTTGAAATCTGCTCTCTATTTCTCTTGGCAACCCAACGAAATCCTGGTTAGTGGATGCGAAGTGGCCCATTCAACCGTTGCAAGCTTAAATATTTAATTTCATTACGTCAGGACGTCAGGTGCGTAGAGAGAGACGTGTGTGCGGCGGATTCACTAGATAAATGCTGCGAAAAGGGATGGGGGTAAGGGAGTAGGTGGAGCTCCACTCTGAGATCAAGCTTAAAGGAAACTTTTTGAAAAAACGGCATGCGATTCTATGGCGACCATTCAGGCTGCTTTGATTTCCTGCACATGTGTGTGTTTTTCTATGTTTGTGTGTATGTGTGTGTGTGTGTGCCATGGGAATTGGACCAGCTCTTACACGGGCTGCAAGTGGTACTCAGCAGCAAACTGTGGATAATTAGAGAATACTTATGCGAATGTTAAACGGGCAACTTGCAGTCAAAACGCAAGCATGTCATGACATTGTTTTCCTTTCACCCTGAAGGAGGCGCACTTTGCAGTCACTTGGGCTGCACATTTCCCTTGATTTCACAATCCTTTCAAGCAACTTCCAACGAGCTCGAGCAATTGCAGATTGCCTGATTGCCAGCTAATTACAGTGGCCAGAAGGGAAACCACTCCACCTTCTTCAAGCTTTTCTTTCTCTCTCTCTCTATCTCTCTCTCTCTCTCTCTGTCTCTCTCTCTCTCTGTCTCTCAAACCGCCCCTGGTGACCTTCTTGGTTTCAGTTCTCATGCCACAACCAACCAAAAACGTATTCCAAATTCGTCTCGAATTTCTTGGGGCGCCGCCAATAATTTCGTCAATAATATTGTTTGCTTTTCTCTATAAATAAGTTCAGCCGTGCACGTGGCATACCCCAGCGATATTTGATATACGAGCTCAAGTCATGCAATGCGGCCAATGATAAACAGCAACAGAAATGGTCACAGAAATAGAAGCAGAAACAGGTAGCTTAAGCGAAAGCAATTGTAGCCAGATCACGCAGGTTGTAACTGAGCTAAGGTACTACTGTATACTGGAGGTTTACTAGGGGGTGTTCCCTATCACATTAGCATAATGCGAAAAGGCAAAAACGGAAACTGTTTGGAGAAGCGTCCTTGCATTAGGCTTACTTGGCAACTAGTCTATATTAAACTAATATTTATTTAAAATATATATAATAACAAGTAACGAAAGCGCCTGCCTGTAGAATACCCTACGCCCAACTTTCTAAGAACCTCACATTATCTTCTTTTAAATTTTGTTTATCTCTAGACAAACTTACTAATCTTACACTATCAGATCTAATAACCATTTTTGATTTTTTTTTTTTTCTGTAGATTAGTAGATGGGTATTATGACTTTGTTCAAACCGAAAATGTATATTACAGAGGTAGCCATCTCCGACCCCATAAAGTATATACTTTTTGGCTCGGGATCAACAGCCGAGCCGATATAGACATGTCCGTCTGTCCGTCTTACTGTCCGTCTGTATGATAGCTTATGACTATACACAATATGTGTCATTATAGATAACAGATGCCTTCGCCTGCCTGTCGTATACATTCCCACAAACCTAGTATAGCCGCTTATGGTTGTAGGGTATTAAAATAATAAATTGCTATAAGCAGCTCTGCAGCTGTTTTTACCACCAATCAGCTGTTCTAGTTGTATTATTTCTGTTCAATTATGTTTTCGAGTCAGTCTACCAACGCGTACAATGCGTGCAAGCAGCATGGAAAATCAGACAGACGGAAATCTTACAGGGCAAATCAAAAGTTAATCAGGTAAATGAAGGCAAAATGAATCGCTGAAACTAACTTGGTTTCAATCCTGACAGCGCTGACCTCAAACAACGCGGATGATAGAGCGGACAAATACACCATCATGGTGGTCATAGCCAGCATCTCCTGGCTGCTGCTCACGTGCCTTAGTAAGTGCGGAGAGAAAGAGAGACAGAGACACTCTCTGAAAGGTAATTCCTCACTTGCAGGCATCTTCATCTATTGCTGCAATTACTGGACGCTGTTCGAGAGCATAGAGAGCAGAGCAGCGTCACGGCTGCAGGAGGAGGAGCAAAACGAAGTAGAGCTAAACGAGGCGGACGAGGAGGAGAGCTTACAGCAGTCGGAGCTGGAGCAGCAGAGCATGCTGCTCACGCAAGTCAGCTGAGCAACGGGATTAGATGGCCGAGCAACAAAGTAAAGATACACAAATAAAGCTGGTAAAGCAAGGCACAAAAACAAAGTGAAAAACAAGCGCAAAGCATACAGAGAAAAGGTAAAAGAACACAGAGCGTTAGGCGGAAAGGGAATGAGGAAACGGATGCGCTGCAGCGGCAGCTGGCGGCGATCAACTGCAGGGCAATATGGCGAGGTGCAGCATCCATTTCCATTTCCGTTTTCCCATTTCTTCTCCTCCTTATTCACGTGCCCATGTGCTGCTGTTTCCTTTTGTGCTTTTGTAGTTCTCGCCTCGTTTTACTGCTTCACTGTTTAGTTGTTTAGTTGTTTTTTGCTTTTTGGTTTTTTCCTCTGAATGTTTTTCATTTTTCGTGGGTGGCCCCAAAAAAGAAAATATATTATTGCAGCTCAAGTCAGGCTGAAGTCTCTTTTTGAATGCAAATCCACAAAGCAGACAGCGTGCTGATGGTGGGTGGGGGGTGTGCCATAATAGGGTGGGGAGGGGGTGTGTGTGTGTGGTTATCTTGTGTTGGGCCGGAGCTACAAAGACTTCCGCTACCTGCCGCTAACTGGCTTAATTTGCAGAAAGAGAGAGAGAGAGAGCAAAGAGCAGCCTAACAAAAAATTAAAAGAAGCGCAGGAGTTGAGGCCGCTTTGTGGCGGAGTCTTTGGCGGTGGCGATAAAGCGAAAAGTAAATATGCTTAACTAATAGAGAAGTGAAAAGAGAGCAAAGATGAAGGCAGCAAAGCGAGAATGCTTACATATTGAGTTATACATAAGTTTAGCTCGATACATTGACTTTTATCACCTTTTGGTGCAGTAGTTCCTAATCTGGTTAGTTTGGCAGTCTCTCTTTAAGCTGCCCAACTTGACTTTCGCTACGACGAGCATGTCGCAAATTACCAGCACAACACACACACACACACATGGAGAATGTGTTTGCCTAAAAGTTGGCTAAACTTTTTCTAGCAGCTTTTGTTTAAATTAATAAAACAACAGACAATTTAACATACTTTGTTGTGCAAACAAAACTAAAATTAACTAAATTTTCGACGGCAGCAAAAAACATTAAGCAAACAGCTGAAAAGTATGCTTTAACTTTGCGCATTACATAAATTCGCACACACACACAAACACACAAACACACACGCGCACACAAGCCGAGCTGAGAGAACAAAGACAAGCAGCAGGAAGGGGTGCCTGGTGGGGGTGGTGGTTATAAAACTAGAGAAAGAGCCATAACATTTATCATGACCACTTAAGGATGCTTAAAATACACAAGCTGCCCCAGGAGAAAGAGGCAGAGAGACTTGCGGAAAGAGAGTGAGAGAGAGAGAGGGGTAGAGAGAGAGAGGGAAACCAGCAGCAGTAACAACAACAACAATACGCTTTGTTAAATCAATTTGATAAACTGTCAATAATGCGCCATAATTTAATGTGCTCCGGCAAGAAGAAGCAGCAGCAAAGGAAGGAGCAGCTGGCGAAGGCAGCTCGAAAGTTGTTTTCAAATTTCCTTTCGACTGTTGTCATACGCAATTATGATGAACTTGGGGCTCATCCAGTCAGCAGCAGACCAACCCCCTACCACCTCATCCCCTAAGCTACCCACCCAGACAGCTGCCCTATTAGCACTTTGTAAAGCAGGAACAAATTTTTGGTTTGCCGGACAAGCGAAATGTTTGATTTTGAAAAGATATCTCGCTGCCCGAAATGGACGAGCAACTTGAGAGGGCGCTGCTGGAGGGAGAAGGATGTGCGGGGATGGTACAAAAGTGTCATAAAGCAAAGGCACATAAACAGCTAAGGAGCGTAAGAGGGAGAAGCAGCCTCAGATAACAATGCCAAACGGCGCATTTGACGCTGGCGAAAATGGTGAGAATCAAGCAAAAGGACTTCGGCAAGAACTTGTTTTTCCTCCACCTCCCTCTTTCCACTTTCATTCTCTTCTGCTTTCCTTATGCTTTTTGGGGCTGCTTCCTTGTGCGTGCGTGCCCCGAATCCTTTTATGCCGCTACCGTTAGTAAGCGGGGGAAGTGGGGTAGCTGTTGGAAACGACCTTCATAAAACAAACACGCCGATAATGAGTGGCAGTCGAAGTGGCGCTCGGTGCCATCGCAAAGCGGCGGCGGGGAAAGGAAGTGCCGGGTACCTCCTCTTCTCCCCAGTCTGAGTTTGGGTTCAAGATGCCAGCGTAGGCTGAGAGAAAGTGAGAAAGAGGGGGGAGGAAGAAGCAGGGCGACAGGCAGAAAACCCCGGCACATCCGGTGCCAGGCGCCATTTGTGTTCGTTCTCAAGTTCTTGTCACGGGGGGAACCTTCAGCGTGAGAGAGTGCAACTAACTAGGTGATAATCGACATTTGATTTGCTGTCAAGCAAGGGAACTCTGCCAGAGATATCCGAGCATTCATGTGCCTGTGACCAATGATTGAATTATTCAGCACTCCATTTTAAACTGATGTGCATATTTTAATTACACTTTTTGCTATCGCAAATAATCCCTGTAAATATTTAATGCCTTCATTTAAGGAACAAACTTGACCGCAATTCGTTTAGTTGACAAACAATAAAAGCAAACTGCTCAATAATTCAGCGACCAGAGGAAATGTGAGGAGCTAAAATCACTTCAAAAGTGACAGTTAAGAAAAACAAGACAGAAGGAGATACGACACCATGACGAATCATCAAATTTTGATAAAGCTGCGTCAGTGTATGAAGAAGGTCATTAAATTCTCAATACACTGAGTTGAAAATAAAGGCTTACATTAACTATTAGATCTAATAGATTGAACTATTAATGTATGATATTTTTACCCTAATGTATATGATATATTCATATTATTCCGTTCAAACTATGATGCAGACATATCCGATTTTTACTGATTATCCCCTAACGTTCACTAAAAAGAAACATCTAAGCCAAGGAACTTACAAACTGAAAGAACAAAAAGTTTATAAGAAATATGTCTATGCACATTGCATACCATACGAAGACGTCTTTATAGCACACTCTCGGTGCTTGGCCATAACAATTGAAGTATTGCAGGGAAATATTCAATCTCAAGCCCGGACATAAGCTGATTTTCTCCATTCTATTTCATGTTCCTTTGTGCTGCCTGCTCTCTTCAGGTGCGTCGTCACTCTCAGCTTTGACTTTCTGTCCAACTGCACTTCAGACTCATTTATCCCTTGACTTTGTGTGTGACAAGTGGGCGTGGCTGAGCAAAGATGACGGACTGTCAGAGGGGCACAAACTCATGGCAGCGTGCCACTTTCAAGCCTCTCACACTCTCTCCTTCTTTTTCCAACTGGTCTTGCAGCATACAAACAAATCAACAACAACAATGGCAGCAAAAACAAAAACAAACGACGAAACGTGTAGAAGAGTTTTTCGCAGAGCGAGAAGTGCCTGGAAGCTGGGCGTGTAGGCGTGACGCCTCTTGAGACGCAACCAAATGCGCGCGAACGTGTTTGATATGCACTTCACACGGCGCACGACTTAATTATTAGGCCGGAAAGCAGCTTACGTACTGAAAGCAAAGGGCGCAATATGCATAAAATCGGTTCTGAATTAGAAAAACATAATTTTATAAGCTTATTTACGCTTATCTTAATTCAATTTTAAATAACGTTTGCTTCGCTAGTGAAGTTGGCTGCGCTTTCAACTTTTGTGTGCAATTTGTCGGCTATCGATAATTCATGTTAATAGGGCGATAAGTTTAAGTCAAATGTAATTCAAATTAAAGTTATCTAAAAGTAATGTAGAGAAAATTAATATATTCCAATGATTTTTTATAAGCTTATTAAGTTCCTGAGAGAAAAAGATAAAAAGAGAATTTTGAAAAAGGGTTGAATTTACAGAAGAAAGTACAGCTCGGAATGGATGAATGGGCGTATGCCGGCGTAGATGTTGTCAATTTGTATGCGACAAGAAGAACGACACCATGGGAGAAATGCGAATTGTAGAGGGCGAAATGCGAAATGAATATCATATTAGTTCTGCGCTGTTGCCTGCAATTTCAACTCTCGATTCTTGTTACCTTCTTTTGTTGCACTTGCAAGTGGTTTTTGCTGCAGCTGTTGTTGTAGTTTTACTTATTGTTGTTTTGCTTTTATTGCAGGATACGCCAGTTGGCGGCTGCAATATTATTGCAATTGAACACAGAAAGAAACATCTTTATCACTATTTATTTCTCTCTTCGCCTATCTCTTTCTCACTTGATGATGCTGGCAAATTAATTGGCTCGCGTTGTCGGCGCTGCGTGCTCAATTTCATTTTGACATGTCGCAAAACAACTTCTTGTTCTGTAAATAACATTATATTTGTAGGCTGACGCAACACAAAACTGTTGGCAAACTCCATCCAGGTCGTAAACTTTTCACTGCAATAGTCCGCACTCGCTCTCACAGTTGGAGGTGGGTGGAGTTGCTCTTGGAGTCTCTCGTTTTTGGCATGATTTTTCGACATGCCCGACACTTGTTTTTGGTCTATGTAATTTAGGCAAAACTTTCGCGGCGGAAGGAAAACTTTTGTTTTGTTTTCATGTTGTTCCTCTACTTCTACTTCTTGTTGCCTTTGCTGCTGCTGTGCATAATCGCAGCTAACTGTATTTGTTGGCAAATGAATTTGCGCAAATCTTGCATTAGTTAAGTAGCGCTTCCCCGTCCCCCTCGGCACACAACTTCCCCCAGCCTCTTCTTCCATGCTGTTAAGGCTGCGACAGTCGGGCGGGTGAAATCAATAAATGCGCTTCGTCTCGAGGTGATTAGCAGCCTCGAAGCTCTATGCCAGTTTATCGGGCTTAAGTGCTTTACGCGTGTGTGTGTGTGTGTGTGTGTTAGCGCGTAGGTGTGCGACTCGTGTCGGTCTATAATTCATTTGCATAACATTAGCGTCGACCTAACGTGCCCGGGCATGTAGCGAAGACATTCCCGAATGGAGAACTCGATGAAGAGATTTGAAAGAGTGAGTTCTTAAAAGGTCAAAAGGTTGTTCTCTATTGTAATGGGTAATTATATATGTCCTCTGGAAGTTATAGCATTATAAAATCTATAGCGCCAAAAATATAAATTAAAATCCTCCTGAATCAAAGAGGTTGAATCTGTATACGAGACCGGTCGTTGTACCTGTGCAAACCCTGAATCGATTTACACTTATCTCCAGCCGTATAAAAACCTCTTGTCAATCTTAATTTGAGCTCAATTTATTTGGACACAATCTAAATTTGGATATCATGATGTGTGTTACGACGGGTTGATCGATTTACTTCTTCAGCAACGTGGAGACAACAGCGGGAGCAGCGGCATAGGTGGTGACTGGAGCGGCATATGAAGAGTAAACAGATGGTGCAGCATACGAAGAGTAGACAGAAGGTGCCACATACGAGGCAGAGTAGACAGAGGGTGCAGCAGCATAGGCAGAGTAGGCACGAGGAATGGCCGCAGAGTACACGGAGGGAGCAGCGGCATAGGTTAGAGTAGGTGCAGCGGCATAGGTGGCAACTGGGGCCACAACATGAGCCTGAGCGACGGCGACAAAAAGAGCCAAGCAGATGAGGAACTAAGGATAGAAGAAAGCAGAGAATAACTAAAGAATAGCTGACGTCTCTAGTGCACACTCACTTTCATGTTGATTGAGGTTTTTGAGTTTGTTTGCGCGACGAACGACGTTCTTGAAGATTGAAGTGCGTTGACTGATACCTTTGCTCGCTTGACTCGGCCCATTTATACCCGAAATCAGAACCAGAACAGGTTCACGCTGCCTATGCGGATGTTGGTAGCGAAGTGGACATTAATCTGCCATATCAAATGGATTAGCTTTGTTCACCTTGCTTCGACTTCGACTTCGCATTGGCACTCGATCACAAGTACCTCATTCACGTAATAGATGTCTATTCGGACCGCCTTCTCCTACTCCTACTCCTCCTTCCCTCCATCGCCGCTTAAGCTTATTTCGAGTGTAGTTTTATTGTGTCGCGGCGCTTGGTCCCACCTAAAAGGTGACAAGCAACATTTGCCAAACACGAATGTCGGCTCAAAAGGCGGACCAAGAAAAATAATTATGTTTGTTGCTTGTATGCAGCAGTCCGCAGTGGGTACAATTGGAAGCCGTCCCATGTAATTTACGTCATAAAATCATGTTTACAGTCAATTCTTATTTTGGCATTGACATTGACAGGCCGTGCGGGTCGGAGATATAACGCATGGTAATGAAAACAACATAAAGAATGTGAGCAATCCGACATAAAGACAAAAATAGGTTTTTGGTTAAAAAAAATTAAATATCTATTTTTATATTTATACCATTGCAGATGGTATATTCATTTTGGCCAGAAGTTTTCAACGCACCTTAGGAGATATCTCCGACCCTATAAAGTATATATATTTTCTTCATCAGCATCAATAGGGGAGTAGACCTAGCCATGTCCGTCCGTCTGTTGCAACGCAAACTAGTCTCTCAGTTTTAGAGCTATCTTGATGAAACTTGGTATGCATGCTTCTCATTGCTGCAGGCTGTAAAAAAGTCGGAACGCGCCGGATCGGACCGATGCCATATAACCTATCGGCCGATTTTTGTCATTTTTCAAGATATCGCCAAAAAAAACTTTCGCAATCTGTGCCTTTGTATGTCCATTCGAAGCTGTGCACATTTTATGAAAATCGGACCGATATATCGTATAGCTGCCATTGAACCTATCGGCCGATTATTGTAATTTTTCAACATATCGCCATGAAACAATCCCGATATATGTCATAGTATGCCTTTTAAAGGCTGTCAAAGTTTGATCTAAATTGGACCGATATATCGTGTAGCTGCCATTGAACTTATCGGCCGACTTTAATCACTTTTCAAGATATCTCTGTGCAACTTTTCTGATATATGTCCATTAAATACTATGCAAGTTTTATTAAAATCGGACAGATATATGGTTTAGCTGTCATAGGACCTATCGGCCGATCTAACATGTGGAGTAACTGCAATGGTATAAAACCTTCAGCGTGTCGAAGGTAGCCTTGCTTTCTTGTTCTTATTTTGTTTTTGAGCCAAAATGGGAAACTGTAAGTAGACTGGCAGCAGTTTTTATAATTGTTTCGATTATAATTTAAATATTTCTGGTGTTCATCAAAATATTACATATAATTTAGTTAGTTCCAGCATCGACGAAAGAACTGAACAGTTCTGTGATTAGTGGTTCTAGTTTCGTCTTTAATGTAAATTGGAATTTCTGATGTTTGCGAATGGCAGCCATTTGAAGCCATTCAAAAGATAAACAAAGCCATCGATATTTTATTGTCAATCGATAAGAGTATTTGCGCTTCGTTTGCAGCTTACAACACTGAGTAAGCTAGGCAACTGTGAATGATAATAGTTCAGTTTTTCTTATTTGTTTAAAAATGTCGAATTTAATGGATTTTACTCATAAAACGAATAGAACGTTTTTTGACGAGCATATTGCCGTACAGACTGAAGAGCCACAGGATGACTTGGAAGAGCTGATGGGATTGTTGACCCAACGAAGAGTTCGACTGCGCGAGTGGATATATTGGGCCGTGAGTGCAGCGGGCGTAAACGAAGGTTTGCAGTCTCTCTATCACATCTCTTTTAGCGTTGCTTCTACGGCAGCAAGAAATACGAAAACTTTGTCACATTGCTGGAGACTGCGACCACGCGTTGCAACAAATCCTATCCGGAATATAAGGAAGATCTACTGAGAACGTACACACTTCTAACCGCACACTATGTGAATCTAGTCTGTTGTGAGCCGTCTCAGTGTCGTACCTTGTGGCTGGGAAGAGTGGAACAGTTCATGCAGGCCATGGACTGCATTCACGCGGCATCCACTGAAGTGCAACATCTTTTGGTGCGAGGATTTGGTTTGATGGTGCTTGAGACGCGCCTCGCGGAGGCTGATAACCATTTCATCGCTGTGCTACGTCAAGTGCCGCACAATGTGCTGGCTTTGGTGGGTCGCGCATGTTTGGCGTACAATCGCGAAGAGTATCGCGTGGCATTGGGATACTTCAAGGACGTGCTGCTGCACCATCCACAGGGACCTGCAAATGTACGTGTGGGCGTTGGCCACTGCTTTCTGAAGCTCGAAGACATGGACAGTGCTCGACGCTCCTTTGAGTTGGCACTGCTGTACAACGGACGTTGTGTGAACGCGTTGCTGGGAATGGCGCAGCTTAAGCTTAACGAGCTGCAGGTTTCTTCCCACTTGGAAGCCCTCAATCTGCTTAGCGCCGCCTTCGATTTGAACCAGCAACATCCGCTAGTGCTCAGCTGGCTAGCTGGCTATTTCTACTATACGCGCAACTATGAGCGAGTCCAATTGACGGCCGGCAATGCATACCGTTTCACGGACAATGTGCAGCTGAAAGCGCAGAACTGCTACCAGATCGCACGCAGCTTCCATGCAATGCATCAGTACGAGAGCGCTTACACATTCTATGCTAAGGCTGCAGATTTGTCTGACGCAGACTATGCGCCTCCATACATGGGGCTAGCGCAGATGTATGCACGTCGCGGCCAGTTGGACAACGTGGAGTACACGTGTGGTAAATTGCTGCAGCTAATGCCACAGCAACCGGAGGCTTTGCGCATGCTGGCCACACTCTATGGACAGGAAGATTCAGCTGCTAAACTAGAAACAGCCACACAGCTATTTGAAGAAGCCCAGGATACCATGGCAAATGATGACTACGATTCATGGCTGGGATTGGCCCGTGTCTATGAGCGTAAACAGTTCTGGCAGCAGGCATTGAACTCTTATCAGCGTGCAATGGACATTTATCAATGTTTAAATAAGGGATCCTATCACATACCGTTCGCATGGCTAAACAACATGGCCATGATACAGTTGCACATTCGAAAGCCGCAAGCGGCCCTACAAACACTGGACGCTGCACTGTCCAAGGGCTTTGATGCGCGTCAAGACACCAACCGTATGACGCTCCGTTTTAATAGGACGCGAGTGCTGGAGCAGCTTGGATGCATCGACGAGGCAGAGTATAGTTATAGGCAACTGATACTCGATTATCCCAACTATTATGACAGTTATCTGCGGCTGGCCGCAATTGCCAATAGGCGGAATGAAGTGAGCAAAGCCATGGAGTATCTGAGAGCTATACTTGGCCTGAACAGTGATAATGTAGCGGCCAGGTATGAAAGGAAAATCCACTCTTAACTCTTGGTCATATATTTTAATACTTTTAGAACGTATCTTGGCCATTATCACATGCGGCAAGGCGAGCTTAAGAAAGCCATGTATCACTTTAATAAGATTATGCGTTACTCCATCTGCTCGGAGGATTTCCTAAAACGCATCGCTGTAGGCAATTTATATCTGCTAAAAGTGGAAAGTGCGCAGGCAGATGGAGATTACGAGAAAGCAAAGGAACATCAGGACAAAGCGCTGCAAATGTTTAAGCAGGTGGGTAGAGTATCATTCGTTGTTTTAGATTATATTAACAATTCTTTATATATTGTAGACTCTTGAGCAAAAAGACCACAGTTTATGTACCTCAACTGACAACGACGAGGTGCTCTGTAATTACGGAAAATTAACAGATGCCGTGCTGATATATAAGAAAATTCTAAAGTCGAGCAAACAGTACCAAGAAACATTGCTGAATATGGCCCACATGTCGCTCGAGTTGGGACACTACGTGGAGGCCATCGAATTGTATACGCGATGCCTGAGGGAAATTCCGGGTGAAAATTGTGTACAAGTGATGCAGCTGCTGGCAAGGTCACTTCACCAAGACGGACGCATCAGAGAGGCCAAGGATTGGCTGCTTAAAGCGCGTCATGTGGCACCGCAGGATATGAGGCTTCTCTATAACCTGGCCGTAATCATCAGACTCGAGAGCAGTGACACATTTGCTTTGAAGGGCAAAGCCATCGAGCTGGAGATGTTGCAGCAGGCAGAAGGCAATCTTAAGTTGGCCCGAAGGTGCATGGTATTAATTGGATTAAAACGAAACTTTATTAATGGCAATTTCTTTCACAGTTTCTTTAAATTTCTGAAAGAGCACGACACAAGCTTGGACCTGGCAGCTGAGCAGGCTGCGAAGTGCAGCACATTGCTAAGGAATGCATCAGCTGAGCTTAAGCGCTTAAAGAAATTAGAGCAAAATGGGGCAGACAATAAGAAGATTTGCTTAGTGGATGAGGAACCAGTAGAGCCCGCAAAACCACCCGATATAGATAAGCAAAGGGAAAGAGAAACAAAAACACAACAAAAGAAGGCAAAGCGCAAAAGAAAACAAAAGTCAAAGGAAGCTGCAACTAAGCATGAGAAGAAGAAACGAAAAGAGAAGTAATTGAAGTAATAAAAAACGGAAGATTGAATTGGCGTTTGTTTTTAGTGCGCATAAATAAGGCATACCCTCTTACATATGTATAGATATCTTGCGCTGATGTTGTCTTTTGCACTACTCCAACCTCGTTTTGCGAACATACATACATAGTACATAGTTTTTGATTCCCCCGAGGTGAAGCAAACACAAATTTCTCATGCAATTTATTTGCGCCAGCTCCTCCCCAGGGAGAGAGTACACACACTCTTCGCCTCTGTGTGTGTTTGTTCATTTGAATGTCGAGTCATGTTAAATAACCGCAGGACATTGGTCGGCCACTCGCATTACGCATTCTTCGAGCCACTTTGTAACTGTCACAACTCAAACGAACCGAAGTCAAAATCAGACGCGAAAAAAAGAGAATAACAACAAAAAATATTCCCGCTCATTAATATCAATTTATGAGCTGAGACACGAAATTAGTCTGTGACAAGTTTCGCCGCAGGATGTGGATTCTTCACATGTAAGAAGAGACAAGAGAAGGAAGGGAAAGGACAACACACTGTCTGTTTAATTTGTGAGGCCATTGGGTGTTTTGTCTGGGGTTTTGTTGCGTTGCGTTAATTAATTCCAAAAGTGTATTGCTTGTCCTGCCAAAAGGACAAATATGCGCACACGAACTCGTGTCATTTGTGCCCTGTTTCTCTGTTGCCCTGTTGCTTGGGCGATTGGCCCACCCACCGGTCCTCCTGCCTGTTGTCATTAGCAGCGAAGAGACTTATGAAAAATGTCCATGGTGCACAGCACAGACATCTATCAGAGTGTGCTCCTCTGACAGGTTTCATCCGAAACTGGCGACAGCTGAGAAATGTTCTGTGATTCCTTAACTGAATTCGTTGTAATTTTATGAATATGATATCAATAACTGTCTCCCGCTGCGATGCAGAGCTTTTCTTTAAAATTTCGGGCAGGTAAAAATACACTTGTGTATAAGACTGACAATGGGCATAGCACACCCTGGGGCGTCTTTTTTTTGTTAGCCTGCAAAGTATGTTTTAAATTTTGTAACAAATCTTTTTTATACTCGCTACTCATAGAGTAGAAGGGTATTATAACTTTGTTCAAACCGAAAATGTATGTAACAGGCAGAAGGAGACACCTCCGACCCCATAAAGTATATATATTCTGGCTCAGGATCACCAGCCGAGTCGATATAGCCATGTCCGTCTGTCCGTCTGTCTGTCCGTGTGAAAATCTAGATCTCAGCTATTATAAGAGCTAGGACAACCAAATTTGGTGACAATATGTGTTATTATTGCACGCTGATCAAGTTTATTTTGGATTTTGGCCACGCCCCCTTCCGCCCCGCAAATCGAAAAAACATTGATAACAAGTGCAATTTTGATGCCATATTGTTCATTTTCGGTTTACATGATAACTATAGCTAGCCAGATGATCTCTAAAAATTTGGTAACAATCGGATAATAAACACAGAAGTTATTCAGCTTAACGTTTTCCACAGCTGTAAGCAGCGCTGCCGGCAGCGCTGCTTGCAGCATTGTGCCGAATCGTGTGTGCGTGTACGGTGGTGAAATGGGTTAAGTTGTGGACTGCAAAACGAACAGTACTATTATGCATTTACGGGCTCGAGTCCCGCCCGCATCAAAAATTTAATGTGTGTAAAAATGTTTTTTTTTTTTTATTTTATATTTTGACTTTGCATAAATATTATAAGTCCATAGCCTTTTACGGTCAAAATATGATTGTAGCCGTTTTTTTGTTCCGCAAATAAATTATGTACAAGCAGCTGGGTAGCGGGTATATTACAGTCGAGCATCCTCGACTGTAGCTTTCTTACTTGTTTTTTTTATATATATATATTATAAAAAGAAATTTATTTGTAGATTTAGTTCTTTATTAATTCTTGCACATATTTCACAATTTCATTTTGCTTTGCTTTTTGTTGTTTTTGTTTTTACCTTGGTTTTAATATTTATGAATATTAGAAATCTTAAACAATAATCGAAATAAACTTATTTCGCTTACAACTTAAATAATTGACAGAAATATTGAAATGATTTAAGACTAAGTTAAGTGACAGTTCCGGATAATTCGAAAATATTCCTGGGGGGGGGAACTTATAGAATTAACTAAACACACTTTTATATATATATATAGATTTTTATTCGACTTTCAATTAGAATTAGTGTACGTTTTTTTTCTATATTATATTAATTTACAATTCGAGTCACAATACAATTTGATTTTGTCCATTGAAAAAGCACTTGCAATGTTTTTTATTATTGATAGATGGTTCCGACGAAATATGCTAACACGCACACACCAAACTTGAAGTTTGTGTATGTGTGTGTGTGTGTGTTTATCCCTATATTTGGAGAGAAATTTGAAAATTGGGCGGGTGGACAAATTTTTTACATACACATTGAACATTGATGCGGGCAATTGGAGTTTCTCTATATATATATAGTATATATGTATGTGTATATTTGAATAGATTCGACAACAGATGATCATAAAGTATCTTCATACTTAACAAAATAGATAATATCGTATAGATACACATATATTATATATATAATATATTTCTATAATTTGCGCCTAATCAGTTTCCTTTAATGTTGTGCTAAGTACTACAAGTATATATACGATGCATATACATATACATACATATTTAGTTATATACCATTTATTTATGCTATATAGATGCATTCAGTTTTACTCAGGATTTGTTCATTTTGAAAGGAGGATAGTCTTTTCGTAGATTCAATGTGACTAACTAATTTAGTTTAGACTACAGCTAGAACTATACTACAATTAGCTTAGTCTAGTTATCAATATATAGTATATACAGTTTGGGGCTACGGCTAAATGCTTAGGGAGACCCAATTTGATTTATATAGTACATATATAGTGATATATATTCTTGTATTTATCCATTTAGTTGACGAATTCAGAAGCATAGCTCATTATTTTCACGCACAAAGTATCTCAAGTAGAAGTAGTACTATATGTATATGTATGTTTTCAATATATATATATATATATATTATATACTATACTATATACCGTAGTTATAGTTGTGGTACAGAACTGATCTCTTGGTACACATTAACTAAATATATTTTAAATGCTCTTTTATCTTTAACTTTCACTTTTAGTCGCTGCTGCACTTAACTCTTTGATTGGAAGTCTTATAATCTTTGTTCGTCTCGTATTCGTCTTCGTCTTCATCTTCTCAGCTAGCTAGCTATAATACAGTTTTGGGGTGATCTCTCTAAACGATGGTGGTGCGCTCGGCACCGGATGTGGTGCATGTGCTGCTCCCGCCAATGCAAACGATCTGACATTTGATGTCATCTTTGGCTAACTCTCAGGAGCTCATCGTTTCGTAGTTACCAATGCCACTGCCTGCGCCGCCGCCGACGACGCCCATCAGGGAGCTCCCCACACTGAGCAGCGGCGATTGCGTGCCCCCCGTGTGGCCCAGTGTGCTGTATGCGGTCTGTGCACGCGGCGAGGTAAGCAATGTTTGTGGTGCACCGATGGTAATGTTGCCGCTGGTCACCGAACTGGTCATGGCAGCTGAAACGCCGCAGCCACCGCCGCTGCCAGGATGAGGCAAGGTGTTGCAGGACACTATGCCACCGGCTCCGACACCCAGGCTGCTGTTGGTCTGCAGCGAACCATTCGATTGGCCATTCAGCAGGGGCATTGTGCAAGTTGTGGTCGACCCATAGGGGGAGGTGGGCGATGTGCGTGTCTCGTAGGCGGGCAAATATGTGGTGGCGCCGCCATTGGGACCTGTGCTGCCGCGTCCCGGGATGCGTGTGTAGATGTTCGGCGGGGTGCGGGTCGATAGTAGTGGCGGCGGGGCAGTGTAGATCGGACGTTGTACAGCTGGCGCCCTCTGTGGCGTGTTGTACAAACTAAATGCGGGGTTGGTAGTTAGCGACAGTTCTCCATACTGCAAAGAAAGAGAGTGGGGGAGAGAGAGAAAGGATGTTGGATTGTTCATTAAAAACTTAATAAATTATTAAAAAACACAAAGTGCAACTTTCATAATTTTCTCTTGCATATTTTAGCGGTTGCGTGTGTACGTGTGTGTTGAGTGTGTGGCCAAAAGTTGCCGACCAGCAAAAACAACCTTAACTCCTAATGAGCTTGTTAGCCCCCATTGAAGGTCCAGAGATAGGTGTAGGGCGACGGGCAGACCGCAACACAAACTAAAAACCAAACAAAAGTGAATTAAACTTTGGCCTCAAAAAAAAAACATTTGCAGCTCATCAAAATTGAATGCTCTGACCTCTGACCCCTTTCACCACAGCGACAACGCAGCAGAACAATGGGAAAATTGCTTTATTAAGTGAGCTTTTCATAGCAAGAACTATTGAAAAGCTAGTTAAGTGCATGAGGCAGGAAGTCACAGTCGAGAGCATACCCGACAGTAAGATACCATTCGCTAAGTTTTTCAACAAGAAAATGTCTTCTTCTATATCACTTTTATACACCACGAGAAAACTGATGCCAAGGCGGTGGGCGTGGCATTCAGTATTTGATATAAACTTTTTCAAGCAGACGAAATAAAGAAATTGGACTTATATTATTCAAATAAAGCTTCCCATTTGATAATAAAATATCTAGCAATTGTGTCCCGATGTGTGTTATTGTTTGCTTAATTGCGGCTTATATTTATGCTTTGTTGGGCTGAAATTAGTCATAGAACAGCTAAATAATATCAAAGAGGTTTTTTTTTTTTTTTGCTTTGTTCAGTTGAAGTCTGTTTTTATACCCGCTACTCATAGAGTAGAAGGGTATTATAACTTTTTTCAAACCGAAAATGTATGTAACAGGCAGAAGGAGACACCTCCGACCCCATAAAGTCTATATATTCTGGCTCAGGATCAACAGCCGAGTCGATATAGCCATGTCCGTCTGTCCGTCTGTCTGTCCGTGTGAAAATCTAGATCTCAGCTATTATAAGAGCTAGGACTACCAAATTTGGTGACAATATGTGTTATTATTGCACGCTGATCAAGTTTATTTTGGATTTTGGCCACGCCCCCTTCCCCCCGTAAATCGAAAAAACATTGATTACAAGCGCAATTTTGATGCCATATTGTTCATTTTCGGTTTACATGATAACTATAGCTAGCCAAATGATCTCTGAAAATTTGGTAACAATCGGATAATAAACACTGAAGTTATTCAGCTTAACGTTTTCCATAGCTGTAAGTAGCGCTGCCGGCAGCGCTGCTTGCAGCATTGTGCCGAATCGTGTGTGCGTGTACGGTGGTGAAATGGGTTAAGTTGTGGACTGCAAAACAAACAGTACTATTATGCATTTACAGGTTCGAGTCCCGCCCGCATCAAAAATTTAATGTGTGCAAAAATGTTTTTTTTTATTTTAGATTTTGACTTTGCATAAATATTGTAAGTCCATAGCCTTTTACAGTCAAAATATGATTGTAGCCGTTTTTTTTTTGTTCCGCAAATAAATAATGTACGAGCAGCTAGGTAGCGGGTATATTACAGTCGAGCACACTTGAATGTAGCTTTCTTACTTGTTTTACTTCGCATAATATTTATAGAACAGCAGTAGAAAAGCAAACTACTTATAAAGAGCTTACGATGCCTGTTAACTAGACAACAGTTGCACTGCACTGTGCAAAAACAAGAGAAGAAAACTTTGAAGAAGTCTGTGAAGGTTAAAAAAGACTGATCTTCTTCTTCTGCTTCTTTTCTTCTTCTTCTTGCTCAACGTCTTCAACTTCTGCATCTTTTGTGTCGACAGTAAAGTTAATTCAACTTTAGCACTTTGGCATATTCCAATTAAATTGTCATTAGTCGAAGCGCGTCTCTTGTCTGGCCTCCTTCTTCTTCTTTTTCTCTTTCCTCTCTTTTTTTAAAATATGCATATAAAGCTCATTGTAATCGATAAGGCTTGTTAAAGTATCTATAAAACTATTGCTCAAAGATAGCTTTAATGCTGTGGTATTCTAACCAAATAATTTGCAAGCAGAGTTTGTTTTAAGGTTAACTTTTAATAATATTTTTAGACCATTGATTTAAAAAAAAGATTGGAAACAGCCAAAAAATTAGGTAGCACTGTTTTAAAATTGGGCCACGCCTACTTTCGCTTCCGCAAATTGATTAAACTTGAATAGCAAGCTCAATTCTGAAGCTATACCATAAAGTTTTGGGGTGCATAGTTACAGTTAGGCTGTGACTAGATACGGGTGTTTAACTTTAAAAAACCCCGAGAACTATACGTATAATTCAAGCAGTATGCAGAAATATATACTTCTATGTACTTCCCATCACTTTCCCTTTAAAGCTGCCATCTAAACCTTCCGCTTTCAAAATTCAACGCCCCATAACTCTTTGAGCCTAATTTCTAGCCAGCAGCTGGCCAGCACAGCTTTGCATATATGCCTAAAATCATAATTTATCGTCTCTCACCTGCTTATTGAATGTGGGCGACAGCGAGGGCGGCGGCGGAGATGCGGTAGTAACGCGCGTGGCCGACGTATAGAGTATACGCTGTGATTCCATATTCAAGCGATCGAATGCCTTCTCCTCCAAATGAAACTCATCCTCGCTGTTTGCCTCCTGTGGCACCACATCCGGATTTTTGTCCTCCAAACTGGAATGACTGCCCATGTTGCGTGACAATGGTTCCGCACTGCCCTTATCCGCCTCCGTTGTGGTCGCATCCCCATTTGCATGGCGTCGGCTACGCTTGCTGCGGAATTTAATAAAAATCACCACGCAAATGGCCACCAAAAAGAGCGTCGCTATGACGCCAACCAGAGCGCCCAGCAGCGGTGTCAATTGCACCAGCACCGCCGTGGAGGAGGCTACAGTAAAAGAACGAGAGGAAAACGCGAGAGAGAGAGAGAAAAAGAGAATTCAAAACGCAATGCAAAATGAGAAATCAAAAAATCTGGCTAAAAACTCCTACGCCCCTTGGGGATATAGAGAGGGGAAGTGAGAGGGAAAGAGGGGCTACCTACCGGTGCGCAGAAGGGGCGCCGACAGGGTGCGTCCACGCACACGATATGCTACTTTGCTGGCACCCTGTGCATTGACTGCCGTGACGCGAATATTAAAGGCCGAATCGCTGGGCAGACGCTTCACCGTGAACTCCGGGTATTTATACGAGGCATTATAGAGTATCTGACGCGTCAGTTCATCGTAGATCTGTGCATGAAAATGCTGCGGAATTCCGCCATTGTAGCCGGGTATGCATTGAATCTGCAACGAGTTCGCTGTCGCATTGTATGCCGTGCAGTTTTTCAACGGTTCGGGTAGGTCTGCAAAGAGGAACGTATATATGTATATAGAGAGAGTTTTATATGTGTATGTGTATGGGTTAATTTGTGCTGTTTGTTTGTAATTAAGTCAACGAATGGAATCAAATAATTAACGGGTTCACGTGCGCACTCTTTTATGTGCCCTGACTCTCTCGCTTGTTCTGTTTTTTTGTGCCCTGATAATTGATAGGACTGAGAGTATTATAATCGTTTTAACGAATCGTGTTAGCCTAAATGGGGCGTTAGGCGTTACCTGCACACACAGTTTATATAAAATTTTAGATCGGCCTTCGATATGTGTGTGTGTGTGTTGGGAATAAGCTACGTTATTAGCTTTTTTGTTTGGTCAACAATAACAAGTCTTTGTTTTGGGGAAAATAATGGCTTAAGTGTATGGGTGAAGAACCCATTTATAGTATAGTATATAGTATAGTTATAGTATTGTCGGACAATAAAAAAATCTTCAGAGCTTGTTTATTCTATAAGCCAAAAGGAAATTTGCGATTTTAATCGATTTTCGGAGGCGGAAGAGGGCGTGGCCCAAATCTAATAAAAACGTTATTTATATGTTAAATTATAACATATTGTCATCAAATTTGGGATCTAGGATTTATCATGTCATACGGACGGACAGACGGACAGACAGACGGATAGATAGACAGACGGACATGGCTAGCTTATTGATGGTAATCTAGATTTTTTCCACCTAATGAGGTTGGGAAAGTGCCTCCTTCTGCCTGTTTCAAACATTTTCAGTTGACACAAAGCTGTAATACCCTTCTACTCTGTGAGTAACGGGTATTATAGAACATTTCAAACCCCCAAAAAGGATTTGTATCCATAACTTTGTTATTAATCATGCGATTTGAAAACGGAATAGCATTATGTTTATGGCTTGACTATAGTTGCAATTTCAATATTACACGAATTCTTTTACTTTCCTATCATAAACTTAATTTCCAACTAAACTTACCACCTGATTTTGCTCAGTGTACTCAAAAGCTACGCTGCATGTAGCACTAGCAGCACGTTTTATTTACTATTTAGGCCGCGGTCGTTGTGTGTCTTTCTCTCTCTCTCTCTCTCTCTGTGTGTGTGTTTTTTTTTTTTTTTTTAATTGTTTACGGTAGGAAAATTAAAATCTTCTGAAGATACCACCGTATCCATCCGTAGGTAGCATGCACAATTCATAGCCCCTATTGGGATTATGCTTACGTACTAAAACAAAAACCTCCGTGTGCTCTTCAGTCCTACGCACGCTCACCGTTACTGCCAGTCAAGGTAAGACTTCGGTGAGCAGGATGTGGAGCCTATTCGCACTTCTTTCCTTGGGTACTGCCCATGAAGCGCTCATCTTTCACCCAGTTAGTCGCTTTTTACGACAAGCTGCGTTAGCAGCTAGCCCTCTGCTGACAAAGGTAATGTCGATGAAGCAGGTACCTCTATCATTATTGAATGTTGGCACACGACCATCGTTCAGTAAAATTAAGTCCAGCATTACCATGGCGTCTATCACGGCTCGCCTTTGCCTTGTGCCCTCTCTCTCCGCATCGTAGGCAACAGTCTGCCTGGTCAATCTCCTTGCAGTTCATGGATTTGTGGCCGTAGCCCAGGCATCTGTAGCATCTTAAAGGTTACCTTGCCCTACTTTAGAACCGTAATCGCATCGTTAGCGCTCAACAATACAGTTGCAGTCTGTGTCTCGTCACGCATCTTGCGAAGATTTCTGACGCCCTCTGGCTTTACCATGATACCCTGGAATAGAGATAACAGGCAGCTGTGGAGATCCGTAACTGTTGTAGCCTCATCCATACCAACACAGGAGACCGCTTCTCTTTCTGCATCAGTACGCACCGAGGATAAGCGTCGCTTCTATTTCGCTCCTAAAATTGGAAACGTTAGCAGAAGCTTCCCTCTTTACTTGGATTAGCAGATCATCTTTCTGCGTTCTCCTTATTGTGAGCACATGTTTGGTATATTCGCTGAGGCTGAGGTCACTTTTAATTTTAGCGAGGATATCCACATAGGTGGCCTCTCTTGTCTTCATTACAATGATTGGCTTGGACTCTATCTTGGTCCACTTTTCTCCATTGATTGGTTCCTTAGAGACAGCTGCATAGCTAACCGGCTTGGAGTTTCTTGCTCTGGACTTTTCATCCTCTTCAACGTTCTTGCCAGGCGTAGAGTTACCTGGCTTGGGTGCTTTGAGCCTCTGTACTGTAGGCTCCTGCGCTTTGGGAGTCTCATGTGCCTCTGTCTGGGTGGCAGTCGACTTGCAATGTGCATCCTTAACGGCACTCTCCTGCAGCTCGATCGCCCGGTTATTAAGAGACGAAAGTTCGATAATTGTACTCTTGGTCTCTCTAGTGACGTGCCGCTGGGTCTCGAATGTGGAGAGCAGCTCATTAGTTTTGGCACTCATCCTCGTTAAAATACCCCGCAGATCTACGTTCTGTAACTCTGTAATTGGGTCTGAGGACCGTAGTGGCGATCCAGATGGGGGTTTTTGTACCCCCCCTCTGCGTCGGCAAGCTTATGAGATCCAAAGATTTTCTATTGCTTATGATATTCAGAGCTGGGGGTGGCAAGTTATCCACCCCTACAGCACTGCGGACACTGGCTAACGGCGGCTGAGGGAACGTTTGCACCTCCTTCGCAGCCACCGGCAATGGATTTCCTCTAGTGGGAGACCTCGACATTCTGGAGCTTCTCCTGAATGGGTCGTCTGCCTCGGGGGCAGTGCCCCCCGCTATGCTATCCATTGGATCTTAACGTTGGCGGCTAGACGTTTGCAGACCTGGAACACTGGGCTAAGAATGCATCCCACGTAGGCCAACGGACTTCCCCTAGGCTTCCCTGATGGAGGATATTCCGCCTCTAGGCACCAAGCCACCTTAGGCACCAAGGTGGTGAAAGGATGGTTATTAGTCTGTCCGCGACCTTTATGTCTTTTCTTAACCCAGCGAACCTCTGTCCAAAAATTTAAATATTTATTTAAATTTTACCGTTACGTTTCTCGAAAAAGATCCTATTGAAGCTGGTTCAAATTCAAATTAGAATTAAATTTGAATTTGAATTTTTGGTTTCGCGCCAACTGATCAGCACTGCCAGTCTGGCAGTACCGTTGATCTGGCAACGCCGCTCAGACCAGATCGCCCGCTGCGATAAGTTGGCAGCACCACCAGCTGATTTAGCAGCTGGCCCACCCACAACTAATTTGCAAAGTTAATTGTTGGCAACTCAACGACGCGCCTTTAGCACATATTGAGGCGCCTTGAGTAATTGCGCGACACTACGTTGTGATTTCGTGCAATCACCAGCTGTTCGGTAAGAATCGACTTTGTTAAAAACTAGATTTTTCGCGTAGCGCAGCATAAACACGTCCGGTTCAAGCCACTGCTCATCTCGTTTTGGCGTGTATGTGTGTGGTGTGTGTGTGTGTTTTTTTTTTCTTTCAAAAGACGTTGACGTCTTTTGCCCAGGCGTTAAAATCCCCGGCTATCAGGCATGGCGACTTGCCTCATGCGTCTGCAACCAGCCTGTCCAGGGCGCGCACGTAGCAGTCCAAGGGCATTAAGGGTGCCAGGTAGATGCTGTAAATGTACATTCCGTACATCTTCGTGCCCACGAACCCTTCTTCTCGGAGAACTTCCAGTAACTGTGCTGCGCTCCATGCCGCCGCCTTTTCTAGGTGGTGTGTGTGTGTGTGTGTGTGTTTTTTTTTTTTTTAAAGACGTTGACGCACCGCAGTGCGTTCAAGTGGTCTTTGTGACACCAGGCCGTAGCCTGTCGTTGAAACACCGTTCTTACATCCTCCTGGCCCCGCCGTTAGGCATTACAACTGGAGGGACTATAGCCTTAAAGGCTCGCTTCTGAGGTCCGGATCCGCTCCTCTCGCCTCAGCTGCAGCATAACGCTACAGGCCATCTCGTTTACAGCATCCCATTTCTCCTGGCATGCCACCATGGTCAACACTAGGTTGCCTGGTGCTGGTGTCTCTCCGAACGCCTCCTCCACCGCATATCTTTCCCTGTTAAATCGGGGGCGCACGAACATGACGTGCTCGGCATCTTCTTCATAACCTGCACCGCAGGTCACGCATATGGATTCCTCGCTGTGACCAAAGCGGTGCAGGTAGGCTCCAAAGCAGCCATGTCCACTTAAAAACTGGGTCAGATAGAAATTTATCTGCCCATGCTTCCTTCCTATCCAGGGTTCGATTTGCGGAATAAGCCGTCGCGTCCAGCTGCCCTTCTGGGAGACCGACCAGGTATCTTGCCACCGTGGTATTAGGCTTCCTTGTTAGACATTACCAGTATCATGGTTCCTCATCGCCGCTACCCTTGACTCTACTAGAAGGTCAAAGGGTGGCATGCTTGCTATCACATGCGCCGCCTCACACAGCGCGAGCGCACAGTTGTGTCACCAACTATGATGCAAGCTGTCTCCACCCTTTTCCGCGAGCTAATGAGCACCGCCTCCGTTTTTTGCTCCGCTAACGAAAGACCCGCTTGGGAGAGCCAGGTTCGCGCCATCCTGATGGCTGAGTTGGCCATCTCCTGGACTTCGTGCAGTTGCTTTGCGACGGCTACGATAGCCACGTCGTCCGCGAAGCCCACAGTCTTCATTCCCCCTGGCAGGGCTAGCCTCAGAATCCCATCGTACATCAGGTTCTATAGTGTTGGCACCAGTACTGATCCCAGTGGAACTCCTCTGGAAACACGGTACGTGGACTCTCCTGTACTGGTCCTGTGTGTCAACCAGCAACAACAACAACAACAACACGTTAAGCAATAACAACAGCAACACGTTAAATAACAACAAAAGTTGTTTAAACGTGGCTTTTATTGCCAGCAAGGTCACAGTGGGGCAAGGACAGTGGGCAGTGCCAGCTGACAAATAAGTGTAGAACGAGAGAGGAGGAGATACAGAGTAAGAGAGAGAGAGGGAGACAGAGACAGAGCAAAACGTGCCACAATTATCTGCCTTCAGTTCAGAACGTAAATGATTTGCGAAAATTAATTAAATTATTTTGCTCCCACGTTCGAAACGATATTCGCTTTGGAATTAGTTGCACTCACCTGCCGGCTGTATGTGATACCAACAGGGCTGACTGTGGCCCATGGGACTGTTGGCAATGCACGAGATGGCACCGAAGCTCTCGTAGCTATCCACATGATAACTGTAAACGTTATTGAGCGGCGGCGTCGCTGTCGTTGTGGGAGTCAGCAACAGCTGGCGATGATGTTGCTGCTTGTGCAGTGCTGCCAGACGCTTGCGCTCCGCTAGCTGACTAGCACCTGAGTCACCCTGTAGCAAGTGTTGCTGCTGCTGCGAGTGTTGCTGCTGCTGCTGCTTGCGTTGCGGCTGCTTGTTCTCCACATGATTCTTGTGCACCATATTCGAATAGACCATTTGCGGCTCCATATAGTCCGGATAGTTGTCGAAGTTGTCGTGGAGCTGCTCCTCCTCCTGTTCGTATTCATCCTCGAAACGCACTGCCGCCGCAATGCTGGCCACACGTCCGTGGCGACCGTGCAACAAACGCGCCGTGGCATGTGTGTGCTTCCGCTTGCTGCGCTGATAATATCCTCCGGATGGCAACTGCAACTGCAGCGGCAGCGTCACGGGTTGCGCCACCAGCTGCGCCAGTTGCGGCAACTCGATGAGACTCTCCAGCGAGTTGTTGAAGTGCCACTTGTAATTTAGATTATCGAGCGGATTCGCGTCCACCTCGCAGGTAATGTTGATTGTCTGCTTTAGTGCGGCGCGGATTATTGTCGACTCCGACTTGCACACGGGCGGATCTAAGTGAGGAAGACAAAGGGGCAGGGAGGGTGGTAAGAGAGAGGGATGCAACAAGTACATGAGTGCCCGTTTCGAGCTGGAGTGCTTCGCTTCCACTTACATTTGACATCTAGGTAAACCTCGTTGCTGGACACGCTGCCCTGCAGGTTGGTGGCGCGGCAAAAGTATTGGCCATGTGACGACTTGGAGATACCCTGCAGTACGAGTGTTTGATTGGAGATGATGATGCCGCGTGATGAGTGCAATTGTTTGTCCTGTTGGAGTAATAAGAGTGTTGTGTGTTATTACGATATGCATTTAACGATATTTGTGGAAATACGATATTAAATTTACGATATAACGTTCTTAACAATTCCTTAACTATTTACAGTATTGATACACAAACCCATTACGATATTCAAAGAATACGATATTCAATTTACGATCTAGTACTGAGATTACAATATGTCAACCAGAAAAAAACATACATACAGAAATTGCACCCGATATTCAGTTTACGATACACGAAATACGATATTCACTTACGATATAGCACTTAAACCTTAATTTCATTACAAGCCATAGTATAACTACAAGTTAACTTTACGTTATTTATTCACTCACATTGTGATACCATTCAACCCGTGTAATTGAGGGATTTGCGCGCACATCACATTCCAAATAGACATCGGATCCCTTGAGCAAATTATTCGGATCGAGTGGTGCACCCAAATTCAGATTAACAATCGGTGCATCTGCAAAAAGAAAAAATAGCAGCAAAGTTTTGAGTTCCTGCCCCTCTCAAATGTTTAACTGGTCAACTGGTCAAGAAGTGCCAACACTTACGCGTCACATTGAGCACCCGAGAGTCCTTCAGATAGACTCCGATGTTGCCGTTGCCCAGCGTCGTTGTTACGGTAGTGTCGCCCTCGTGCAATTGCTGCGACGTTATGCCCGAGTTGAGGGCAATTGAGCATACCACTTGACGCTCATTGTCCTCTGGCACCGGTATGAGCATTAGCTCCGATATGGTTGTATTGCCGTCGGAGGCAGTCTGCGATTATCGTAAATTGCGATTGTATTGTGAACATATCGAATAGAGGCTGCTTCTATGCTTACCGATTGAGTTGCCGCCTTCAGAATTTGCCCAGCCTTGGACCAAATAATGTTCGGTGGCGGACGTGCCCCAATGGCAGTGCAGGTTACATGAGTACGCGTGCCAGCGACTACGGCATGATTGAGACCTTGCAGCAGTAGACTTAGGGGCGGTACTGCAGGGGAAAAGTGCAAGAGAAAGTGTAAGACTTAAAAGAATGAACACGTTTCACGTGTCTTAAGGTATTAATTTTTAGACCATAATTTAAAAAAAAATATGTACATGGTCTATTGTGTTTGTCGAAATGTGCGTAACAGCAGTCGATTAAGCCATGTCTGTCTGTCCGTCTGTATGAACGCCTATATCTCAGAAACTAAAAAAGCTACAGCCACCAAATTTGTTGACAACATATATGTGAATCATACGCTGTAGAATTTTTATTAAAATTTAAGCCGCGCCTACTTCCGCCCCCGCAAATCGAAAATTCGTATTGCAAGCGCCTATATCTCAAAAACTAAAAAAAGCTAAAGCCACCAAATTTGGTAAGAACATTTATGTGAATCATACGCTGTAAAATTTTTATTAAAATTTGGGACACGCCTACTTCCGCCTGCGCAAATCGATAAACCGTATATCAAGCGCAATAATAAAGCTAGAGTATTCAGTTTTGGTGTGAATGATAACTATCACCACCTAAGCGATCGCTAAAAAATTTGGTTCCGATCGGATAATGAACATAAAAGGTATTCAACGTTTTATATAGATTTGCACAGCGCCCACTGCAAGCAAGCAAGCAGTGTTTTTTCCAAGCAGTGTTTTTTTTCCAACTGCTTGCACTGCTTGGCGACTAACTGAAAATTATATGTGTTGTTTATTATTCTTCTTTGAAAAACACGTTTCCCAATAACAGTTTTCAAAATCTGATTTTTTTCATAACCTTTAAAAATCCATGGTCTTATACAGTCAACACTTGACTGTACACGTTCTTACTTGTTTATTTATACAGAAGAAATTCGGCTTAGGGAATTAGATTTACGATATTCACCTTACGATATTCAGATTACGATATTCGTTTTACGACATTCGCTGTATGATATTGGCTTAACCCTAATTACTATACTTTACCATTTATAAGTAAAACAAACAGCAAACCTTTTGTGACTACTTTACGAATATGTTCCTTTTTCGATATTGCATATTTGTAATGTAGAAGATGCTGTTGATCCTACCTTTGTCTGCACCTACAACACACCTAAGCATACTTTATGACTTTCAAATAGCTTTATCTTTATGACGGTAACAAAATATGGCAAAATTCTAATTATCGACATCCCGCCGACGACAATATAAGCCCTGAGCTCGCGACCAGGACGCTTTACAACTCCCCTTCCTCCCTGGATTATAATGACATGCATGCACATCGCATAATCGTAAATAACTACGTGGAAGGCTACGTAGGCAAGCAGCTGCTGCTGCTGATACTACTGCTACTGGTTTGGTCCCAACGCGATTAGCATATGCGCAAAAGTGGAGCAACCAACCCCGTTTGCAGTATGTCATATATGCATAAACATCGGACTTTACGGGCACCCACAACGCAATGACAAAAACTTTAATTACATTAACTTCCATGTAAAAGCGACGCCACACCCGATACGAGCTACCCGCTCGCACACGACCTTGAACTGTTGACATTTGGCAAACGCCATAAACATAATTACAAACTAAAAAGTGCAGAAAAATAGGGATACAGGCAAGAACCCTGTTTCAATAAGCATTTTACGATATTCGCCCAGCCTACTTACGGTTCATGTCCAGTATAACCTTCTTGGTCAGCGCCGGCACCACGTGGCCATTGGTGGCTTGGCACGTGTACATCTGCAATGGAGAAGGAAGCGTAAAACGTTTATTTGATTTATGCACATAACGATAATTGGCGCCCGATTAATAACAATATACGATAAAATATTGGCGATAATGAGTGCATGTGTCTAGAAGATGATAAATCAGCAATAGAGCCAAGCTGAACATTTAATTTTAATTGCTTCAACACGCACCTGCCCCAAACTGCTGCACCTGCCCCTTCACCTGACCCCGCCCCTGCTCCGGCCTCTCCTCACTTCCCTCCACACCCTGCAAATGCTAATCAATTATGTTCCTAGGCTCTCTCACGCGCTCTGTATTAATATCATAAATTCTCTAGCTCGTTTTCTTTCGTGTTGTAGCCATTCTTGTTGTTGTTGTTGCTGTTGGTAATATGATACCCTCTGACAGTATTTTATTTAGGCACGAAAATATGTAACGATGTCCAATAAAAATATTTGCATAACTTGAGGAAAATTAAACGAAGTCGAAGTCGCCCAGTTTTCCAGTCTCCCTCTCTCTCTCTCTCTTTCTCTGTCTCTCTTTCGCCTGTGTTTACTCAAAGTCTGTCAAAGGGTCGTCGGTTTTTGGCTAGGAAATTGGGTCATAAATTTACAACGCCATCAGGTGGGGTCGCAGTGGGTCATCGCAGTTGTCCACCGATTGTTTATTGTCATTGTTGCGCGTTTAACGGCATTGCTTGAGTATTATATTGTATTGTATCGTATTGGTATTGATATTGTCTTTAAGATTAAACTATGTTGTATTCAAATCTTAATCGATTTTCGAATTTTGTTGAGTTTGTAATGTTGTTTTAAATGGAAATTGAAATTAATTTGATCATCTATATTTGTTTTTGCTTTGTTTTTCTTATAATATTTACAATATAATAGAGCACATTTAAATGCAAAGCATCTTTATACCATAAAGTCCTTTTGGGTCTCAGTATTTTCAATATTTAATAGAAATAATTTAATAGAAATAGAAATAATAATTTACGATATTTTTAAATAATATCCATTCTTCATTTACGATATTCATCATAAATAATTGGGGAATATAACTAAGGTTTTCCCAAAATATTTACGGTATAAAAGTATGTAGGTATGTACAAAAGTCTTCTCACGTCTCTTTTGTAGCTCCAATATTTAATTACATATGTATATTTTTCGTATTCTATGAATCTATGTTGATTATTCACTTACGATATTCATTACAAGAAATTAGGCAGTATAACTATAATTTGTTAATAATATTTACGATTAAATGTTTGTGTAGACAATATAATCATTAACGTCTGCGTTGTTTTTCAATATTTAATTAAAAATAAATTTCTCCTTATCCATAAATAATATTGATTGTTCACTTACGATATTCAACATAAATTATGAACTGAATATGCAATTGAATGGACCTAAATAGAAATTATGACCCTGAATTCGAAGTCCAATTACAGTTCAGCTGATTTATAGCCATAATTTTCTTTAGCTGGTAAATACAGTACAATCTGCGGAGTCTGTGTTTGGTCTGCGGTCAGTCTGTTCTCATCCTAAAACGCGTTCTAATGCGGCCAAAAGAATACAGAGATTTGTCAAATACTTGGAGCATCATCTTTGTTGTGAACCAATAATTTTCCATCTTACCACGCGCGCAAGTTTTCAAGTGATTCCCTCGACCAGCATTAATTTACTTTGGTCTCCCTCTCTCACACACACACACACACAATGCCTCCCCAAGAGGGGAGTCTAGCGACACAATGGGCTGTCATTCACAATAGGGACTACAACATGTAAAAGTGCTGGAGACGGCACGAGGAAAGGGGGTGTCTGACGTTGGAACTGCGGCTGAATCGTTGAATTAGCGCGCTCCAACAATATTGTTCATTACACGAGGCAAAAGCGAAATCGGCTTAGAATCAACACACACACACAGCAAGGGGGGAGAGTGGGTGTGAGAGAAAGAGAGAGAGAGAGAGAGAGAGAAAGAGAGAGAGAGGGCCAGAGCTTGTGGCGAAGTGAATATTATTATCTCAATGCAGTCGCCGCCGCCGGTTGCATGCAGCTTCCCCCGGGCGCTTTGATTTCTATTAGCCATTGTCCGTTGGGAACGTGGGGCCACACCGAGTGCTGTCATTAGAGAGAGCAACAGAAGAAGGTGGTGGAGAGGGGGACTGCCTTTGTTGCCAACCAAAATAAATGGCCAGCAGTGGTGTGTGTGTGTGTGTGTATTGTGTGTGTATTGTGTGTGCGCGTGAATCTCGTAAATATGGCTTAAGCACTTCTTGTCCCCCCCCCCACAACTTACCGTTAGCAGATCCTTGCGCTGTATATTCTTTAGCTGCAACACATTGCGCACCGAACCATCGGGCAGCACCTGAAAGGAGTCGTCCACCAGCGCGTGTTCACGCCACCAGGAGACACGCGGAGCCGGCACACCGCCACTCGACAGGCAAGTCAAATTGATGCCATCTCCCTCTAGATAGGGACCCGCCGTCTGATCTCGCACCGCAGCGCCATGATGATCCAGTATGGTCAATTGCGTGGGCGGCACTGCAAGGGAGAGAGAGAGAAAGGGAGAGATAACAAGGGTTTTTATTTTGGCATAAGTCGGGCCTCCTTCTTTTATCTTCTCCTGCTCTTCCGCTCCTGCTCCTGCTCTAAACTCACCCAAAACTGTCACATTAATGCGCCAATTGCGGGTCGGTGATTTATGGAAATCAACACGACATTTGTAGAGTCCCGCATCCGAGGTCTGAATGCTCTTGATGCGCAAAGCCGGCGGATTTGTGTCGTAATAGAAGTGAGCCTTCTTGTTGAAGACATTCTCATCGGCCCAGGGTATGGCCTGATGTAGCGGACGACCACGGGCATCGAAGCTGAAGAAGAGAGAGAAGTGAAAACCTAATATTCAATATTACATTCGAAATTTGCATATTTCTATTGAATAAATAATACACACTTATTTATTAAAGCCCTGAGATAAAAAAGCAATGACAGTATCTGAGGTTTCTAAGATTCTCAATAGATTTTACTGATTTATCCTTTGCAGAGGGTAGATTAATTTTTGGCCAGAAGTTTGCAACGCACCTTAGGGAATAACTCAGGCCCTATATAGAACATATATTCTTAATCAGAACTAATAGTCAAACTAGTTATGTCGGTCCGTTCATCTGTCCGTCTGTCAGTTGCAACGCAAGCTAGTCCCTCAATTTTAGAGCTATCTTAATAAAACTTGCTACACATGTTTCTTATTACTGCACGCTGGAAATAAGTCGAAAATATCGCTATTAAAGTATTATTATATGTATATGTCTACGCAACTTTCATCACAATTGAAATGATATATCGTATAGCTGCAATAGAATCTTCGGTCGAATGAAGTTTTTTTGAGTAACTCTGCAAGGGTATGAAGGTAGCCGAAGGTAGCCTTTCTTTCTTGTGTTTTTGGTGTCTTAACCACAAAGAATTTCGATCACGGCACACCCGATAGATTACAAGCTAGTTTTACTGTCATCAATCGATTTTATGCTACTGCAATTAAACCAAACACAAAAAAAGGCCATAAAGGCAGAAGTAGAAGAAGTAGCGGTACTCAGAGGAGAGTACTGTGTCAAAGTAGAAATTAAAAGCGCATAAAAATTGCTGAAAATGCAACCGAAAACTGCTCAAAAATAGAATGTTTAATTAGCTTTGCCCTACCCTCCTACCACGTCTACACCCGATTCGATAAAAAGTCAACTGAATCGAAACTGAGAAAAGCGTTTTTTATTGTTATGGCCAAAGCGTTTTTTTGTTTATGGCCTGGCCCAATGCATTTTGACAAAATGCCGCATTAAATATCAACGCGCACGGCGCAACGGCGCGTATATCGTAGCGGAGCGTATATCGTAAATAAAGCGAATTGCATTTCAGAACTTTCGATTTCGTTTTTTGTGGATCTTTTCATGTTGGGGTTTTTCAGCATTTTAAATGCTTACATTTAAATAGTTTTCTCTGTCTCCCTCTCCCTCTCACACTGTCTCTCCCTATCTTTCATTTTTTATATTTCGGCTGCCTCTGGCACATTTGTTTGGCTCTTTATATATATATATATATATATATATATATATATATATATATATATATATATATATATATATATATATATATATATATATATATATTTATATATATATATATATATATATATGTGTGTGTGTGTGTGTGTATGTATGTGTGTGTGTGTGTGTGTGTGCGGCACTTAATTTGATGACACTTGTAAATTTTTAATTTCTTTTCTGTATTCTGCTTTGGCCTTTTCTGTGTTCTGGCCGCCAGTGCCACGTCCCTCCCGCTTACCGAAATCGTTTGGGGCCAACCAAAATAAATTTCCGTGTTTATGTTAATTCGTTTGGCCGGGGCTTTCCGACTTATCCATTTTATAGTTTGCTTCAATTAATTAATTGACCAATTTAGCGCTTGTTGTTTTTGTTGTCTTTCGCCGTATACTTTTTAAGCCGCATAGGCAATGCGAATACGATTTTTATACGATTCACTTTATATATGTACGGAATAGCTATATATGTTTCTCTCTGTTAATCAGCTTTATTTCCGCCGCAAAGTGAGCGCATTAAATTTTTAAAAAACAGAAGCCAGCCCCATTATAAATTTTGCTTCTGGTTTTTTACGAAAAAGGTTACATGAAAAGTCTCTCAAAAAAGATATATGTTTTATTATACATTTATGGGAATATATCATTGCTGTTTCAGCTGGCAAATGTTAAACCACGCTGATAATTTAATAATATTTGTAAGCTCATTTCATAATAATTTATTGTTTACATTATTCAGACAGATACAAAAACAATAAAAAATCGTTTTTGTTCCGCTGCTAATGTGTTAATGGATTTATAATGATGTCAAGGATTGGTTTGGTTGATTAAAGGAAAATACTTGTGGTTTAATGGAAGGAGATTTTTAGCATAAAGTAAGTTGGCATTCAAAATTAATAAATAGTAAAGAGCATACAAATTATGCATATAGAAATTAAACTACGTTTATGGAATGAAACTAGAGACTACTTATGCTGTATAGACGGATTTCCTGAAGTATTATAAGCAGATATTTCTACTTTATGCAGAGCTACATGTATGTAAGTTATATTGGTTATAACACACCATTACCAGTATTGTGGTGTAATTCATGTAATTCAATTCACGAATACATAAAATGGCACTCGTGTAAACGTAGTTACTTAAGTAATGGTTGACTGCAGCTTCCCAAATTCAACCTGTATTCTTTCAGCAAACCTATTCCTCTTTCTTCTATAACAATTTCCCAGGTACACCAACAAATAGCTTATCACACACATCTTGCATATATCCACTAGCTTATGCATATCATTTCTGGGGTTTCTTCTCAGCCCCCATTGCGATTGATTTATTACTCAAGGGAAAATCCAAAATGCAACCAAGAAAACCCCAAAAAACAACTGCAGCAAAAGGGCAAATCGGTGGAGGAGGATGGTGGAGGGCAGGCAAGAAATTAACTCGAGTAAGTGCCACATGATGGATGGTTATTTGTTAATGGACTTAAAGATAATTAAATTAGGTTCAGGCCATTTGCTCGGCTCTCTCCAATCTTTGTAGTATCTTTCACCCACAGATACGATTCCAGACTTGGCAGTTCGGCACGCTAAAGGTCATTGATAGGGAGATTGGAGCCAGGGTTGAGGTGTGAGTGTGGGAGAGTTGAAGTGGCATAGGAGCCAATTGTACCTGGTCGTGGTTCTGTCCCTACGCCCTCTCCGTCCCCTTGACAAACAGCTTCTCATGTAATTAATCTTGCGACCTCAGCCCAGGGCATATGGAAATTCAATTCTGTCTCAGTCTCAGTTCACTGTTCAGTGTTGTAAAAGCGTTCCGAAACAACGGAAAATTTATGAAGTGTAGAAAAAGCAAATTAAAATTGATGGAAAACAATAAAAAATGCGGGCACGAGCCACGCCAAGGCAGGGCGAAAGAAGGAAAAACACTTTATTTGGTAGCTCGATGGATCTAGGTGTGATACGTATACGTTGGGGAGGCCCATAAACTTTATGTGGGACCATAAAAGACGCTCAATGGCAAGCTGGGAAATGCTGGGAAAATGCTTGGAAAAGCTGAGAATACTGGCAACTGTAATTGCAGTCGCAGTTGCCGCAGCCGCAGCGACGTTTATGCCGTAGAATCAATCGAACCACATGAATGCACATTCAACTTTGACACTTTGACGGGCGCATAATCGATTTTGTTTCGAAAAAGGAAAGGAGCACGGAATGGGGGAAGGTTGCTTGTGTCAAGGTTGCCCGCGTATGCAAAATCAATTTACGGTCTACTGCGTCAGCTTTTCAGCTCTACTCAAGTCAAGTTGTGCCTTGTTCCTTTGATTCGCAGCTAAGGCGCAGGCTTAACAAGCTTGTGATACAATGCACTTAGAGAAAAATACTAGTAGCTAAGCAAATAACAAAAAAATGAAGAAGAAGAAAAAGAAGTATTGAAAATTGTTTGGAAACTTAGAAAAAATTGTTTACAATTTTTTTTTTAATTTTTAATTAAATTAGGGTCTCTGATTTCGCTAAGTGCAGCTATATATCTGCAGTATTTTCAGCACATATATAGCAATTCAGTTCCCATCTGCTCGCACATAGCGTTATATATTTTTGATTGCCTCGTTTAAAGCTGTCCCTCCTTGTTCTGCAACGCCCATTTCTCCCTCGCCTCCTACTGCTACCTTCCTCCTCCCTCCCACTGTGCACTCTCCTGAGCTTGGCACGTACTCTACCTGGCGCTCTTTATGTACTCGCATGTGTGTGTAAGTAATGTTTATATCGTCAAATTCAACATAAATGCCTTACGTTAATAGAATTTATAATGAGCGCACCTAGACTCGCCCTCAGCGTGTGTCGCCATCTTCGACCCCCGCCCACCTTCCTGAGTAGCTTTTCATAATTGGCCCACAACTTGGGGAATCTTACTGGGAAAAAACGAACAGGTAACTCAAGTACCCGCCTGGCAGGTGGCATTGGAAATAACCAAAAGAAAGCTACACTCGTGTACGCCCAACTGTAAAATACCCTTCGCCTTATTTTGCAAAAACCTCACTTAATATTCATACAAATTTTGTTAAAGATAAATTTAGATCACATTTTCCTTATATCTTAACAGCTTAAGTGGTGTACACCCTTAAAAAAATAATAATATACATATTACTACAATATATACATATACTATATGTAATATATACTCGACTTGCTTTTTGCAATATGTTTCATTTTCAATCTAAACAGTATATAGTTTTTTAAGATTTTTTCAATCAACCTCTTCATCACTTCGTAAAATGGTTAAGGATTACTTCCTACATTTGTACCAACTTAGTGTACCCTCTTTTGTCTATTTACACTGATCGTAGGGTATAAAAAGCCATACAACAAATTGTTTATTTAATTTTTTTCGCAGGGCGTCGCTTTAATAGCATCGTTTTTGCGGGGGATTTAAAAAGTGCCGATCCTAACGTGTTTCAAAAGTAATTTCAGGAATGTCATTTAATCAGGGTTTTTATGTAGCAATGTTGAGTATTTCAAAAGCTTATTATAAGACTAAAAATTCAACAAAGTTGGCTGAACTTTGTAGGGAATCTCTAGAGCTACCATATAAGATATAGAATATGGTAGATAATCGAACCTAAATTCACTAATTATACTAAAAAATTAATAATCAAGGGAAATAATCCGTTATCTTTCGCTCTACTTACGTATAGATTGGCTTCACATTGCCCTGACGATACCAGATGACCAATTGCACCTTGTCCGCTATCTGCGTACCGGGCATCAGATCACAGGGTAGCGCCACCTCCGAACCCACAGCGGTCATAACATCCGATAGAGGACCTGCAAGGAGAAGAAAGAAAGAAGAAGGAGAGAATATGGAAATTCAGTTGACTGAGCATTTGAAATGTCATAACTTTCTTAATTAAAACATGTGAACTTTGACATTTAATGCTGGCTGTGCGCGTTGACCTGTAACACAAACACACACACATAGAGATAGAAATATATATGTATCTATGCTATAGCTATAACTATAACTATAACTATAAATTGAGTGACAGCTCGATTTCCTTTGTTGATAAGCTGGCGCTGAAAGGGTAAGCGCGCCCACAACAAATGTGTCCCACTGTGCGGATCGCGGGATTCCGATAGCGGGTCGACATCATCATCGTCGTCTTCGTTGGCTATCGTCATCATCTATATGCATTTAGTGCTATGCGTCGTCGTGTGGCGCCTCAAAGCTGTCGCAACCTCGCGACGTGGTGTCGACATCGATGACTTTTACCTCTTTCTCCTCCTCCCCTTCTCCCGCTGTGCGTGTGCCGCCCGCTGCGTAGCTCGGCTGGTGGGCAATTAGTCGTAAAAGGCGTGCGGGAGGGGTTTGGGGCCTGTACTAGGCCTTGCAGCTACTAGGGTGTAGCTCAGCCCAGTTGACAACTCTTGTTGCCGCTGTTGATTGGTATTTGGCATTATCAAAGCATTGTAATTATACAAATTATATTCTCCATATTTGCCTGGGCGTGTCGTACGTGCCTATATGTGTATATACATAAGTTCATCCTCCCCTCCTCCCTAAATACTTATCAAAACTTTTGGGCTTTCGTTTCGTGTGTGTTTACTTTGCTTTTAAGTTCTTCATAAAGTCGATCGGTCAATATGCAACATTAAAGCACTTCGTCAACTATATCTACAGAGTTTAGTCGCTTATCGTTTAGAGAAACTAATCAATTTAATGCATTTTTACTCAACATACATATATTGCACAGTTCAGATCGCCTAATTGGCGGAATACAACTGCCAAGTTCTTGTTCCCCCTTCGCCACCCGCCGCGGGGTCAATTTCCGTGCGCGTTTAATTGTTGTAAATGTCGCATGGTTTGCATATGAAATGAATTACGCAGCTGGAACAGAGCTAACCAACTCCTACTCAGAGAGAAAGAGAGAGAGAGAGAGAGAGAGAGAGAGAGAGAGAGAGAGAGAGAGAGAGGGAGAGAGAAGGGAAGTAGGAGTCGTAGGGCATGGGGCGTGGCACGTTGTGCTGAATTATTATTAGCTAATGAAAACTTGTGTATGGAATGGAATGTTGTGGCTTATTTGGTGGTATTGTTGGTGTGTGAGGCTAAAAATATGATGGATATGCGGTCTGAACGGTTTATTGCGAGTAAATAACTTAGAAAAGTCGAAAGCTTTGAAAATGTATACGAATTTATATAAATAGCAAGAGGATATAAAGTGAATCGGTAGTTGAGATCTTAAAGTTAATGTCTCACACAGACTATTTTCAACAAATTTAAGCAGTCTAGCACTTTAAGTTGTTTTGTTTCCTAGGTTTGGAAGTTAAGTTGACTTTTCAAATAAATAAATTGCATGGGTTGTTGTTATAAAATATCTTAAGAATTGGTATAAGCCATAGGTATGCTGAATTTCATAAGGGAAGATCATGCTGTTGTAGAGATACAAGGAAAATTTATAAATTTCCTATGTTATTTGAAAAGATATTTTAAATCTTTTATGATATAAATTACTAAGTTTAAAGTAAATGTTAAGTGTATACCAAGTTTTCCATAAGTAGCTCTACTAGTTCCAGAGTTCCTTCAGTTAGAAACTCGCCCTAACAAATGCCTTATAGAATATAAACATTCAACTCTTTCGAAACATGTGGAACTGTCTAAACTGCCGCTTCTTGCCATAGTTACTGCGCCTAATTAACTTTTTAGCAAACAATTCCGACAAACATGGAAACGAAACTGAACCTATTCTTCCAACGACTTCCTCTCGTGGCGCGACGACCATCTGTTTGCTATTCATTTGAAGCAACTCTGAACAAATTGCAGCCGAGGCGGAGGCAAATGAGAAATGGTCAGAGCCATTAGTTATAGCCATAGACGAATCGAGAAAGATGTGTCAAATCAGTGTAACAAATCGTAGGCCCAACACAACCCCCCCACCCACCACTCCAGACTATATCGACCCATCACAAACTTTATATATATGTGTATACAACGCACTTAGCCCTTGCGCCACAAATAGGAGGCGCCAAAAATATTACCACAATTGGTAGGGGGATGGCAAGAGTCAAAATCGATTGAATGATTTAATTCATTGTGAGGGCGAAATGCAATTTGTTTGGCCACAAAGAAGAATTGGGCCCCTGAAATTGGGGTCAACAGATCAAAGCGATAAGATTTGATGAAGATGATAACTTAGGGGAAGAGAGCAAAGGGAGATCTCTGGTAATTGCTAATTGCAACGCGGCTAAACAAACCAAATGTTCACGCACTCATTCACAATGGAAATGGAAATCGAAATCGGAATTGAATCGAATCGTAAAAAAATCGAGAGCTTTTGCAACTGTCATCTATCGTGTAGATCGTTCGATCAATTTGAGCCGGAAATCAGCTACAGAGAGGGAGAGGCAGAGGAGGAAAGAACAAGGAGGAAACAAGTGGGAGAGAAAGATTTATTGTCACACGCTTCGAATCGGACACGAATGAATGAACGAATGATTGAATGACTGAGCGAATGAATGAGTATTTGACGCAAAAGTGCATTTCAATGTTGTGTAGCCTCGTAATGGCAGCTTCATCTGTCTACGATCTGCTTTGATCTGGTTTTTATTAGCCGGCAATATTTTGACAAATTGTTGTCGCATCCCCCTCCTTCTCCTCTGCTGCTCCTCTTCTTGCCAGCTAATGGTGCATCCAACACACACATAGTCCGCATGCATTATATATTTTATAACTAAGCAACAACATGCTGGGCGAATCTCGAGAAAGCAGCGCGATGTTCTTGCCCCATGTTGTCGCCTCATAATTGTGCCACTTAATGTGGGCGTCAACATGATGCGGCCGAGTTGTTGCCACGCTGCTCTCGTTTATAGCAAACATACATATATACATACTATGTATTTAGTTATAGGAAGCGAACAACACGAGTTGATTGTAACATAAACAATCTATGATGCAGTTGCAGCTGAGTTCGGCTAGAATTTCTTCAGAAACGTAATTTATGTACTTCAAGAACCAGAATCTGGATGTTAATTGGGAAGGAATTCCGGGAAAGGAGTTTTAGAATATGTAATCTATAGAGTGTGAGCGATAGATTAAAATGGCAAATAATATTTATAGTTTATGTCGAATAAAAATAGCTAATACTTCTATTGCTATCTAATTTCTTCATAGGTGTGTTATCCGATCGGTTTCTATTGGTGGTGGTGTATTGGTACACATAGTATATACGAGTATCTATGTGTATGTCGAAACAGACAGTTGTAACTTTTATACTTTCGTCACAAATCAAATTCATAAACTTATTTATCGATTTATGTTGGCGGTGGGCGTGGCATCTAAAGTTTCAAAACTACTTGAGCAGCAAACAATATATAGAAACCTTTATGTCAAATTTGCTGTCTCAAGCTCTTATATTAGCTGAGATCTGTGTGTTTATACAGACAGATAGACTTTCAAACAGACTGGTATGGCTCAATCGAATAAGCCAGTAATGCTGAGGAAGAGTATACATACCTTTTGGAGTTTACCACCCCTCCTTATGCTTGTTACATACATTTGCACAAAGTTAGTATACCATTTTTAAACCATTTTCCAAGATTGAAGGCTATAAAACGAAATAGGTTTCTTGTAACTCTCTGAAGAACACAGACAAATTCCCCTTTCTTTATGGCAATTATTTTCAATATGGTTTTCCTATTAAATTAGTTCAATTCCTTGGCGATCAATGGCATTTGTACATCAATTACATTATGCATTAGGCATATGGATACAATCCCCCCCTCAAGGGTTGAAACCAATCCTCTCACTCAACTGCTCACTTAGACCGCTTGGCAAAACAATCGCAGCTAAGTGCAAGGCAATTATCCACTCGTTTAGTCAATCAGTCATTCTAATCCAATCCAATCCATTTCTCCATTCTTCATTTATTTATTTAGCCTGCAGTTTGGAAATTGAAATCAAAATATTTTGACAAAGGCCCCAAAAACTGCGTGCGATCACTTCAAATGTATATGTACAACATGTAAGGTAATTACTAAGATCATTTGTTTGTGCTCCAACGCCCCCGGGGCGAAAAAGATGGGAGAAATTAGAAAGCAACATGCAACAAGAGCTTTTCGTCGCATACATAAATAACAAAACTTAGAAAGAAGTTGGCGCCGCTTCGGAAAAACAAACAAAAGATTCGAAATGGATCAGCAAATAAATCAAACTTTAAATGTTTATATTTTTTAAGGGGCAGGAAATGCCTCCGAGTGGAAGTGGAAATGGAACTGGAGCAAAAGCTCAAATTCTGATATATGCAGATGTTTTTCTCTCTTGTAGAGATTTTAGATAGCACAGGCAGGTATTTCGAAATGGAGATCCTTTTACTTAGGGGGAATTTATAATAATATTATATGGGTTGTTACCCATTATATAGCTAGCTATCTTTACTTTAAATTTAACTATCTTTTATCTTTCTCGTAAACAGTTTTCAGCATTTTCTCTAGAACTTTTCAATCAATCAGGGTTCTTCAATCAATCTACCAATTTAAAGCGTTTCTTTTCTCTTTCTTTGCCATAAGCTCATCTGTAATTCCAGTTTAAGCCAAACTTCAATTGTCTTTAAGCCACATGTCAACAGCAAAAAGAAGAGAAGAAAGAAGCAGAAAAGCAAAGACAATTGTTGGCGGCAAATTGGCAATGACTCAAGTAAACGCCTGCGCCCCTCTCTTTCCTTTGAGTAGGCGCCAGTTGCCAGCGTCAGCAGCGAGTGTAACGTAAATATCTCTTTGATTTTTCCTTTTATTATTTCTATATTGTTTTTTTCTTTGCACACAACTCAACAACAACAACACGAACGCTTCAAGCTCTGCACGTGACCAATGACAATTTGCAATACGAGTTTGCTGGCCATTTATGACTCCCCCACCACGCCCCACGTCCCCTTTTCTTAATTTTATTTGACTGTGAGCCAGCTTAATGTGAAGTTGACTCTGGTTGTCGTCAATTTGAGCTTTAATATTTCCTGCAGGCGCATTTGTTGACATTTTCTTTCGTAGGGCCTACTCGAAATATTAGAAAAATCGAAATAAAATCGAGAGATGTCAGAAAAGAGAAATATTTGAAACTCTGAGCTTAGTCAACCTACAAAATTTTATATTTTAAGATATAAACAAAATTTCTTAGATTTTTATATTAACAAGTTTGCAGAACTTCGAAGATGAAACTTGTAGAATTTTGAGATAAATTAAATAAATCGACAAATTCAAGGAATCTTTGAAACCTAGAGATTAGTTAACTAAAAAGATTTAATATTTGTACTCTAAAAACAATAAACAAAATTTCTAAAATTTGTATACTAAGCATTATTAGGCACCTCAAAAATATTACGTGGAAAAAACTTGAGAAAATTCGAAAAAGTTCTAAAATCTCGAGATAAGTAAAAACATGAAGTTTTATATTTATGTTAAAAAATCAATAAACAAAATATATAGGTATGAACTTCAAATATTAATATCCAATCTAAAATGTTTTAATCAAATTTCCTTCTAGTCAATGATCTTTGCAATCCATAACCCTCTCTCTAAATAAACATATCTTATTCCTTTCGAATGGTAGGGTTACTCAAATCGAGCACTCACTGTGGCCAGTTTGCATGGCATGTCTGTGCCACATAACTCATCGCTCAAGCGGTGCAGGCACTCGACTGCATGAATATTTATATAGCTCTCTCTCTCTCGCTTACAATATTATTATAAATATACTTCTCCTTATTTATAACAAGCTGTTCAAACCTAATCTTTGTTCAGAAATCTTTGAGCTCAGGGCGAAAGAGAGAGAGAGAAAGAGGGGAGAAAAGAAAAATAACTAATTTTATGATGGATTACCTGAAAGCCCCTACCCCTTCTACACCCCCTGCTCCTCCTCCCACAGGGAAGATCCCTACCCCGTGTAAGGGTCTCCAGTGCGTTGCACTTATCGCATACGCTATGCCACGTCTATTTAATGCAGCACAGCGTGAGGCTTGCCACGCTTATTACACACACACCCACACGCGCAAGAACACACACACACACACACACACACATGCGCGCAAGCACACACACACACACACACACACACACACACACACACACACACACACAAATGCAACTGGACTAATAGAAACCTCAAAGTGCATTTACCATTGTTGACATTTGTAAAATGCAAACAGAACACGCAGAAGCGATAGATAAGTAGAACAAGCTAAAGAAAAAGAAGAAGACGAAGCAGAAGAGTAGGAAGAAGAACCTGCTGCATGGACATGTATATGGACGCGGATATGGACACGGCCCGACTCAACTTGGCTGCGCGATAGTTAGAGACATCACTCAAATTGATTAGATCGCAGTGCGGGGCACGAATGCAGCGTGGATAGATTAGTAAAGCCGCCTTAGCTCGGGCGGAATCTATAGAAGAGTAATCTTCTGCATAGCTAAAGGAGCAAATATATCTCTCTGTCTGTATGTGGGGGTGCTTCAATTAGTTTTATTACCATATATGTGTATTTGAGAATATGAGGTTATGTTCGCTGTGCCGCCTGCACTTTTTTTTACGAATCGTGACTTTTTCATAATGAACGGGATTTACACGTGTTTATGGCAGTCCATATACGTATTTAACACCATTACTTCTCTCGCCTTCTGCCGTTGCAAGTTCAATCGGTCGCACTCAACAAGAACAACAACAACAGTTACAACTTGAGGCAGGTTGCTAAGTAAGTCGCATATTTACGGTAATGTTACGCGTGTCAGACAGGTCATTATGATCTTGGCACTAAGTAGTGAAGTGAGCAGGATGACACGCAGTGTGAGTGAGTGGGAAAAAGTAAGGGAAGTTATTCGGCTTGGAAATTCCTAAATATTCCAACAAGGAAAGGGTTCAGACTCAGAGGCTTTTCCAAAATATAATTTGTTTTAGAAAGTATTTAATTAAAATCTTATTTATATTGGACAATTAAGAAGGTCCTTTGCAGATCCTAACACATACATGTATACCAACCAATTCCATTCTTGGATTTCTCGATTTCTATTAAGTTTCTCTTATGCATATGCCCAGCCTAGATGAGCTTACATTTTAGAAATCCCTAGACCTCAATTTCTTAGTTCATAACAATAAAAACTTTAGTTTTGGAAATCCTAAATATTCTAAGCTGATTTTTCACGGGTTTCTGCAGTTTTAAGCAGTTATAGCAGCTGCACCTTGTTTCTACTGTTATTTTATGACTTCAAGTATTAGACCACCCTAATGCAATCATAGTTAACTGCAATAGCAGCTCGACTTGCAGGCTGTCCAATGCTTCACACCTCCGCCCACCTGTCTGTCTGCTTCACTCTTTGTCTCTGTCTGTCTCTCTGTCTCTGTCTGTCTCTCTGTCTCTCTCTCTCTCTTTCTCTGCCTGTCTCCCTCTGTCTCTCTGCCTGTCCATCCGACTATCATTGTTGAAGGAAAAAGCAGCTGCTCGCGCCTTGCGCTAAATTGAAGTTGCGCTTTGAAGTGCCCCATGGACACCTTTGACAAATATTGGGTTGCCCAAAAAGTAATTGCGGATTTTTCATATAGTCGGCGTTGACAAATTTTTTCAACGGCGTGTTACTCTGTAATTGCATTCTTTCTTCTGTCAGTTATCAGCTGTTACTTTTGGCTTGCTTTAGAAAAAAAGTGCGCGAGATTTTGTTTACAACAACGTTAGTCGTAAACGATCATGGTCCAAGCATGGTGAACCAGCTCAAGCCACTTCAAAGGCTGATATCCACCAAAAGAAGGGCTCCATATTAAAATTGACGCCGACTATATGAAAAAATCCGCAATTACTTTTTGGGCAACCCAATAGTTGCAATAAAATGTCCTAAGTGCTGCGTGTTGCTGCGAGAACAAAAGGTGTCTCTGATTGGATGGATGGATGACTAGATGGAGACCCCCACCCCCCTCTCCCTCTCGCTTTCTTAAGGGGCACCAGCGACTCTAGTGGTACCTGTCCTCACACTAATCGCTGTGTAACATGATATTCATGCCACATCGAATTAGCTCTTTCTAGCCACGTAACGCTCAAAAGAAGATATTATGCAAAATAATATATAATTTTGATAGCACCCAATTTGAGCCTGTCATAACAAATGTGGCGAAACAAGTCCTGAATATGTATGCAAGGCAGGCCATCCCTTTCCCTACTCTCCCTCTCTGTCTGGCAGGCACGCAAAGAAAACTGGCCCAGGGAAAAAAATCGATATATGTAAAAGATGTTTGCATGACTTTAGGAAATTTAGCAAAGTTTTTACCCTCCTCCTTCCCCTCCTTCCTCTTCCTCCCTCGTTCGTTGATTCTTTTTGTTGCCTGCCCAAATAAAGCTTCATTGATATAAAAAATATCTTTTAAATGCTATAAAGCAGCTGCCAGTAGGGTGAGCAAGGGGCGGGAGGCGTGGCGAAAGGAGGGCCCCCCAGCTTTGCTAGTCGGCGGCCTCTGTGAAGAGCGGCAAAAACAAGACTCATAAAATTAATATGATATAATAAAGAAAAATTTGCAAGCTGCCAAAACCATAACGATTGATTCTGAATTATAGCCAAGGCAGTTTTGGGACAGGGGCGGGTGGGCATGGTTACGCCTTCAAAGGCCAATTTGCCGCAATATGCTTTGTGGACGTGCCAAGGGGGGAAAACACACAACAAGAACGAAAACGAAACCGATTCGAATAAACAACACGGATCCACATAAAACCAAATATGTTGCGTCAACAGCGAAGCAGAAGAGAAAAGAGAGAAGAAGGGGGAGGGGCCGAAAGAAAACGAAAAAAAATTGATTCGGTTTTGGGACGTGGCCGCAAGGAACTTTCAAGGGATTAGTGCGCCACACTTGCTCAACACACGCGCTCATAGGGGGCGAAGGGGCGTGGCGAAATGGGAACATTTCAAATTAATCATGGCATTGTTCTGCGCTTTTCAAACTAATAAATACTTCAGCGCAACTATAAAATAAATTACTCAAAATCATTTCCCTATCGCAACGGAACAGCCCCGCTCCCCATTTCCCTCTCTCTCTATAGTGCGAGCAGAATAGATCGCCAGCGGAACTGTGTTTGGACAGTTTTAACATTTGCTTTCAGTTTAAAACACAGCCCCCTTCCCCCTCGGCATTCCTTTACGCTTTTGTTCGCCTTGTCATGCGTTTTGTGTGTCAACTTCAAATGAAACGAAATGTCTGGGGAATTTGTAGATCATTAATAACAGAGTCAGAAAGAGAGAGTGAGAGCGAGACAGCAACAACAGCGCATTGGGCCACTTAGGAGAGCCCTATGTGCATGGGGCGTACAAAAGGGACGCCATGCCGTGTGTGCCTCGCGCCAGTTGTCAGCGGGACGTAATAAAAATGCCATGGGTGAAGCCCAACGCGGGCTCTGCTGGCACAACAAATGGAATGGCAAAAATTAATCACAGCACAAGGAAAACAAAAAGAGAAATGAATGAGAAATGCAATCACAGATACCTCTGGAGTATACACGCCATAGTACCCAAAATAGACCCCGAAGAGACAACAACATGAGATCAGCTGTTTTCTCTCTCGATTCCCTCGGGTTGTGTCCATTTCCCTGCGGAAATGATCAACTGAAGTTGATCAATCAGCGAAGGCTGTCAATGAAATTAATAACGAACAAAATCTTTTTTTACTACTGAGAAATGTATATGGACGCATTATGCTCGAAAAGGTATGTCAATCAGTATCAATCATGTGCTTAAAAGGTAGAGAAGTGCAGATTTGCATAGCTTGCCAGATTTCTATATAATGAAATGCTATAAACTATTGGAAATACATAAATAATCACGTTAATCTCTGGAGCTAATCCATATCAATCATGCTTCCATCTAACTTATAGTCAACTATTTAAATCACCGTAACTTCTTAACAAGTAGGCGATGAAAGAGATAACATGTTATACACGTACATATGTATAATATAATCTTTCCTCAATCACATCAATCACCTATCAATCACTTATTGAGTTATAAATAATTGCATCAATTGCACTAAATATTGATGGATATTTAAAAAAAAGAACAAAATAATATTCCAACTATCATGCACTTCTTCAAACAACACTCTATTAATATAAACGCATATCGAGCATTAAGATCTCCTTTCCCTCTATCGCTTCAATCAACTCAAGCCCCATTCACAGACAATTCGCAGTAGAGTTGTGTTTTGCTGTCGACAACTCTCAATTTTCCAAATTTTCCCGAAAACAAGTAAGAAAGCTACAGTCGAGTGTGCTCGACTGTAATATACCCGCTACCCAGCTGCTCGTACATCATTTATTTGCGAAACAAAAAAAACGGCTACAATCATATTTTGACCGTAAAAGGCTATGGACTTATAATATTTATGCAAAGTCAAAATCTAAACTAAAAAAAAAACATTTTTGCACACATTTAACTTTTGATGCGGGCGGAACTCGAACCCGTAAATGCATAATAGTACTGTTCGTTTTGCAGTCCACAACTTAACCCATTTCACCACCGTACACGCACACACGATTCGGCATAATGCTGCCGGCAGCGCTGCTTACAGCTATGTAAAACGTTAAGCTGAATAATTTCTGTGCTTATTATCCGATTGTTACCAAATATTCAGAGATCATCTGGCTAGCTATAGTTATCATGTAAACCGAAAATGAACAATATGGCATCAAAATGCGCTTGTAATCAATGTTTTTTCGATTTACGGGGTGGGGGGCGGAAGGGGGCGTGGCCAAAATCCAAAATAAACTTAATCAGCGTGCAAAAATAACACTTATTGTCACCAAATTTGGTAGTCCTAGCTCTTATAATAGCTGAGATCTAGATTTTCACACGGACAGACAGACGGACAGACGGACATGGCTATATCGACTCGGCTGTTGATCCTGAGCCAGAATATATATACTTTATGGGGTCGGAGGTGTCTCCTTCTGCCTGTTACATACATTTTCGGTTTGAACAAAGTTATAATACCCTTCTACTCCATGAGTAGCGGGTATAAAAAGCAAAAAAAAATGTTCAGCTCAATCGCCACTTTCATTCATATCTCATTGAATAAATGAAAATCATTGCGGAGTATTTTTAGGATCTCCATGGCATTTTTAAGCCCCGGCGATTTATGTGGAATTGAAACTAAATTCATGTGCATATTTTCTTTGCTCTCTTCTCTGTCTCTCTCTCGCCTCGCTCAGGTCCCTTGTTGTTTTTGGGTTTTTCATTTCACTTCTCTGCCGTGACTTTTCACTCCACTCCCCCAATATTTTCCATTTGGGTATTCGCTTGTTCTCTATTATTGTTTCGTGTTTCGTTGCATTTTCATTTTGCTTTTGTTTCGTTTTTGATTTCAATTTTTCTCGTTTTCAGTTTTTTCCATTTTTTTCCACTTCCGCCCCAAGTTTAAGCTTTTTTTGTCGGGATTTGGTTCGGTCTGATGCTACTCGCTTTTTTCCAAACGCTGCACTTGGGAATTGTGTCTGAAAATGGAAAGACCCCCCACATCCTGTGGAGACGGAGGGGTACACAAAATATATGCCATGTGCATCTTTTGCTTTGTTTGCGTTTAATTTGGAGAGAGAAATGTCAAAAAGCTATAGAAAATTGAGTAAACAAACTATAAAAAGTATATTATGGCGACTTACTATAAACATAAACTAAGTGACAAAGAGAGTGGGCGGAGGGGGTGGGGGAAATAACCCAGCAGCTGATATGCAAATAGAGTTGGAAGGGGAGAAAGGGGAGTATAAGTCAAGCCGTGGCCCAACTATAATCGCTGTTAACTTAATTAACAAATGGTCCGCCGAGACTCGAGACAGTTTAACAGTTTTTTTAGTTGATATTTTTCAACAAATTTATCTAATGTTTATTTATTTCTTTTGCATTCATAAGTTATTCATGAATACAACACATTCATACACACACCGACACGGTGAACTCGTAAATTTTCCGACAGCGTCTCTTAAATATGCATGAAAATCCCAATTTGCCTGCTGAGTTGAAACTTTAATTTATAAATATGTATGCAGATATTTATATTATATATGTATATATTCGTGTGTTTTATTGCCTAGCGTGAGAGTATTTTTTTTTTTTTTAGTGTAGGTGCCCATCAATCGTGTCAACATTTTGTAATTTGTAAATATCAAACTCAACGCACAACGCATTTGTATAAGGCTCTGCGCGTGTGTGTGTGTGTGTGTGTGTGTGTGTGTGTGTGTGTGTGTGTGTGTGTGTGTGTGTGTGTGTGTGTGTGTGTGTGTGTGTGTGTGTGTGTGTGTGTGTGTGTGTGTGTGTGTGTGTGTGTGTGTGTGTGTGTGTGTGTGTCTGTGTGTGGGTAACAAGATTGATGGATAGATAATGCCAATGATAAATCTCCATTAGAATAAGGCATCCTTTTTGCTTGCTGCCAATCCGCTGAGAGTTAATTTGCTGGCAATGTGAGAAACAATGACAACGATTTCATTTTGGCCATGTCATCCTCAGTAAGCTGATTTCCTTTGTGTGTTTGAGTGTATGTGTGTGAGTGTGTTAGCGGACACGCCCATACCCGACACTAAACTGGCAGCTGACTGCCAAAACAACTGCCAACAAACGGCTTCTTCATTTGTCATGACCCCCGAAGAAAAATATAAAAGAGAAGGTAAAATACGCTGAACGGCGATGACAACCGGCTTGCAATTACAGTCAGATCTGGCTTTTATTTTGCAGTTCGCTTGCTTGCTGAAAGTGAGGGAAAAAATTAACCTGCACTCAGGCTAAAAAAAACTCTAAATTAGACCAACAAGGAAATTATTTGTATCCTTGATTAAATTTAGCATTTTTGGGGTATATAATTTCCAAAAATTTAACCCCAAAATATATTTTTATAAAAATTATTTTGTAATTCTCGATGTTTAACTTTTAGCCTAATTTGTAGTTTTGTTCCGTATTGGCTTAGTGAGATCAAAATTCAGCTTGAAATGTAGATCAATTTTATAATACAATTTCCAGGCGTTACTTTTCGATCCCTCAAACGAGCGTTTATTCTTTTTTAATATCTCAGTCGATTAACTCCTATATAGCTCTACCACTTTCAATCTTTAAAAAATAAAACTAGCCTTTTTTATTGGGCTCATCACTGACAAAGCAACCAACGCTGCCTCGAGTTGATTTTGATGTATACTAGGAAAAAAATTCAGGAGCCCATAAAATAGTCCATTGATTGGCATCAATAATGGCATTTTAACCAAATCACAGGCCCATTTACGGCAGACACCTAATGCCAGTAGAACTGGAGGTAGAGGTGAGAGAGGGGGGATGGGGAGGAGACGAAAGCAAATGCACAGTTACCTCAAACCGATGACATCGATGAAACCGACTACAGCGACGTGTCATCGTTAAATCTGCCGCCGCCAAAAGTCATAAAGTTCCGATTTCCAGCTGAATGAAGAACTGAAGACCTCAAGCTAGATGACTGACGTGAGGCTAGATGACTGACGGACAGCCTGACTGACAATGTCTGCTGTCAATTGTTTTCAAATAAAACCTGAACGCATCAATTGATTTATAGCTCAGTTCAAGTGTCAGATCGTACCCATTTCAAAATGGAGATATGCAATTGAGCACAGAAGCAAAGGCTACGGACAGTCAAAAATTAACTCATTAGGAAAAAGGAAAACGTTTTTTTTAGATGAAATCCATTCAATATTTATTAGGTTATATAAAAGATTATGTGAATATTTTTATTGGAAACAGGAAGTTACTGTTTAATTAAATCCTTTCAAAATAAATTAAATAGTATGAAAAATGAGCTGAATATTTATTGGGAAACATGAAAGAAAGTCTACCTTCGGCACGCCAAAGGTTTCATAGCCTTTCAGTTACTCCAAATATTAAATCGCCCAATAGGTTCAATGGCAGCTTAACGATATATCTGTCCGATTTTAATAAGATTTTTTCCAGCATTTAAAGGACTTAGATATATGTTAGAAAAGTTTCATTGCGATATCTGGAAAAATGATTAACGTCGGCTTATTGGTTCTATGACAGCTATTCGATATAGCGCTCCCATCCGGCTCATTCCGATTTATTTACAGCGTGCACCAATAAAAAGCATGTTATCTCTAAAACTGAGAGACTAGTTTGCGTTGCAACAGACTGACGGACAGATGGACAGACGGATATGACTAGTTCGACTCCCCTATTGATGCTGATAAAGAATATATATTTTTTATAGGGTACTTTAAAGTGGAATATTCTTGAAAATTTGATATATGAAATTGGAGAATCTAACTTATATAAACATATCAGAAAACTAACTAACTTGTTATTAATAACGCTTTATTGCACTAATCATATGTAAATGAAAAAGTGTATCGCTTCGATTTATTTCTATCATTCTGATTAGCTGATAAAATAAAACAATTTTTAGTTCGTTTATACATATATTTTTTCACTAATTATACAGCTAATTATATCCAGATATTTATTGGGGGGTGGAGGAAGGCAAAACATTCTATTATACAATTTAATGAAATTATTATTAAATTCGTCGAGCATGAGAGTTCAGCCAGAGGGCAAATGTGTGTGTGCGAGTAGAAAATGGAGGGGAAGTACAAAAAAATACACCAACCCAGCGAATACTCTATATAGAGAATATCGATTTCTTTAAGCAAAGCAGACAGCGAGGGAGTTAGGTAGAGTCGCCTGGATGAAGAATGAGCACAGTAAAAGCATTTCAAGTGAAAATAAATAGTACAAGACGGCGGCGCGTAGGTGGGCAAGAACAAGAGCAACATCAAAGCGAGCAGCACCCACACACACACTCGTCCACTTCCACGTGCTGCGAACTAAGTCTAAGCAGAGAAAATCGCTTATGCAGGAAGCACTTTTCTGCTGCGGCTCCTGCTGAGATTTTCAACGCACCAACAGCGTCCGCAAGGATAAGAGCCCAAGTAGTAGCAGATAAAGAAGAAGATGAAGAAGAACCCAAGGCAGTCCCAGGCTCAGACCGAGACCAACTCCTGCCGTGGCTTGCCGCGGCGGCTGCTAGTGCTGTGTGTGGGAACGTGATTTCAGCATAATTCCGTATATCAGCGGATAAATGGAGCATGGCAGTGACACACAAACACCCAACTGCAACACACACACTTTGGCACACCCTCACACACACACAGTCATGGCCATATGCCGCCAGCAGCCAAAGGACTTAGCTGCACTTTTGCCAGTTTATTGTGAGGCAGGCAAACAGCTCTTGATTCTCAGCTCTCAGTTTCTCAATTCTCAGTCTCGCAGCTCTCGCTTTTTGGCCATTGGCAAGGGGTCAAGTACATTAAAACGAATGCCGAAATTTGTTGAAAATCCACACACTCACCCACATACACAAATACACACATATGTACGTATTCTGTTGCTGATTCCGATTTGGATTTGGATGAGGATTCGCATAAGGGAAAACTTGCTTAAACTTGCCTCGAGACCAACAGCGCGGTAAATATGCAAGTGTGTGTGTATGTGTGTGTGTGTGTGTATGTGTTTGTGTATGTGTGTGTGTGTGTGTGTGTGTGTGTGTGTGTGTGTGTGTGTGTGTGTGTGCGTGTGGGTGTGTGTGTGTAAGTTCATTGGTTTGGCGGCTAAGGAAATTGTTGTAAAACGCCGAAACTTGACTAAGCAGTTTGGCAAGTGCTTTTGGCAGGTTATATGTATGTAGCTCTTTAAGCTTTTTAGCGAAAAAAACTTTAAAATTGATTCGAGGCTTTTAGGGCTTAAAGTTTTTGAAATTTATTAGTGCTAGCTAAAGCATAAGTAACTTTTATTTATGAAAAATTTCAAGAATTTTTCCTTATTTAAAAAGTGCCCAAAAAAGATAAAAATAACATAATAATTTATATAAGGCTTCAAAAAAGGCGCTAAATTTGCTATAAGTTTTTCTTAAATTTTAAAAATATATAAAAGGAAAATAGTACATAATAATTTGCATATGGCTTAATAAATGGTACGTAAATTCTTCTTATAAATACTATATGCACAGTTTCACAACTACTGGAGTCATCCTCGCACCGACCAAAGGCGGCCGTCAGTCAATTTTGAAAATCGAAAATCATCGAGTGCCAATTTACAATTTGCAACTAGAAAAGGCATCCGACGCCAATGCGCAAACCTTACTGCATATAGGGCAGGGGAAAGGTGGAAGGGGGCGTGGGGATCCGGTGCGGTGCGGTGGGCGTGGCGCAATATGCGACGCAGTGTGTGGAGGTGAAAAGCCGTCAGTGCCGTCAAAGGCAGGACTCTGCCTTGACCGCATCCACACACAACGTGCGCCGTGCCTGTCACACACACTCATTCACACACACAGACAGAGAGGGAGAGTGGGGTCATTTGTGTATGTAAGAGTGGGACGCAGCTAGTGGCAACATCGATAGGTGGTTGCCAAACATGAAACATGAAATTCGAGCGGTTTCCAATTGAGCCCATTGGTTTTTGAGCTGAGCACGTGTATGTGTGTGTATTTGTTTTAAAATATATATATATCTACATATTATGGCTTTGCTGCATTTCCCATTCATGCCGCATAAGCCATATCCATTCACACACACACGCAGGGTAATTTTTCAAGTACTTCGTTGTTGCGATGTTTACTCAGCAGCTTCTGTTGCTCCGCAGCGAAGGGGTCGGCATTTCCTCTCTCTTTTTCCCTCGCTCTCTTCGTGGGATTTTTTTTTTGTGTTGTTTTTTATACAATACACACATGTGTGTGTCTTCGTGTGTGCACAACACATGTATTGGAAGCCGAAATCAAGGATTAAAATGAGCTACAACATCCGCTGGGACTCTTGACTCGCTCGCGTATTTGCCTTGGCGCTTAGCGTCGTCAAGAGTTTTACGGGATATTTTCCAACGAATTGTTGTACAAATATTTGCCATGCACAGAAGTCCTTTTTTTCTGACCAAAACGACATGACAAAAGGAACACACAAAAAAACTCGCAAACATCGGCAAATATCGTGAAAAAAACCCGAATCTGGCAGTGAAAATTCCCGCTTCGCATTTATTGAAATAATGGATTATTTCTGTGTCAAAACATCTGCGCACGTTTCTCTCCCTCTCTCTCGCTCTTCCTATCTCCACCTCTATGTGCTTTCTCCCTTTTCGGTGTTATTTATTCAAAACACTTTGGTTTTTACCCTTGTTTTTAATGCCCGCTTTTCCCGATCAAAGTTTATGCACTTGTTTTGCGATTTTTCTTTAGATTTTTGTCGGTTTTGAAATCGGTCTCATTTGCTGCATTTAATATCGGATAGACTACGCAAATAATTAAATGTAAATTCACTTTTGAAGCTGTACGAATATACTGAATTTCAAGTGCATTCTATAAATTCTTAACAAGGGACTTGCAAGGCAGTAGGTGGCAGGAAGGATAAATTTAAAGGGGAAGCTGTTTTAACTAAGGGTTAAAGTAAAGTCTTGTTGCCAGCTAAACATTAAAAACATTCTATCAAAACAATTCAAAATATTTTACACCTTTTTTTACCATTCGACCATTAAAAATGGTCAAAAATGGTCAACTAAAATTGTGCAAATCTATGTAACAGGTGAAAGGAGGCGTTGCATACACCACAAAGTATATATATTCTTTCTCCGGATCACTAGCTGGAGCCGATTGAGCCATGTCCGTCTGTCTGTCCGTTACGCGTCTGTGTGAACACACAGATCTCAGCTATTATAAAAGCTAGAGACACCAAATTTGGTATGAAGGTGTATAAACATCACAAGCTCCTGGAGTTCTCTTCAAGTTTGAGATGCCATGCCCACCGCCTCTAAAAATTGGTAAATAAATGTTTGAGTTAGCTTTGTGACGAAAGTATTAAAGTTTCAACATTTTGCTTCAACACACATATAGATTTATAGTAAATATATGCATATATATTTTAAACTTCCGATCGGATAATAAACACAAAAGTTATTCAATTAAGCATTTTCCGTAGTTCCGCTGCTTGTGCCTTTGCATTATGTCGTGACGTCATCGTTGTGTTGTTCCAATTCAGCCGTAGCGTGTGTAAGGCTGATTGCTACGACGTTTTCATATGTAGATGGTGCTATTCAAAGATAGATCTAATTTCAACAATAGGTGACATATGAACTTTTCCAGAGGAAATAAAAGTGTGATACTTTCATTCGAAACTTGGCGAATCTTACTGTCGGGTGCGCTCGACTGTAGCTATCCTTACTTGGTTTGGCTCCTTTTCACACGTTTAATCGAAAGTGTTTTTAAACTTCACACAGATTTCATATTTCCATAAATATTTAATAGAATTGTTTTAATTCAAATGCAGTTTATTAATTTTCATTATAAAACTCTTTAAAATTCACTCAATAATTAATATAATACACAAAATGGACTATTGATAGTAATCGTTACTACGCTTACCAATTGTCCTGCTTATTAACTATTAACCTAAATTTCACACAATCCTTTCACTGCTTTCACTTTCATCCAGTTGCACAGCCGCATACATATCCTTTTACATTCTCGACCCTCTACCTTTGCACGCCTCTGCTCTTGCTGCAGTTGCGGCAACTTAAAATCCCGCCAAATAGTTTGTTGCATGTTCAAATTACATCACGCTTAGCCAAAAAAAAGGGTCAAACACACACAGCGAAAAAAAAACGATGTCAATTTTCTATTCCAATTGGCCAAACACACATACAGAGTGAGGGGGGAAGAAAGGGGGCCAGGCCACAACAGTTGTAGGCCCGTTTTTATTTTTATTGGCCAACATTTATTCCAATTGCGGCTACTCACACACACACACACACACACACACACACACACGCGCTTAACACATGCCACAAATTGGCCAAACAGGAAAATCAAGGCGCCACAACAAAGTGAGTACACTCTATTTTTTTCCCATCTTTTTGCGCTTTTCCATTTCCTTCTGCTGTTTTTGGTTGGCATTAAAATGCACTTGTTAACAAGTAATTTGTCGGGGAATGGCAGATATTTGCTTATCAGAGTCATGAAATCAGTTCAGCGAAATAAAAAAGGTTGAATTTCTGATGAGATAGCCAGATATGGCACAGGTTAGCTAACCCCAACTCAAACTCTGGGAAAAAGGACAACATTAGCTTGGTGTATTTAAATGGACTTGGGTTTTGTTGCAGGGTATTCAGTGTATCCAGTGTATAAGTACGATTATATATGGTTCATCATATGCTCTGAAGATGCACTTAAAATTAAGATAATAACAACTTCATATGATGGCCACAAAAATGAACTTGGCTTAAGTGGAAACTTAATCTTTATTGTGGGCGAGAGACTGAAGAGGTCTCCCTCTCCCTCTATCTCTCCCTTGGGGGCTCCTTCTTCTTCTGTTAATTGTCTTTGCTTCTTCCTCTCTAGCTTTAACACTTAAGCCTTAAGTCAACTTGAGCACTTGAAAATATTACTAAAATACACACACACACACACACACACGCACACACACACACCCACATACACCCGCTTAAGTCGCAGGCTCGAAATCCCCAAAGCGAGAAATGAGAAATCAATTTCAATCAAACAAATGCAGCAGTTCCCGGCTCAGGCAGCAGGCAGGCAGGCATCCACTCGAGTGAACCAATAAAAAACGAAGAAGAGAGAAAAAAGGAGAAAACAACCAGAGAAGAAGAATCGAAACCGAAACCGAAACCAAACCGGGAAAAGTCACAAAGCCGAAGGGCATGAGGGATGGGAGGGATGAGCAACTCCGACTGAAACTGAAACTGAGCAATGCGAGTACAAAAAATCGAAAAAAAAAAAACAAAATGTGAAAATGAAAAACAAAATTGAAAATGAAAATGAAATGCATGTTACAAAATAATTGAGAATAATCAAATTTAAATCGCGTTTGATGCTGATGTCGATGATAATGAGGATGATGCGTTGAAAACGAAGGGGAAGGGGAAGAAGAGGGGGAGAGTGAGGCGAGAGGGGAAAATGTCACAGTTTGTCAGCAATCGCATAACTCCAATTACACCCGACACAATTCAGCTTCGATTTTCCATGTTAAGGGCCTCCGCACTCGACACACTTGCATTCGCATCAGTGGCATTCCCTGCGACCCTTCTCTCTCCTCATCGCCCTCCCCCTTCACTGCCCTTTGCCATTGCCAACGAAGCGCATCATTACGAGCCGAAAAGCCCGGGCAATGCATTTTCAACTTCCATTTCCATTTTGTCAGGGTTCCCCTTTGTAATTAACGGCGAGTGAATTTCGATGCCAGATGTTTGGCCTGAAAGGTTACGCCTCCACCTCCCTCTCCTTCTGCTTCCCTCTCTAACACGCACTTCTCTCTCTCTCTCTCTTTCTCTTGCTTAAAAAATCAGTAAGCACAAACGACAAAGTCAACACACAAACAGGCCCAACATAATCATAGTATGCGGTAATGAACCAACTACGACAACAACACTAACACCAACAACAACGACAACAACGACCTTACTACAACAATTCCCTTCCTCTCCTTACCCAAAAACGCCATTGACATTTTCTCGAGTTTCATTTGATTTCCGTTAAGCGCATTGAAATTGAAAGCATAAAAACAGGGAAGGAGAGTGAGAGAAAGGGACAGAAGGAGTAAGTAACTGGATAAGAGTGAGGAAGTGCGTGAAAGGTGCTGCCGACCTTTGGCAGTTAAGTGATTGTCATATTAAGAACCCGCATTTTCCATGTGGATCTATATAAACTATCTCGGTTAATCATATGACATTATGCACATTATCTTAAAAGGTTTGATTTATGTGAGCATAAACATTTGAGATATCCAGTTTCAGCTGGTACTTCAGCTGGGATTGCCAAGCTATTAGAGTTGTAGCTAAGGAAAGAGGGATATGTTATTTGTAGAGTTGTAGGGGTTTCTTACAAACTTAAGTGACTCAAAGGTTGTGTTAAAGTCGAAACGAGTATCACATAAGGACTTTGTGTACAGTTTGATTAAGGTTTAAGGATTTTAGATTAAAGCTCGCTGAAAATATCTTATAAGGACCTTGTGTATAGTTGCAGGTTACGTTTTTTTAAAAGTTGTAAAGGTTTCCCACACTAGTTATGGAAATTTTAGACTCTACTAATGGAATTCATAAAAAACAATATTCAAAATTACCCGTAGCAGCATGTACAAAATTTAATATCATTTATAGAGTATAATCTCAATCACGCCCATCAATCCGAGCTAACACCTCAGTATTTTATTCGTATTGTGTTTTTTTACTCTACAAACCCTAAGTGTTGACTTCACCGCATAACAAACTAGAACCTGTCAAAATGTTATGTCCGTAACCCACAAATCCTTCAAAAACTGAAAGCAAATTTTGAACCGACAAAAAAATAAAACCCAAATAGGGATAACACAAGATCCCAACAACCCCTGCGAAGTGTTAATGTCTAAATTACTTTTCTTTTATTCCATTTGTATATTTCTCTCTCTTGTGTGTGAGTGTGAATGTGTGTTTTTGTGTCTCGCCTGGCAACCCAGCGCGCACTTTTCAATGAACATTTCCCGCATTTCCATTTCGAGGGAAAAACATTTCAACTTGTGTTCTTGCGGTTACGCTGTTTATTTTCCAATTGAGGCTTTAATGCAATTTCGTCAATGGGTTCGCATGTTTTATTTATAGACCCCACACACTACCTCTCCCTCTGGGTGGTAGGGTGGTAACCCTATCAGCTGTGCGATTGTTTCAAACTCACCTTCATCCGCCGTCGCCGGGTGTTGTTCGCCCTGTCCTCCAGGGAGATTGCTTAGCCCCAACAGAGCGTAGAAAAAGATCGCAAAGAGACAGCAACAGCTACCTGTCTTTCTCTGCTTCTTCGCGCTGCTGCTGTTGTTGTTTTTCGCATACATTGTGGCAATTTATAGAGAGCGAGCGTGGGCGCTCAATCAAGCTGATTCTCGATGCTTATCTCTGCTCCCGGGGAGCTCCACCTGCTGCGAATGTGTGTGCGTGCGCGCGGATATGCGGATGCGGATGCCTATGCGAATGTGCGTGGGCCGCTTTAAAAGTTTTCGCTTTAGTTTTGCGTTCCTTTGAGATAATTGAGTGCGTTTTCATAAGTTTTTCATTGCGTCAGGCAGCTTTTCCGAGTTGCAACGCATTGAGGTTTGTACTGTGCACATGCTGGCATCTCACTCGTACACTCTCTCGCCCTCTTTTTCCTTTACTCTATTTGTATCTCGCGATTTGTGTGCTTTTTCCACGAACGATTCAATTCGTTTCGATTTGAATGCGATTTTTGCCTTGCGCCACTGAAAACAGAAAATAGAAAAACACAACATTTTCACGAATTAGTTTTCATTTATGTAGAACAATAAAAACAGCTACAACAACAACAATTAGAACAACTGGGTAAACTATTGAATTGCAAATGAAATGAATCAAAGAATGCATGTTTAAATGCACTACATCACTCTCTCTATTTCTCTCTTGCTCCCCTTTTCCCTCTCCTTCTCTCACTCTTTCAGATTTTTATATTGCTATGTTATTCTTTGCCGCTTGCGTAAAAAAATTATTAAACATTTTGTTTGCCATTTTCTGCGGCTATCAGAAATTTGTGTTGGTTTTCATTGCTTTTCCCGCGTTTTATCCCTCTTCTCCGCATCTCACTTCATGCCGGCAGCGCTGCTTGCAGGATTGTGGTTAAATTAAGTTGTGGACTGCAAAACGAACAGTACTATTATGCATTTACGGGTTCGAGTCCGCCCGCATCAAACATTAAATGTGTGCAAAATTTTTTTTTGTTTATTTTAGATTTTGACTTTGCATAAGTATTGTAAGTCCATGGCCTTTTACGGTCAAAATATGATTGTAGCCGTTCTTCATTGTTCCGCAAATAATTTTGATGTACGATCAGTCGAGCACACTCGAATGTAGCTTTCTACTTGTTCAATCAGATTTTCTCTGCAAAATCGAAAGACTTCTGTGTCAGCTGTCAAATTGGACATTTCACATAAATTGTGCATTTAATTGTGGAGGGAAAATACTTAAAGCGAGCAAAAATTGAGGTTATATATGTTTTAAATTGTAGACAGATAGTTACATTATTTTAAAAGCAAATTTCATTGAGTATTTGTATACACTTGGATCATTGGATATGATCAAAAGACACAATAAAGTACATAAAAAAATATATATATATATATATATATATATATATATATATATATATATATATATATATGTAGAAATGCGAAATGGGGCGCAGGGTATCTTAGTGTCGGGTATGCTCGAATGTGGCTTTTGTTTTTTGTATTTTTATTTGAAACATTTATTCATAAGTAAATTGCTTATTTATTTTATATACAATTAAACATTTTTTTTATCTATCCCTCATTTCAATATGACTTAGAATGTGATTGACACGACTTTACACATCATCTAGTTATTAAATTGAACAGCTTCCAGCTTCACAGACGTTTAAAAAGCTGCGACACGCAAATAAGGCAAGAAAAAATGGAAAATGCCTAGGGCGCTGCGCTGCTATAGGGGAAATATGAGATACCCTTCTATAAAAATTTCTCATTCGGAATGCAAGAGGTTCTAGTGCCGCATTCCCATTTCAACTAACGTCATCATTTTGATGGCAACTATTTAAATATTAAAAACGCCAGCAGGCCCAGCCCTACACCAATATTCCTGATAGATTACCGCACTGCAGTCAGGGAGTGCCGGGAACACGTTTTGATGGTCAATCGGCGTCGAGAGTAAATAAATTATTTCCATCTAAAATACGAAAAATATCCGAATTCAAATGGTAAACACCATCATGCACACCCCTTGTAAGGCCTTGCGTGAAAGGGAAATTTTTCTGGCAACCTCTCAACATGACAAAACAAATTGACTTCAATTTTTAATAAGAAATACTCGGGGAAATACTCGGGATGTCGTGATGTCGTAAAGTCAAGCAAAAAGGCAGCAAAGAAAGCAAACACCCACACTCACACAAACACTAACACAGCTGTCATTCACAGTGCATGTGTGTAGTGTGGCCAGGTGAAATATTGCTTAATATGAAGTAAATACAAAGATTTAAGTAGCAATCAAGCTCCAACGAGCTGCCTCCCTGCCACTCTGCTCGCCCTCTTTCACTTTCTACCCTCTCTAGACTCTCTACCCTCTCTCTCTCTTTTCCTCTTCTATGTGTCTTGCGACTTGTTACTTACATGCTCTAGTTTATTTCCTCTATTTCGGTTGAAGCAATTTCGCAAGATTTTCTCTAGCTAAGGGGCTTACAAGCAATTCTTCTAATACAAACACAAACACTGCAGTCCCCCTGACACACGGGCGTCAATGGAAGCAGGAGCGCAGCGAAGGCATTAGGGCTCCGTGAGGGCGCCGCAATAAATAGTACAACATGTAATGCTCAATGTGAAATTACATTTTTTGATTAACCAATTTAAGAAAATAGACAAATTTAATTAAAAGACAGCACTAAATAAATAAATTGAATTAAATGTGAACATCGTCCGAACTCTCTACATGGCCCCATAACTTCATTGATAATTGTGCATCATTCTTAAAGGAGTTCATTATATATATATATATTAGTAAATTATAGCCAATCAAAATTAATATCACTATCGAAGAGTTCGGAATCATCTTCGGACTCTTCGGTATCCTCGTCAAGTACAATTACCATTGGATCGTTCGAGAGTTTCTCGTAATATGAAAAGTTTCTGCGACAAATCGGACAGCGGCGATTATAGCGTACTGTCCTGCAATATACTTCAATGCAATCGAGACAAAACGTATGCTTGCAGTACAGCATTACCTCGTTCTGCTTGGGCGCCAGACAAAACACACAACAGTCTTGCTTCTGATTTGTGCATTCCATGGTCTTTGCTATGAATTTATTTCAAACAAAAATTCTGTTTTGTCTGGACAGTTACGACAAGTTAGGAAAAGTGAACACAAATCTATCTTAAAACGATTTAAATAAGAGTCAAGCTGCTTGGCAAGAGGTACGGCCGTCAAGTTTTGGGACACTATCTTTAGCTATGGCCCCGTAAATCAGGAAAAAAAACCGAATATCGAGCCCATCTAAGTAAATTCTGCAAACTTGATTGTAATTGCTTAATAAAGAAGTAATATTTAGAAATCAATTTGATAAACCTACGCAGTTCACTTTTTTTAGTATTTTATTCGGCTGCTTTTCACTGCTAATAAATACATTCCCCTCGTACATACATGCCAAAAACAAAACCCAAAGAAAGACAGCATAAATCTTTGCAAGTTTCTTTCGCAACAGCGCCTATTTGTCAAACCACACGCATGCCGCTCCTGGCTAATGCGTTGCGCTGCCTGTCGTTGCCTCGGCCAGTGTATGTGTGTGTATGTGTGTCAAAAGGTGAGCCACAGTTTTTGTTGTTGCGAAGAGAAGGAAGAGAAAAAAAAGAAAAGTAGCAGGAAAAAGCAACTAACAACTGGCTACAATGCATGAGTTGCCATTCATAATATTAGCGCGTCGAGGCGATGACGATGGCAACCAGGACAGCAGCAGGAGAAGAAAAAGGAGCAGGAGCAGAAGCAGGACGTGCATGTAAGCGGAGACTGGTAACCATGTGCAAGGACGTTGTTGTGGGCTCGACAGCGAGTCGGAAAATGTATATAGACAGGGGCGTAGGGAGAAGAGGGGGCAGAGGCAGGACTCTGCCACAAACTACACGTGTACGCAAAGCAATCAACAAGCAGGATACGAGCCGAATGAGTAACATAAATAATAAAAACGAGAGACGCTGGCGCACTCTATATCCCTGATTCCCTTTCTCTCCCCCTCTGCTCCTATCTACATTCAGTTACCACTCGTAGCATTCGCATGAATGATGTCTGAATGGCAATGTGTGAGTGGCAGCCCAAGCAGAGGCAGAGGTAGAGGCAGGGGCATCGTCACCGTAGCAAGGATGTCTGCTTATTTATGCTGTGCCTATTGGCGCCACTTGAGACCCCCAAGACCTCGGACCGTTTCGCACCTACCCGATGCGACCCGACCTGTTTCTTGAATCTCCCCCGCCCTTTCAAATCTAGCGCAAATAGAAAATATTTATATATTATGCAAAGCAAACTGCGTAGTATACAGCATATCAAGGGAGTCCTGGGAGGGAGTGAGAGCGAAAGAGAGACAGAGAGAGTTACCAAATAATGGAAACCTGTTGGCTGAAAATCTAATTTTCATGCCACCTCCGCCCACTCCCTCCCTTTGTTACGGGTCCCTAGCGCGTCTAGCACGTGTAAATACAAACAAATTCAGCGAGACAGCATCGGGTTTCTGTTCTGCTTTGCAACGCCCCCGCAGCAGTCGAACACATAATTCAGTAAAATGTTCAGAGGGGAGAGAGAGAGAGAGAGAGAGAGAGAGAGAGAGGAAGAGGGGGGAGGGGGAGTACATGGGTATTTAGTTTAGGTTTATGCTGCTGCTGCTCTCAAGATTATGTGAGACTGGTAAGTGCAGATGTTAAGCGTGCTACAACGTAACCCACTTGTCCCCGCCTTCCTTTCCACCTTTGGCTACCCCCCACCCCCAACTTCATTGAGCTGCCTTCGACCCGCATAGCTGGCCAATTGTTTATGCCTTCATTGTTGTATACGGTGTGCAGAGCTGTAATGCTGGCTATAGCATATATTGAATCGTTATACGATAAATGTTTAATGGTTCGAATGGGCAGCTTTTGCTTTAATTTCTGCTTGGATTTCGTGTCTAAGTTAATATTCCATATCAATATGATTACGAGCATATTTCAAGAGTGTGTAACTAAAAAATTTTATCAAGAACCTAAAAGCACATAAACTATGCTTATAATTAATCAGCAACAACAGCCGCATCCATATAGTGGGGATTGTAGGTCTGTCTGTTTGTATGAACGCCGAGATCTCTGAAACTATAAAAGCTAAAGCCATCAAATTTTGAAAGAATGTACGAATGATGTTCTAGTGATTATTAAAGACATGATTATTAAAGAAATTGGCCACGCCCTTTTTGCTCCCATAAAAAAAAGAAGTTAAAAAGCTAATTTTTGTTATTTACAATAAAAATCAACGGCCAATTGATTTTTGAAAATTATTAGCAATTAACAAGTAAAGAAAGCTACAGTCGAGTGCGCCCGGCAGTAAGATACCATTCGCCCAGTTTCGAAACAAACTATCACACATTTAATTCCATTAAAAAAACGCTGCACAAGTTTGTCCGCCACCTATTGTTTAAATTAGATCTATTTTTGAATAGCGCCATCTACATGTGAAAACGACATAGCCTTACACACGCTACGGCTGAAACGAAGCATCGTGACGATGACGTCACGACGCGAGCACAGGCGCAAGCAGTGGAAGTACGGAAAACGGAAACATGGATAACTTCTGTGTTTATCGTCCGATTGGATTGTAATTTGGGGAATAGATTTATATTATTATTTATGTTCATACCAAAGCAGAAAGCTGTAACTTCAATACTTCTCCTGATAATCGAAAATTATCGATTTGCGTGGGCGGTGGGCGTGGCATCAAAAATTGAAAATAAACTCGATCTACCTATGGTATACAGGAACCTTCATGTGAAATATGGTGTCTCTAGCTTTTGTAATAGCTGAGATCTAGATATTCAAACGGACAGACGGACAGGCAGACGGACATGGCTCAATCGACTCAGCTAGTCATCCTGAGGCAGAATATATATACTTTGTGGGGTCTGCCACGCATCCTTCTGCCTGTTACATACATTTGCACAAACTTAGTATATCATTTTTGACCACTTTCAATGGTCGAATGGTATAAAAAGCAAGCACAGAAATTATTTAAACATTGTAAATAAGTGAACTTATACAGTGAACACTTATAAAACAATAAGAAACAAGTAAGGAAAGCTACAGTCGAGCGCACCCGACAGTAAGATAACATTCGTCAAGTTTCGAAAGAAATTATTTATTTTATTTTCTCTACACAAGTTCATATGCCACCTATTGTTTAAATTAGATCTATCTTTCAATATCACCATCTACATACAAGAACAACATAGCAATCAGCTTTACACACGCTACGGCTGAATCGAAACAACGCGAAGATGACGTCACGACATGCTGCAAAGGCGCAGCAGCGGAACTACGGAAAACGTTCAAGTGAAGAACTTTTGTGTTTAGAATCCGATCGGAAATTTAAAATATATATGCATATAGTACAAATTTATATGTGTGTTGAAGCAAAACGTTGAATCTTTAATACTTTCGTCACAAAGCCAACTCAAAAATGTATTTAACCATTTTTAGAGGCGGTGGGCATGGCATTTCAAATTTGAAATAAACTTCAGGAGCTTGTGATGTTTATACACCTTCATACCAAATTTGGTATCTCTAGCTTTTATAATAGCTGAGATCAGTGTGTTCACACAGACGCGTAACGGACAGACAGACGGGCATGGCTTAATCGACTCCAGCTAGTGATCCGGAGAAAGAATATATATACTTTGTGGTGTATGCAACGCCTCCTTTCACCTGTTACATACATTTGCACAAACTTAGTATACCATTTTTGAACATTTCCAATTGGTCGAATGGTATAAAAATGTATTAAGTAATTGTTTTGTCTGGCAAGTTTTTCTATGCAGTTCGTATGGCTAGGTCTTTTGGCTAGTTTCCAGTGCCCTGCTCTACCACCTCTCTCTTCCTTCCCCTCTCTCCCCCTTCCTTCCACCATCTATTCGTTTAGTAATCAAGAACTTGCACACGCTAAGCCAATTTGCATAAGTGATTTGCTGTCTCTGGCGTCTCTGAATGATGTTCCATGCCAGCAGATGTCGATGGCTTCACTCGCTTCACATGATCTCTTCATTCCATCCAGCAAAAGGTGAACTGCGTCCAGATGCGAGGACAACGTGATGCCAAACAAATTTATGAACAGCATTTGCACTACATGTTGAATATGAGACAAGGCAACGCAGGGAAAGAGGAGAAGCAACGAGGATAGAAAGAGCAGTAAAGGGGCAGCACAAGATGGAACTGAGCTCCTGTTGCAGTAAGTGAAATTAATTAAAAAGGACGCATAGCGTTAGTCAAGGACTGTTGGCAGCATGTGGCAGACAGACTGGCGAGGACGGCAGGGAGGAGGGAGCGGGGGAGCGGAGGGCGTGGCAGACTTGGGCGCATAATGAATGGCCAAAAAGATGTCAACACTTTGTTCAAGATGATGACGTCGTCGTCCTTGTTGTCCTTGTTATTGCTGTCGTTGTTGTTGCTGCTGCTGCTGTTCATTGCTGGCTGTCATTGTTTCATATTGCTCTTCTCATCGTCATCGTCGTCTCCATCATCCTGCTGCTGCTGGTGCTGTTTATGAAGTGCCAAGATATCTGCACGTCGCTTCAGTGCCGAGCCTCGCATTGTTAATAATAGAATCTTTTTCTATTTTTGCTCGTTTCGCGTTACAAACTCGGAGCAGCAGCAACAACAACAACAAAGCGCACTTATTCTTTGTTTTCTTTCCACTTGAGTCTGCAGGGAGTTTTTCTCTTTCTTTTTTGAAGGAGGTTACTCAGCTCAGCTCAGTTCAGTTTTCCTTCTTTGCTTGGTAGGCGCAGTAATATTTTGTCTCTCCCTTTAATTTCTTTTTTTCTTGGCATTTTAAATTATTAAATTTAGTATTTAATTCGTCTCGCCCCTTATGAGTTTTTCTTAATTTTTATCCACTCCTTTTTATACCCGCTACTCATAGAGTAGAAGGGTATTATAACTGTGCTCAAACCGAAAATGTATGTAACAGGAAGACGAAGACATTTCCGACCCCATAAAGTATATTTATTCTGTCTCAGGATCAGTCGATATAGCCATGTCTGTCTGTCCGTCTGTCTTTCCGTGTGAAAATCTAGATCTCAGCTATTATAAGAGCTAGGGCCCCCTATTTGCTATTTGGCGGCAATATGATTAAGTTTATTTTGGATTTTGACCACGCCCTCTTCCGCCCCCGTAAATCGAAAAAAATCGATAACAAGCGCAATTTTGATATTGTTCATTATATATATATATATATATATATATATTTTATATAATATCTATAACTAGCCAGATGATCTCTAAAAATTTGACAGCAATCGGATAGTGAACACAAAAGTTATTCAACTCAACGTTTTCCATAGCTGTAAGCAGCACTGCCTGTAGCATTAGGCCGAATAGTGAGTACGTGTATTGATGAACGAGCAGCTGGGTAGCGGGTATATTACAGCCGAGCACACTCGACTGTAGCTTTCTTATTTGTTGTTGTTAATTCGCCTCGCGTTTACCACAACAAATCAGTTTAAAAATTCCTGAAAACGAGCTAATTAATTGAATTTACTCAGCTTCAGCAAGAGTTCTTTTTTAGCCTAATGAATTTCTGCTTTAAAGCCAAAAAATCGACAAATTTAAAATGCAAAAACCAAGCCAAAAATCAACCACTGCTGCTAAAGAATTTTCTGACGGCCACAAAAATGCCGCATGTTTCTAAATGGAAATCTGTTTCGAGTATGTGTCCGGCAAACTTAAAATGTGCATAAACAATTTACGCACATTTCACATGTTGCACACACACACACACACGCACGCATAATGAAAAGCAAATAGAAATTTTAAATTTCAGCGTGAAAATTTTTTCTATGAAAAATGCAAGCGCAAACAAAAACAATTCTCGGCGAATTTATGCAGAATTTCCCCTGCCTCTTTCCTTCTCCCTCTCCCCTCTTCTGGTGGAATCTATAGCCATATCTGTTATGCTATATGCACTATAAATACACACAGGGTAAAGACTTTTTTTTTTGCTTTCTGCACTTTTTTAATTAAAAGCAAAAAGCCAATGCGATGCGGCATGTCCGTTTCGCGGGCCGCCCCTTAGGGGGCAGGACACGCGGCACCAGAAAGAGGAGAACACAATGAACGCGCCCGTCGAGCTCGTTAAAGTTCAATGCCAGTAGGAAAAGCGGGAACTGGGCTGACAATATTGACAGTTGCCATGGTGTCCATGGAGGTACACTTTGCTGCACGGGGGAATACCCTGTAGCAGCGTTAGAAGTGGGAATAGGGCAGGCAAGCGGCAAAGTTTTAAACTATAAACTATAAAAAATATTCTACTAATAAATTTATAGTATTAATAGACTAAATAATGCCTCTTAATGTTTATTACTGGGGAATACCCAGTATCATTAGAAGAGGGAAAAGAAGGAGGTTAGCAAAAGAATTTTTTGTTTAAAATTGTGACAAAATTTCTAGTAATTAATTTTGTCGTTCTGTAAAAAACCTGTAATGTTTATTAATTCACTAAATATGAATACCTGACATCTACCCTGTAATAATTAATTTGGTTTTTTATGGAATATTTCACATTCACAATCTTTCATTATTTAATCATACATATCTTACCCTATCATACCCTATATCAAGCACAAGCTGGGCATATTGAATACAACTGAAACAGCTGAAAATCATAAAAAATGCATGTGCGCATTGCGCGCGTGAACACGTAATCGTAGTCTATATAAATTAGTATAAATATAACGAATATTGTTTATATAAATAGAGCTGTACCCCGTACCACGTACCACGTACCCCTGTCCCGACGACCTCCTCGTTCAGGTGGGGTCCACCTCCCCCCCCCCACTTTTTAGAAAAAAGTGTTGCTTGTTTTATGCTCTCTACGTTTCCTTTATGCTTGCTACTTTTGGTTTGTTTACACAGAAAAAGAACGTGATTTCTGAGGGACAGAGAGAGGGAGAGAAAGAGGGAGAGAATAATAGAGAGATAGCTAGAGAGTTGTTAAAAGAGCAGCCGCAACGCAGCTCGTTGGGGATTTGGAAGAAACACGCCGTGTAACGAGCAAAAAGGTGCGACAGATACACACACATGCATACACACACGCACAGCCACACCCAGAGCTGGCCACACACACCGTGAACTCTGGGGATCCTTTGCGTATTTTAAATGGATTACAGAATGCTTGGAAAATTATTTTCAAATGTGCCGCCAGAGAATTTACAGCACAAAGGTGCTTCGAGGGCGAAAGAGGGAAAAGGAAGGGGCGAGGGAAGGGTGAGGGGTAGCGCAGCGTGTCACAGACACAGTGGTTAAAACATGTTTTATTGGCTCGCGCTCGCATGTTGTCAAAATTTTTATTCGCCAGGGTTTTCAAGTCAAGTGACGAGGCAAGAAGTAAGAGAGAGCGAGAGAGGAAGGGAGAGGTGGAAGGGGCGGGGCTAGAGCTATTGGCCTAAGGACTTTGTTTGGCTGCGTTTACATTCTGCGGTTTTCATGGCCTACGCACGTGCCACAAGGCAGGTTGGCTTAATTGTGAGTGTGAACGCTTGTGTGTGTGTGTGAGTGAGAGATTGCATGAGTGTGTGCGCGTATTAATTGAAGCACTTCGTAGTATACTCTTTCCCCATAACTCTCCCTCTCCCTCTCTCTCTCCCTCTCCCTCTCTTTCTCCCTCTCTTCCATACCGTTTCTGTTTCGGCCACTTGTATAGTGCCAGAAGTGGGCGCAGTGGGCGTGCCTCTCCCTATCTATCTATCTCTCTCTCTCTCACTCGAATGTCAACTTAATTGGCTGCGGCGTGAAATTAATTGGATTTTTACGCACTTTATCGTCGCTTTATTACGATTCTGAGATAGCAGCTAGTAGACAATTTACAGTCACAGTTAACATTCACTTTAGGTCTCTCTCTCTCTCTCTCTCTCAAAGCTGCCACGCCCCGCCCCGAATAATAATTCAATTGACATTCCGTTTGCTTAAGCGAAATAATTGAGCGTTTAGCGCGCCTATCGATTTTATTTGTGTGTCTATCGATACCTTCAAGGCACATCACTAGTTGTTTGTGCAGTGTAATGTGTGTAATGAATTATGATGCCTAGCAACACCAAACAACACCTGTAACAAACACAAACACACACACACGCACAACACTTTGAACATTAAGGAAAGTTTCACAACTAAAAGAGAGAGAGAGAGAGAGAGAGCGAGAGAGAGCGGGAGAGAGACAGCGCCAAGCCCGTGTACTATGCTTCTAATGGAGATTAACTTTAACCCACAGTTGACGACAACAACATGTGCAAATGGCATTAATAAGTGGCCTAACTGCCAGATACCGTGTACTCCTATGCTAGGGTAGGCTATGTTTGCTTCAGTTGTAGAAATATTAAAAAATTTACTGCACAGCTTCACATAATTATTATAGCATAGCACATATCCCACGTACAGTTTACAGGGTATTTACAATTTATATTGCGTTTTTGTGCCTCCGGCTTACTTTGACATATGCACAGCTACATGCCCCGACAACAGCAACAACAGCAACACGCAGGCTATGCTAAGTTCGTGTTGCATGATGGAGGGAGGTGTGGTCAGAGGTTAGGGGAGACACCACAGGCGCTGGGTCACGCACACAGCGCGCAAATTTTTCATCGTTAACAGGCATAAAGAAGGCAAAAACCAACGAAGCTGGTAACACAACCAAGTGGTTAGTCGAGCAGAGACGCAGTTTAGGCAGAAAGAGAGGGGGAGAAAGAGAGAATGAAATGGGGAGCTGGATATGAAGAAGCACAGGGACACTAGGTAGGTGAAGGACAGACCGCTAATGCAAAAACAAACACAATGACCAAACAAAGTTGCAAAATGCACATACACACACACACACACACACACACACCGACACACGCATGCAGGACAAAGCAGAAAGCGTAGTATGAGAAGACGTGGCAAAAAAACGGGAAAGGAGGAGCATAACTTGAAGCTGCGCGCGGCAAGATAAACCATCGCAAAGGCAGCGAGCGGGTGCTAATAACAAAACAAGCGACAGCAACAACAACGAATGCGGCATATGTTTGCAGTTCTTCTTCAACTGAGTCACCGCTTCCCCCCTTCAACTCCAGTTCCAGCTCTTCTTTGCTTTGTCGGCAGCTGTTTTTGGCTTTGGGGCCTGTTGTCGTTAGCCTTTTTTTTCTTGCGTAGCGGGTTTTCGCAATCAAATGTGCAGCGCGATATGCTCATCGGAGAAGTTTGGCAAAAAGCTGCGAAATTAATTTGCAAAGCGCTAGCAAAATGGCTACACAGTGCACAGTGGAGCAAGGACTATGGTTAGGGAAGAAAAAAAATAATTTTATTTAAATAAATTGAATAAAATGTAAGTTAGGTAAAGCTTAGGTCTTATGAAGACAAATAAAAATCAATATCACTTAAATAAAAATTTAGGAGAGAAAAACTTCTAAAATTAAGGAATAATTCTATAAAATTGAATTTTCTCAAAGACTTTAAATAAAATTTGAGCTTAAGAATTCCCATAACGTGCAATTTTCATACAAATCATTTCAAATTTAATAAAAAAGAATTAGAAAAATTAAAAAAAGTAAAACAAAACAAACAAAAATCAATATCAGTTTAATTAAAATGTAAATAGAAAAGCTTCTCAAAACATTTTTAAAGTACAGAAAATTAAAAAAATTACAATAAAATTAGATTTTTGCAAAGGATTTAAATAAAATTTAAGCTTAATAATTTTCGTGCAAATCATTTCAAATATATAATAATATAATAACATAATAATATAATAATATAATAATATAATAATATAATAATATAATAATATAATAATATAATAATATAATAATATAATAATATAATAATATAATAATATAATAATATAATAATATAATAATATAATAATATAATAATATAATAATATAATAATATAATAATATAATAATATAAAACAGACGTCTCTCTAATATATGCTTGTTTTAAAATATATATACATATACAAGAAACTATCATGTATCTATCATCCTATAAGATTCATATGTATGCGTCTCTACAAAGCATATCGTTCCCCAGTAAAAAATACTCTCTCTATAAATATATCATCTATACAAACTTTTTATATCTTTTATTATTTACACAATATTTTATGACTTTATGCTCCTGCAAGAACTCCCCAGCTTGGCTTCAAAGAGTTAATGGATATAATGTTCTCTGGTGTGACCAACTCATTTTTTTACGATTTACAACAGCATTTATATTTGAAACATGCTAAACCACTGTGCAGCTGCTGCTGCTGCTGGTGTTGCGTCACTCAGTGTGCAACAGTGGCTTCTGCTTGTTTTGCATTTATAATATTGGTTGTGCACACTCGCCCGCCCGCACACACACACACACACACACACACACACACGTGTTGATTGTGGCGCCAGGCAGCGTCATGTGCATATGCCACCCGCACATTGGAAACCCTACTCCCCCTCCCCTCCCTCTTAGCAGAGCCATTTGCAATCCCTTTAGCTGGCGCCAAGGCAGGAGCGGATCGTGGGCACCCGCCTGGTGGCGGGGAGGGGATAGGTGGCTAGGCGTGAATTATGACTTATTGAAACCTCTAACAAGTCGCGCCACAACAAACAAAGCACACCACACTCGCACACACACACACACGCACACACACACACATGCACAGGGGACTAGTACAACACCTACGCGCCCTATAACTCATTCCGTCGTGCCTGTCCGTCCGTGGTTCGTTTGTTGTGCAACATATTCACTCCTCTTTTTCATTTCGGTGTGGTTTGTTCTCTTTTTTTTTTTTGCCCCTTTTTGTGTCTGTCTTTCTTGCCTTTTCTATGGTTCTGCTTCGCTTCAGTGCGAGCAATTTTTACTTTATGACTTTATTTTGTCCTCGTTTTATGCATTTTTTATGCTCGAAGTCGCGGTTTTCTCACTTTGTTGGCCAACAACACCAAATCCAGCGGCAGCAAAGTACCGCCGGGTTCTTATGTTCTCCGGTTTCCCGATCCCAAAACACAGTTCAGTAGGGTTTGCTTTTGGCTCGTTTGCCTGCTGCCCGCTCTATCCCTTTCTCTCCCCCTCAATCAAATGAATTACCAGCCCCGTTCAGTTTCAGTTATCCTTCTTCTTCTTCTTGTCGTCGACAGAGTTTTTTATTATTTATGCATTATTTAGTCGAAACGACAATTATAGGTTGTTAGGAAGTTTTATGAGCGCAGGATAATGCGAGACATGTGTGTGTGTGTGGGTTTGAGGCTGCTCCCCAAGGATGCACACGCTGTGGCAGTTCGAACAGCCTGAGGACAGGCAGACAGAAAGAGAGAGAGAGAGAGAGACAGACAGACCGAAGAGGTGCGGCCCTTGTTAGCCCCGCGTCGAGGCAGACACATTAAAAACAGTAACCGTCCAACCTCCCACGAGTGGCAACTTGAGTGTATGAGGTGTCAATGGTGAAACATGGAAAGCCATTAGAAAATTGAAGATATACGAGTGCGAGAGAGAAGGCAGCTTACTAAATATATTTGAATATTTGAATATTCGTTTCTAACGAAATAACTGAGAAAATTCGAGCTTAATAACATAAGGCAAAGGAGTTTGTAGAGAAATATGCAATATGTTAAACTAGAGCTATCCCATAACAAACTTAGACAATTTTATGAAGAAATATTCTGCGAAAAGATGAGTTTACCATATAATTAAGAAATATTGTGAGAAGAGATGAGTTTGCGAAAAAAAAGAAATTCATATAAATTAAAAACATAAATTTCCGTAAATTCATTTAGAATTAAAAGAAAAATTTAGCCGAAAAATATAAAAAAAAAATTTAAAATTATAAATTTAAAATAACCTTTTAGCGCAGATAAGATACAATAATAAAAGAATTCTAAACACACAATATCAACTTAAAGAAATGTTTAAATCAATATAGAATTATCTTTAATATTTAGTGATAACTTCCTAATCCAAACTGTGTCAGTGAACTTTATATTTCAGGTTGATATACAGTTAATTAAAAACAAGTAGGGAAGATAAAATTCGACAAACTTTATAGTGGCGCTTCAGAAATGTCAATAGATGACGCCACACTCACACAGACACACACACACAAAAATTAAAACGATGTGTCACGAAATGCTGAAATGACGCGGGCAGCGGAACTATAGAAAACGTTTTCTTGAATTTGCTTTGGGTTTCTTGTACGATCAGATTAGAACTTATAAACAGGAAGCTTTAACTTAATTACTTTTCTTAATATTCATAAATTATCGATTTGCGTGGGCGGTGGGCGTGGCATCTTAAATTTAAAATAAACATGATCTGCTCATGGATTACAGGAACTATCAGGTCAAATTTGGTGTCTCTAGCTTTTGTAATAGGTAAGATCTCGACGTTCTTACAGACAGGCAGACAGACACGGCATAATCGACTCGGCTAGTGATCCTGAGCAAGAATTTATAGACTTTGTGGGGTCTGTCAAGCCTCTTTCTGCTTGTTACATACTTTTGCACAAACTTAGTATACCATTTTTGACCTGCACCAAAAAACTTATCAAAACTTTACCCCATTATTAGAAACATCTAGATTAAAATAAACCCACAACAAGATTTCAAATAAGGTAATTAAAGCTTTACGCATTTCTTGAGTCATGATTCTACCATAAACCCCAAAACCAACTCTATAAGGCCAAAAACAGTATTAGTTAGAACAGTAAAAATAAAATATATATAGCAAAAACATAACGCAGCGATAAAGATGCAAACAAATGATAGAGCTAACCCAGAAAAGAAGGAAAGAGCGAACAAAACGCAATTAACAATAATAATGCAACAAAATAATTATGAAAGAAACATAAAGTTGGTTAAATTTAATGCAATTTAGCTTGCGAAAATGAAATTAATTATAGAGGGGGAAGAGAGCAGAGAGAGCGAGAGAGAGAGAGAGAGAGAGAGAGAGAGAGCAAGCGCGTCATGCAATTTATTGGAAAAAGGACGAAAGAGAATATGAAATGAAATGGAAACGGGGGGAAAAACACGCGCAGCACTTGGGCAATAAGAAAGGCAACTGAATTATGTTCCATAATAAAAAGTTATGACTGTAAAATTTTTTAATTGCACATTTGGGAGGTTTTTCTTGTTGTTTCTCTTATTGTTGTTGTTGTTGTTGTTGTTGCTGCTGCTGTTACTGTTACTGTTCTTTATTTAATTTTAAATTCGTGCCGCACAAATTTTTGGGTTGGAAAAACGTAACGACTTTATCGACATTTTCCATTCTTTGAGAATCGCAACAAATGACAATGACAAAGTTTATTTTTGGCTTTTTGTGGCTGCTGCAAAAGTGAAACAAAAGTTAAACACTTCAGCAACAACAACAACAACAACAACAAACACATGTTGTTGCTGCTTTTGTTTTGACTGGGCAAACATGAGCGGTTAGGGAGAGGAGGAGGTAAGGTTCTTTTTTGTTTAGACGAAAAATGAGCGATTAATAACCTTTAGGCAGCGGTTTTTCCTCAATTTGTTTCTCTCCCAGTACGTGTGGCTGTGTGTGTGTGTGTGTGCGAGTATTAGTATGTGTGTGTGTGAGAGTATGTGTATGTGTGTGTGTGTGCGAGTGTATGTGTATGTGTGTCTGTCTGTGTGTGAACGTGTAACTTGTGTTTGTTGGCACTTTGTTGATATTTCTGCATGAATGAGGAAATTGAATTTATTAGCCGAAATTATTGAGGTTGGCTTTAAGAAAACCTACTACTTAGCCCAACGCCACTCCCCCCCTTTCAAACCAGCCACGCCCCTTTCTACCTAGAAGACGAATTAGGGTTGTGGTTTGTGCGACCCGCAGGCATAGGAAAATGATTGAATTTTACGAGCTATTTTTGAAACGATGGCAAATACAACAATGGCTGGCAGCAGCAGCAGCAGCAGCAGCAGCAGCTGAGGCAAACTGCTTCCTTGCGGCACGTGTTTTATTTATGCTGCATTTTTAAACGGCTTTCCTTGCGGCAGCGCAAAACGAAAATATATAAGAAAAATGTTCGGCCAAAGCGGAGAAGATTTTGGGAAAATTCAATAAAGCACAGCCAAGAAAGTTTGTCTAGACGCGGGTAATTTTACCAGTTACTTTTTAGGGAACTGGAGTGGAAATTTAAATAACATTAAATGTTATTATAATTAGACTATGGATTTAAAAAAAATACGTGGAATATTTTTTGTCGAAATGTACCCAAGAGAAGGAGGAGAAAAATTTGGTTCCGATCGGATAATAAACATAACAGTTATTCAACGTTTCCTATAGATTTGCACTGTGCCAACTGTAAGCAAGCAAGCAGTGTTTTTCCAACTGCTTGGACTGCTTGGCGTCCAACTTAAAATTATATGTTTTGTTAACAGCTTTCTCAATCTGTTTTTTTTCGTGATCTTCAAAAATCCGTGGTCTTTTATAGAGTCAACACTTGTTGGACTGAACAAAATTGAAAATTTACATATTAAAACATAACAAGAACTTGATTACATAAAATTAACATATTCAGATTATAAGTTAATTTAAATTAAAATATCTAAATTTTTAAAATTGTTGTTAAATTTAACAAAAATTATTATTTCATAGATGTATAAAAATGCATTTATTATTTTTAATTTTTAATTTGCAATATACATTTTTAATTTAATTTAAATAGTAAAATAATTTCTTTTTTGTTTTTTCCCTTATTTTTTGACTGTTGTCAAATTTTTTAAATTGTGAAATTATTTTAATAATAAAATATATATAGGACATACATTTTTTCCATATATTAAAATTTGACTGTTTAAAGGCGAGGTTAAATTATAAATTTAAAAAAAAAACATGTTTCCAGTTTCTATAAATTTATTTCTTTATTTTTTCCAACTTTATCCATTTTAAACAAAGCCTCTCGGAGCTTCTTCAACTTGCAAGCCGCCTTAAAGCTTCAGGCATAAAAAAATCCTTAGATAGTACCGCCTTTCCCCCTGGCTAATGCATTGGCTAAGTACACTCATTAAGATTAACAAGAGAAAGAAAGAAAAAAGAACTGAAAAACTTTAGAACAAAAAAAGTTCTTAAACAGAATTTATGCATGTGATGTGCGCCGTCACGTTGGACTTGAACTTTGGCTAATTTGCTTGCCGCCCCCTCCAATCTCCCCACCCCCCAATCGCACATTTTTTGTGTCTGTTTTGCTTTAAGCCAAGTAAATTTACAAATTAATTAAAACAACAAAACAGGCGACAAAAACGGACGAGCAACAGTCAGTCCCAAGTTCAGGCTCGCAGGTTCACAAAGTCACAGAAAGCTGCAAAAATAAAACCACAAAAAAAGCAAGAGCAACAAAAACAGCAACAACAACAACAGCGCACAAAAAAAATTAAGGCACTAAACGCAACAACAACAACAACAACAACAACGGCAACAACAACAAGTCAAATGTCACTGAGCAGTTGAAAAGGCAATTTTCACAAGCGCCTGGTCCGAGCGAGGGTCGAGAGGCAACCAGAGCGGCACCACTAAATGAAGGGACACCACAACAATAGCAACAACAACAACAACAACAACGGCAGCAAGAACCAGGAGAGCAACAACAACAAAGACAAAGCGCCGACGGCAAATGTAAAAAAGTCGAAAAATTTGTGGAAATGGAAAATGGCATTGGAGGAGAGGAAAGAAGAAGGAGAAGAAGGAAAAGCGCGTAGAGAAACGCACAGAAATAATAATAATAAAATGGGGCGTACGAATGGGGGGCGGGGTTTCAGGGCTGGAGCACACGGCAGGGCACGGCGCGTTGCGATGTTTGGACGGTTTCAGTGAGCACAGTAAATTATAAATTAACGCTGCAGGCGACGCGAGGTCAACGTGGAACCGCCCCACAACGCTCCCCCTCACACCTCATCACACTCTCCCTGCCTCTGTCTAACCCAACTTTGTGGTTTTTTCTGTGTGTGCTCGTGTGCTTGTGTGTGTTTCCTGGTGATGTCCTTTTCACGTGCGAACCAAAAAACGCGGCACGCGGCAAACTGACCGCAACAGCAAAAAAAGAAAGAGAGAGAGAGAGAGCAGCAAAGAAAGCTAGCCAGGACAGCAAGGGAGAGAGAAAGAGAGGGATAGTGGAGTGTGGCAGGCACATTCAAGTGGTTCAACAAGGAAGGGAGTGTGAGGATTTTCGATGCGAAGTGAAATGAAAACGCAAGAGCTTCAAATTGAAAATAAGATGTGAGTTAAGCCACACACAGCTCGAAGGGGGAGCTGGGAAATCAAATTGTTGCCACAATAATTTATAAACAATATTAATGCTAGTTGCAGAAAGCGAAAAGGGAGGGTAGAGACCTAACTAATTTGGCTGTAAACTTGTTGAACTAAGCAGCTACTGGGAGCAGCAGGATAGGAGCTATAGAAAGTATGAAGTTTACCTTCTTCCATGCTTTATAATTCCTAACTCTATCGGAAGTTGAAGAGCTTAATTGAAGTAATAGAGAATATTATAGTTAGAAGGTTAACTCAATCATTTCCTCAATTCAATTCCCAACTCTGTGAGAAGTTATAGAGTTATATATAGAGTTAACTCCACAGAAGTTATGGAAAAATTTATAGTTATAAGGCTTACGCATTCCTTACTTTAATTAAATTCCTAATTCAGCTTAAACAATTTTAAAACATACAAAATTATTTATAAAACATCACTAAATTATTAAAAACCCCAAATAGAATTCAATTTTAATTAATACTTGTACAAGTTTTGGTTTCGAACCAATTAAAACTTTTCCACAGCCTAAAACTTTACCAAATCAAACGTGTAATTTCCCAGAAACTTTTCCAAAAACACACAATAACAAGAGAAAGATACGCCGAAGGTTTTGGACCATTGTAGTTACTCCACATATTAAATCGTCCGATACGTTCTATGGCAGCTTAACGATATATCTGTCCGATTTTAATAAAACTTGCATAGCATTTAATGTTTTAACGTTTAAGTTTGAAGTGTTTTAAGTTGTTTAAGTTTTACAGCGATAACTTGAAAAATGATTAAAGTCGGCAGATGGGTTCTATGGCAGCTATACGATGTATCGGTCTAATTTCGATTAAATTTTGACAGCCTTTTAAGGGCATACTTAGACATATTTTGGAAAAGTTTCATAGCGATGCCTTAAAAAATAACCAAATTCGACCGATATTTTCTATGGCAGCTATACGATATATCAGTTCGATCTGGCTCGTTCCGACTTATTTACAGCTTAAATAAGAAACATACTAAGTTTCATCAAGATAGCTCTAAAACTGTGAGACTAGATTGCGTTGCAACAAACGGACGGACGGACAGACTGACATGGCTAGTTCGACTCCCCTATTGATACTGATTAAGAATTTATATGCAATGGTATAATTATTTAAAGACTTGGCTAGGTATACATCAAGCTTAAATACCCTTCCCACTTGTCAAATCAAAACAACACTTCAAAATCTAAAAAACACTTCATGAGGCACTCAATAAAATGCTCCATAAATGTAACCGAAAAACTTTTAGACATCTTGTCTGCATAAGTTATGTGCCTCAATTTATTTACAATAGCAACGTTTGACTTGTATTTTCACTTATAAATAAATAAGCAAATATTTTATTTCTCCTAAAAACTTTTGCGCCATTGAAACATTAGTTTCGACTTAAGAGCATAGGCGTAGGCAGTACAAGGGGTTTCAGATTGTACTTGTTGGGGGGATGTTTTTGGAGAAAAATCCTGAAATGCAGGCCGACTGGCCGTACGCATGATAAACATGCGGAAAACATGCAGTTTGCTCCACAGTCAAGGGCGGTTACGGCACAAGTAACAGTAAAAGAGAACAACCTCCTCCCTGTCTCTTTCGAGGGTTGCCTCACTTTCAACACGCGTGGACAATTAAAAGTTTCATTGACTCGAAACATGGATATGAACGGACATCCGTCCCTGGCGACCCGCATGGGTGGGGGTCGGGGGCTACATAAATTAATGCTTAATAAATGCTTGGTTCCAGTTTATGGGGGCGGGGCGCAGTCATAATTTTAATTTATTTTCAGCATATGGAAATTACTTTATTGTTTAATCCTTGTTGTAATCCCTTGGCCGTTATCCCGTTGTTTGTTTTTGTGTTGCTTTTCGCCTTTTGTTTATGTTGTTGATATTTGCAATATTTTACACTTTGACAAACATTTTGTTCACACTCACACTCACGAAACACGCGTGTTGAGCTGCGCTGCTTCTCAGCTGCAGCGTCCTTTCAATCTGCATTCAATTTACTTCAACGCGTTACGTAGTCTTCAACTTGTTTTTGTTGCTCTTAATTCATTTGCAAAGTTCTTGTTGTTGTTGAGATCGCGAGCGATGGGGCGCGAAGGAGACAGCGCACTCATCAACTGGTTGTCTTCACTCGATCGTCCCTTTTAATAGCTTTGCCTTTATGGCACGTTGCCGAGAATCCCGACGACAGCGGCGACGAAGAGAACGCGACGAAGAGCACGCAACGAACAAAGTTGTGCGTGCGAGCGAGCGTACGAACGAACGCGAATCGTTTAACACGTGTATGCAACGGCAGCGTCAACCGCTACGACTACCACAACGCTTGAAACTCTCGGCAATACTGAACTCACGCATTTGTTGGCGATGTGCGCAATGATGTTAATAGTTAACAGCGCGCTGCAAACGCGGATGCAGTGGAACCTGTGGATAGTGGTGGGTGGATCGCATGCGCCGCACTACTGAGTGCAGGTTAACAGAGCGAGAGCGCGAGTGCAGCGCGCCATTAACGTGCTGCTGTAAGCAGGCCGCAAGCCGTTGCCGTTAAAGTTATGGAGTTTAAATTAATGCATATCATTAAACCGACACAAGTCACTTAAAGTTTCATTAACATCAACATAATCGTTAGTTGTACCTCATTTCCATTAACGGACTAATTGCAGCTCATTTAGTAGGACGACTTGCGTGCACTAAATTTGCATAAGGCTTGATTAATATGTTGCTTGTCTATTCGCATAGAAGTACTTTGTGGTACTAGGCAATATGTTCTGCTGCTGCTAAGCTTAACAGACTGACATACTTCCGTAAAATGCGTTCCACACGCTGTATAACTCTTCGGACTGTTAACCGCTCTTAGCTCTTGCTCTCAGTTGCTGTTATTATTTGCTCTCTATGTAGAACTTGAGTTTGTGGATGGCAAATGTTATGTGTGCTGGTAGGGAAATTTGAGAGAGCAACATTTACAGGATATCTGAAGCAAAATAAATATTAACACTTATTATTTTGAGGAAAGTCTAAAAGTCGAAATTATTAGAAAGCTTACTAATTTATTGACAATATAAAAATTTAAAAATAAATAAATTTTGATCAATTAAAATTTAGGTTGTCATTTGTATCGTTTTTATTTGAAATTTCGGATTAATGGATTCCACAGTGCTGTTAAAGCATATAAGAGTCCACAATTCGGACTAGTCCGCTGTTAAAATGGACAACATACAAAATGTTTTACTATGATTAACTAACTGACCAGCTCAATGGACTATTTATTTGCCTCGTTGCGCAAATATTAAAAATATATGTTAAATTATTTTCAATATATTTACATCAATTTTAAAGTTTTAAGTTTGTTAATGATTCGTAATTCTTCTTAACTTTAAATAAAAATCATAATACGCAATTTTCGACCACTAATGCAGATCATTAAACAAAACGATAGAGATTGTTTTAAATGATGTAAAAATCGCTTAATTACGTGCTAAAGGCAATCCGTATTTAAATCTATACGTACGTTTTTCATAATCCACCAAGAGTTTTTCCCCGCTTTTATTCCCGACGCAGCTTATCGGACATTTAAATCGGACAGACTAACACGAGAAAAAAAAACAAAAACAGAAGCGAATTCATTTTGATTTTTATCAGAAATATTCACGATTAAATCTCAGTGGAAAAAAAAGAGAGAGAAACGCGAGCTGCAGTTACGTTTAGTTTCGAATGCAATTTGAATGGCAGAATGGCACGATAAGGTATAAGGTATAAGGGATAAGGGCGAACACGCCTGCTCTGATCTGCCTTTTAAAGTATCAAAATGCAACAACAAGAAGAAGAACAAGAAGAACAAGAAAAACCCGCAACAAAGGCGGAAAAAATAACAGCGATTTTAATACCAATTAGGATACTTTTTCAGAGTTTAACTAGTGAAATGCGCTCTAAAGGGGCAACTGCAGCGAGCGGGGGAAGAGAGAGCGAGAGAGAGAGAGAGAGAGGGGGGGGGAGAGAGAATGGGAGCAGAGAGACAGCTGAAGAACCCAAAGAAATGAAACCTGTTCGTGTGCCTGGGCACGCGGCAGGTAACAACAAAAGTTGGAATGAAAAAAAAAAGAAAGAGACAATCAGAAGTCGAGGCATAATTTAAAACTAAATAAAGCAATGCCAGCAAGAGGGCAGACAGAGAGGGGAGAGAGAGAGAGAGGTAAGACGAAGCCCATGCAGAGGGCAGTAGAGATTAAAATCGGAATGACAGTAAACAGCAGCAGCAACAGCAGCGAAATGAAGAGCGAAAGAAAATAATGCAAATTCAGATGGATATCAAAAGTTGAAGTTCTCATAGGTCGAGTGGCGGCAGGGACAGCGAAGGAGAGTGGCACGCAGAGGAGGGTGCCAGGACAAATGAATGAAGATAGAGCAATGACTACGTAGCATTCAGCAGCAGCAGCAGCAGCAGCAGCAACAACAACAACAACAATGAGGCAGAGCTCTGCAACTAGTACAGTTCCTGTGCCCCCCCCCCTTGTGCCACTCCTCCCTCCCTTCCCCCTTGCCACGCCACTGCTACTCTTCTATTTCGTTTGGCCAGTTCGTTGACCCATTAGAGCCAAACTGGCCAAGCAAGTGGCATGTTGGCCTTGCTATAATGAAAAGATGCAACTGCCAGCCAGGATAAACTTGTCAGTCATCGTGCCACTCACAAGGCACCACCCGTAGAGCCAGAGCGGAGACAGCTGCGGGGGGGGGGAGGTTCACAAGTGGACTCTGAAGGGAAGCGCATGGAGCAGGAACTGGGCTGGGGCACCATCGCTGGGCTTGTCTAGCAGATTACATCTTGCGCGTCTGCAGTTGATTTGCTTGTGATTTGATACGGATCATGAATATATATGTAGAGTTAATTTATAAAGCTAATTTATGAACTCTAGAAATGCAGTTTCTACTTTGTACATACTAATCGGTATACAATTTAAGACTTACTATATAAAAATGTTGTGACTTAATGCAGATCATGAATGTATATGTAAATGTATTTTGATTTAAATATATACAATATATATTAAAAGAATATATAGTGAAAAGATATTTCTAAGGGCTCCAGAAATCCTGTTGCTTACACATACTAAATGGAATAGCGACTAAGATCTACAACATACATATGTTATTATTTTATGTAGATCATGAATATATATCATTGTATATAAAGTCTGAATTCCTTATTATGGGCAAAGAACCTTGGAGCTCTTCTCTCAGCAATTTAAATAACTTGGATAACAACAAAACTTGAGAAAAGGATATTAATAGCATATTCAGATCAAGAATGTATAGATTATAGCTTATAAAATCTATAGCATTTATGGACATCTTCATTTGTGGCCAAACTTCCATTAAGAGCTCTTTTCTAGCCGTGCTCTCTGCTATTTTTGAATAAAAATATTATCATTTGATTGCCACAAATTAAACTTTTCCCCAATAGGCAAAACATATGCAAGAAATTTTTTGGCCTAGTTCCAGTTGGCCGAAGGGGAAGAAGAGGAAGCAACCACAACAAGAACAACATAGTGACTATTTAAGTCAAACGAGTGCTTAGCCCTTTTATGCAAAATCTCGGAATATTTTCTATCCAAAAATTTAATTGGTACAACAAACGTTTTCGGTTGCTGCAGAAGTCGAAAATTTGCATCAGCTTAAATTGTTTTTGCATTGTGCATTTCTCATTGCTCAGTTTCAGCAGTTGTTATAGTTGTTGTTGTTGTTGCTTTTGTTGTAACACAGCTTATGCATTCCGAACTCACTTAAGAACCTGACACGCTCCTGCCCTCCCTCTCCGCACTGTGCTGTTCATTTCCATAGATTTAACTCTGTTTTTTCCTTTTATTCTTTCTTTCTCTCATTTAGGTTTATTTCTTTCTCATCCGATTTTGTTAGATGGTATGCGGTACGCCGCGTCGTCGGTAAAATATCAAAGTAAATACGGAAAATTGGGAAATGTTTTAGCCGGGCATTAAAGTGCTTTCAACATGTTGCCCAGTGTCCTTAAACCGAGGACTACCTGAGCATGAACATAAGGAGGAGAAGGAGAAGAAGGAGGAGGTATTCCCGCTTTGTTTTACACATAATCTGCATTATAATTTCATTGGCTTGCGCTTCTCCTTCCGTGCTTCGTTCGATGGGTTTTTGTTGTTATCGCACCTGTTACACTTTTTCGACTGCCTTCTGTCTAAGCCAACCCAAACATTTTGGAACAGAAACTGAAACTGAAACTGAAACTGGCCGTTGCGCTTCGATTTTATGGCCCCTCATTAAATGCGCGTCCCGGCGCTTTGCGCTCTCTCGCTCGCACTCTTGTGCGGAAAATTCATTCAGTTTAGCATTTCAATTTTATTGGTTTTTCCCCGCAGGGTGTCTCGCAGCCAGACGCTTTGAATTGCTCAGTTAGCTGCTACGCTTTTTCGTTATTTATTGCTGCATCTTTGGACGCCTTCGAAAATGGGTTCATTTATCATATTGCTGGTATTGGGATTATTTCTAATGCTTTTCCTTTGTTTTTTTCTGGTTTTTCTACAAATTTTTTGCCTTTAATGAGCTAAAGGCTTGAGGTGGTTAAATATTTATATTTATTCTGAAAATTTCAGGGGAATTGAATGTTGGATTTGCAATTAAAACAAGAAACTTTTTGGGAAGCTTAAAATTCTGATAGGAATAAACGTAAGAGTGATACTGCTCTAAAAGATACTGAACTTTACTTGGAGTATATTATATAAGTATATTAGCAGCTCTTAGTTCCTTTGGCATAACGAACGTTCCATCGATGAATTCAATGAAAGATACAAAAAGAGTATGAACGCTCTTTCATCTGCAATTCGGGAAAGCACCAAAATCTGCCTAGGCAAACATCTTTATTTGCGGGTACAAAACCCCATCGGACTTTAAAACACTTCCCGGAACCGGGTAGAGCATCAATTTGCTTTGGCATTAAGGCAAATTCTACGACTCTGCGCCTATTCTGCATTTTGTTATATTCGTTAAATTCGCGGCGAGCGGTTCAAAGCGAACGTAAAAGCCAAACAAAAGTGCTGGGGCGCAGCGTTTAATGAATTTTTTTCTCCTTTACTACGTCGAACTGGCGACCCCCTGATTCTCCATCCCTGGCGGAGGTCATAAAAAGGGTTCACAGACGATTTGCTCAAATTAATTGCGCTGCCATTAACGAAGCGTATTCGGAGACAGAGCGCCGTCACTTGACAAACCCCTCCACCCTCCATCCCCTTCCTTGGAGAACCTGGCCAACCCAACCCAACCCAACACAGGCGGGGAAACCCCTGACTCTCCCACTCTCCCTCTCTCTCGGCTGTCATTCTGCGATCTGCTGCTGTTAAACATTTTTACCGAAATTATTTGAGTGTTTGCGTGTAATTTGTTTTCGCCTTTGTTCCGCGCATATGCAAAAAGCAAATTACAAAACATTCCCAGTATTTTTTTGCTGTGCCCCCCTCGAAATATTTGTTTATTTGATTTTATTTGGCATCGCGCAGGAAATGCAAATTGAATGGGTTAATGTACGGAGAAAGCAGGAAGAAGGGGGTGAGGGTTGTCAGCCTCGGAGCGATTCTATAGCAACAGGTTCTCTCAGAGTTAATTGAATATGCCTTTTCGACTTTCCTTTCCTTTCCCCTTTATAATATTTACCCAAAGCGTAAAAACATCACAAAAGCATTTTAATAGGGTTAATGAAAAAAGTTGATTGGTTTCGATTAAATTTGCTCAACGAAAAAAGGGTTTACAAACAGTGCCAAAGTTCAGTGAGAAATGCAAATCGGTTCCGACTAAAAACAAAATCACCTCTGACTTTTGCTTTAAACTTGTTTTCTCTTGATTTTCTCTCCCTGTACAATATTTCTTCATTAGCAAACCTTACAAATTGATCAGATTACACAGATCGAATCAGATTGGAAGTTTTGTGTATCATTAGAAGAACAAATTTTTATGAACTCTTAATATGTTTATTAGGTAGCTACGCTTTAGATACATGTCGGAGACCGTTAAGTGGTTAAGACTTTCGTTGTGGGTGCTCAATGAATCGCAAATGAACTGTATAACAGTAGTATAACAGTCACACAACAAGGGCTAATTAAGTTCGTATGTTCCATCGTCAGGTAGCCGCCTTTAATGGCCATCATCAAGATTACGCCCTCGCTCGAACTCAAGTTCATCCTGTAACCCATAATTATCTACTACATCATATTCAAATCTCTCTCAGTTCGAAGCTCACGCCCAGCCATACGATGAGAATGCTATTCAAGGCGAATACACTGAGAGAATGGAAAGCAAAACGGGAAAGGAGTCTAGCTACACTTTAGAGAAATTTCTTGAAAAACGAAAGAGGGATTTCCTAAATTGAATTTCTTCGGTTATCCAATAATAACATCTCAATTTCCCTCTTTCTTCAATTTGTTTCTCCGCGTGCACACAAAGTTCACTCAACTATCAGAGTCATGGATTTAATTTCTTAATTTCTTATCGCGCCACGATTACCTAACATTCATCTATCCGCTCGGGGATCGCGATCCCCAAGTCATAAAACGCGTTGCGGGCGACAATCGACAATCGAGTCGGACCTAACCTCAGACACGGATCAAAAAGAATTCTGTGTGTGCTGAGCGCAAAGGGGGGACCAGCTGTGGGGAGGCGGGGCCACGTCTCACGCACAGAATCCAGTTAATCCCGAACGGGGCAGCTGCAGCTCGTAAAACCGTCGATGAAAGAACCCCTTTTTCAACGATTTTCTCAGTTTTCAGTCTTCAGTTGAGTCTCAGTTCATCTTGGAATTTTTATTGTATCCGCATCTTTATGGGCGTTTATTAATTACCCCTGGACACATCGATTCCCAGAGGAGTCGACGGCTCCATCGGCGGCGGCAGCGCTTTAATCGCGCACAACGCGCTGCCTAAAAGCCTCCGAATGACAAATCCAGCGCGTTGAATTAATTTGTGCCCCGAGTGGAAGCGGCGCGATGCGATAAAGCGTTTAGCTTGAGTTGACCAAGCCGCAGATAAATCGCCAACTAGTTGGAGACCAGGTGGGGCCACAGTTGATAACCAAGAGGTAAGGTTCAAGTTGAAAACGTAATGGAAAGGCGCAGTTAAGGTCCAATCTTGACACGCAGTTGATGACACAACTCAATCACAGTCGATAGTGGGTTGAAGCTTTAATTGAAAGGGAAATTAAAACAAAAGTTGAAGCTGTAGTTAAATCCGAAGTTAAAGATGAAGGTGAAGCTTAAAAAGAATCTAAAGCTGAAGTTGAAACTTAGTTGAGGCTGCTGTTAGGTTTATAGTTGAAAATCTGTTTAGACTAGGTCATAGTCCTATTAAAAGCAGAGTTGTACAAAAAAGAAGTCTCTAATACTACCCTTAGGTTGAAGCACTTTCCATGCTTCAGTTGTATGCACAATCAAAACTCAATTAGATAACCAGTTGAGTCTCAGAAAAAACTTTAGTTGAAGCTGCAGTGTGGGCTAGAGTTAAAGCTACTAAAGCCCTCATTGGAAGAGTCTAAGACCCTTTGAAGAATCCTCACCGAAAACCCAAGTCACGATAACTCTAAGTCATACCTACATTAAAAGTTTCGTTAGGAATCCAATGGAAGTTGAAGATATCCAAGCTTTAGATGAAGCCCGGCTTTAATCGCTTTTTAAACTCTGCTTGAAACCTCTGTGGAAGACACAGAAGAAAAAAGTCTCTGCTAACGCATTGCAATATTATCAAGGCGGTTTTTAAATTGCCTTGAAGCCTTTTTTTAAAACAAATCAAAGCGCACATGCAGCCCTATTGAAACTCTACAGAAGTCGGGCTAATTCAACAGTAGAAAGCTAAGTTGAAAACGCTGCTGAAAGAACGATGAGACATCCTTTCAGGCAACTTTACTTAACCATATCATCCAAAGAAAGTTAACTGTGGAGTAGACTTTAAATACTAAGTTAAGGAACAAGTAAAAGACGCAATTGAAGATGAAGTTAGGGTCCATTAAACTGCTGTAGAAGCCCCTATTACAACCGAGTTGAAGCCAAATTAATTGAAGCCAAGTTGATTTCGAGTAGAAGCCGCAGTTGAAACCCGATTCCAGTTCCAGCTCAGACGGTGCTCAGTTGCATTTCATTATTAATGACGGGTTGTTCGGCAAATGACCAAAACAGAGATAAGAAGCGGAGCCCCCAACAAGACCTGAGAAAATGCAACCGTAGTGCGCGATAAGCTCAGCTTCGTTCCCCCTTTCTTCCCTTCGTGATTCACTCAACTTCAGCTGCTGTTCCGCCTTCTGTTTGGACTTTAGCTTCCGCTCCGTCTTGAGATATTTCACGGTTCGTCTGGGCACGAGGTGTGAATATGTGAGAAATGCCGGCGATAAGGCGCAACTCTAAAATTTTAATTAGCAGCTCTGCGGGGCCTAAAGACGCTCCGTCGCCTAATTGAATCAGTTCGGAAAGCAGGAGCAGCAACAAAAGTGAATGAATTTTAAGACGGCAGGCGATGGGCGTGGCCTGAGCAAAGCGAAAGGAGCTTGTCGGGAATTAAGCCGCTGATATGACAACAGCAGGGCGATAAAGCGCAAGAGATAAATGCAGGCATGCGTGCGTATACCCTGTAGGGAAGGGAAAAGAGGGTATGTTCAGTATGTTTGAGACCAGTAAGACCTTTTGGTAAGGGCTAATTGATAACAAAAGCGGATCATACTTGCTTTTGAACTGTAAGTAGCTAAGATCCTAAGTTGTTACGTTAAATTACAGGGTATTCATTACTCTGTGTTGCCCACAAAGCTATTCATTACTCTGTGTTGCCCACAAAGCTTTAAATAGAATTTACTATTTAGAACTTTTATAAAACTCTTAATATTCGACTTTATTTATGGCCATTAAAGGGCATGAGTCTAGCCAATCTATTTTGTGCTTTTGTTTTGACAAGGTTATGATTGAATTTATGTTCTTAAAGCGAGTTCTTAGCTTTATGAAGCTTTATAAGAAATAAATACCTTTTAGCGCAAATTCTGGTTTGAATAACCCGAATGAATGTTGATATAAATTAGAATAGATCTTCTATAAAGCAAGTTATACCTAAAAGATTTCATCAAATACAGGGTATACAAAGACTATTCCAATTGTAAGCCGTAAGAGGAATCCCTCTTTCATTGTAATTATATATATTTCCGCAGCTTTATATCAATCACTGACATATACAATATGTATAATGAATATCCCCCTCGAATCTCCAAGAAAACCCCTCAACCTTTTAATGAAAATCCCTCAGCTTGTACTTGTGTGGATCGTAGAATGACGTCATAACTATGCGCCCACTAAACTTGCGTCCACTGAGTGCATTGAGAGCCTTCTTGCAATCCTCGACAGACTCGAACCGGACGAAGACCTTGCCACAACCGCCCCGCGAAGAGTCACCCTGTGGACGTGGAATTCGTAGACTCTTCACATTGCCATACTTGGCGCACTCCTGTTTGATGTCCGTACGTATATCTTCGTATTCTTCGTCATCGATCAGTTCATCTGGCATCACCATATTAAGAAGACACAATATTTCCGTGGCCTGACCCGTACACAGCTCGGTGGGAAACCCAGGCACCTGCAGTACAGGCACCTGTGTCGCAGCCAGATTACGAACACCCGCTATGGAGCGTTGCACCACAAGTTTTCGATCCCCCAGTTGCATGCCATTTAATCCTGCGATGGCTTGTTCCGTTACCATGGGATCCAGATACTCACAGAAAGCGAACCCTTTGCTATCCGATGTCAAGGTATCCTTGACCAAATTGAAGCCACGCAACTTGCCAAAGGTGCCCAAGAGCTCCTTAACCTGATGATCATTCAGGCACGTTGGCAATCCACCTATGTAGAGTTTGTGCGGGGAGTCTGGCACCACGGGAGATATAGCTATCGGTCCACCATGCTCAGCACTTGAACTCCTCATCGAGGAGATAGGATGATAGTCATGGGGTCGTCGTATCTTCAGGCTCTGTCCGTGATATGTGATGCCATCGAAACCGATGGCCTGCGTTGTCTCGTCCATGGAGCGGAATTCGAGAAATGCAAAGTTCTTTTCCAGATTCGTTTGGCAGGTGAGCACAGCCTTGCCATCGTGCGTGCTGGTACCGTTCACGCGTTGTATGTGCGCATTGAAGAAGGCCATCATGTCCTCGTCTGTCGTGGTAAATGGAATGTTGCCCACATAGAGACGTCGCGCCTGACGCGTCACTGTTGCAATTGCCGCCGATTCACCATTGGGCATGGCATCGGGCACAATACGCGATGCAATCTGTCCACTTGCCTGCATCATCTTATACTGATTGGGCGTTAGGTGTTCGTAACCCACTGGGGCTATATCCCAGCCGGATATCTGATGACCTTTGCGACGCTTTGCTCTTAGCTGTTCGCTCTTCTTCATACTCGAACGTGTTGGACGATGCTGCGAACGCGAACGCGAACGCGAACGGGAACGGGCACGTGGCTTGGAGCCGGAATACAAGCCCGATCGATGCGTCTCTTTGCGGCTACGCCCCATTGTGAAATAAGCAAAAGACAAAGGAAAAACGGAAGCAAAAAAAAAACAATCAAAATCGTTGAAGTTTTACAAGGAGAAACCAAAACCAAAGGCAACTTTGATGGATACGTCTAAACTTCTTTAGGGTTGCCAAGCAGCTTCAAGAAAATTGTTAACGCTCTGCAGAGTTTGCTTTGTTTTCACTTGAAAGAAGACTCGAAGCTCTAAGATTCGGTTTATCCATGTATGTATGTAAGTTATGATTTCCGGAAATACTCACTCAAATGTCTGTAACAGGCTGAAGGAGGGGTGTATATAACTTCTTACTCAGCATCACTAGATGAGTCAGTTGAGCCATCTCCGTCATGTCCAAATTTGGCGTGAAGGTTTTTGTATATTGTCTCTTTTACAGCATAGTTTCAAACTATAGATGCCACGCCCACCAACGCCTCCAAAAAGCGGTATTTGCCAACTATCAGCTGATAGCTATACTATTTAATCAGAATTGTTTTATGTTTGCTTCCCACATATTTTCTTTCCATGGTTTTCTTTTTTCTATATTTCATTCATTGTTTTTATATATTGTATCCAGTCGCAGTCGCTACCTTACTCTCTTCCTTTCTCTTATTCTCGCTCTCTCCCTCTATGATCTTTATCTCATCTTCTTCAACTTTTACCAGTTTTGTCTTCCCCCCGCTTGTCGCTTTTAATTTGTCATTAAATTTATGAAAACAAAATAGTTTTGTCAAAGATTAATCAACTGCACCCCGCCTCTTTCAATCCACCCTCCCCCTCCTCACCATCTCTTCACTTCCATTCACATTCCGCATTAATTAAATTAGCATATAAACATCGTTATGAGTACAAAATATATGTTGAAATGATAATTGCAACGCCTGGCAAACATGTCAAGAGCCGCAATTAAGTCATTCATCATTTATCGAAACATATCAAATTGATATTCCACCATACCATATCATAGCCCTCTCCAAGTGAAGTGGATTTTGTCTCAACGACTGCGGGCGCATATAATCATCGATGATAATTTCAGTTAATATCGCTAATCAATTATAATTGATTGGCAAATGTAGCCCGCAGGGCGCACTAATCGGCCAAACGCAAAGGTTACTCGTACCCAAAACTGAACGGTTTGGTTCGCTGTGTGGTCCAAAAGCTGAGGAGGAGATGGGGAAAGAGCAGACTTTACATTCCATGGGGAAGAAAGACGACTTCATTTTCAATTTTGGGTCTCAATTAATGCACAAAAGGCGACACAATCAAACTGTCAACCAAGGCGAAGAAGGAAGACAAAAAGGAGAATTGAGGACCAACCCGATCGTATGCTATAAGTCCCACTCCTCTTCACTCCTCCAATGGTCATTCCCAAAGTCATTCAATCGAAAAACTCAAACAGCGTGATAATTAATGTCCAAGAGAATTCGAAATGGGCTGTCAGGTATTTCGATCCCCTAGTGATCCTCGGTTCCCCTAAGCAAGGATAAAATCCAAGCGATCATTGCAACTGTTTAATGATCGCATTAGATGACCCAACCCCGATCGCAACACAGATAGTCAGCTTAGATTTATAACCTATTCCGTAGATTTCATTTGCCACTTTTCGGCTCGAAATCTTCTGCTCGATTCTTCATTATTGCCAAATTAAATACCTTTCATCGGTGTTCGAAAAACCCGAAAGAAAACCAATTAATTCTCATTTTTCAAGTGTTTTTATGCTTAACTCCTTGTTGTTTTTGGGTTTGTAGTTTTTTCGAGCCGTACCCCATGACAAACTCAATTAATTTATCCATTTAAATTCAGGCAACGCTTCGACATACCCCGAAAAAAACCCACAGAGAGAGAGAGAGAGAGAGAGAGAGAAGCGCTTTGATTTTCATATTTTCTTCTTTTTCTTCTTGGTTCGTTATTCGTTATTATTGAAAGGCGATAAATTATTTTCCAAACAACCAAAAATTGTACCTTCATAACGTACACATATATACAATATAATGTATGTATTTTATATAATCATAATGCGTACAGGGTGCTCTGCATGGAAATTGGAAATCCTTTTCTTATTTGGAAATTTGGATAGTAAACTGTGGGAAATTTTGTAAGAATTTATTGTATTTAAAATTTAACATCACATTAATATAATTAAGTATTTAGGATTATACATTTATTAAAAAAAAAATTAAAATATACTCAAATTGTTTAGAACTTGGTTCTCTTTCTCTAGAAACTTCATTAAGCAATTTCAATTTTCATTAAACAATTTCAAGTACGTTTCCACAGTTCTCTCCCAAAAGATACTTGTTTATTATTAATTGATGTCAATTGAGCTATAATTATGGAATACTATGCCTTAGATAGCGAAAATTCCCAAGAGTTCTATAACTCATATGCTCAAGAATTTCGCACTTTATTCCCTTGTTTATAAACGTTTTCATTTCCCTTCGCAATTGAAAACAATTTTTGCCTATGACTTTATTAGTCAAGTTTCGTGTGATTCCTGGAAACTATTTGCACAGGTATTTTTATTTATATCCCAGCTCTCGGGTTTCAATTCCCATTCCCATTCCCACAACATGCATTAGTCATCTGCTCAATTTTAGACCCCCCAAGCTTTATGATATCCTCCTTTTATTGACCCCCCCCACCCCCCGAAGGTGTCTTACCTCAAACTTTCATTTCCTGTTAGTGTGCAAAATTGATTATACGATGTTAGCGAAATGTGGAAAATGTTGAAAAATCTGTATTGAAATGTTCATAAATAAAATCTAGTATTTTTTTTGCGCATAACATGTTAAGTTTTGACCGCACACAGAGGTTATGCTGTTCGCTTAGCCTCGGGCGCCCCAAAAAAGGTTTTGGGTTTCGGTTTCGCCAAACGGATTTGAATTCGGAACGTCACAAGTTTTTGTGCGTTGCGGCTGCCGCGTTCCACGAAATTGGAATACAACAAATATCGTGTTGTTGTTGTTGTTGTTGTTGTTGCTTTCGCATTTTGTCAAACATATGTGGAAATAAAAGTTTTAATGAACTCAACTCGGTTGGGTCAGTTGGTCGATTTCTGGTTCGCATCGATACGATTTCAATTGATTTGTGGCCGCAGGCGTGTGAACGTGATTTTATTATCAAATATTTTATGCTGTTAGGTTTAGTAAATTAAATAAATCAACTCAAACTCGAACACAGAGAGCGAGGGGAATATGTACACGACATATGTCGTTATATGTATGGTTGTATGTGTAGCATAACTTTTTGGTAAAATGTCAACAAGAATATTTCAATTTGTTTTCTGATGAATCAACAGAAAAACAATTCGCTTTTTTTTTGGTTTGTTCTTTTTGTTCCCTGTCTCTGTCGTAAATATCTTTCGAGTGCATCCGCAACTACTTCAGATTACAGATTTCAGCAGAACAATTTATTTTGATATGTATTTTTATGCAATTTCTCGACAATTTGTCGTCAGGGCGCAAGCAGCCGAAAGCTGCCGCAGCTCCTCTCTCCTTCTCTTTATCTTTCACTCTTTCCCTCCCGCTCTTTTGCAAGGGAGGAATTTGCATCGTAAATTGTCAGCAATGTCATAAAATATTTTTCCCCCGTCAACGTCATCATCTTTGTTTTTGTTTTTAGGGCTTCATTCGTTTTATTTTGTTTTTTTTTTTTTCGTTGTTTTGAGTTGCAGCAGAAAAATTATTTAAAACTTTTGGCAGCAAAAGGAGGAAGAGAAACAGTGCGAAGAGTGCAAGGGGACAGAGACAGAGAATTCCTAATGGCGCCGAAATTATCTGCTTAGAGCTGCTTGAACTTCCTGTGCGACAAAATGCTGTTAGGAGCACTCGGTAATTCAATAATATGCGCCGACAACGCACACGACGCGACGCCCCCCTTTTGCAGACGGCATTTTCAAGTTGTGTGTGTGTGTGTGTGTCTTGTATCTTGTATCTGTCGCGCAGCTCGCAGCTTGTATCTCTAAGCTGCAGCCGCTGGTAATTGCATTTGCACAAAGCTTACAAAGCTGCAAGGCTGGCGTTAGTATAAGTGAGGTTATGTTGTGTTTCCCTTTGCCTTATGTAATGCAATATCCGAAAGGGAAACTGACATGGGATAGACACTGTGCATATGGAAGTTTCATACAAAGTGCTATTGGAAAGCGCAGACAGAACGGTACCCAGGGTTACTTGATAGCTTAAGTATACTGATATCATTGTTTAAACGACTATAAGTTAAGCATTATAAAACAGATATACAGATATACAGCTGCAGAAATCATAAACGATATTTATTTCCTTCAGCTATTGAAAGTTATCAATAATGGGTATACTAACTGTGTGCAAATGTAAGCAACAGGCATAAGAAGTCGTGTTAAAGTCCCAAAGTATATATGTTCTTGCTCAGCATCACTATCCGAGTCGCTTCAGTCATGTCCGTCTGTCTTTCTGTTCGTTTAACCGTCAAATCTTAGCTTCTATATTTCCTGCATACCACACGCAGATAGAGTTCATTTCAAATATTCGATGCCACACCCACCGCCTATACAAATCGATAATTTGCGATAATTAAAGCAATTATGTAGACTACAACCTTTTGCATACACTTAGCTGCATATTATTTGTATCTCTTGCTATTCTGCACATGAAATAAGAAAGACTCGTTAGTTTTCCTTCAGTTTTTCCAGTTAACCAGCTTATGCATACTATACACATCTGAAAGTACTTCAGGCAATGCATAGAAATACAATTTTCACCCCTCGACAAGTACCATGGAAAGCCCTTTAGACCCTTTATAGTTTTTCCACTGCTGCTTTCTCTGCTTCTTCTTCTTCTTCTTCTTGCAGGGGCTTTATTTCCCTCATTCTTCCTCTTGCTTTCTTTCTATCGAACTGCATTTACAATATTTATTTGCTGGTTTTCCCCCTCTCACTTTGCAGGAAATTTAACCCTTGAACGCATTTTAGAAATTGATTTCTATGCATTGTTATTGCGGCTGGCCCCCCTTCCTCTCTCTTGTACGGACAACCCCCCCGCCTACATCGTTCACTCGCAGACTTTGCAGTTAAATTTATGTTCTTCCTTTAGCCATTATGGTCGAAATTGTTATAATTCAATAACAAGATTCTTGGCTGGTTCTCGCCCTCGCCGCATAACTCCTACCCCTTCCCCCTACTCGAACTCTGTGTGCGCGCCCCTGCAATGCTTTGTTCTGATTCGCCGCGCATTTCATGGTCCTCCTTGGCAGAGTCAAGCGCAGAATGCGTTAAAATCAATTCAGAATTTATGCGCTTTGGCTTGTAATTTATTTTGTGAATGTTTAATAATCTCTGCACTGTGTAAATTTATGACAATTGCATGTTAATTGCCTGCTTGGCGCCGATACGTCAGTCAAACAGTCGCCCAGAGCGCAGTGGCGCAGTGGCGCAGTGTCAGAAGGGGGAGTTGTCGCTGAGGGACGCTTGACAGTGCTTTCATTTTGTTTACATTCAATTTCATAAGTGCCACTGTGCAGAAACCTTGTGCGAGGGAGCGAACAGGAGGGGGAGAGTGACTGGTGTCCATTGTTGACTCTGCGTCGAGCTGGGCTTTGACTTAGCACCCCCCTACGCCCCTACCCTGTGCCAGGGAGCTAATGGGGCGACAATAGTTGACATGCTGAGCACATTATTAGACGCCCTTTCAAGTTTACGATATCGATTCGAGCTTGTTCAGGCATTCGAAAAATAAATGCCAACCCTGGGGGCTTATTGCATTGAGTGGCGTCTCGAGTGAAAGCTGATTAATAATAAGTACATATTGTGGGGCAATTAGTGTGAAGAGGCAAGAGGGAGAGCAGGCGCCAGAGACAGTCGTAGTTTTTATTTTATGGCTGCGCTCAGCGGTCGCTAGGATAGAGGCAGCTGCGCAAATTAAAAAGCGATTTACATATTTCACTTTAAATTTAATTGAAATCTGCACCTGGTAGTCATTTTTAAATTGTGGCCGCAAGGCGCTGCTTAAGCGCTGTTAACTTAACAGTGTATGATGCACTTAACAGCGCACTTTAAGTATTGCCATAAAAACTCTCATTTTCTGCAGTCCATTACAGTTCCTAGTGCTCTCTAAACCTTTGCACGCATGGACATACACGCACACACAATCTCAGCTCAGCAGCGGCAGCGGCAGCGACAGTCTGTCGCAGTTGGTCAGCATTGCTTGCAAATCGCTGCATAAATCGCAGCAACAACTCTCTGCTCAGCACTCTCCCAACTCTCTTTGTTTTCGCTGGGCTGGCTGGCAGCGCTTCATCATCTTCAGTGACACTTGTTTGTCTAAACGCTGTCGCGTGGCGACCTCTGTGGCTCGCCTGAAGAACTCTGTATAGCAGGCAGCGCGATTGCGACCTCTGGCTGATCTGCTCGTAAACTTTACTGCAGCAACGCAACAACGCAAGCCAGCTCAAACTTCCAGATGATTTATGAAACTCTACACATCATAAGCGAATGCGTTTATCATTTTTTTAGTCTCTCTTGCCGAAGCTGGAAAAATCTTGGAACTGGCGACGTTGACAAATGACAAAAAATTGCGTTGCGTCCGTTTATGCTGCTTGTCGCTGTCGCTGCCACCGCTCGTGCTGCTGTTGCTGTTGCTGTTGCTGCTGCTCAGCTCAGTCCACGCTGAGAACAAGCTGCTCTTAATTTTATCCAGCACGTGCATCCGGCCAGTGTTCTAGAAAACGAAGAAGAGAGCAGCAGGTCGTAGCAGAGCGGGGACCGCAGCCTCTGAGTCCACCGCACCGGCGTAGCAGCAGCAACAGCAGAGCAGCCTCTTTGTCATTAAATATGCAATAGATTCGCTTTTTGCACGCCTCGCTCAAACTTTTAAAGCGTCACAAGTCGCATAAATTATTCTGTTAACAACTTGTGTCAACATGATCATTAACAACACATACCAAAAACAAGAGCAACAACTTTATATAATATAAGAGACGTCATCAAAATGAAACTTTCCTATTGGCCAATGGGAATTGCTAAAACAAACATGTGTGTGTGTGTGTGTGTGTGTGTCTGTGTATGACAATGGCTAAGCACATTTGCAATGTTAATGGACGGACAAAGCTTAAGCTACTTGGAATCAAGAGAATATGTGTAGTTAATCCTGCAGCTCTGCGAGTGGATTTGATTGTATGTATAAGTCGATTTAGTTGTGTGGAAATTTTGATGTCTGTTTGAAATTTATTTAAATTGCATCAGTTGATATGGCAGCAGACAAAAGGATCTTAAGCAAGCGAGCGTCACTCTCTCTCTCTCTCTCTCTCTCTCTCTGAGTAATTGCATTGCACAAGGCTTAAGCTGTAACGAAAGCGACAGACGTGCGCGCTTGGCTGTTGAATATCCTACGCCCAAATTTTGAAAACAAATTATTATTAAAATTATTATTATTACAAATTAATAAATATATATATTAGATTAGATTGTTTACATAAATAGGAAGTATGTAAATATCAGAAAAATATTTAAAGCCTCAAAATTCAAGCACACTTGAAATGTTTAGCTAACACAAAATACTAGAAACACCTAACTGTATCCATTCAGCTGTAATTAACCTCCCCATTAGCAGACCATTTTCTGCAATTAATTTCGCATAATTCTGTTAACTAGACTCACATCGATTGAATTGGATTGAGTTCAACGAACCGAATCGCAGGTAACACCGCAGCCGCAGGCAATAAATGTTTTTCTGATTTTCAACTCTCGGTTATTGTTAACGCTATTAAAGTACCCTACCAGCTCGACTCGACGACCATTGCAATTGCGAAGAACTCATAGGCATTGCGGAAGTCCTAGCACATAAACAGCACCAACAACAGCAACAGCAACAGCAACAATAACAACTACAATTGCAATTGCAATCACAACAAAGTATCTCTTGCTGTAGTCGTTAAAGCCGTCAGCGTCATTGCCTAAGCGCCCCTGCACAATCACTTTTACGATTAGAATGCAACTGTCGAATAAATCAACTTAAAGTGCGCATGATTCATGCGAAAGGCGACTATCGATACGCACTTCCCCCTCCTACCTCCTACCAAGTTAAAGGAAGTAAAAAACACACACACACACGCGGTAGAAAAAAGAGTGAAAAAAGAGCGATAATTTTGATGCCTAATTGGATTTTCCTCAACGCCGTCGCTGGTCAGCATTGTAAGAGAGTGGGAGTGTGGAAGAGAGAGCAAGAGCAGCAAGAGGCAATGCTAAACAAATAAAATACGGCACGACTCTGCACAAGCTCAAACACACACACACACACGCTCGCATAGACTCGCGCTCGCCCACAGTCACTGCCAAAGAGAACTCGATTGAAAGGCTCTCCCAGGTACATGCTCGCCATGCTTTGCGCTTTGTTCCGCTGTTGTTGCCGCATAAAGTGAAATTGTGCGTAAAATTCGTTGGTCACGTTTCCACGTCTCTTGACAATTGTTTTGCTGGCCCTGCTGCCGCTGCCGCCGCTGCCAATGCCGCCGCTGCTGCTGCACATGTGAGCGAAGGCATGCAACGTTTACCCTGTTTGCAGCCATTAAAACGCGTGTCCACTCGCAATTTCCAGTTGCCGTTTCCCAGTGCAGGCACATCCTCTCTCCCACACGCTGTGTCCCGCTGTCAATGTGCTGCTAATCTTTTGTTTAGGCCTGACATGTGTGGCACAGCTACAAAGGCGCACGGCGCAGAGACAAAAACCAGAAAGAAAGAGAGCGGAAGAGGGAGAGGGAGGGGAAGGAGGGAACACAGTGTCAGCGGCACTCTCTTCCCTCAATTAGGCACAACATTTGCACTGTTGCCCGTGTCGGCTTTCGATCATATCTCTCTCTCTTCCTCTCCCTATGCAGACTGTGTGTCAAATTGCACTGGCGACGCTGGACCGACTGGACACACCTCGCATCGGTCTGTGTTATTACTCGCTGGGATTTGGAGTCATTAGGCGCATCGGATGACGCATTCAGGTTCGATTTGCGATTTTTCGACTCTCGTTGCAAATTTCTTCTTCTTCCAACCCGGCCTCTAACTAGCCGTCCCTTCGCACGCTGTGGCGCTGAGGTTTTCAGCCGGGTTAGAGAGAATACTCTGTTGAATAACTCTCTGCGAGAATTCATTAATGAATGCGCCGAAAGGCAATCGAAATTTGCTTCTTAATACCAAAGGAATTTGTAAGGTTAAAACTTTAAAGGCAATTTCACAACAAGATCACAAATTTGCACGAAAATGCAGTAACCATATGATTGAGATTATTTGAAATTTTTTATATTATAGTTTAGAGAATATTTGATATATATCGTTTATTTGCGTTCTATATTTTATAATATATATTTATATCATTGCAGATGCTGTATTAAATTTGGCCAGAAGTTTGCAACGCAACTTAGGAGACATCTCCAACCCTATAAAGTATATATATTCTTAATCAGCATTAATAGGGGAGTCAAACTAGCCATGACCGCAACAAAATTTGACCGATATATCGTATAGCTGCCATATAATCTATCGGCCGACTTTAATCATTTTTCAAGATATCGCTGTGAAACTTTCCTGATATATGTCTAAGTATGTCCATTAAATGCTATACAAGTTTTATTAAAATCAGACAGATATAGGATTTAATATGTGGAGTAACTGCAATGATATAAACCTTTCGGCGTGTCGAAGGTAGCCTTTCTTTCTTTTTTTTTTTTTTTCAACACTCTAATATACATATAACACATAATAGAACATCTATAATTTATTTATATTCTCTATTATAATAAGTGTTTTTTTATGTTATATTTGTATAATTGCTATAAGACAAGCATCAGTAATTTAATTGTGAATTCATAATGAAGCATTCTTGTATTTACTTCTACAATATTGTCGAAATTCTTATATGGTTTTAGTTATAAGAAAACTCTGCTTTTTACTATAATGTACATTTGTACTAAGAATTTCGTAGTTCATCATATTTTAGTAGATAATTACAGAGAGAGCTTAAGATATAAGTAATAAATCATAATAAATTATTTAATAAAAATAAAGCACTCTTAATTATATAAATTATAATTAATTTTTTTAAATTTATAACATATTTTCCCACGCTGCATACCAGCTGGTGACGCGAGCTGCGTACTCTTCTGGCTGTGTGCAAATTAGTGGGCCGCACTTGAGAGTGCGCGCAAAGAGAGTTCAAGTGGAGCGAGTACTTAGCAAAAAAATGTGATAGAGAAGAAGTAAAGGCAGAAGAAGAAGAGAAGAAGCAGAAGGACTTTGCGTAGGAAAGTACGCTGCTTCCACTGCCGCCATTGCTGCTGTTGCTGCTGTTGCTGCATTGCCTAACAGTTTCAGTTTCAGTTTCCGTTTGAGTTTGAGTTCGGGTTCAGGTTCGCTTTGGGATCTTGTGTGTGTGTGTGTGTGTGTGTGGGGGGGGGAGGTTCTGAGCAAATATTGTAATACCGGGTAGATGCTTCTTAACGGGCCCCAAAGACAAAGGGCGCGGCCAGACCAAACACGGTAGTAAACAAGATTTATGAAATTGTTGCTGCAGCCGAAGCTGGCTGCGCTGCGTCATGTGGGCAGAGGAAGGACTTAAACCGAGGTAATGGCAACTGAAGTGCGTTTTAAGTTCCAGCCGGATGAAGCAACCGCGCAAAAAAAAAGCAAACCAACGAGAGATGAACAAACTGACCAGGGAGGGGGAAAGAGAACGGAGAGGAGGCGATTGGCTGCCGTAGTATGTCTGTTCAAAGCTTATAAAGGATTACGCTGGCTGGAAGCGCTAAAGCAACAAGAGAAACAACTGCCATAAAGTTCGCTGGCACAGTGGGACAAAGGCAGGCAGAAACTGCATACACTGAAACTTCATTTCTTTTTTTGAAGCGAATGTGTGTCTACTTGTCATAAGCCCAGCCGACATATACTTTTTCTTGATTCTCATTTGGCTGCCGTTGCTGCTGAAAATGCAAAAATTATTGCACAATGTTTTTATGACGAGCGAAATATTTGTTCAGTTCTCGTTTTTCATTTTTCTCTCTCTCTCTCTCTCTGTCTGTTTTTGCTTTGCTGCTTTCTCTTTTTTTTTTTAAGTGTTCGCACCGCTGTTGTTATTGCCATACTCGACCGTGTTTGCTCTGATGCCATCCTGATGTCATGGTGATTTTTAAGCCTTTGGCCATTTTATTTGTTTTAAATAAAACACGCAAATGCGTGGGGAGATGTCTCCGCCCCGCTTCCCAGCGTGGCCCCTTTATAAGGCTTGATGAGCGCCACGAATAATACATGCCCTTTACAGGATTTTGATTTTGCGTGTCAAGGCAAAAGGATAACGTAAAGCTTCGCAGGTAATGCAACTGATGCGGCTTAAAGTTAGGGTATCATATCAGAGTGAGGTTATGTAGAACGCAACAGAGCTTGTCAGTTCTTAATTAACATTTACGTTTGAGAAGTACAATGCAATTCCAGAAATAGCAGCTATAAAATGTCGCCTCACCAACTCTTTTACTCATATTTTCTTCTCTTTCTTTTTTTCCTTCCCTCGGGCGTTCCAGCTAAAGTCACTTTGCCCCTGCTAAGCCCCGCCTCGGAAGTGTCCTTAACTTGATCTCCCCGCTTCGCGCTCGGTAGGCGCTCGCAACCGACTGATACGTACGGCCCGAGAACTTTCCAAGTATCCGTCGATTGTCCGCCGCTTAACCCCTCGTAACCCCACAAAAAGGAAAATATTTGTATTTAATAAAGTCCGGGACAAGTGGATGGCAACGGGTCGCTTGACTTTTGTGCATACGACTTGTGGAATTTAATGTATCCTACGGCACGACAACGCCGCGGGGAGAAGGTCCTGCACATACCAAACCGTAGAACAACAAGAGAAAAGTGGCAAAAGACGAGAGACGGGGCGCGGAGTACGACGGAGTAATAAAAAGCGACAGCGAAAAAAAGAACTGGCCAAATGCAAAGCATAAAAAAATACAATAAAATTCGAACATGAAAAGCCTATTTAAAATGCTGACATACGAAATGCGAAGCAGCTCAGAGCTCGGAGCTGAGAGCGAGAAAGCTGCGCCGCCGTAACACTTGAGGGCGCCACAGTGCAAAGTGTCCGCGGACGAGAACCGTACGGACAATGTTTGTATGCGAGCGACGAAGCGAATTACCATAAAATAAAAAACAAAAGGCGCGCAAGGCAAATGCAAAATACATTCCGTTGCAGCGTCCCCCTGCTCGCCAACCATCCCATTCCACGCCTTGGCGAATGCGAAAATATGAAAATTGAGTGAAAATATGTAAATGTAATGAAATATTGTTTTCGCTGGGAAAGGACACACGACAACAACAACATCAAGAGCGAAAAGGAAGAAGAAGACGAACAGACGACTTTGCACATGACGTCAAGGATTTACTTAGTTACTCGAGGTACACCCATCCCATCCCATCCCATCCCATCCACTTGGGATGGCACTTGCCGAGGACCCCTTAAAATTTATGCGTAACAAGTCGCTGCTCCATTTATCATCGCTCGCCCGCACTCTGTCTGACAGACTGTCTGACAAACTGAGGCAAAGTATTGAAGCCGCTTTTGCTGTTATTTAAATTATGAAAATTATTCAAACCACAAATGGAATCATCATCAGTTATCGCTCCCTTTTTCAACACTGGGCGTAATACACGCACTTAACTACACTGAACCCAGGCAGAAGCTGAAGGGATTTCATATAAGAGCCGCAGTTACAGACAGACAGACCGAAAGACATAAGTCGAAGTCGGGAAGACGGGGTTGATGGCATCTGGGTATGAGGAAAGACTCAAAAAGAAGGAATGGGGAAGTAGAATATCCGCAGCCAACAACTGGCAATAAAAGTAAAGCTCATTTATGTGAATAATGTGCACAGATTTTATGACAGACATTGGAATTCAATAGAATGTCTATATATAAATGCGCACATATGCATTTACATACATTCATATGTGTGCTTATGTACATATGTATTGTGCGTGTATTTGTACATTTATGTATTTGTGCAGGCTTATGCTCTTTGCAGAAGCTGGAAGCAAAGTAATTGTTGATTAACGTGAAATGATTGTCTATTTATTTAATAAATTCTAATATTAATTAATGAAATATAATTTGATCTTATAACATTTCTCTAAGATTTATTCTACATTTAATTCAAATTATACGTAAACAGCGCACGCAGACCACTGTGTGAACTTTAACTCACGCTCTTTATCCTTCTCCCACCCCCCCACACTGCTTACACATTGCAGCAGCATTTCGTTAAGTAAGCAAAAGACTCTGCCGCTCCCGCTCTTACACCAAGGATAAGCGAATCCAATTGAGCATAAAGTAAAGTAAAGGGCGAAGCTCTTTGGACCGCAGCATGCATGTTATGCATTGTGTTATGTTCTCTGTTATGTCATCTGATGTTATGTTAACACACAGCCAAGCTGCGCTTAATGAGAGAACTTGCCGGTGGGAGCAAAAAGAAATCCAGCTGAAGCCGCACAAGGACAAACACACAAACACACATGTACATATGTTTGCGACATCTCTCTTGGCTGCCATGGTCAACTAATCTTACTGTGAATATTTAAGTTCTCTTTTACTCTTCCTCGCTCTGTTGTGTGGGCGCTTCCATATCAATTGGCTTGACAGGCGCATTAGTGTAAATTTCAGCTTGGGGTAACTAATTCAATAATCGCACAGGCAATTCACAAATAAGCAAAGATACTGCAACTTGGATATCGCAGGCACAATCTAAACTGCAGGCCTTAGCTGTCAGGTGGACATGAAATGCACAAATTATAACCACTTAATATCAGAAAGCACTCAAAACGCACGCACACACACAGTGAGTGAAAGAGGGGAAGAATGGGAGACAGAGAGAGATTAGAGAGATATTGAGCAGAAATAAACGAGATGAAATGAAATGAGTGTCAGCCTCAATTGGAAATGTCATTAATAAATCCCAAACAATCTGCAAATGCTAAACAAATGACACACACACACACACACACACACGCATGGAAATGGTCGAAAATAATCGTATATGTATGAGTGGCAGCTGCAAATACAGTTACACGGCAGACTGAAGGACACGATGCTCTCTTGCTTTCCTGCTCATTCTCTGGCGATATTTACTGCTAATGAGTTAATTCAATTAAGAAAACCACACACAGACACGCTTGAGGTGAGAGAGAGAGGGAAAAGCTAGCGTGATCCCGGCAGCATTTGACTTGCGATTTGACAGTTTTCAATTAGTCAAAGTGTCATTGGGTTACGATGAAATGCTGCCCACCAGGTAGACAGCCACAACGTCCAAGCGTCCAGAGGTCGATGCTGTAGTAGTGCCTGAAGTAGTGACTAAAACGGAGGCTGGGCCTGAGTTTGCCGCACGCTGTGCCGTACAGCTACATTTCAATGACAATTCGACGACTGGGGAATACCCTGCGAAAAGTATATGTGTGTGTGTTATGAATATGTTTGTTATTTAACAGAACTTATTAGTGGTTGATATTATATAAATTGCTATTAAATTTTACTAATTTTTTTTATTGTTATATATACATATATATAATGTAATATGTTTATAATATGTTATTTTCTTTTTTTTTACCTTTTTATACCATTGCAAATGGTATATTAATTTTGGCGAGAAGTTTGCAACGCACCTTAGGAGACATCTCCGACCTTATAAAGTATATATATTCTTAATCAGCATTAACAGGGGAGTAGAACTAGCCATGTCCGTCTGTCCGTCCGTCTGTTGCAGCGCAAACTACTCGCTCAGTTTTAGAGCTATCTTGATGAAACTTGGTATACATGTTTCTTATTGCTGCACGCTGTAAATAACTCGAAACAGGCCGGATGCCATAGAACCTATCGGCCGATTTAATATGTGGTGTAACTGCAATGGTATAAAACTTTCGGCGTGTCGAAGGGAGCCTTTATTTTTTGTTTATTATTTAGTTATGTACATTTTTTTAAGTTTTTATCTAACCATGTTTTCTCCGCATTCTATTTAAATAGCATAAATTTACTTAGCAATTTGCTATTATTATAAAGTTTTCTATATTTCTTTAGGTATTTCTCAGTTCTCTAAACAAATTTCATTCCTTATATAAAATTTCCAATTTCTTAGAGGCTTCTCTTCCTACCCCATTTGCAATTACCCCATGCCAACCCTATGGATAATTGTGACATTAATAAAACGACAATTGCAAAAATTTCCCGGGTAGAAATTGCATTTTTCTTTCTTTCCTTCGCTGAGCCATATCCCGCCGTAGAGTTGTAAAGAAACGTATCCGTAAATAATTCATTAGCTGAAATTCCTTGTAATGTCACAGCTCAGTTCATTTCCTCCTACCAACTCCTGCCTGTCCCGTCTCCCCGTCTATGCGGGGACATTAAAATCGACATTGCTAATTTAATGAGTTTTCTACACGGACTGGGCCAGCTACGCGCAGCGGACCCCAAGCTAAAATAAACACTCGAGCGTTAATGTTTGAGATATATATTTAATTTATACACACTTACATCAACAGCTGAGCGAGTGCTTTTATGAGAGAGAGAGAGAGAGAGAGAGGGAAGAGGAGAGAAGTGGAAGGCAAACTCCGAAGGCGGCAATTTCTGACGCGGCTTCTAATAAAAATCAAATATGGCAACGAGGCGGATACCGAAGAGAGCAGGTGCATCTGCTGCTCAGTTGAGTGGCAAGACTTGCGACGGCGTCTGTGTGTGTGTGTGTGTGTGTCCACATACACAGAAGAGCAGCCGCAGCCGCAACCGCCAGCTCCCCAGACGACTTGGATACGAATAGTGACCAGGGACCAGGGGCACACGCTCTCGGGTTGTCGGCCTGCACCTGAACCTATAGCTCTGGGCACGTGGCGATAAAGAAGACATTCATGGCACTTTGTTCGAACATTAAGTGGATTTAATATAAAGTTTATGTTTTCCTTGGGTTACGTGGTCGATTTCCGTTTTATTCCCTTAATTAAAAGATTGGCTACGTAGTACGTCCGTTCTGCCTGCAACTCCCACTCCACCTGCGGTTACATCGTCGTTGTATAATCAACAATATTTATGGCTCTTTGAAATATTTATTTGGCTTCCTCCAATTTTATGTTCGACCTGTCCATTTTTATGATCGAATTGGAAAATGTGCACAAAAATTAAAATCGCATAAATTGAACAGTTTTTTTATAGACCCACCCCTGAGGCTTTCACCTAAATGTTTAATATATTCCATATACATTTTGTAGACCACGATAGTTGTCAAATGAAACTGAAAACTTTAATATAACTAGTCAATTTTCTGACACTTACCTAATAAGCTAACATAATCAATATATCCCACAGTTTCTTGAAGTTTATCTGATAATGCACTCAAATCGGTCGAGCACTTTTGACACCTAAACGCATTTTTTTTTTTTTTTTTTTTTTTTTTTTGGTGGGTGTTTACGAGCTGTCGCCACGCATTGTTGTTGTTGTTGGGTATTGCTATAAGAAAGATCAGCCATAAATGCGGCTATAAATCGACCACGCAATTCGCACACCTTAGCCTCAACTGCTGCGGCTTATCTCGGGCAGATAAAATAAAAAGGAAGAAGAAGAGATACTTTCGTTTTCACGCCAAGCTGGGTTAATCGACGGCATTAGCAACTCAAACCGACAAAAGCGCAGCACATAAAGCGACTTAAAGAATTCCGAAGCAGACAACATATATAAACATATATAAACAAATAAAGAGATAGATAAAGCGTGCATAACAGCAAGACATGCCATAGCGAGAAGGGAGAGATCTTTGATCGTGAGAAGCTCAGCATAAATTTGAGAGGATTATCGTAGAGGAAAAGAGATTGAATACAAAGAAAACAACATTCTTACGGATTATCAATTGGAACCATAATAAAAACTAACCGATTCCATATCGAATGTTCAAGAAGAACAAACTCTTTAGCTCTCTTTAGCTTACAACTCTTTAATCTCTTTAACGACTGCAGTCGACTGTGTGCGTGCGCTTGTGTGTGTGCTTGTAAGTGTGTACTTAAGCTCTTTCCATTGGGCACACAATTCATTTATGTTCATGTTGTGAATATGACGAAATTACTCAAAGCTTCTGCTGCTGCATTTTATTTATATTTTTAGTTTTATTTGCCATTGCGTGCGTTTGTAAATTTAAATGAATAATCAAATAAAGGCAAACAAAATATTTTCTTTGTCCGCCTGCAGAGCTTCGTTGCGTTTCTCTCTCTCTCTCTCTCTCACACACACACACTCTCTTGCCGTTGCTGAACAAATCCACTTGCAGCCTCAAAATGTATTGTTGTCGTAGTTTCTTCTGTTGCTTTTGTGCCTGCTGTTGTTGTTGTTGCTGCTGCTGCTAGTATGAGACGCATTTTACAACTTCTCTTGAGAACAACAAGAAGCGGCAGAGGGCTCGACAACCCACTTACGCAGCAGCAGCCACCAAGGTAAATGCAAACATCAAGCAGCTAACAAGAGAGCGGAATGGAGCGGAGTGCAGCTGTGTCACACCGAAGTTGTAATGCTCTTAAGTTGCAAAACGTCGCTGTCAACAGTGCTAAGCGAAATGTTTCCAAATGTGAATAACATAGCGCTAACAGAGCGTTCCCACGCTCTCATTGCTATGCAACTCACACAGCATGTGCAGCTATGTAGGTAGCAGATCATTAGCGCTGGATTTTGCAGAGGGCAAAAGAGAGTATTCGCCCAGCAGCGCTGCCCAAAGCAGCAAAGCTAACGCAAGCCTTTTGGAAGCTGAAGCAGCCGTTCAAGTGCTACAAGCAGCGCTGCGGGGTAGGCAGCAGCAACGCTACTCCTTTTGCTGCTTCTGCTTGTGCTTCTATTGCTACTTTAATGCAAACAAAGAAGGTTAACTGCGCACGGGAGAGAGAGAATAGTTAAAGTAAGGAAAAGAGTGGGAAACAGAATACCTATGTACCTTTCACTTGGCGGTAGGTTCTTATTCTGCTATCGCCGTCGCCGTCGACATCGGCATCGCCGTCATCATCATCGTCACTTAATTGCGTAGGTTGGTAGCCGTGGAGACGCAGTGCTTCAGCGGCTACTTCACTGGCCACTCAACGGGCCTCTCACACAATCCCTCCTCCCATCACCATTCCGCTATTTGCTCCAGCAAGCCGAACACCTTAACCTTTCATATTCAGCCTCCCTCCGCGCTCCGCGCTCGGCGCTCTTCGCCCCAGTTCAATTCTGCTTCGCATACCTCTTTGTGGCTGCTGCTGTGTTTGTGTGTTTGTGTGTGTCTGTGTGTCTGTGTGTGTGTTTACATTTTTACTAATTTACAGCAATTTTCGTTGTACTTGAATACAAAATGCAGCACAGCCCGCTCACTCCCTCTTGTGCCACCCCACTCTCTTACGTTCTTGCCCTGCGGCTCGTGTGCTACTTTATGAGAGTGCGCGGGCATTAAGAAAAAGCAAAATGTGTGTTGATGCACCTGCAGCGGAGGGACGAAGAGGGGGGGGCCAAAAAATAACAAGATGATGCTCAGCAGCAGTAAGAACAATAACAACTATGTGGTAGCACCAGCACAGCAACAAGAACAGTGAGAAGAAGAAACAGAAGAGCAGCGGCAGCAGCAAAATATTTAAATGAGGTTAAGTTAGTGTAACAACTATTTAGCCCCCCCCCATGCTTACTGCGCGTTCGCTCCTTCTCTCTCTCTCTCTCTCTCACACCCTCGCACTCTTCGCTTGGGCTGCCACTTATCCCAGTGCTCGCTCTCAAAAGCTGCTTGTTCTTTTACTTTTTTCACAGCTCTTTTACTGAGATTACATAAAAACTTCCAAATTTATTCAGCTGGCTAAATTAGTGTGTGTGTGCGCGTGTGTGTGTTTGTGTTTGTTGTGAGGGTTAAATTCTGCATGCAAACGCTAATTGGGTCAAGTGCTGCCAGAGTTGACAAAGAAACCTGTTACACCTGCAAGCTAAAGTTGAGCCAAAGAATTTATTTGTCAGCGTGGAAGAGAGAGAAAGAGAGCGGAAGAGCGTAAATAGTTAAGTAAGATAGAAAGCAAAGAATTGTCAAAGTTTCTCAGAGGCGCAAGTTTATTTTGAATAAAGAGGAGAATGAATTTACAGTGGGTTAAAGAGTTCACAAAGAATTTGTGTTTAATTTCTGAAGAATGAAAAATATAATGAAAGGAAAAATGATGAAAATATAATGTTTAAGACATATCATTTAATTATCTTTAATGCGCTCATGAATTGGAAAAATTTAAAGAATCTTTAAGTAATCATCCACCTTTCTCTTTCTGTCCTCCCCGCAATCAAAATGCAAATTAAATATCATAATAAACGCTATTAAGTGGCAATAATAACACGCATCCGCCTATCGAAGGCATACATAATCGACATTGTCAGCTTTCAAAATTGAAATCGGCATAATCGGAATTCGGAATTCGGAATATGGCACAATAACAACAAGTAAGGAATGCTACAGTCGAGCTCACCCGACAGTAAGATACCATTCGCCCAGTTTCAAAAGAAATTATCACACTTTTATTTCTTCTGCACAAGTTCACATGCCACCTATTGTTTAAATTAGATCTATCTTTGAATAGCACAATATACACATGAAAACGTCATTGCAATCAGCTTTACACACGCTACGGCTGAATCGACATGCTGCAAGGGCGCAAGCAGCGCATATACGTTTAACGTAGAACGTTTAATTGCATAACTTTAGTGTTTATAATCCGATCCTTGAAATATAATGCATATAGTTTATATCATTGTTTGTGTCGAATCTTTAATACTTTCGTTGCAAAGCTAACTCAAATATTTATTTAACCGATTTTAGAGGCGATGGGCGTGGCACCTCAAATTTGAAATAAACTCCAGGAGCTCGTTATGTTCATACACCTTCATACCAAATTTGGTGTCTCTAGCTTTTATAATAGCTGAGATCTGTGTGTTCACACAGACGCGTTACAGGCAGGCGGACAGACAGACATAGCTCCTTTGACTCGGCTAGTGATCCTGAGCAAAAATATATATACTTTCTGGGGTCTGCCACGGTTCCTTCTCCTTGTTACATACATTTGCACAGGCTTAGTATACCATTTTTGACCATTTTCGATTGGTCGAATGGTATAAAAATGAGTAGTTAGAGGAGGTGTTCGAAAAAGGAAGCTGTGCACCAAAAGGAATACAGGCCACTTAATCAAATTGCAAACAGTTCGCAATAATTTCATTTTAATTCAAGCGAAATTGCATAATGACAGAAAAATGATATTATGACAATATACACACACATATCTACATATATTGGATTATATTAACGGGAATTCGTGAGAGGGAGACAGCGTGCAAATAAATACAAAATAAATAAACAAGCAACACGCACATACACGCACATAATAAATATGCGGTTTCATTATTAATAACAAGTATCTGTCGCATGAGGAGGAGAGAGAAAGAGGGAGAGAGGGGGAAGGGGGAAGGAGGGCTCCACCCGTAGCTGTTTCTCTATGTCGGCAACAGTATCTGTCTCTTCAACTGTAGCGCAATATTCATTTCTGGAGTATGTTTGTGTATTTATTCGTGTTTCACACCAGACCCCTCCTCCTCCTCCCTCGTCGACAACGCCTCTGGCGCGCCGTGCAGTCTGTGCAGATAAAATGTCAAAGTTTCGAGCGAAATCAACAAGCACATATCCTGCGGATATTTTGCTCAACATTTTGTCAGCTCGTTGTGACACACACACACACATCAAAACGTGTATGTATATAACATATAACGTATATGACGATGAGCATGAAGCAAGCCCTAGCTGAGTCTGAATAATGAATTGCAATTAGCGCAATTACAACAGATTGTCGCAGATATATGTACCATATATGTCAACTACCTGTAAGCACCCTCATCTGCCCCCGGCCCCTACCCCTACCCTCTCTCCTACACAAAGTCATTTCATTTTTTGGCAACATTATAATTTGAATAATTCAGTAACTGGACGAGGAAGGAGGGGAAAGGAACGACTAACTTAGCGTATCAACATTTGGTTCTAGGCCACATCTGCTCTCCCATTTCCCTTCCTCCTTCTCCGAACTCCGAGACACAATTCCGTTAATGCACAGTGGACAGTGGACAGTGGCAAATGTTTAGTCGGTGAAGGAGAAGTTGCCACTGGGAAACTCCCCAACTTTTGTCTCTCTACCTTCCCTCTCATTGTTTATGAGCGTATCGAATTTTTGGGGTTACTTGCGGTTCCGTTGGGCACATAAATATTTATCCAGCGATAAAAGAATTTGGGTTATTTTCGTGGTATATAAATAGCGCAATTTAACTTGGTTAACCCAAAGCCAGTTCGCATGATAAAAGCGCAGGGGTGCAGACGTTGAAACGGTTAGACGGGAGGGGGAGTATGAAGTAGCTTGGAATACGTAAGTCGAACCGGATAGAGATAGAGAGCGAGTTTAGAGTGCAAATGTCAAAGGAGCTGCGAGATACAAGCGATAGTATCGCCGGGCAAAATACGGGGAATACTTTATGGAGCTAACCGGACACAAAAAGGGTCTGCTCGGGTTGGTCAAACAATTTTAATTATATTTAAAATTTAAATGTTGCACATATCAAATAACTTTTCCATTAGCGAATGGAGTGAAATATCAAGCTGAAAAGCTTTAATTAAGTGTAATTAAAAAGAGTGTAGAGAGTGACCTAAATGCGCGAGAAAAAACATTTGAATCGCAATGAAATATAAGAGAAACTAAAGATAAAAATATTTTGTATGCATAAAATACCAAAAATGTACAATATTTTAAAGAAAATAATAATTAAGAGGATTAAATAAAATTTCTTATTGGTTTCGGTAATAAAAAACTTTAAACTTTAATTGTATTTAAAAAAATTTACCCAACATAAATAGTTGAAATTATAATTATTACTAGCTTATAAATAAATATAGTTTCTATTTACAACATCTTTTATTGTGCGTGCCATTAACACTCCTTGTCCCACTGTGCGGCAATTGTTGCTGGCAAATAAAATGCGGAAGGCTCTGAATGACCTGCGGCGTTTACCGCAAAACAATGAAAATTACAGTGTTGCTGACGATGTGGCGACAACAACAACAACGACAGCAGCAGCAACAGCAGCGCCACCTATTAGCCAACACAGGTGAGCAGGCCTCTCTTTGCTCCCTGTTTGCCGCTCCCTCTCTCTCTCTCTCTCTCTCTTCGCGCTATTGTCGCTCTTGCGCTCGAGTCAATATTGACGCAAACCATATCTCTTTTTATGACATATTTTTGGCTACTGTCAGTTTGTTTGCATCCAGCTCTGCCCGACCCCACTAACACACACACAGTGAGTCGCTCTCATCCTCTCCTTCCCGCTCTCCCGCTTTTTCTCTCTGAGTGTATGTGTGTGTTTGTGTGTGTGTGTGTGACGTGCCAGAATCGCGCACTTGCCTAAACTTTGCTTTGATGTCTCAGTTCTTCTACTCCTATCTGGGTTACTGGGTAATGCAGTCCACAAAGAGACTGACAGCGGGAGAGAGAGCGAGGAGGGAAAGCGCACTAGCTCAGCTGATGGATGACGTTCTGCTTAGTTGCTCCTCCTGCTCTTGCTCCTCCTCCTCCTCCGTTGCGTCGCGATTGCATTTGCATTAAAAGCCACCGCGTAAACATGCAACTTGACAACTTCTCCACATTTTCGGGTGGCAGCCCGCGTTGACAAGTGACGCGACCACAAAAGCTACACAAACTGCATCGAAATTGGTCAAGAAGTGGACGGTGTGGACTGTGTGGACTGTGAGCGCTGAGAAAGGCTGCCGCAACATTGAAACATTAATGCTCTTTCCCAGTCCTTTTTTAAAAACATTTTTTTTGTTCAATAATATATTACTATTTTCTGTTTATATAAATATTTCAATAATTTATTCCTACCAAGGCTCGAACTAAAACAAAGAACGTAATTCTTCAGTTTCTTTATTGTATTTATTTTGTATTATTTCATAACATTTATTTATAAGTTGTTGTTTTAAATATTTATACCACTGCAGATGGTTTATTAATTTTGGGCAGAAGTTTGGGACGCCCCTTAGGAGACATCTCCGACCCTAAAAAGTGTATACATATATTCTGGCTCAGGGTCAACAACATTTAAAGTTGGTAACGTTTTCTAACCGTTTTTAAAGTAAGTTAATTTTTAAAAATAATTTTTTATTTTCGTTCAAATCTTTTATATATATATACATTTACCACCTTTTATATATTATGAAAGAATATTTTCTAAATATCTAATACTTCTTGAGTCATTGCTTTATCACTTGAAAATTTGAAAGACCAGTTCGCAATACTCTATCTATTATCTAACTCTTGAACTTCACTGTAATAATACCATTCATTAAATTCTTGCACTATTTTGTAAGCTTATAATACCGTTAGGGCTACTACTAAAATGCCAAGTTTACGCTCTGCGGTTGCTGGCGACACCAAAGCGACATCAGATTGCAGGGGACTCTAGTGAAGAGCATAAAATTTGAAAATCTAATGCCATAAATTAGACGATTTGCCCAGTTTCGAATGGACGGGTGCAACGTACATATATATGTCAACTCTGGTGGCAGCGCTTGGGGCACGATGGGGGCGGCGGTAGTGGGTTGAAAGAGGGAGAAAAGGGGCGGAATGGTTGACTTAATGTACTCAGCACACACCCAGGCGATTTTCTTGGAAGCGCAAGACGAGGTTTTACACATCACAAGCGGATAACGATGGACGAGGGACAACGACATGGGACTGGAGGAGGGGATGAGGGGCAGCGAGTGTCACTTGTCAGTGGCTGGACTTAAGTGGCCATAAAGTAGGCACATCACGTGGTGGCGTGGTAGTTGACAGTTGCAGGTGTTGGCCGCTAGGTGTCGCACTGACAGTTTGGCAGCGGCATAGCGTCGAATAGAATTTAAAATGCCTCAAATCAGACGAAAAGGATCAGCTTGCGCATGCGTGAGGGTATTTAAAAAAAAAAGAAGCAAAAACAAAAGGGGAAATGAAACAGAAACTGGAGAAACGCAATGGAATTGAAATTGAGATGACCGCGCGGGGCCAATTTCAAATTGAACTTGTCAGTTTGAGTCAGTTTCCTTGCAAAGTGACGATCAATTTGCATGACAAATCGAACGGGGGGCAGGGAAACCCTTGAAGTAGCTGGGTTAGACCGCAAGACCTAGCTCTTGCTACTCTACCCCTCTATTCCTTCCTCTCTTTCTCTTTCTCTTTCTCTCTCTCTGTCTCTCTCTGCTGCTGCTGCTTGCATTTCAATGTCGCGATCGCATTCCGCGCCTTGCAAGGTTTCTTCCGCAGACGCAGCTCGCATTTCCACCTGAGGAGCAGCTACAGCAGAGGCAACTTCCCAATGATTTCTGCGGTTAACTTGCTTAAGTGGGCGCCTTCTTCTTGAGGGAGTGGGCACCCTCCCTGCTCCACTCTTCTCGCTTACCCTCTCTGATTTACGCTTGTAATGCGATCCCCATACAAGCCGAAAACTCAATTAATTTAACTCTGACTAACATTTGACATAATAATCCCGCTCTGAACCCGCCTCCGGTCGACGGGGCAACGTTTCCGGCGCTGCAGTTGCCGACAAAGCAAACAGCCACAACAACAACAACAACGACCACGTCGCTGGCGCGTTTCTATCTTGTCAATAAATCTCAATATCAAAATATGCTAAATGACCACCCGCACGAGGCGAACAATATGCGAGCAGACAATACGTAGTTCGCCAGATAGAAATGACTAAAAATGCAAATGACTCCACGAATGCCAAATGCATGCGAGAAAGAGAGGGAAAAAGAGCGCATAGAGTGCAGTATAGCCAGCGGGAAGTTTATAAATGAAGCTAGAAAATCAATTCTTTGTATATAAAAACAATATATGAAAGGAATACAAACATTGAGTTTTAGTACTATATAACTAAAGATATCATTGCTTATTAATGAAAGAAAAGATATCCAGCATAACTTGTAGAAATAAAGCTTACCAAAAACGTGGGCAACTATAGGAAAAGTTATTTAACTTTTTTGAAAGCTGATATGGAAAATACATAGCTTATCAAGCTAATTTAAGATCAACCTATCCTAATCATTCTTATCTATTTATAATACCAAATTACTTGTATATCTTTGATACAGAAAATGTGAAGCACAATGTATCCTTAGAGATCATTTCCTTAAGGAGTTGGTTGTTAAGATTTCGTTTTCTTCTTCTTATAAACATTTTTAATGATACCTACCTAATCTATTTCAAAGCTCAAAATCTTAGCTCAAATGATGATTAACTTTTTTAACAAAACTCTTCCTTGGTTTATCCTAAGGACCTTCCTTCGATCTACCAAAAGCACTGTCAATTCACTTCATTCTCAGCCAAGATTTCACCAGAGTCATGAGTATAAAGCGCCTCCACCCCACTTTCCAGTCCCGCTGGGTTGCTTTCATCTGTACAGTCAGATACATCGCATAAAACTACCATATGTAAAGCCCCCCTCCCCCACTCCATCTTTGTGTACCCCTATCGCACTCGCCTAGTTCGCTCTGCCTAGTTTGCTTTACGATATTCGTTTTGCTTTGTCTTGCTTCACGTTTCTCGTTTCGGGGCGGCTCTTTCATTAAACGCGACGCAAAACGCAAACAATGAACCGTGTTGACAGGTTTCGTGTATCCAGCTCTCGTTTGATTGATTTAACCTGAATCGGCTGACAGGTACGAGAGCATTTTGGCATGCCCCTGTCACGGGATACTTAAGATATGGAAATAAAGCGATGCTTATGCTAAGCGCAGGTTGCAAGGCAGCCCGAGGGAAGAGACAGAGAGAAGTGGGGGGACACTCGAAACTAAAACCTGTCGATCAAAGTGAGAAAGAGGGAGGGAGAGCTATAACCACAAACGGAGCTCTCTGGAAGTTATGCAGAACCTGCATACATATTCATACAAAACTCATAAATCGCTTCGTCTTTGTTCGATTTCGATAACGTATCGCGTTCGTATCGAGTATCTGTTCAAGCGAATACTGGTGCGTTCAATACTCTGGTGTCTAGAGTCGAGGACTTTGGAATTTGCAATACATACACCCTTAAATACATATAGATCAAAACAAGAAAAGAGAAATACTCTGAAAAGACGAAAAGGTGTTTGGAATGCCAAGCCAGAAAATAATAGAAACAAGTAAGGAAAGCTACAGTCGATCGTAAGATACCATTCGACCAACTTCGTGGTACTGCAATGACGCGGGCAGCGGAACTATAGAAAACGTTTTCTGGAATAACTTTTTTGATCGGATTGTAATTTGGGGATTAGGTGCACATCATCACTATCTTTACGTGTGCCTATGCAAAGAGCTGCAACTTTAATACATTTCTTTAAAATTCGATTTTCCTGAGCGATGGGCGTGGCATCTTAAATTTGAAGTAAACTTGATCTGCGTATGATTTACAGGAACCATCATGCCAAATTTTGGTGTCACTAGCTTCTGTAATAGCTGAGATCTCAACGTCCATACAGACAGACAGACGGACAGCTTATGGGGCCTGCCACGCGTTCTTCTGCCTGTTACCTGCGTTTGCATAAACTTAGTATACAATTTTTACCATTTTCAATGGTCGAATGGTATAAAAAGCTGAAGAGACTTTTTTTCCCCTCAAGATCAATCATAATATTCTCTCTCGATCCCGTTGTCCATTAAACCGGCATACCTTTCACCTACTTGGAAATCAAAACCAGAACCAAATTACCGCTATAAGGTTTGTTTAATGATTGAAAACCGATAGATATCGGTTTAATAGGCATGCAGTTTTCTCTGGTATTTGAAAGATGTGAATAATTACACTGGATAGAGAAGAAACCAAACTATGCCAAAGACAATTGACGAGTGTGTGTCTCCTCAGACTCCCCTCGGAACTCCACTCGAGCTGAGACAATCGGCAACTTGCAACATAGATGCAGCGTGAAGAGCACGAGGAAGAGGTGGGCAGAGCGAGCCGAAATTGATTGACAGTTGAATGATTTAATGAGCAACAAGATAAACGATGCAGTTCTCCCCCCTCTCCCTCGTCCATCAAATGAATTACTTATTTCATTCGAATTTCAATTTGAATCTATTCACAGTACTCGAACGGGTAACTGCGAGTTGCTTGTAACACGGCGGTCCACGGCAGATGCTTATCGTGCTTTGCTCTGCAACTGCAACGGCCTTTCTGCTCCGTCATCCAAAGATGGAGACGAAGACGAAGACGACCACGCAATTTGTGTCAACCAGTCAACGGGATGGGAAATTGATAAACTAATGTTAGCTGAAGTTGTTGTTGTTGCTGTTGCTGTTGCTGGGGAGAATCTACATGCAAGTTTCCACAGCTTGGCCATTTCTTCGCTGCAGAGGCCAGCAATGAAATGTTGGTATTAATGGGATTAGTGATAAACTAGTACGGCGGTCCACTGAGGTATCTTAACTGTAAATTGGGGTACTTACTTACGATACTTTTGTGATAACCTATTTTCACCAGTGCCATTACTACTTATTCAAACTAGAGTTAGCTACTACCCTTTAAAAGTGCTACAGGTACATAGTAGCAGTACCTGTACTACTTCTAAAGGTACTCTACTACAAATGTATTTTTTCTTTCTTAACTTCTAGTATTATAACTACTAGTATCTCCATTTTTTTAACTTATATTAAGACCTCTCTTTCTACTGCTACTAGAACCACATTTTTTAGCAAACTAAGACTGAACTTACTACTTATATATTACTTGTATATTACTATGTCTTTAGCCTCTACTAGTAGTACCTACTACTACTAGTACTAATTTCTACTACTATTACTACAACTATCATCAACCTTTTTCTTCTACTTTCACTAAAATTATAACTTCTTCTCTTAATTACACTCTCTAATCTATGAACATTTTTCGCCTGGTGTTGCTGCTGAGCTTCTCTTTAATTATCCATCAAAACCCTCTCTCGCGCTTCCTCTCTCACGCTCAATTCAATTCGCTCTGGCATTAAAAAACGCATCGCACAGCCGCAACAATTGCAGCTCAAGCAGAGCTTTTCTCTTGCTTTCTTTGCGGTTCATTTTATTGTCGTTTGCGTGTGATCAGCAAGGCCGGAAGAGAGAAAGAGAGACAGGAGAATAAAGCAGGCAGAGAGTCCACTTGTCGCTTGCACTGTATGCACTGTGTAAAAAACCCACGCAGATGCTCGAAAACACACTCAGACACTCACGCAGTTGCGCGCATACATATGTATGTAATTTATGTATCGGGAAAATAATGTTTTACGATCTCTGATCGTTGTTGCTTTTTATCTCTCTCTTATTCGAATTTCCAAATTATTTTTTTCCCCTCCTTTATGTCCATTCGAAGCTGTTGTCTAGAGATGTTTGTCAAAATTCTTTGTGTTAGCACACAGATTTCTTTATATTAGCGAGCATTTTAATTGGAAATTGGCTAGGAAATTGGCGGAAAATAGTAGAGACAGAAGAACAGAACATCCAAATTTGCCTCGACTGACGGTGCGTGTATGTGTGTGCAACAAAATTGCGTATACAATATGCGAAGCATTCGCATTTAACTCATCCCCAAGATGCTAGTGAAAGTACTACGCCATGGCGCGTTGCGTAAGATCTGCCAGAAATGTTGTTACGGCCCCACGACGCAGTGCGTCATGCCTAGCGAACGAAAGCTACACGATCGCAATTGGCAACGTCCGAATGCGCTAGATGATCAGAGACGAAAGATCATACCGAAATTGGTCTACTTGCACAATCCATGGAAATATCTTGTAACGAAATTTAATATGTGGAAATTGAAATGGCTGTGGGACTACGGGTTCAACGAGGCGGACTTTGTGGAGGGCTCCAAGCAAGCGGCCATTGTCATGACGAATATCATCAGGGAGCAGAGTGCCGAGAAGATCGGTGAGTTTACCACCCCCGTTGGATTTCAGCAGATCACACGCGACATGCTGCTATCGCGCAACGATTCGCGCCTGCAGCTGGTGCGCTTCGAGAGGGAGCATCTGCGTCGAGCGATTCCCATGCGGGTGGCAACACGCCAGAATTATGGACGTAAATACGCTTTCATTGATATGCTCTTTGTGGGATTGCGTAACACCAAGGACTTTGATTCGCCGGGCGAATTGGTGGAAATCAATGATATTTTGCGACGCATGGATAACGAATTGAAGACACCGGCGGGCGTTACCTCTGTGCCGCATCGCATTGTCTTCGCGGAGATTTTTATACGATTTCGACGAGATTATACTGCGCTCTGGCGGCGCAAAGAGGTTGCGAAAAATCACAGATTCGGCAAGGCCGATTCATCCTCGCTGGTACATCCACATCACAAGAGCTTACACTCGCAAGTGGCAGGTATGCCCCAATCATCGTCGGAGTCGGAGCCGCCGTCCAATGACAATGCTGCAGCCGCATTTATGATGGAGAAAATTCTGTCGCGTATCAATGATCCCAGCTGGTCGGTGTCCTTCTACAAGATCCTCACGTTCGATGTGCTTAACTTTGATCCGCATCTAAAACGTTAGTCGCTCATCTCTAGATCGCAGTCACAACTTTTTTGGCTCTACTCGAATCGCATGTAAAATGTAAAAATCACTCGATGGCTATGAAATTCATAAGAGAAACTTGAAATTATGATACATTTAATATCTGTATAGAAGTAAGTTTTCATTTTTTTTTTGAATACAATACCAACTTTATAGCCAAAACAAAAGATTTTATGTTTGTTTTTATATCATTCGAGCATTGAAACCACTGACCATCGGACGGACAGACAGACGGACATGGCTATATCGACTCGGTTGTTGAAGCCCCTGCCAGAATATATATACCTTATAGGGTCGGAGATATCTCCTTCTGCCTGTTACATACATTTTCGGTTTGCACAAAGTTATAATACCCTTCTTCTCTATTACCATAGTAGCGGATATAAAAACGTTTTCCAAAGTTCCGCTGCCCGCGACATTGCAGTACTACGAAGTTGTTCGAACGGTATCTTACGGTCGGGTGATCTCGACTGTAGCTTTCCTTACTTGTGTTAGACTGAAATAATTAAATATTGTAAGTATAGTTAAGAGCTTTTATTTGAAAGCTTAAAAAGTACATTCCACAGGCTAGTGCCACGCCTACCGCCCATTCAAATCAAATATTCAAGACTTAATACGAATACAAGGCGATGTAGTTAAGTAAAAGAATTTACAGATAATTTTGCGCTAAAGCTTTTTAATTGTATTCAAATTCTGGCTATATTAAAATACATACATTTTTACATACATTTGCGTTAATATTGCATCCAAAGTAACTTTTAAGGTTTTTAATTTAAGCTTTATTTGCCTTGTTCCACTTTTATCAGCTGAACATAATTTATATATCATAACATTATCTTTCTATCTTCCCGCGTTGTATCTTTCAGCTGCATGCGGGCATCTCTGAAATTTATTACCTTGAATTGCGCTCACACCTTAAATGTCACCTTTGTGTTGTTGTGGCTACAACAACAACAACACCGTCTGAAGTGAGGCTTACACACATTTATACAAAATGATGTTGTAATAAGCCACATTACACGAATCGATGTTGTTGCCATTGTGTCGTTTTTGGCTCTAATTAGTTTTCAAACATGCCACGTCGACCTCGCCCCGATTTCAGCCCCCATCCTAACCGATAGAAATCTGAAAGTCCGGTGAAAAGCAAAAAAGAAAAAAAAACAAGTAAAGAAAGCTACATTCGAGCGCACCCGACAGTAAGATACCATTCGCCCAGTTTCGAAACAAATTATCACACATTTATTTCCTCCGCACCTATGCCACCTATTGTTTACGTTAGACCTATTTTTGAATAGCCATCTACATATGAAAACATCGTAGCACTCAGCTTTACACACGCTACGGCTGAATCGAAGAAAAGTGACGATGACGCCTCAACATGCTGCAAAGGCGCAAGCAGCGGAACTACGGAAAACGTTTAATTGAGTAACTTTTGTATATGCTAAAGAAAAAAGTTAAGACTTTAATACTTTCATCACAAAGCTAACTCAAAAATTTATTTAACAATTTTAAGATGCTGTGGGCGTGGCACCTCAAAATTGAAATAAACTCCAGGAGCTTGTGATGTTTATACACCTTCATATCAAATTTGGTGTCTCTAGCTTTAATATAAAAGCTGACCTCTGTGTGTTCATACAGACGCGTTACCGACAGACGGACATAACTAGTGATCCTGAGCAAGAATATATATACTTTCTGGGGTCTGCCACGCCTCCTTCTGTCTGTTATATACATTTGCACAAACTTAGTATACCATTTCTGACTATTTTCAATGGTCGAATGGTATAACGAGTGAAAACCCTCTCCATGTATGTATTTCGTTATGTTTTCGTGTTGATTTGTTATTTTTTTCGCTTTGTCCGCATGTTTAACACGTTTTTGCATAATAATGCCGAACATGCTAAATATGTTTTTCCATGCCTGGAGGTCCCTAAATATTTGACATGCTACACGCAATTAGATTCAGTTTGAAATTTGATGAATAAACGATGCATTTATTCGAAAATTATCAACATGGTAATAGATAAGCTAACAGGATAATCTAACCTCAATAGATATTGTGTGATATGAAGTCATATGATAAACTAGTATGATTAGCAGCTGAAAATATAAAGAGAAGTACGCAATATATATAGGTATAGTTTATGTATTTGGAGACTTCTTAATGTTATAGTATTATTTATCTATTAGGTTTCCTTTAAACCTTTCCTACCCTCAACCTCAATTCACTTAAAAGTTTGCTAAATTTTTATAGCATTCGATTCGATCTCTTAAATAACAATTTATTGCGAAGGTATGGGGTCTTTTAAAGGACAACTGCTTTAATTGAAAGCTATTTGCTTAGGTTAAGTCGAGCCGTTTCGAACTGACGCGCAGCTAATGGCGGAACAGCGTAGGACAGAGAAAGAAGGATTGGCGAAGGAAATAACAACACGTCAAAAGGGAGAAATAATTTAAATAAGAAAACACAAACAGCCGTTGCACTTCTGACGATGGAAATGTTTCAGATTTACACACACATACACACACACAGCAATACACAACACACACACACACAAATCCGAACAAGCAAAAGGGATAATCTCATTATAATGAAACGCAAGTTATGCACGCTCAGTCGGCTGCCGCTAGATGGCGCCAGCAAGGCGTCAGTCAAGTGTCGCCCGCACAGCTTAGAAGCATAAGCAAGCGCAAGAAAAGCGAAAAGAAAGCAAAGAGATAGAGAGAGAGAGAGAGAGAGAGACAGACAGAGCGAGACAGAGCAGGAGGGGGAGCAGCGCAGCAGAGCGCAGCCAAAGGAGCCGGCAGAGTCGCAGCTGCGCTGCTGCTGGCCATGCCGCAGAAGAAGTAGGAGCAGCATCTCGGCGGGACTCAAACGGAATGACAGCCAGATCTATGTAGTTCTGTACCCTGGCATGAGCTGACATGCGAAACACGCTGGCAGCAGGAATAAGGAATAAGAAAGAGAATGAGAGAAAAGCATACCAACAGAATTATTATAATTTATGTATTCCTTTTTTTCTCTTTTCTGTCTTCTTTTTCACAGTTGTTTGTCGTGTGCGTGTTGTTGCCTTGGCCGGACCATTCAATCTGTGGCATGCACTAGGCCCGCCTGTCTATCCTTGTTATGCTTGGGCGAAGCACAGTGGGGCGAATGGTGGTAAAAAATGACGATTATGGTAAATGAGGCTTTAAAAAAGTTTTTATTATTTATATTTACTTTTATAATTTATATTTATTTATATTAATTTAAACTTTCCATTAAAATGCTTTAAAGTTTTAATTACTTTGCATTTTTATACCCGCTACTCATAGAGTAGAAGGGTATTATAACTTTGTTCAAACCGAAAATGTATGTAACAGGCAGAAGGAGACACCTCCGACCCCATAAAGTATATATGTTCTGGCTCAGGATCAACAGCCGAGTCGATATAGCCATGTCCGTCTGTCCGTCTGTCTGTCCGTGTGAGAACCTAGATCTCAACTATTATAAGAGCTAGAACTACCAAATTTGGTGACAAGATGTGGCCACGCCCCCTTCCGCCCCCGTAAATCGAAATAAATTGATTACAAGCGCAATTTTGATGCCATATTGTTCATTAATTTTAGCTAACCAGATGATCTCTCAATCGGATAATAAGCACAGAAATTATTCAGCTTAACGTTTTACATAGCTGTAAGCAGCGCTGCTTGCAGCATTGTGCCGAATAGTGTGTGTGCGTGTATGGTGGTGAAATGGGTTAAGTTGTGGACTGCAAAACGAACAGTACTATTATGCATTTACGGGTTCGAGTTCCACCCGCATCAAAAATTAAATGTGTACAAAAAATTTTATTTTTATTTTATTTTTTTATTTTTAAATATCATAAGTCCATGGCCTTTTACGGCCAAAATATGATTGTAGCCGTTCTTTATTGTTCCGCAAATAATTTTGATGTACGAGCAGCTGGGTAGCGGGTATATTACAGTCGAGCACACTCGAGTGTAGCTTTCTTATTTTTTTCAATTAAATTTTTATTTAATTCAAAATTTTCATAATTTTTTTAAGTATTTGCTCAGATTTGAATGCAATTGTGCCCACTGTGCGAAAGTTCTACATGCATCAAATGTAACGGCACAACTTGGCGCTCTGAGCGGCGACTTGACGCACACCTCTTTCCTGCTCTCTGGCTTAGCCAAGCAGAGCATGAAAAATGCAAAGGGTGAGCAACGCGTGCAGTTTGGCATGTGTCTGTATGTCTGTATGTGTGTATGTGTATGTGTGTGACAAATAGAGCAAGGCTCAGGCAAACACATGTTTACACTGAACGCATTTAACTCTTTCTCTCTCTTGCAGCCATTCGAACAATCCTCTCGCTAATTTATCAAGATTATTAGCTGCCTTTCGCAATCGTCGTCGCACCAGTGTGCAACCCAGTCGCATCCTAAGTCCGCGTTCGTATCTTGCCCTGTCCCGCCCATAAATAATACAAGCGGCTTAATTTCAAACTCATTTGCAAATATTTACACACAAATCGCAGACCGAGGCAAACCCTTTTTGCAAGCGGACGCCCGAAAGGGACGCCAAATCCAAACGGTGTAACAGGTGCACGACCCCACGACGAGAAGAGCCCCGCCCTCCGACAAAGTCGGGTTCAAAAGCATTTTTATATAATTTCTTTTTGTTGTCCATAAGCTTCTGCTTCTTTTTTTTTTTGCTGCTTGGGCATGGCGAGATTAATTACAAGCCTTGCGTAATGAGCGGATTTCCGCAACGCTCTTCGTGCGCTTCGCTTCGCTACTTCTAGCGCTCTTCGCCCCGCACACACTCTCTGTCTCTTCACTCTCTCTTGCTCTGTCGCAAGGCTCGTACATCTTGCATTTAATAAGAATTGAATGAAATTTATGAATTATTTGCGCGCAACGCATAGAAATGCGCCAATGTGGCTGGCGGCCACCCACGGCCCACACGGCCCACACGGCAAAGGTGAAGCGCACCGGCTGCCGCCTGCAGTCGCGTAGCAGCTGGAACCTCGGGAACGTCGTGCTGCGTCCGCCAATCGTTGATCTTCATTAGCGGCCGTCCACGCCGACGTCTTCATAGACATTGCTGCGCGGACAATGGATGACGACGACGCCGCTCTAAAGCTTGAAATTTATGGCAAAGCATTTGCGGCGTGCGCTATAAAACCAACAACAACAACAACAACAACAGCGACAACCACGAGAGAGCATAACAATAACAATAACAAAATCTAGCTAATAAAGCGTCGGCGACGACGGCAGCGTCGTTGGCGTCGGCGTCGGCGTCGGCAGTAGCGTAGTCGTTGTTATTGTTGCTGTCCTTTATTAGTTCATTGCTTGGCTGCGTCGGCTCTCTTGCCGTATCCATTTACACTTAGATATTTATCGTCGCGCTACGCGCTGCCGACCTCCTGTGCAGTCTTAAATGGAGTTGTCCCATAATTTCTGGCGGCAAACAAGCTAAATGCGCCGTTTAACACAACATTTAAAATGCATATCGATCGTATATCAAAAGCTCGTTTCATTACATAATCTCAGTCGTGCATGCGTGGGGCTTGTGTGCGAGTGTGCGTGTGTGCGTGTGTATATGGGAATGGGTGTAAGTAGCTGATAGATAAAATATTTATGCCAAATGGCAGCTTAGTGCTGAGGCTGAAGATAAGCTTCAAGATAATGTGGAATGTAATGCCGAATTGTAGATAAACTATTTAAAAACTATTGAAATTGATTTCGTTTTATTAAAATAAAAAAAGCTTTTTTGATTTATTAATAAAAATTAACAAAAGCTACAGTGGTAAACAACGGATAATAAGATACCCTTCGCAAAATATTAAAATAACATTGCAAACTGGATTGGATTGTAATTTGCAGCCAAAATAATACCCTGCAGCACTCGTTGACCAATTGTAATGTCATTTGCATTCGTGTTCCCAATTTTGAGCCTCAAACGATCGATCGATCGCAAGCGGCGATGCGTCGCTCGAAAAAACGTCAACGTTTTGAGCGCGAAGGCGGCGCAATATTTATGATAGGCACTGTGAGATCGCCGACTGAACGAGCGACAGACAGAGAGACCAATGGGGACGCCTTGCCAAATTGCCACTTGGCGCCAAAAAAAAAAAAAGAAAGAACATGAAGAGAGGGGAAGCCAGAAGCCTGGAAGGCGGCTGGAAGGAGCTGGAAAGCCGCAAACTGTCAGCATTAAAAATATATCTGCATAAATTTTGTTGCTTTCAAAAAGCCAGCAAAGAATATCGCAAATTTTTTAATTTAAAACACATTTTATATGCAGAAGGGCTGCTGGTGCAGAAAGCAGCGGTGCTGGCGAAAGAGGCCGCAACAAAACTGAAACATAAATAAATCTGAAATTTTATGCACTCGCAGGGTAAAGTAAGCACGGGGGCATGACATGGCAAGACTGAAACAAACATACATACATAAATGTTGTTTGCGACTTAAAAAAAAAACAAAAACAACAACAACAAAAACGACAAAAAAAAACTTTTGTTTCCAAAAAAAGTTTTCTGACTGTTATTGTTTTAGTTGTTGCTGTTGTTGTTGCCAAAGCTGCTTGTTAAACATGCAATTTCTTTCTGCGTTCGATTGCTGCGGTTCGACGTCGCGTCGATGCCAGCGCGAAGAGCGAAAGCGAAGAGCGACGGCGACAGCAGCTGGAACAACAGCGGCAAGGACAAAAGCCAACAATGGATTATTAGTGGCTCTTAAGCATACACGGTGCGCTGCGTCGCCGTCGCCGTCGCCGTCGCTGTCACCGCACAAGCACATCTGCTGCTGTCGTTTAATCTTGCCCTCTCTTGGTATTCGGCTCTCTTGGTATTCGTCGTCGTCGTCGTCGTCGTCGCATTCGCCACTGATTTATCGCTGAAATGTGGGCGTTTTTAATTAATTTCGCTGCGCTGCGCTGCCAACAGATTTTTGCTTGCCGTTTGCGCTCATAAAGCGTTGTAATAAAATACAAGAAGCAGAGCAACAAACAACAAAACAAAAGAGAGCGATTATCGTGTGTACTTGACGAGAGAATACTCTTTGAGGCGATGTTGATGTAGTTTAAGGGAGCGAAACTGTGGAACATTTCTATCAATTTTCTATCCGTTATCTTAATTAGCTTTAACGATTGATATACCTGGTGTATACGTGATTGTATATTCTCCACTATTAAATATACCCTTTCCCTCACTTTACAGGGTACTCAAACAACTACAACTACTAACATGCAGCAACACATAGTTTACTTCCTCCTTCCGTCGCTTCCGACGAGATTTACTCGAAATTTTCGCACTCGCAAATGAAGTTCGAGTTGGAGTTGAAGTTGAAGTTGAAGGCGTGGCAGCTTTTGGGGAGCTCAAGTGTGCTTGGTGTACTCCATGCAAACCGCAAGAAATTGCAAATGGGTTTGCTCGGCAGCAGCTGAGAGTGCGGCCTGTCCTGGAGTGTCCTCAAGGATTGTATTGTGGTTCCCGGGTCGAGTGTTGCTCAGGTGTGAAGTGCGGTCCGCTGCTGCTACTGCTGCGGAAACGATGTTCTCGATATACATACATGAGCTGGAGATGAAGAGAACGAAAAGAACTGATTGTTATACCATTGCATATGGTATATTAATTTTGGCCAGAAGGTTGCAACGCTCCTTAGGAGACATCTCCGACCCTATAAAGTAGATACATTCTTAATCAGCATCAATAGGGGATTCCAACTAGCCATGTCCGTCTGTCCGTCCGTCCGTCTATTGCAACGCAAACTAGTCCCTCAGTTTTAGACCTATCTTGATGGTATACATGTTTCGTATTGCTGCACGCTGTAAATAATTCGGAACGAGTCCGGATCGGACCGATGTATCGTATAGCTGCCATTAAACCTTAAGGTCGAATTTTGTTATTTTTTAAGATATCACTATGAGACTTTCCCGAAATATGTCTAAGTATATCCATTAAATGATATGCAAGTTTAATTTTAATCGGACAGATGTATCGTTTAGCTGCCATAGAACCTACTGGCCGACTTAATATGTGGAGTAACTGCAATGGTATAAAACCTTCGACGTCTCGAAGGTAGCCTTTCTTTTTTGTTTTTCTTATTTTTACCGTTTCGCATAGTTTCCGTTCAGTTTTTTGCAGTGTACTTGCGTTCTTCTTGTGCTAAAATGAAGTAACTTCTATGAATAATTAAAATGTTATGAAAATATTTAATGCTTAAAGAAGAGGTATATTTGCGTTTAAAAGTAACATAAACCTAACAAACTCAAATCTTAACCGTTTTCTGTACAATAGACTAGCTCAGATTTGCTTAAAACCCAACATAGCTTGAGTTACCCAAACTAAAACCAAACTCCCTTCGATTCAAAAACTCATCGAAAGATTTGGCAAATTTCTAGTTAAATACAATCCAAAGTTCATAACCAATGCAACAAGGCGATTCCCCCTTTAAGCTGGTTTTTATAGAATCTATAAAATTACTAAAAAATTTGAAGCACTACACTGTGTGACACCGACAAACACAGAAAAAGAGTAAGCGAGAGTTGGGGGGAAGAGGTAAACCCTTTGGAGCAAACATATAGCGAAGCGAGAGTAATTCCATTTTTGGCTAATTTTGTAGCTGAGGCCAAAAGTTTGTTTGCTGCTTCTTCTTCTTCTTCTTCTTGTTTGCTGCTGCTTGGCAACTTTTGCAGCTTTTAATTCTAATTTTCACGCTGGCGCAATTTTGACGCTTTTCCTAATTTGCCTTCAACTTTCAGCTTAGATTTCCAGGGAATTAAACCGACAGTCGACTGTAACTCGACGACGACGATGATGTTGGTGATTAAGAAGCTGATGAAGATAACGATAATGATAATGATGATGTTGCAGCAGATTCTGTCAAATGCGGATTTATGGATAAAAGTTGTCAAAGGATTGAAGAGTTTTCCGCACTTTTAATTGATTTTCCTAAAAAATTGCTTTGATTTCATATTACCACATAGTCTGCTTTTAGTTTTTCCATGCCAGTTAGCAATAAATTCATTTGGTTGGGCATCCAAGTTGTTTTTTTTTCTTTTTTTTTCTGCAACTAATTAACGGGACACAGGCACGGCGAAGACTCGCTGTGGCGACTCGCTAATATTAACTTTCATTTTATTGCATGCTAAAGTTCATTACGCGCTGCAAATTCAAATTAAGCTTAATAAACGAAGCAAAATGGGCTTATGAAGGCGCCTGCTGTTTCGTTGTTGGTATTGTTGTTGTTGTTGCACGCATTATTATGAAAACCATGCAATGCGAAAGGGCACACATAAAGCAAAATATCGCAAATTAAACAAGTAAGAAAGCTACAGTCGAGTGTGCTCGACTGTAATATACCCGCTACCCAGCTGCTCGTACATCAAAATTATTTGCGGAAAAATAAAGAACGGCTACACTCATATTTTGACCGTAAAAGGCCATGGACTTATGATATTTAAAAATAAAAAAATAAAATAAAAATAAAATTTTTTGTACACATTTAATTTTTGATGCGGGTGGAACTCGAACCCGTAAATGCATAGTAGTGCTGTTCGTTTTGCAGTCCACAACTTAACCCATTTCACCACCATACACGCACACACACTATTCGGCACAATGCTGCAAGCAGCGCTGCTTACAGCTATGGAAAACGTTAAGCTGAATAACTTCTGTGTTTATTATCCGATTGTTACCAAATTTTTAGAGATCATCTGGCTAGCTATAGTTATCATGTAAACCGAAAATGAACAATATAGCATAAAAATTGCGTTTGTAATCAATGTTTTTTCGATTTACGGGGGCGGAAGGGGGCGTTGCCAAAATCCAAAATAAACTTATTCAGCGTGCAATAATAACACATATTGTCACCTACCACAATTTGGTAGTCCTAGCTCTTATAATAGCTGAGATCTAGATTTTCACACGGACTGACAGACGGACACACGGACAGACGGACATGGCTATATCGACTCGGCTGTTGATCCTGAGCCAGAATATATAGACTTTATGGGGTCGGAGGTGTCTCCTTCTGCCTGTTACATACATTTTCGGTTTGAACAAAGTTATAATACCCTTCTACTCTATGAGTAGCGGGTATAAAAAGCAAAAGTTTTAAAGAATGCGCAGCGCTTTTAAAACTTTCCAGGAAAATGCAAACGAGATTTGTTTTAATTCTTTGAATTCTTTTAAACATTATAAACATATATAAACCAATAATTTTTCATATGATATATTGTGCACTTTGAAATTAAAATACTTTTAAGTTTGAATATTATTTATAGTTGGTTTTAACTACCAAATATAAATCTAGAGGCACATTGAAATAAAATTGGCAGTTCTTAAATTAGGCAAAAAAAGCCATTAAATCGTTTTATACCAAAACAAATTTAAAGCAAACATATAAAAACAAGTAAAGAAAGCTGGAGTCGAGCGCGCCCGACAGTAAGATACCATTCGCCCAGTTTCGAAACATATTTTCACACATTTAATTCCATCAAAAAACTCTGCACAAGTTTATCCGCCACCTATTGTTTAAATTAGATCTTTCTTTGAATAGCGCCATCTACATGTGAAAACATCATAGCAATCAGCTGTACACACGCTACGGGTGTAACGAAGCATCGTGACTATGACGTCACGACGCGCAGCACAGGCGCAAACAGTGGAAGTACGGAAAACGGAAACATGGATAACTTCTGTGTTTATCTTCCGATTGGATTGTAATTTGAGGAATAGATTTATATTGCAATTATTTATGTTCATAGCAAAGCAGAAAGCTGTAACTTCAATATTTCTCCTAACATCGTAAATAAAAGATTTGCATGGGCGGTGGGCGTGTCATCAAAAATTGAAAATAAACTCGATCTACCTATGGTATACAGGAACCTTCATGTGAAATATGGGGTCTCTAGAATTTGTAATAGCTGCGATCTAGACGTTCAAACGGACAGACGGACAGACAGACGGACATGGCTCAATCGACTCAGCTAGTGATCCTGAGTCAGAATATATACACTTTGAGGGGCCTCATTCTGCCTGTTACATACATTTGCCCAAACTTAGTATACAATTTTCGACCATTTTCAATGGTATAAAATGGTATAAAAATCCATTTTTGTGGATAAACTATATCTATTTATTCCGCTCTTGATCTAGCCGAAAAAAGTGGAAAATTGTCTGCTTTGCTTGGTTGCACTGGTCAAACAGTTATTGGTAACACTGACTGCCGCGAGTTATGGCACATTTAGCTGCGAGAGGCCATTAATCTCATCTCGCCACGCTCCCTTGCTGTCTAGCTCGATTTTATTGTGGCTGGCGACGCCTCCAATTTAAGTTCGTCGCAGCGCGGCGGCGTCTTTGAATTCGAAATTTCCATTTGAAAGTGTTTGTGGAGTATGCTAATTAAAAGACATAAATAAATGCAATATTTGAACTTCAGCTGTCTCCGAGCTTAATTGATTTACGAGTTTTAATAAAGAGGCGCGAAAGAGCGCAAGAAACTGTAATTACAGCCTAGAATAGTTGTCGGATGCCATCGTGCATTTTTACGATTACGATGAGAGAGAGGGAGTGACACTGAAGCGCTGCTAGCGACGGAAGCTGCTTGACATTGAGCAAGAGAGCCTGGAGTTGTAGTACTGCTTCGATGTCCACGCCAACTTCTTTAATTAGTGTAAACACACTAAGAGAGCCAGGCAGTGAGGCAGGACGTAAGACAGACAAAACTAAGCCAATTTTGAGTCCCTCTTACAGCAGACACTTTAATATTCAACGCGACAAAGGAGTCGAGGCTGGAGTTGGAGTTGAAGCTGGTACTGGTGCTGGTGCTGATGCTGGTGCTGGCAACGCCAACATATTCCGCGAATATGTTCGTGATCATAAAATTATAATTTATGAACAGAGCGAACGCGTGAAGTACGCACGACGGGGCCAGTGTGTAAGAGAGAAGAGCGCGCGCGACGCTGGCCGAGCTTATCTGACGCTGGCATCTAAGTGCATGCAGAGAGATCCCGCTGCAGATGGAGTCGATACTGCACTGGGCCACAGAGAGCAAATGCCGATGACAACGTTGACGGCGATTTGGAGCGACGCGCGCGTCAATTTCTGAAGTGGGACATAAGCAGCGGGAGCTGTGGATGCTAGTGGAAGCCATTCGATGAGGGTGAGAAGCGAACGCTGCGGCGGCGTTGCTGCGTTGCTGCGTTACTGTTGTTGTTATGGCTCTTGTTGGGTTTCCAGGAAAGATGCCTCTGGCGCAGCAGCGGCAGCTCCAACAATATTTTCTTATTTATTTTGTCTCTTGCTTTGGTTTCGGTTTTGGGATATGGATGCGCTAGACATTGGGGCCAAACTGGCAACTGGCAACTGGCAACTGGCACTGGCAGCTCGCATGTTGTTTGTCTGTTCCTTGTGTGGCTTTTGTTGTTGTTGACGCTGTGCCATCTGTGGTCCGCTGAGGCAGCCAACTAATTTGCGGTTTTGTTGCGAACCGAGTCCAGTCTGTAATTTCCTTCCCAGTTTCAAGAGTCTTTCTTATTTTGCCACTTAACCAACTCGACACGCCCCCAACCCTATACCTACGGTTAAATAAGTTCTCTTTGCTGTGCAACCTTTGGGGTCAGCTCCGGCAAGTCTCTCAAATTAAATTCGAAATTAGCCGGCGGCAAATCCTAAGTCTTACAGTCTCAGTTTATTCGTCTGTTTGCATTCCAACTCCTTCCTTCCTGCCGCCCGTCCAAGTAACTAACTCTGTTTGTTAGTTTTAGGCAAATTGCAGAAGCCATTCAACTGCCTGGGCCCATGCTGCGTGCTTAATTAAATTCTTTTCAATGCTAGACATGAACCAATTTCTCTTTCTCTTCTCTTCTCTCTCTCTCTCTCTCTCTCTCTCTCTCTCTCTCTCTCTCTCTCTCTCTCTCTCTCTCTCTCCCACTCTCTGACTTCTGACTGAACTTCAGCTTGGGCAGGCTGAGCAAGTGTGTCAATTAAACAGCTATTTATGCAGCATTATTCTTTCTAACTTTTTGCTTGCGTGTGTGTGAGAGTTGACTTAGCTTCAATAAGATTGAGAGAAATGTATTTCGATAGGCATTTGCGATCTCGTTCAATTAGCTCATTGTTTAAAAGGCAATTTTGAGCGCTGCAGAGAGTTACCATTTGCTTAGTGCGGGTAAGAGTGGGACACAAGGAGTGTGCAAGGAGGTTGGCACTGCATGTGATTCCTTTGTTGTTGTTGTTGTTGTTGTTATGCATTTGGACAGGCATCAATGCAGATATGAGAACAAAGAAAGAGAGAGAGAGAGAGAGAGAGAGAGTGAGTGTGGCTGTATGCGCTCTAACGCTTTGTTAGTTGTGGATGTGTGAAGAGCAAAGCTTGATAAGCGGTGCCGAAGTCAACACGACTAAAGGCTATGATTAGTTTGCCTATTTGTGTGCGTGCCTGAGAGAGAGAATTCGCATGGCTACACACAATGTATTCTAAGTTCCACATTGTGTATGTTTCAGCTGCCTAGCTGCAGCTAGAGAGAGTGTTGGAAGAGGCAGGCAGCTAAATCGAACTAGGTGATTGACGGCGATGCGCTTAGAGCAGAGTTCTATTTGTGCGTTTATTATTAGCTGCCAAAAAGAGCGGCTTTATGGCTTGTGAACTAATCCGCTCTCTCTCTCTCTTTCTCTTTCAACCGGTAACCCTTTTGACACTATGACTTGTGGCCTCGCTATGCGAATTACATTGATGGAAATGTATAACATCAATGAAACAATTTAATATTTGTACATATTGTTTGCGGCTATGTTTTTAATGTAAAATTTGTTGCAAACGACTTCGAGCACGTTTTAAAATGTCTGGCATAATTATTTATTTTTCAAAAAAAACAACAACAATAAAAGCGAATAAAATGAACAAATTGACAGAGAAACAAAAGCGTTGCTAAGTTTAATGAAATTCGACATGCAACATAAAGTAATTTATTTTTAATTAATTTATAAATGCAGCGACATCAAAAATGGCAGCCCAGTGCGCAAGCAAAACATTAAACAGGCTCGGCTCGACTCTCTCGAAGGCAGCAACAGCAACAGCAACAGCATCCACAACAACAACTACAGGGCCGGCTTATCCCGTGACAGGGCGTCGAAAATTAAGCCCCGGCAATTTGCATGATTTTATATTTCGCATCTTTCTCTGTTTTTGCTTTTGCCTTTTTGCTTTTGTTGTTGTTGTTGCTGCTTTTATTTATATTTATTTCATTTCATAAATGTTTTCATGCAACAAGCGGCGCAAAGTGTCGCTGACAGGCGTGTCATCAGCACTTTGAGCCAATGCTGCCCTTGGTGCTGCCGCTGCCGCTGTAGTTGCAATTGGAGACGCCACGCGTCTGCTGCACTCTTACCCCTTCCCCTTCCCCTTCCTGACCGTTGGCAACTCGCAACGCACGGCAGCAATTTCATTAAAATTTACTGCATACTGCAAAAAAAAAAATAATTGTTGCGGTCAATTAACGTCAACAGCGGCTGCCCCCAGTCGGTTGCCTACCACGCCCCACCCCTACACCCCGCTCCTGTCGCCGCCAATGTCGCGCTGCTCATTAACAGCACGCCGACTTCACAGGCATTTTGTTTATTATTGCTGCTGCGAATAAATAAATACATTTCATTTACATATGCTCAAATAAATAATAGAGCAACTTTTTTAATTATTGCTCCCAGACGCACATACTGCAAACGGAGGCAGAGGAAGGTGCGGGAACACACATTTCTGATCACCGATTATCCTGGCTGTTCAGTGAATTATGATGGTGGCAAGGGCAGTCAAGAGTACCGTAGCACACCCCTTGGTCACCCCTGGCCAAGCCCCAAGCCGGATCCGTGCCAGACCGCTGAGACCGCGCAGCGCCATATAACATAATAAACTGAGGCGAAGCGATGCGTACAATTTTTAATTTCACCCGAACAATGCACACTGTGCAGGCTGTGCCTTACAGAGCCTGACAATGGGTGGACAGGCTTGAAGAGAGAGAATTATTAACAAAATAATATAATAAATTTCATTGGCATCAGCATTGGCGAAGCACACAGGAAATGCTCTGTCATCTCTGTCCCTGTTTAGTCGAATTATCGAGGGTGCAATGCAAATCGAAGTCTGTATGGAATAAAACTTAAAAATTATAATGCAAATTAGTAAAAAATATATTCGTGTTTATTAAACATAAACATAATTATTTGCAATTATATATTCCACAAAAAATGACAGAAAGTTAATCAAACTCTTAAGCTTAAATTAAGTTTAATAACAATTAAAAAAAAGCTACAGTTGAGCGCGCCCGACAGTAAGATACCATTCGCCCAGTGTCGAAACATATCACACATTTAATTCCATCAAAAACGCTGCACAGGTTTATCCGCCACCTATTGTTTAAATTAGATCTATCTTTGAATTGCGCCATCTACATGTGAAACCGTCATAACAATCAGGTTTACACCGATGACGTTACGACGCGCAGCACAGGCGCAAACAGTGGAAGTACGGAAAACGGAAACATGGATAACTTTTGTGCTTATCGTCCGATTGGATTGCAATTTGGAGAATAGATTTATATTGCAATTATTTATGTTCATAGCAAAGCAGATAGTTGTAACTTCAATACTTCTCCTAATATCGTAAATAAAAGATTTGCATGGGCGGTGGGCGTGTCATCAAAAATTGAAAATAAACTCGATCTACCTATGGTATACAGGAACCTTCATGTGAAATATGGGGTCTCTAGCTTTTGTAATAGCTGAGATCTAGACGTTCAAACGGACAGACAAACAGACGGACAGACAGACGGACATGGCTCAATCGACTCAGCTAGTGATCCTGAGTCAGAATATATATACTTTGAGGGGTCTGCCACGCCTCCTTCTGCCTGTTACATACATTTGCACAAACTTAGTATACCATTTTTGACAATTTTTAATGGTCGAATGGTATAAAAATACACCCAGTACTTTACAATTTTCAAAGGATAATAAGATAATAAATATAATATTTAAGCTTAAAAGATTTTAAATTATTAACTTAACAGGCAATCAGAGAATTTGGTACATAGTATGATTATAATCAAATTTAAAAATATTTTTTTCATATCATTTTAATGATTATTGTATTCGCCATAAAAAAAAAGTTAATGATTATAAAACTTAATTCATTTAAAATACGGATTGAATTGCTAAAAACATTTTAAATAGGGTTTCTAACTACAGTCTGTACCATAATATTATACAAGTATGATATGATACATGTTTTATAAAGAACTTAAGGGTTTTATCTTTAAGTCACATGATTTAAATTGATTTTCTACAAATAAAAATTTAAAAATATAAAAGCATTTTTTTGCCACTGTACTAATATATTTTGATATGATAATTACTAATTTATTTATGCCTAAATTAAAACGAAGAATTGACTTTAAAAATTTTTGAAAACATTTTTACAAATATTTCCATATAACAATATAACAACTTTCTCCCAGGTGATTTCCAGGTAATATTCCTTACTTTATACCTTAGCCAACTATAACACTCCACTCCATTTGCGCCAAAAAAATATTTAGCTTTCATTATGTTTATCGCGCAGCGCAATCAATGTTGCACACTGTTCTCTCTTTATCGCGCGTCTTTAATCATTCGCCGTGCTGCACACTTCGCACACTTTTATCGCTGCGCCATGCGGGCAACCTGTTGCAGACACACTCCAATCCCCTGCTTCTGTCTCCGCCAGTCGGCGGGTTGTGTGCAGAGAGTGTTGCAAGTGTTGACTTTGTTGCATAAATAAGCAAATATTTATGCGGTGAGAGAGAGAGAGAGAGAGGGAGAGGGAGAAATTGGGAGAGGGGAACCGCAGGGGAAGCAGGCGCGAGATACAAAATTCGAAAATCAAATATTCGCCATAAATAAACGCGCGTCTCGAGAGTCTCGACAAGTTCCAGGAAGAGTCACAGGCACAGGCGCGCTTTAGGCTCCCCCTCTTCCTTTCCCCCTCCTGATCCAATCCCTTTCAGCTGCCACTGGGCGACACGTTCGACTATGCGACGTTTTAATAATATTTTGCCGAGATTCGTTTTATTTATTCTGGGCCTTGCAACACCTTCCACTTGATATTTTCTTTCGACCGAAATTGCTACGGACGCAGCCACACACATACACACACACACACACATGTATATAGCATGATATATATGTATATGCATTTATGTGCATGCGGCGAGTCGCAGGTGACAACATGAAAATTTATCTGCCACAGCGCGTGTAGTCGCAAAATATGCGAGGAGCAGCAGCAGCGGTGGCAGTTGCAGAGTTGCAGCAGGCAGATTTATGTGCAGGTGCAAGCGATGGTAACCCTAATGCGACATTAAACGCACAAATCTGTTTGCTTTAAGCAAATAAGCACAGGATACACCCAAGGCAACCACTTGTTGCAACCACACAGAGATTACACAGACCCGAAGTAAGGGAAGTTTATCGAAAAGATTAGTCGGTAAATTATTTAAAGCGATTTATATAATCAGCTTAAGAAATCATGGTATGAATGATTGTTATAGGTTTGGCTGCTTAAAACTAGAATATCGTTTGTGTGGAACATTTTTAGACCATGAATTTTAAAAAAATATATGGTCAATTGTGTTTGTCGAAATGTGCGTAACAGGTAGAAAGAGGCATCGGCGACCCCATAAAGTATATATATTCTTGCTCAGGATCACTAGCCGAGTCGATTAAGCCATGTCTGTCTGCCCGTCTGTATGAACGCCTATATCTCAGGAGCTAAAAAAGCTAGAGCCACCAAATTTGGTGACAACACTTATGTGAATCATACGCTATAAAATTGTTATACAAATTTGGGCCCTGCCCACTTCCGCCCCCGCAAATCGATAAACCGTATAGCAAGCGCAATAATAAAGCTAGAGTATTCAGTTTTGGTGTGAATGATAACTATCACGTTTACCAATAACAGTTTTCTAAATCTGATTCTTTTCATAACCTTGAAAAATCCTTGGTCTTATACAGTCAACACTTGACTGTAGCCGTTCTTACTTGTTTATTAAAAATCTGCTTTAAATTTATTAATATTTTATATCTTAACAGAGCTTTGGATAGTTACAGAATGAACAATGAATTCGATTTGTATATATCTATGTGTATGTCAAAGCAGAATGTTGGAGCTTCAATAGTTTGCTCACATATCCAATTCCAGCAATTATCTATTAATTTATAGAGGCGGTGGGCGTGGCATCTAAAATTTGAAATAAACTTCTGAAGCAGACATTATGCCGAAACCTTTATGCCAAATCTGCTGTATCTAGCTTTTATAATAGCTTAGATCTACATATGTGTTCATACAGGCGGACAAATCCCAATTGACACGGTTAGTGATGCTGAGCAAGAACATATACTATGCTACGCCTTCTTATTACTGTTACAAACATTTGCACAACGTTTGTAAGCCCTCATTGAAAACTATTACAATGATTGAAGTGTATAATAATTCCTCTATTTGTACAATCTAAAATCAGTTTACTTTATTATATTGCTGCTGTATAATAAATCTTGTTTTGCTGTCTGTCTTCTATTGTATAAGTGCTATTACAGTTATTGTATAATTAATGAATAATCATTAATAAAGATTAAACCCTAAAAACTGCAAACTGAAACTGAACTGTTAACTAAGATTGATCAATCGTCATAGGTATAGCGCAAATTGGTGACGTAGTATTGAATAAGTAAACTAGGAGCGCGTAGTTTCAGCTCCATCAAACTGATTAGTTCGGGTAATTTGCGATTCTTGAAGCGTACGGCAAAGACAACCTGACCACAATGTTGGAAACCGGCCATAATGATGTCCGGCTTGAGTCCACGGGAGAAACCATTGTTTGCAGTCACCAATGGTTTGTTTCGCTCCTTAAGGGAACGCATTAGCACCTTGATAATGGTGCCAGCATTGTTGACGCTATTCTCGCGATGATTAACAATGTCCGTGGTTAGGGGCACCTTGCGAGGACGACCCTATAGCGAAAAGAGATGCTTAGCAGAAGGAAAACTCGTAAGCTGAACTAGAACTTACACGTTGGCGTGGCTTGTTCGCCGGAGGCGGCGGAATCGCCGGATAGACAGGAGCTAGACGAAAGGGTAAATACGAGGGGACTCAGTCTAGTAGGTAACATCAACTTACCCCGGTTTACCGGTTCTGCAATTGGTAGCACAGGATATGGAGGATTTTGGAAAGATTCCATCTTGATAAACATTTTATATATAGAGAAATAAAACATTTAAGCATAATTAAGATCTACTTAATAAACCTTTTACCTTCTTTTGATTTAACTTCTTTTTTCCCAGCTTCATGTTGATTGCAATAGATTGAGAACTTGACAAATAAGAAAACAAGGCTAAACAGAAAGCACATGGCATTCTAGTGTGACCATATTTCGTGTGGAAAAAACGTTACAGGGCTACATCAACTGAAAGCTAAGCGAACTCCCGGAAACCACCAGTTCGCAGAAAGAACTGTCAGTTAATTAAATAAATGAATTCAAACATTATTGAAACCTTATCTATATGCATTATAACATATAATATAATCTGATCCACACAATCAAAGCATGCGAACAAAGTCATCCAGCTTTAATATTCCGTTAGTCTCCATCACTTTTCACTTTTGTGTTGGTTTCCCTATAGAGACGATTGAACATATTTTTCCCAATTTAAAATCTTTATAAAAAATGTCGCAAGAGAAACGAAAGAAACGTAAAATGGATCTGACCAATGCCGCTCAAAGCATCTGGATGGTTAAGATGCCAAACTATGTGGCCAAATTGTGGGATAAGTCACCATCGGAAATGCAAGTTGCCACGCTGCGTATGGAACACTCGCCGGATGACAAGGCACCTGCTAAGGTGAAGCTGGTGCTGAGCCAGCAACTACTGCAATTGGATCCCGGGAAGCTATGTGCCACCGAGCACGAATTGAAGCTATCGAAGGCCGCACCGAATGCTCTAACCACCGGCATATTCTCCACAGCCGATTGTGATTCAGACTCGGCAATGGAGGGTGTCATCAGGTACAAGATGGAGTGTCTGCCCGTCTGCAATACGCAATATCTGCGCATGAAGCAGCAGGACAGTCGCAATGCTCGCTGTCGTCACAGCGCCGAGGCCATTGGGCACATAGTGCGCAACTTCAAGCCGGTCAGCAATCATGTGCACAATGTAAGAGATCACAAAGTTAGTTAGTATTATATATAGATCTACTGCTATTCTACTGCCTGTTCTTGCAGCGCGAGGATGCCAAGCGCAAGAAGGAGGCTGCCTCCAAGGTGGTCAGTCGTGAGTCCATTATGAACATGCTCTTCAAGGCCTTCGAGAAGCATCAGTATTATTCGCTCAGGGATCTACAGTTCATAACCCAACAATCTGTATTCGTGCTTAAGGCCATCCTCAAGGAGATCGGTGACTATAGCAAGAACTCCGCGCATCGCAAGATGTGGGAACTGAAGCCAGAGTATTGTCACTACGGCGAGAAGAAACCCGATAAGGAGGTCAAAACGTGAAATGAGTAGCTCACTTAAGAAATCCCCATTAAATTAATTGCGATTATGACACGCAAAACAAACAATACGTAAGATATTTCCTTCAACTTGCCATGCAAAAATCAATTAGGCAGTTTTGAGAGGCTGACAACATAATGGCACGCCACCCAGGTGCCTCTAACTCCAACAGGGAGGGACCACCAGCGCAGCGTATAATGTAAATAAAACCTGGTCACGCACAGCGGAGCAGGAGCGCTGTGCCCCCCACTTCACTCGGGCTGCCCAGTTCCAATTCCAGTCAAATGCCACGTATAAATTCATGTTAATCCACGCACAGCGGGACGTCTCTGGGGCGCCAGAGTGGATTGTGATCTTGGACTATGGCAAACCACTTTTCATTTCGTTGGAAGGTCTACCCCTCCCTGTCTTGGTCTGCAGCATGATTAGCAGCGCAGTTCGAGTTGGGACTGTTGATGGGCGCCAGCTTTTAATCATTATTAATTATATGCTGCTGCCTGGTCGCATAAATCATTTGTGCTTATTCTGCAGTTACCTGCTGCAGTCTCCTCCACGGCAACTGGCGACCTCAGATTGCGATAGTCATCATCTGGCCAGGACGTTTATTAGGCCTGTGCCAGCAGATAATCTCGCAAGGGGACTGAGAAATGCGCTTCATTATCTCCTGCGTCCCAGCTAAGCATTAACATTTAATTTGTTGCTATAATTATAGCATGCAAATGGGTTGACTTACTAGAAAAGTAAATTTCTAGACTATCGCATCATCATCTTAGAAGTATCACAATCTTTATGGAGAACATTCTTCAAACTTTCTTGTCCAACTTGTAGATGATGCACACGTCTATGGCAGCTGGATTCGCATTGGCGTGAAACACCGCATTGCGTGCCAGTTGCTGTGCCTGCTGCAGTGACATACCCCTGCGATAGTGTTCCGTTAGATGTACATAAGCCTTCCCTGATCCCCCGCCCAGCGCTGTGTAGCGTCCACGTTGTGAGGAGCCGTAAGACTTCACTTTTAACAGATGCAACCCACTGGCATCGTTGCCGGCTAGCAACATCTCTACTCCGTCATGCTCTACATATTTTTTGCTCAGCAAATCGAGAATTTGTCCCACTGTAGCAGTAATAAGTTTGCCCGTACGCGACATCTCATCCATTTTGGTGGCCACTTCCATTAGAGCCTCGCGATCGGAGCTGGAGTTGCTTACACAGCAGCTAGTAGAAAAGAGCTTGATAAGCATAGAATATATATATATATATTAATATAAAGATTTATCGATCTTACTAGAGGCGATCGCTCAGATAGTAGACTATGTTGCCTATCATTGAGTTGGCCAACACAATGCCGCCGTCAAAGATTAGACCAACCATTATGTTGCTGGAGCTTGTTATTTGGAGCCTTTGTTAAGGTTAAAGATTAGTGTATATTAAAATATAATACTAAACACTATATCCACCCTCAACTTAAATTTTCCCGAACGTAACTTTGTTAAAAAACAAGCAATTTTCATACGGAGACATATTCTTTATATTTAATTTGAAAACAAGAAGGAAAAGCTATCTTCGACACGCCGAAGGTTTTATACCATTGCAGTTACTCCGCATATTAAATCCCCGTATTAAATGGCAGCTATATGATATATCGGTCTAATCTCGATTAAATTTTGACAGCCTTTAAAGGGCATACTAAGACATATCGGAAAAGTTTCATAGTGATATCTAAAAAACAAACAAACAAACCAAGTTTCATCAAGAAAGCTATAAAACAGACAGACGACTCCCCTATTGTTGCTGATTAAGAATATATATACTTTATAGGGTTGGAAATGTCTCCTAATGTGCGTTGCAAACTTCTGACCAAAATTAATATTCCATCTGCGAAGGGTTGGCTCGTGATATACTCTATTTTTATACCATTCGGCCATTGAAAATGGTCAAAAATGGTATACTAAGTTTGTGCAAAAGTATGTAACAGGCAGAAGGAGACATGGCAGACCCCATATAGTATATATATTCTGGCTCAGGATCAACAGCCGAGTCGATTGAGCCATGTCCGTCTGTATGTCTGTCCGTCTGTCAGTATGAACGTCGAGATCTCAGCTATTACAAAAGCTAGAGATACCAAATTTGACATGATGGTTCCTGTATACCATACGCAGATCAAGTTTATTTCAAATTTGTAGTGCCACGCCCACCGCCCACGCAAATCGATATTTTTTGATTATTAAAGAAAGTATTACAGTTACAGACACCAAATTTGGCATGATGGTTCCTGTAAATCTTGCACAGGCGATGTTTATTTCAAATTTGAGGTGCCACGCCCACCGCCCACGCAAACCGATAATTTTTAAATATTAGGGAAAGTATTTAGGTTACAGATTTCTGCTTTAGAACACATAAAGATGCTAATAATAAATAATAAAAACAGAAGCTATTAAAGAAAACGTTTTTCAAAGTTCCGTTGCCCGCGTCATTACAGCATATCGTTTGCATCGCTTTAGCCTTTGTGTGTATGTCTGTATGTGTGTGTCAGAGCGAGTTAGTACTAGTTAGTGCAACTACGAAGTTGGTCGAATGGTATCTTACGGTCTGGGGCGCTCGACTGTTTATATTGGATATACAGCAACCCTCATGCCAAATTTGGTATTTCTAGTTTTTAAATAGCTTTGATTTGCGTGTTCATACTAACTTTAGTTATGTTTTTGCCCCCCACAACATATTTACCTGATTTTGGGCTCCGTTCTTGCCTTGAGGTTGGACATCTTGAGGACTTATCCGTGCTCAACTGATCTGTCGAGCTAATGAGATGTAAAAAGAGCCAAGAAACCCGAAAAAAACCAAAAATAAACAAGTAAGGAAAGCTACAGTCGAGCGCGCCCGACCGTAAGATACCATTCGACCAACTTCGTAGTTGCACTAACTAGTACTAACTCGCTCTGCGCATGATTTATAGGAACCAGCATGCCAACTTTGGTATCTGTAACTGTAATACTTTCTTTAGTAATCAAAAAATATCGATTTGCGTGGGCGGTGGGCGTGGCACTCCAAATTTGAAATAAACTTGAATTGCGTATGGTATGGAACCATCATGTCAAATTTGGTATCTCAAGCTTTTGTAATAGCTGAGATCTCGACGTTCATACTGACAGACAGACAGACAGACGGACATGGCTCAATCGACTCGGCTGTTGATCCTGAGCCAGAATATATATACTATATGGGGTCTGCCATGTCTCCTTCTGCCTGTTACATACTTTTGCACAAACTTAGTATACCATTTTTGAACATTTTCAATGGTCGAATGGTATAAAAACAATCCAAAACCCCTAAGAAAACAAGCGATTTTATATATTTATGAATTTGCTACTTGAGCGAGCGCAGCGTGTAAGCGATATCGTTGAGGTCGCTGTCGCGGGCTTTGGGATAATTCGAATATTTCGGCTAAGGGACAAATTGGGATGCGACCTCCAGCTGAGACGTGCGCACTCGCACTCGCACTCGCTCTCGCTCTCTGTCTGTCTGTCTCACTCGCTCGCAAAGTATCAAGTCATCGTAGCACAGCTTGCCCCATGATGATGATATGCACGAGCGGATTAGCGCGGGCGTGTCGACGCGCAAAAGTGTCAACCGCAGGCGCCGCTGGCTGACAGCCAAGTGGCCAATGACATGGGACAGTGGACAGTGGACATTGGACAGCGGTACACTGAAACAGTGTGGACATGGTACAGTGGACATGGGGGATAGTATACCACACCGGTAGCCGGGTTAACCTAGACCGAGCTGATGTAAGCGATATTGACAAGTCGGGGCTATGTCTGGCGACGCGATGCGATGACACCCACACCCACCGCGAGGGTCACTCATTGAGAACTGGTTTACTGCTGCTGCTGCTGCTGCTGCTGTTGCTGGCACACAACGATTTGCGTTCTTTAAAAGGCCATACAAAATAGTGGCAGCAGCTGCAAATCTAAAAATAAAATCCAAATCCAGTTTGTTTTCTTTCTGTTCTGCCGTTTGCTGTTCTGCAGTCGCAAAGGAGGTAGCCAATCGTACAAGCCGTATGCAAATTTAACTGGGCATCATTAATTAAACGCAACACGAGCTTACCGATGTGTTAATTAGTAAATACGCCAGGCAAGTTACCAAACTCCAACTTAATTGCTGGTTAAAATCGCAAATTCTCTTTCTTTTTGCGATGATTTTATCAGGGTTGCACGAAAGCGGTATTCGGCGGGCGGGCGAGCTGTCGCGCAGCATTCACACGACAATCTATAAAAGGGCGCAAGCAATAATAATTTTAATCGATTACCAAGTTTGAATTGACAATCAAATGGGAATAGTAGAGTATAGTTGCCAATTAAATCTGAACAGTTTCAAATCAATTAGCAAGTAGAGCTGCCAATTGAATTATATTTTTAGCAACAGCTTTTAACTGATTAACAAATTGAGTTGCCAATCAAAACGTATTTACTGCTGCAGTTAAAGTTAGCTTAAATTTGGCTAAATAAGCTGAAAGTGATGTAAACTGCTTGTTTGAGCGTTTTCACAGCTCTTTCTCACTTATTGCCAACATCTTCTGATTATTGTTATTTCTCTTTTGTTTTTTGACATTCACAATTGTTCGAACAACAAGAGAAACACTTGATCCCGCACGATGACAGCAATTACAGTACAATTTGCATGTCTTTTATGTTATTCTTCTTCTCGCAAGAGGACGGCGCGGACCGGAGTGGCGGCTCGTTTTGACAGTTCTGCCGACTTAAACAGCAACAGCACCAACCGTTTTGTTCCAACTCACATTTCATTAGCTCGTTATGGGGCCAGCTACGGCCCCAAGAAGATTCACTGCATGCAGCAGAAGACAGGAGAAGAGGGAGAGAGAGGCAGAGCGAGACAGCTAAACAGATAGACCCACAACGAAGCAATTAAGCTGGCGAAATCAGTTGCCAAAAGCATCGAAAGCAATCAGGCAGACGAAACAAGAACCGAGCCCTGAAACCAGCGACTCGGCCAATTTTTTATTTTATTCTTTTTTTTCTTCTTCAAGTATTTATAAACCCGCAAAAAGGTAAAGACAACAAGGCCCCAACAAAAGTCAAAGGTTCCACAACAAAAGCACTCGAGGCACATCAAATGTCAATGTTGTTGACGAAGTCGATGAAGACGGCAGACGCGAGACGGCAGACGGCAGACGGGAGAGGGCAGACCCTAAGCGAGGCAACTCTACATGCTTATTCACATACAGTAAGTCGCAAAAGTGCGTTACTCCGAGTGCATACTGCGTATATAGATTTTGATAAATGTAAATATAGATTTTAGTTGACTTTTTTATGCGTCTTATAAATGAAGAATTTGTTCAATTTGATTATTTTTATTAAATAAGATGAGGGGCAGCTTAATTTAAAGGGGTTACAGAGCACTTAACCCAAAAATACAAAAATAAAAAGAAAGAAAGGCTACCTTCGGCACGCCGAACGTTTGATACCATTGCAATTACTCCATAAATTAAATCGGCTGATAGGTTCTATGGCAGCTATACGATATATCGGTCCCCTTTGACAGCTTTTTAAGGGTATACTTAGACATATATCGGGAAAGTTTCGTAGCCATTTCTTAAAAAATAACAAAAATTCTACCGATAGGTTCTATAGCGGCTGTACGATATATTGGTCCGATCCGGCTCATTCCGACTCATTATTACAGCATGCTGCAATAAGAAACATGTATACCATGTATGTATTTCAGCTATAAAACTCAGGGACTAGTTTGCGTTGCAACAAACGAACGGACGGGCAGACGGAAATAGCTAGTTCGACTCCCCTATTGTTGCTGATTAAGAATATGTATACTTTATAGGGTCGGAGATGTCTCTTAAAGTGCGTTGCAAACTTCTGGCCAAAATTAATATACCATCTGCAATGGAATAAAACTAGATTTTTTCGTATCTAACCTCACTTTTTATTAAATTATGTGGTGGCCTGCACTATATCGTAAAATTTTAATTAAAGACATTGCACCATATTTAAACCGTTCAAAAACACAAGGAAAAGCTTTCTATATACGGCATCATCTTGCTTTTTTTTTGCATAATTACGAAATTCATTTTCGGTGTTTTTGGCTTTAATGATGTTTAAGCTTAATGGAACCCGACATGGCAGCAATCGACAGGGCGACGGGCATCTGCTACTTTCCCAGACATTGATCCGCATTAGCAGCGGCAGAGTATGTACTTATCACAACAAAGAACAGGCCGGAAAAACAAACCCGGCAATAGGGTTGTCGTTACAAGAGCGTGAAGGGAGAGGAACACGGAGGCGGACATGGGGCGTCGGTGTGCTGATTTAATGCTGATTAATTGGAACAAAATTATTATTACAGCTTGTTATTGAGGCAGTCTCTCCGTTTTTCCGTCTTGCTGTCTCTGTCTTCACTTGTGTTTTTTCTGCCTTGCAATTTAATCGGATTCTCTTTGCCTGCCTACGTTATTTTCACAGCAGCAACTGCTGCCTGTCTGCGATACGCGATTGATAGGTAACGGTGCTTTGCCACTCAGAGAGAGAAAGAGAGAGAGAGAGAGAGAGAATTTCTAATTGATATTTGCTATCATTTATTACAAAGATGTGCAGTGTGGCAACACTTCTCTTCTTCTCTTTGTTTATTTACTTTGCGCGGCCAAAAACAAATCCCTAAATTGCATAACATATCGCAGCACCGCGAGCGCCATTTATCAAATTCAAATGAAAGGGGCAAGGCCAGCACCCGAGAGCAAGGGAGCGAGAGAGAGAGACAAAGAGAGTGCGAGAAATAAACTGCCAGAGTAACTTGAAATGCGCAGAGCGGTCCAAGTAAAGTGAATTCCCGTGGAGCGTTTAATCAAAATTTACCGGCGAACGCGTTCGCTGACAATGAGAAATTGCAACAAATTCGCTGAGCACAAAAAGCCGTCGGTGCACAGGGAGAGAGCGCGGAGTGGGTGGCGTGGCAGAGATAGTTGGGCTAGCATAAAAACAAAGCGTTTTTCGTCGCGAACAAAAGAGAAGAGAAAAAAATATGAGCACACTAACAACAACTGCGATCACGTAGTCGCTCAGCAGCCGCTCGCTCTCCTTGTCAGGGCTGCAGCAGCGCCGGCTCCAATTGCAGCGAGAGCAACAACAATAGCGGCTCCTGCTGTTAGCTGAGCTACTCGATTTCCATGCGAATGGCTTCAACATTGATTCACCCGGCTTGGTTATATTGCTTTCTGTGTGCCTGGCTTTTTGTGGCATTTGTTTGTCGTCTGTCCGCTGTCCGGTTCGGCTGTCCATTTGTCCGTTTGTCTGTTTGCCCCGCGTAGTCTTTGCCGCGGATATGAAAAATGATGCCGCAACAATTTGAACAACCAAAAGCGCTCAGCGTCCGAGGCAGTTGCTAAACTTCCAGCCAAACTGCCGCTGCGCGCGTCCCTCGCTTGTTTCTACCGCGTGCTGGGAAAGGCAAGTGAAGTGCATCGCAGTTCTCGTTCTCATTCTCGTCCTCGTCCTCGTCCTCGCACTCGAAGTTGATTGATGGGGCCAGCGTTGGGTAAATGCGCTGCGCCCACATTTTTTAGTGGGGGGCAGAGGCAGTGCCAACCGACATGGAAATGATCATCGACTCGTGCAGCGGCTGGCATGAAATCAATCTGGCTAAACGGTAGCAAATGGTCGTGTAGGCTAAGGCAGTTGTGGGCGTAAGAGGTAGCCGCCAGTCGTTACAGTTAGTTGGGCCTATCGATCACTCTATCGGGTGGGCAGCCAAAGAAATGTGCAGAAAACGAAGAAAGAAGAAAACACGCACGCATACCATAAATTGAAAGTGAAGGCTACGAAAGTCAACTGAGTGAAATGCAAGCTGAATTTTCATATGAGGCTGACAGAAATTTAAAGGTGAAGTATAACATGTCCGAAATTTATATTGTTTTTATTTATTAAATATTTCTGTAAGGTCTTTGCTATGCTAACCGCTTACCCTTCTAAGTTGATAACAGAGAATTTTTATAATTAATATGGATTAAAAGTGTAATTTTGCAGAAAAGCGGAAAAAGCTTACTTGATTTAAGGAATATTCAGAATTGCCACTTCTAGGATTTTGTAATTTGTTTTCGCAGTTGGTTCCTAATAAAAGCCAAATTTATATGAAAAACAAGTAAAGAAGGCTACAGTCGAGCGCGCCCGACAGTAAGATACCATTCTCCCAGTTTTGAAACAAATTATCACACATTTAATTCTATCAAAAAACTCAAGTTTATCCGCCACCTATTGTTTAAATTAGATCTATCTTTGAATTGCGCCATATACATCTGAAACCGTCATAACAATCAAGTTTACACCGATGATGTCACGACGCGCAGCACAGACGCAAGCAGTGGAAGTACGGAAAACGGAAACATGGATAACTTCTGTGTTTATCTTCCGATTGGATTGCAATTTGGAGAATAGATTTATATTGGAATTATTTGTGTTCATATTATGTTCATACAGCTGTAACTTCAATACTTCTCCTGATAATCGAAAATTATCGATTTGCGTTGGCGGTGGGCGTGGCATCAAAAATTGAATGTAAACTCGATCTACCTATGGTATACAGGAACCTTCATGTGAAATATGGTGTCTCTAGCTTTTGTAATAGCTAAGATCTAGACGTTGAAACGGACAGGCGGACAGACAGACGGACATGGCTCAATCGACTCAGCTAGTGATCCTGAGTCAGAATATATATATACTTTGAGGGGTCTGCCACGCCCCCTTCTGCCTGTTACATACATTTGCACAAACTTAGTATACCATTTTTGGTCGAATGGTATAAAAAGCGAAACGGGCAACACTGCCCAATCCGCAAAGAGAGAAGGAATTAAACAGATGCACTCATCTCGCTACAGTAGTTGGCAACGCGCACAATACCTTTTCTTATTAGTGCTATGCGAGGCGAAAAGGGCTATCGTTACAATTACAAAATGAATATGACAGCTGAGAGTTGAGAGCGGGGCGCCTGCTAAAGAGTTGCCATTCTATTTGCAGTGTTTGGCAACGCGCAACTTAAACTTCTCTTACTCTCACCATGATTGAAACATGCAAAGCAAATGAAAGAGATCCTTTGAGTTTGATAAGCTTCAATCCGCGAGGTAAGCCGGCAGCTGTTCTTATGACTCCCTTTCAATTGCAAAATTGTGTGCAGCTCTTTGCAATAACAATTTATGCTTGTGCAACAATCTATTAAGATTTGCGAACATTGGCAAAGAGGAAATCAAATTGAGTAGGCAAATAAAGTGTGGGCCCCCAGTGCAAATAAGAAGAGAGAGAGAGAGAGAGAGGTGAAGAGAGAGCGCTAAGAACATTGGCCAACATGGAAAGAGGCTCAAGTTTCGCTGTAGTTGGCAACTCAGCGATTGCACTGAGTCAGACACACACACAGTCGATTGGCAACTGGGCCACAGATGCAAATTGGAAATATGCCAAGAAAAATAAACAGTTATTGAGTTGACTTTTTGACACTTCCCGCTGCGATAGCTGCGATAGTTGGACGCCGAGAGCTGAAGGCTTGGCAACGCTATTAATTAAATTAAATTTCGATATAAATTCAAATGGGCAAAGCGTGCGCGATTACGAATTCTAATTGGAGTGCGGCCAGGCCAATTAGATGTGGAGCTGTGCTGCCGCCCACAGTACGTACGTGTGTGTGTGTATATGTGCTTGCCAGTCCATAAGTCATGGTGCCACATGGCCCATTGTGTGTCAGCCTAGTTGTAATTGTTTGTGGAAAGCTGCGCAGGGTTTGCCTTCGCCTATTGCCTTTGCCGTTGCCTTTCGCCTGCCTCAACTGTTTTTACGTTCTTTTTTTCGGCACTGGCATCAAATTTCATTAATCACGCAAATGCTTATCGCCTAGGCAGCAGTAACAGCTCAAGCTCCGAACAGTAGAGGTCTGCGAGGTCCAACAAGTACGTAGATTTTGCGGTAGTCGCAATCGTGCCCGTAATTTGTCTGCCTTTTTCCCCCTAAAAACTGTGTGAATGTGAAAATTTGCGCTTGCACGACCATCCACAGTGGCCACAGCTTGGCTCACCCCCCTCCCCCCCCTGCTCCTCCTGCTGTTGCTGTGTTTGCCTTCTACCTTGCTCGCTTGTCCGCTTGTCCGACTGCCTGGCCTGCCTGTGATTATGCTCATGTGATGATGGTCGTCGTGTACCCTCTGATGGTTCAATTCTGGACCACTACAAAAGGTGTTCGAGAGGGTGTGGGGGGAGGCTTATGTACATTATGTGAAAATGCTGCTGCTGCTTCTGCTGCCGGAGCTAATGCTCTGTAGGCGGCTTAAGTGATGAGTATATCTTGCAATTGCAGCTGCAGCTGCAGCTAGTGCTTAAAGTGGTAAAGTGCAGAGATGCGGCTGCCAAGAGGCAGTTCATCAAGTGGAGCACAAGAACAAGTTAGCATGGCCACAGTCGAGCGTATCGGACCATAAGATACCATTCGACCAACTTCGTAGTTGCACTAACTCTCATACACACATACAGACACACATAGAGGGACTAAAACAATGTGTCACGATATGCTGCAGTCATGCGGGGAGCGAAACTATGGAAACGTTTTCTTGAATTACTTCTGTGTTTAGTGTTCAATCGGATTGGATATGATTTGGGGTTAAGGTGCGTATTATCAGCATCTTTACATGTACCAAATCAGAAGGCTGTAACCTTAATACTTTCCTCAATATTCGTAAATTATCGATTCACGTGGGCGGTAGGCGTGGCACCTCAAATTTAAAATAAACTTGATCTGCGTATGGGATACAGGAACCATCATGTCAAATTTGGTGTCTCTAGCTTTTGTAAAAGCTGATATTTCGACGTTCATACAGACAGACGGACAGAAGGACAGACGCACATGGCTCAATCGACTCCGTTAGTGATCTTGGGGTCTGCCATGTCTCCTTCTGCCTGTTCCATAGATTTGCACAAACTTAGTTTACCATTTTTGACCATTTTCAATGGTCGAATGGTATAATAAAACGGACAAACTAGCGGATATGGCTGAATCAACCCGGCGGGTGATCCAGAGTAAGAATATATATATATATATATAAACGTGTTAGGCCTACCACATTTCCTTATGCTTGTTACATATACTAACACAAGGTAAGTATACCCTTCTTTGACAACTTCTCAAAATTCGAAGGGTATAACGAGCACATTCACGAAATGGCAAATTGGGCAGCAGAATAGAACTTTGTTTTCCACAAGCTTACGCCAAATTATTGCCTAAGAATTGAATATAAGCTACTTCAAATTGCTGGTAAAGATACAGACACAAGATAAACATTTATCTTTAAGTCTTAATAATTAAGATATAAGTTATCTCTATAACCAGAGATAAATACTCCGCTCGTTTGGTGCTCATTCTCATTACAATCACTTCCACAGCAATGCCCAAGGGTGGAGGAGTCCGCAGAAGGAGGAACTGGAAGGAACTGCGAGCTGGGTCACCGTTAACAGGGCTCTTATCTAATTAAGATATCTGGATGGGTCTTATCAGCTACATATTAAAATAAATGCACCCCCGACAGTCGTAACTTATGTCGAATTTGGCGCTATCTTAGCGCCAGGACAACGTCGAGAATGAACTCTCTGAACTCTGAACCCTGACACATACAGTGCACGAAAGACCATGGCCTTGCCATGGCGTGGCACCAACAACGACTTTAGTCTATTAGCAAGGCAAATTTCGAGAGGGCACGAGGACATGTCCAGAACGAAACGAATTTTGGTCAGCATCTTCAGGCAACTTCACGGCGCTTTCTGCCTCGCTTCGTCGCGCATCCAGGCGACAGGAACAGGAACTGAACAGGAGAACGACGCAATACAATCTTGAAACTTGAATAACGGAAATAAAAATTATGAGCATGAATATTTTAACGCCCCAGCGATTTGCATAAGAAAACCGTTAAGAGGCCCCAACGCCGGCACTCAACAGTGGCCACAAGATGAAGTCGCCCCCACACACCCCACTGTGCCATGTCCTATCCCCTTTGAGCATTCGAGGAGTTTATTGTTGTTTGGCGTTGTAATTGATAAGTTAATTTACATTTTTATTGAATGGACCTCGCAATTGTTGTAGGTGTCGTCGTCGTCGTCGTCGTCGTCGGGGCATGTTTTGCATATTATTTTGTAGAGTACAAGGCAAAACATTTCTGTTCGTATCACTCTTGAAAATTTAATCAAAAGCATTTTGTGGTTGATGTTCCCGACAAATCGACTGAAACACAATGCTCAATTGTGCACGAAGGTTCCCGAAAGGTTCCCGCAAGCTAAATTCCTGAAGTTATTTAAAGAATGCGAGACGCTTCATTACGTATGTCCCAAGCAATTTGTCATAGCGGGAAATTGCACAAATGAAATGGGAAGCTAAAACTGAAGCACTCTCCTAGAGACAAACATCAAAGTAAATTTAAATTTTTATATAACAAACATTTATATAGATCTTCAATTTTTCTTTTTAATAAAATGCGCCACTTCAGGGAGAAGAATTGCGAGCTCGAAGCTGGCTGGAATGATCCACCCTCAACGCGTGGTCGCTCCATAGTGGCGCCTAGCAATATTATGCTAGTAATGGGTTTTATCTGTGTAACCATTGTTGTTGCTATTTGTTTTTACCTGTATACGTATCTCAGAGTATGATCGGCTATAAAATATATATATTGTATACAATCTATACAGGTAAATAAAATTGTTCAATTGCAATTTCTAAATTTCTTCTGTGTTCAATTTAAACAATCCATAGGGTATATGAGTTTTATAACATTATGTTGCTTATTACCAATAGAAACAAGTAAGAAAGCTACATTCGAGTGTGCTCGACTGTAATATACCCGCTACCAAAGGTTCTATTTAAAAATAATAAAGGTTCTATTTAAACAAGTAAGAAAAGCTACAGTCGAGCGCACCCGACAGTAAGATACCATTTGCCCAGTTTCGAAAGAAATTATCACACATCTATTTCCTCCGCACAAGTTCTTATGCCACCTATTATTTAGATTAGATCCATCTTTGAATAGCTCCATCTACATATGAAAACATCATAGCAATCAGCTTAATACATGCTTCGGCTGAATTGATGCTGCAAAGGCGCAAGCAGCGAAACTACAGAAAACGTTTAACTGAATAACTTTTTCCCATTGGCTGGATTGAAATTTGGAATTTATATTTATATAGTATATATATATGTGCGTGTTGAAGCAAAACGTTGAATCTTTAATACTTTAGTCACAAAGCTAACTCAAATATTTTTTTAACAGATTTTAGAGGCGGTGGGCGTGGCACCTCAAACTTGAAAGAAACTCCAGGAGCTTGTAATGTTTATACACTTTCATACCATTTTGGTGTCTCTAGCTTTTATAATAGCTGAGATCTGTGTGTTCACACAGACGCGAGACGGACAGACGGACAGACGGACAGACAGACAAAAAATAAGCTCAAGGGGTGTCCGGTTAAATTTCTGAATTCGGGGTATATCACAGCCGACTATTGCTTTTATACTTACTTTTGACAATTTTATTTTATATTGATTTCTCACTTGTTCGACTGGCTTTATCAAGAACTGAGCACATACAATGCCAACAGCTTTTGGCACACACCCGAATTTGCCTTTTCTTTTCTTTTGTTTTGCATATTTTTCGCTTGGGTCAGTGGCAGCCCCGGTCGAAACGAGTGTGTCCATTTTTCTATATCTAGTATGTCTGTACCCTGGACCAGCCGTGCATGAAAAGTTAACGAGAATTGATGTTGCATGTTTCGCCAGGCAAAACAAAGCATAAATTTCTCAGTTACCAGTTGCCGCCTGCCGCTTTGCCACTTGCCGCTTGTCCTTGTTGAATGTGCGACGCCGCGTTCTGAATGCAACAACGCACTGGGCTGATATCGAACTGTGGCCTCAGTGCAGGCTGCTCCGCCTGCCACGTCTGCTCCATCCATGGCCATCTCCTTTCGGGGCAGCAAAACGCGACGGTGCATAAATTTCGCTCAAAGAATTCAATTTGCGTAACGCATGCAGCGATGGCCAATGCGAATGCGAATGCGAATGCGAATGTGTGTGGAGTGGCATGTAGACTGGGGGCATCCTTGTACGCATTCCTTATGCCTCATGCCTCATGCCTCATGCCTCATGCCTGACTCTTGCCGAATTTTACTTTAAACGAGACTTTTTTCGCACTTGACTCCGCCCAAGTTGCACACACGCTTCGTTCTTCTCACGCAATCAGCGGCCAAGCTGTTTTCGCTGCGGTCACTGTGGGTGGCAGAAGTGAGGATCAGTCGGAGTTGTCTCTGCTGTTGTTGCTGCATGATGAATTGCATTTTCGCATTTAGCTCAGCGCCAGGGCTGGCAAACTCAAGTAGTCGGACGTGTGATTGACTTTTATTTGCTTGTCATCCCTGACGTTTTTGTTTACTATGTGCTGATAAATAAGAACTTAGTGGGAATGCTAGAGGCAAGTGTACTTTACTGTTAGATACCCGATAACTAAGCATTAAAAATCATCCGTGTTTTTAAGTCAAACTCAAGGAAATTAATTGAGCTTATTTTGAATGCTTAATTATTGTTCACATCAAAAATGAAAGTTTGAGCGTTAAAATAACGTTAGTAATTTGAAATTTATTGTTTTTCAGAGGCGGTAGTGGGCGTGGTCAAAATCTAAATGAAGCTTTATCGGTTATAGCTAAAGCAAGACATATTGTGAGCAAATTTGATAGTCTTAGCTCTTATGGCCTCTGAGATCTGGGCGTTCATACACACGCATATGGCAATATTTGCTCGACTGTTGCCTTCCTTTGCCTGTTTCAAATAGTTTTCGGTCGCATATAGTTGAAATACCCTTGCAAGCCATGAGTACCGTGTAAATAGCATGTCCATTTTCAGTTTGCTTTGCTCACATTGGCAAATACAAAGTGCACACATAGAAACAATTGTAAACTTATAAGTTTACATGCATGTAAACTGATATAGAAATGTGTGTGTTTGTGTATGTTCGTGCAGTCCTTTTTTTTGCGAGAGTGGGTAGGGTATTTAAACAAATTTATAATTATTTAACGAGGTAGCAAAACTCTGCCATAAAAACACAATTAAATGTTTTGGCCTCGTGGCATTCGCAATTTTATTCCCTGTTTACACTCTAGCAACAAAAACAAATACAACAAATATAACAAGTATATGCATGAAATATATGTATATATATATACAAAAACAAATACAAATACAAATTTTCAATAAAACGAAATCGATTTGGTTGTGCCGCCGCGCTGGGCGCAGAGAATTGAAAGCATTTTTCAATTAAATGCAACATTTTTGCTTTTATCAATTTAATGCTCAGCTGACGCTGACGCTGTCAACGTTGGCGTCGACGTTGGCGTTGGCGTTGGCGTTGGCGTTGGCGTCGCCGCTGGCATTGTCTATTATTAGTTGGCTTCGTCTTCGTTGAACTTTTGCCTCCCTCCAGTTCTCGACCCCACCCCCCTTCTGATCAATTGCTTCGTGTTGGCGCTTACTGCGCGCTTTGGCAAACGGTTATTGAAATTGTTTCGAACATTTGCCACGCCTTGGCCGTCGGCAGCTTGCCTGTATATATTTGTTTTTTTTTTTTTATTGGTTGCTCAACTTTGTCACGTGTCAATATCCCAGGGAGAGAGAGAGCGAAGACAATCCTGGCAGCTCATTTAAATTTTAATTTGTATCTCTCCCTCTTTCTGTCTGAAACTCTTAGCAGTTCGAAATAGACCAGAGCCAGAAAAGTTTCTGCCAATTGGCAGCGTTGCGAAAACTTTTCAAGGAATTCCCATTATATTTGAAAGTGTTTGTCCGTTTGCCAGTTTGACTGTTTGTCTAGCCCCATGAATACTTTTGATGAGTATTCACTGAGTGCGCTAAGCACTTGAACCAGCGAGCGACCAAGCCAGGCACAGTGGGCTCTGAGCGTGGTCAGTGGTCAGGGTAATAAGCTATAAATAAATAAATAAATAATAAATAAATAAATAAAAATTTCATAAAATTCTTTAACATTTTATGCAATTTATACAAATTGTAAAATTTAATTTTTGCCTTTTACTACTTTTAAATTTTGGCCGTATTTGTGCGCGCTGTCAATCTACGAAATTGTAAAACTCAACCATGCACAGATTTTATGCAGATAACTCAAATTCTGCACAAACGAGAGAGATGCTTTTATTTATGGCCTGACATTTTTTTGCTGGGCAGCAACTACAACAACAACAACAACAACAACAACAACAACAACAACAACAACAACAACAACAACAACAACAACAACAACAACAACAACAACAACAACAACAACAACAACAACAACAACAACAACTACAACTGTAAACGAAATACGCCAGCAAAAAAACGAGGGGAGACACAAAACACACAAAATGCAAACAAAATAAAATCGAAGTGGAAAACATCTTTAATCGATTTATGAAACATTTTGGAGGGGGTAGGGAGAAGGATCGCATTGTCCAAGTGGGGATTGATTGTGTTCGCCTGCCAACAATGAACCAATTTCATTAAAATCACATAAATTCAAATAAATCAAGAGAGCGAAGGGGGGAAGAGGGGCGGGATAAGACGAGATCGGCTTGCAGACCGCATGGGCCCGACAAAGATTTAATAAAATGACCCGCACACACAGAGAGAGAGAGAGAGAGAGAGAGAGAGAGAGGGAGAGCGAGAGAGGAACAAACATAAAAATCAATAAACAATAAACTTGATTTATGCGTCAAAGTGTCAATTGGCGGCAGCAGCATCAGCAGTTGCAGCTGCAGCCGTGTTACAGTAGCCTGGGCAGCCATGGCGTATGCGTAATTGCATTTGGACGTTCGACGGGCCGAAACGCCTTTAAGTGCTTCATTCAATATTCCAATATTCCAGTTTGTATTGTGCACCATGCGCGCGCGCTCTCTCTCTCCCTCTCGTCACACTGACAGCCACGCCCACAATAAACCACAGCACGCCCCCCATTTGGGGCTCCTCCACCCCCTTAGCCAGTTTATGCGAAATATTTCTGATTGAAAAATATGCTTTTGATTTTATTGTCGTTGACCGGCAACGGTTGTTGTTGTTGTTATTGTAATTGTTATTGTTGTTGCTGTTATTGTAAATGTTGCTGCTGCTGCTGCTGTCATTTAGCTTGTTGTTGTGCTTTGACGTACGCCAGAATGAGGATTCATCCGACTGCGCCATTGACTCCACAATTCATCTGTCAACCAAATCAATTTTGTGGCTTCAGCCATTTATCTTTGTTAGCGTTCGATTGACGCCCAGCACCGCCCCCCGTCCCCATGCCCCCGCTCCTGCCACATGCCACTTGCCGCAGTTGCAACTTGCCCGTTGCCCGTTGCCCGCTGCCAGTTGCAGTTAGCTACGGCACACACTGCGCCACCAGTTATTGATTTGGGACAGCGGCTAATTGAGCGCGACGTCTCCCTCGGTGATTGCCTTTTCATGCGTTCTCCAGCTGCGAATGGCAGCTCAAGTATCTAATAAAGTATCTGCGAATGTGTCGGTGAATGTATCTGCGACTGCAAGCTGAAGTTGTAACTGTTCTTCTATCCTCTAACCTCTATCCTCTATCCGCTATCCTCAATCCTCAATCCTTTATCATTTATCATTTATCCTTTGTCCTTTGTCCTTTGTCCTTTATCCTTTATCCTTTATCCTTTATCCTTTATCCTTTATCCTTTATCCTTTATCCTGTATCCTTTATCCTTTATCCTTTATCCTTTATCCTTTATCCTTTATCATTTATCCTCTATCCTCTATCCTCTATCCTCTTTCCTCTATCCTTTATCACTTATAATTTATCCTTAATCCTATCTATCCTCTATCCTCTATCCTCTAGCCTCTAGCCTCTAGCCTCTAGGCTCTAGCCTCTAGCCTCTAGCCTCTAGCCTCTAGCCTCTATCCTCTATCCTCTATCCTCTATCCTCTATCCTCTATCCTCCATCCTCTATCCTCTGTCCTCAATCCTTTATCACTTATAATTTATCCTTAATCCTATCTATCCTCTTTCCTATATCCTCTATCCTCTATCCTCTATTCTCTATCCTCTATCCTCTATCCTCTATCCTCTATCCTCTATCCTCTATCCTCTATCCTCTATCCTCTATCCTCTATCCTCTATCCTCTATCCTCTATCCTCTATCCTCTATCCTCTATCCTCTATCCTCTATCCTCTATCCTCTATCCTCTATCCTCTATCCTCTATCCTCTATCCTCTATCCTCTATCCTCTATCCTCTATCCTCTATCCTCTATCCTCTATCCTCTATCCTCTATCCTCTATCCTCTATCCTCTATCCTCTATCCTCTATCCTCTATCCTCTATCCTCTATCCTCTATCCTCTATCCTCTATCCTCTATCCTCAATCCTCTATCCTCTATGTTCTATCCGCTCTCTGTTCTCCTCTCTCCTCTATGTTCTATTCGGTCTCTGCTCTCCTCTCTCCTCTTTATTGGACTCAATCTTCCCTCTTTCTCTCTCTTTTTCTCTTTCTTCATATATTTTGAGCCCTTCAAAGGGACTGTCACATGTCGAGCTCGCAGCGAGTTCTTTTTAAATCTCTGTTCTGCTAATATGACACAACGGTAATGCGACAAGGCCACACAGGGTGACTCGTGCCAGCTCATCCTGTTCCGGATTTAATCTGCACGACGACAGCATTAACTTTTCAGCACACACGCACATATGTACATGAAACTTGTGTCGCTTACACTGAGAGAAAAAGCGGTTAAAAATGTAAATAGTCTTGCAATATGCTTTGACAACCATTTTTTATTAATCTTATAATGCCCGGTATACCTCAAAAAGTTTGTTGCCCAACTTTAAAATGTCTCTACCTTTCTTTGCAGTGCATTAGCATGACGCTGCAAGCTGGCGGCGCAGGATGGCAGCGGGAATGCAGGTGCAGCTGCTGCTCCTGGCCGAGTACTGTTCCAGCTAATGCCAATTGACAGCAGCTTAAGGTTCCATTCCCCCCCCCTGTCACCGCTCAGCCATTGCCCCCTCTTGGTCTGGGTAGATTTTATGAGCATATTTGGTGACCAAATGCTCGGGAAACTTTCTGCTGAACGTGTCAGCGGGAATATTGAACGCCGGTTACTTAGGCAAGCGGCAAAAGTTTAACGTGACGGGCAGAAAATGTAGTACCATCTCCGCCTCACTCTCTCTCTCTCTCTCTCTCTCTCTTTCTCTCTCTCGCTGTCTCTGCAATCTGCAAGCAATTTGACTTTATATGCTCGACACACATGCGGATATGGACGCGCTCAGGATAGCCAAGAGAGGGTGAGAGAGAGAGAAAGAGAAAGAGAGAGCGGAAGGAAGAGCTTTGTAATGCTCTAAAATTGACTCCATGCTCATTTATTCTGTACTTGCTAAACTTTCTGACCAACACTGGCACCTCAATAAAACTATTTAAAAGTCATCGTCGTCAACATTTGCAGAGCTCCTCCCACTCCCACTCTCACCGCTCCTTTTCCACCCCTTGCCCCAGTGAGTTGTCAGTTTGTCAATTTATTTTGTTGCGTAGTATCTGTGAGTTGTTGAGGTGGGGCCAGGACTGAGGCACATGGGATTAGCTACATACATATATACATACATACATCCAGCACATGTGACCAGTGCATAGTGTAACGTGGTCAGCACTCGCCCCTCCCCACTTCCCACTTCCCACAGCCCAATCCCTGCCCCCGTCTAACCACTCCAGGCTCATCTAGAGCGTCGTCCACAGACACCATGAAATTGGACTTTAAGTGCATTCTCTGCCTCAGTTTTGCGCTCGAGAAACAACAAGAACAACAACATTGTGGAGCACACACTGATTGCATTCTTGTTGCAAATTGGGCAATCAGAAAGTTTTTAGCAGCTAAATTGAAATGAGCTGATAGCATCAGGTAGAAACTTTGCCACGTCAGCTGCACCAGAAAAGGAAAACTAAAGACTTTGTTGCATAGAAATATGTCAAAAGTTTTATGAACAAATCGCTTGACACGCATGAAAAATCAATCGAAAGGAAACCGGAAGAAGTCGTGCGAAAGTTTCACCCTTGCTTTGATAATATTTTTGAAAGGCAACTGTATTGCAGGTGACACATTGCTATAATGAATTCTATTTAGAAAAACGAGGGGTATGCTAAAAGCAGCGTAGAGTGCTTTTTTGGGAGTGTGCCTGATTCAAGTGTTGCGCGTGCTGCGTGCGTGTCACGAGTGGAAAGAAAATATACAAATATCGTTTATCGATAACATTTCCATGCATTTCTTTGGCAAGTTTTTAAGATAATTGCAGCTGCACTGCTTTACCTACTTAATTAGCTGCTACACGCAGCGTGCCCATCTCTAACAGTGCACACACACACACACACACTCTCTGCACATGTTTGCCTGGCAAAGCACTTCGCTCTTCCTCTCTCCCTCTCGCTCTCACTTCTCTCACACCCCCCCTCGCAAATGCATTTAAATTAATTAGGTGCAACACTCGCTGTAATTTGCATTTCCGTAGTCGCCATTTTTCGTGCTCTTTCACGGTTTGTTTTGCTCTTCTGTGTTGTTTTTTTTTTTTCAGCCACTTTTCGGAATTTTTTGGCACATGAAACACAGTGGAACACATCATGTGAGTAGCTACTTATGTATGAGTTTTTTATCTGAGCGATTCTTTTGAGCTGCGCCTGGTCCTGCGCTGGGCTCAGTCCGGCTTGGGTTGCAGCTCTCACTGTAAAGTTAATTATGTTGACATAGTCAGTTCCAGTTATTTCCTTCTTTTCGCAGCCCTTTTTTCAAACGGCCAACCACGCCCACACACACACACACACTGCAGCATATACATACATTAAGAATTCATGCCACACCCGGCGATACAAAGACGCCCACGAGTCGAGGGGCAAGTTGACAAGTATGGGAGCAGTGCCGAGGATGAGGACGACTCTGGCTGTGAGGGAGAGAGTCCAAGTTACTCAAATTAATTAAGTTTCGCCTTTGCTAACATTGTGTATACGCCCCATGCACTAGCGCCGAGATACGCCATCTCTTCTCGCCTTAGCTCCCTGGAGGGGAAGCAAGGGGAGACACTGCGCACTTTCAATTTTTTAAGTGACATTTGCCAGACTTCTGCCGATGTTTAATATTTTCTAACCGCAGCGACATTCACATGTCCACGCCTCCGCAGCCGCAATTTAAAATTAATTGCTTTAGCGTAGTTTTAATTATTGAAAAACTATTGATGAAACGGCCGGCGACTAAGGACAAAGTTTTCAGCTAAGCGTTGCTTTAAAATGAGTGAACACTTAAAGAGCGAACTCACTTACAAGTCAATCAAGCAGAGCACAAGAAACAAGAGAAACACCGATGCTGAGACAAAGGGAGAGAGAGAGAGAGCGCAGTGCGTAGGCATTTCCATTAGAAACAACAACAAAAAGTTCTAATTAAAGCGCAATTAGTATTTTTTCAGTGTAGGCGACTGAATTACCAAACGGTCATATTGCAGCAGAGAGTGAGAAATGTGAGAGCTGCGTGAGAGTAAACGTAAGAGATCCTGTTTGCGTGAGAGTGGGTAAGACATACAAACAAGTGTAAATGTGTTTGTTCTTCTTGCAGCGATGCAAACAAGGCGCAGAAGAGAGACACATCTAAGATGGCGTACTGTTAAGAAGTTGCTGCTGAGTAAGCGACAGTGTTGCGCACTGCTAGCCAATAAACATGGTCAGGTTGCTACATAAAATGCTAGAAAAGGTGTTGAAAACGTGTTGAAAACGTGTTGAAAAATCAAAATCAAAGTAAGAAATGGCCAAAAAAAAAAAAGGTTGATGCATTTGCAGTTAAAAAACTGAAATTCTGTTCCTAAAAAGGCTAACTTGGCAGCACTGTTGTGTTGTCATGTAAACAGGTAAAAATGTCACACTGGCATTAATACCTTTTACTTGTTCGTTTCTTTCGTTATTATTTAAGGTAGTTGGCAACGCTTACGCAAATTAACCGCTGCTTGGTCATCGGTGAGTCCGTTAATTGAATGCAATTTGCAAGAGCGAACGGCAGCTGGCAACCCCTGCTGTCCATATTAGCGCGTCGCTTTTGATGGCGGCAATTATGCTGAACGTGGAGCTGGTGGCAACGTGCACGTGCACGTGCGACCGTCGCTGCTGCTGCTGTTGCAAATTCAATTTGAATTGTATATGGAAAAATTAGCAACAGTTTTCTACAAATAAATAAGCAGCGTGCGTCGCGCGTCGACAGCAGCAGCGGCAACGGCAGCGAGAGCAACAACGAAGGCAAACAAAGCGACAAGCACACAAAATACACACATAATTGACTGGTTCGCTTTGCAAGCTACTGTGCTGTGCTCTCCCAGGGCTCCAGTTGCAGTTCCTTTTAGCTGGTAACATTAGTTACCGAATTTGTTTGCTTGTTGCACATTTCGAGCTATGCCGCTTGTATTGTGTTTTGTTTGGCATTGTTGCAAATGACGTGACCACTGCTGCTGTCGGCGTCGACACGCTGGGCACACCCCTGCCAGAGGGCTGAGGAGGAGGGAAGGGGGTGCTTGCCTCGTGGTCAGCGCTTGGCTACGTGCCTCGTTGGCAATGCGACGCGTTTAAAAAACAATCAATTTTAATTTCAATTTAAATTAGTCGGCGCTGCCGTCGAGGATGCCGACGACGCTGCCTGCAGCTGCAGCCAACTAAACGCCGCAGCAGCCTGCACTGACCACAAAATTATTTTTGCTCATTTGTAAGTGTGTGTGCGTGTCTGCGAGTGTGTGCGCCACTTTTTGTTGGCCATTGTTTTTGTTGTTGTTGTTGTTGTTGCTGCTGCTATTTGGGTAAATGCAATTTTACTCTGGTAATTTCGTTTTTATTGTTGTTGTTGTTTCGGGTTTAATTGCATTTAATGCTTAACTCTTGTGCAATTGTTGCGAGAATCGCAATAAATTTCACTTGAAAATATTCCATGCATTTCAAATGTGTATTTCATTCAAATTTTCCAATTTCGCCAAGCCATTTTTTATTTTAGCTATAATCCATTGTTTCATTGCCCACCCATTAATAGTGCATATATTATGAGAAAATTAAAATTTCAACACAATCCTTTTTTGCGACCTTTTACATTAATGTTGAAATTACCAATGCAATTGTGTGGAATTCTGTGCAAGGGATGAAAAGGTTAAACGAATTGAATTAGACGCGAATCGATGTGTTTGCATTTTTGCGTTTTAGCTTTTTTATACCATTCGACCATTGAGAATAGTCAAAATGGTATACTAAGTTTGTGCAAATGTATGTAACAGGCAAAAGAAGGAGTGGCAGACCCCACAAAGTGTATATATACTTGCTTAGGATCACTAGCGATAGACCCATGTCCGTCTGTCTGTCTGTCTGTCCGTCACGCGTCTGTGTGAACACACAGATCTCAGCTATTATGAAAGCTAGAGACACCAAATTTGGTATGAAAGTGTATAAACATCACAAGCTACTGGAGTTTATTTCAAATTTGACGTGCCACGCCCACCGCCTCTAAAAATTGTTAAATAAAATGAGTTAGCTTTGTGACGAAAGTATTAAAGTTTCAACGTTTTGCTTTAACTCATTTATAGATTTATACCATATGCATATATATTCCTAATTCAAAGTCGATCGGATTATAAACACAAAAGTTATTCAATTAAATGTTTTCCGTAGTTCCGCTGCTTGCACCTTTGCAGCATATCGTGAAGTCATCGCCGCGTTGCATCGATTTAGCCGAAGCGTGTGTAAAGCTGATGACGCTATGACGTTCTCATATGTAGATGGCACAATTCAAAGATAGATCTAATTAAAAAACAATAGGTGGCATAAAAAAAAGTGATAATTTCTGTCGAATGGTATCTTACGGTCGGGTGCGCTCGACTGTAACTTTCCCTTTGTTTAGTTTGCGCATTTCATTGAACAATTCACATAATTATATTTAGCAATATTAATGAAAATGCGACGAAAAGTTGATTGTTTTTCGTATTTAAATTGAATTTGCGGAAATAAAAACACAATTAGTCTGGGCAAAGCTTTTAAATCGAAATTATAGTTGGGAACATATTCGATTTATTGTGGTATTTAGTGCAAGTTTGTCAAATGCTTACTTAGTGAAATCATTAAATATAGACAGCAAAAAAATTGCTTGAATATAAAAAAAAATTCAGAAAGAAAACTGGCTTTGTATTTATAGACTTGATTACTTGATGGCTTTGTTGTTGAAAAATGCATGCATGTTTGTGACAGCTTTTCAAAACTAAGCGAAGGGTATTTTACCGTCAGGAGCGCTCCTGTACTGTAGCTTTCATTCCTCGTTTATTTACTATTCAATTCAAAAGCATTATCACTTAAGCTCTGAAATAAACCTAACCTCATTTCCATTTCAAATAAGCTGCGTACATTTCCATATAGAAAATCACATTTATTGCGTAATACGCTCAAAATATTTACCAAACACATATGTATAAACGGCAAAGTTTTGCACAGAATTTGACCTGCCTGTCGGCAGCTCAAGTTCAACTGGTAAATTCAGTTACCCTTTGTTGCCTTTACTGCCGTATTAACTCACACATTCTGCGACCTCTGAAAAGTTCCGCCAATACGAAAGGGACGACCAGAAGGAGGAGGAGGAGTGTGGGCATAAGAGGGGGGCGTGGCTCATATGTAATTTAGTTTTTGCCGGCCGAGTCGGGGAAATAACTAAAACTGATTTGTACTCTGGCAAATTGGGATTAAGTGTGCAGGTTTCGTTAACGCTTCGCCCCGCGGGGCTGAACCCAACCTAAATCAATCAGGCGAACATGCGAGCCAAAGCGAAGCGAAGCGAGGATACGTCAGGATGATGCTGGCACGCAAATCAGTTGCAGACTCGGATTACAGATACATTTGTATCTGCAAGCAGGCGCGCGCGTGTGTGTTCTCTTTGCGAGTGCGTGTGTGTGTTTGCGCTTGGCCGCCAGCGCAATTCTACTTAACAGCAATTTAACGTAATATACGTCTTAACCAAGAATTCGAAATATGGGTCTTAGCAAGCTGCAGATACTGTGTATCCACAGCAGATACATTGCGCGTAGGCGGCACAGCTGCTAGGCAGGAGAGGCGGGGCAGCGGGGGCGGGCGGTGCGGCCGCAGAACATGTGGTTCTTTAAGTAGTGCCAAACAACTTTCGGTCTCGGGATAAGTTATTGGGTGTGTATGTGTGTGTTGTGTTGTGCCCAAGCGGAGCCGAGCTCGACCAAGCAACACAAGCAACAACAACAACAACATTTGCGTATCTGCGGTTGCGTGGCTCAACTTGTGTAGCCGAATCAAAGCATTTAATGGCACTTTTAATCTTGTTAATCGTTGCTTTGCCTTGGCTGCCGCACAGATTTCGCATAGTTTTGGGCCACGCCCACACGCCCTCGCGCCCCCCTCAGGCAGGCCCCGTTGCATACTTTGCGGGGCGTGCTTAAAGCGCAACGCAGCGTGGCTTTAAGCTTTGCCCCAGCAGCTTACATTTGCCATCTCTTTCTCGCACTCTCTCTTCCTCGCTCTATTTTCCTTTGCGCTGTCAAGGACAATTTTGACATGCTGTCATCCTTGGCGCGTACACGGCACAACGAATGAATATTATTTCTTTATGCAAATTCTCTCCTGCTTCAACTGCTGCCACTTGTTGTTGCCCCCCCTTGCCCCCCGTGTTCCCTCACTCCTTCCTCTCCCCACCGCCTCGCTTGATATTTTGTTGAGCAAGACGAATGATTTCCATTTAATTTATTTTCGCTGCTTTTCTTAGACTGTAAGTGGCTGGCGAAAGGATTTAGCTGAATAAATTATAGGTTGAATTGTAATATCTTTCTCGCTAACTGAGAAGGAGTGCTACGAAGAGAAAGAGAGAGAGTGAGGAGAGGAAAGGGAGAGCGGGGAAGAGAGCGCCCTCTGACAAATGTTGGACTTGGCGAATCTGAAGCTGCCGACCGGGCGATATGGCAGAGGGGAATTTATAGTTATTTTATCCAATGTCTCAGCGGGTACTCAAAGCGAAATATAACGAGGCAGGCTAACGGGAGAGACGAAGGGAAACGGGGAGAGAGCGAGAATGAAAATGGGAGACCGGGAAGTTTAAAGAACAAGTGGAAGAATGACAAGCAGGGTGTAAGCCTTAGCCAACGGGAAACGGATGTATAAATACAAAATGAAGGAAGGAAGGAACAAGGAAAAAGAAAGGAAGAGTAAGAGAGATAGAATTCTTATACAGTAAGAGCGGAAGACTGAGAGATTGGAAAAGTGAGATAGTGAGTGATTATTTGAAAGGGAGTTACGTAAAGTAGGAAGAATCATCAGATAGAAAGAGAGGAAACAGATGAGTGGAATAGAGAGAGTGACAAACAAAGTGTGTGTGTGAGAGAGAGAGAGAGAGAGAGAGAAGGACATGGATGAAAGAGGGAGATAAACAGGGGGACAGATAGATCGAGAGAAAATGGGATAGAAAGACGAAAAACAAAATTAAAGGAGATAGATAAAGATGAGAAGAAGCAAAGAGAGGGCAATTTAGCGAGAACACAAGACAAAGAAAGCTAAAGAGGGAGGGATAGAGATGGAAAACACCTGAAGAAAGAGAGACAGAGAAAGAGAAGGAGAAAGGGGGAGAGGCATAGAGAAGATGTGGAAGCAGCGAGAAGTAAAGGCATAGAGAAGGGCAGAGAGTCAGCAAAATGGCAAGACAAAGAGAGCAAAAGAGGACAGATAAAACCGAAAGAAGGAGAGACAGATAGAAAGAGAAAACAAGTAAGGAAAGCTACAGTTGGGCGCGCCCGACTGTAAGATACCATTCGACCAACTTCACACATACAGACACACACACAAAGGCTAAAACGATGCAGACGATATGCTGTAATGACGCGGGCAACGGAACTATGAAAAACGTTTTCTTTAATAACTTCTGTATTTATTGTCCGATCGGATTGTAATTTTGGAATTTTGTTCTAAAGCAGAAATCTGTAACCTTAATAATTTCCTTAATATTTAAAAATTATCGATTTGCGTGGGCGGTGGGCGTGGCACCTCAAATTTGAAATAATCTTTATCTGCGCATGATTTTCAGCAATCATCATGCCAAATTTGGTGTCTGTAACTGTAATACTTTTCTTAATATTCGTAAATTATCGATTTGCGTGGGCGATGGGCGTGACACTCCAAATTTGAAATAAACTTGCTCTGCGTATGGTATACAGGAACCATCATGTCAAATATGGTGTCTCTAGCTTTTGTAATAGCTGGGATCTCGACGTTCATACAGACAAACGGACAGACAGACATGGCTTAATCGACTCGGCTGTTGATCCTGAGCCAGAATATATATATATATATACTTTTTGGGGTCTGCCATGTCTCCTTCTGCCTGTTACATACCAGTAATATTTTCAATGGTCGAATGGTATAAAGATACAAAGACATTGAGAGAAAAAGAATGCAAAAGTGTCACATGTTAAGAGAAAGTAAAAAAGAGTGGTAGGGAATACCAAGAATGAGAAGAGAGACACAGAGAGAGAGAGAGAAAGAGACACTGCAGGGGAGAGTGCTAAATGAAAAGAAAGAGACAGAAGGGGTTTCTAGAAAATTAAAACGGTAGCTGCAAGCTAATGCGTTAGAAGAATAGACCAGACTCTAGACTAGTCTCTAGAAAAGGATAGTTCAATCCTTCAATTGGTTTTCCAAGCAACCAAGTAGCATCTCCTGACGCACTCACTTAAATCAGTACCTACTGGGTAAACCCAGTAGGATTTCTCTAGTTAAATTCTTTGAAAAATCTTAAATTAAATTCTCAAATTTATAATAATTAATTAGCACTTGCTGAGCGACGCATGCTACGCCGCCAAATGCAGTCACAATTAAATGGATCCACTTGTCTCCTTGGCTCGACTCGGCTTGGCTTGGCGACAATTACCCCCCAAATTTTCAACTGGTGCTCATAATGAGCTTGCATGCTATTAATTTTCCACTTGAGCTGCTGAGTGTGGGAGGTGCAGTGAGAAGGGGAGGGGCAGGGGCAGGGGCAGGGGGAAAGGCTCGTGCAGAGCGAGTTAGGTTCATAAATCATATGCATTGTCATTGCCAGTTTGCCGACGTTGTGCCGAGTTTGCCAACTTGCCAAGCTAATCTTGACGTAGAATTAGGAGGTGGCAAGCGCATAGCATAGCAGAGGCAGCTACTACTCTATGTCTCTCTCTATCCCCCTCCTCCTCCCCCTCCTCACCAACTTGCAGTCGTATCGCAGACTCACGTCAGATGTCACTAATCTAAATTTATGCAAATTGCCAACTGTCTGACTCTGTCGCTGCCTCACAAGCTGCCGCCTTGCCGCCTTGCCACATGCGGATACATTTGCAGTTGCAGTTGCAGGCGACTTGCAACAGTTGTAAAAATTGCAGCTAAATTCAAATTTGACAGGCAGCAGCAGCGGCAGAGGCAGAAGCAGAGAAGGAGCCGCGACTCGCGAATCTTTTACTGGCTTTTTCGTGTTTCTTGCTTGTCTACCAGCTTCGCCTGCATCTCCACCTCCTCCTCCTCCTCCTCCTCCTGCTGCTTCATTTGGGAAGCAGTGGCTCGTCGAGCTGCCTTGGCAAGCTCTTATTAAATTAGAACGAAGGCGTTTAAGTGCGCCCCCAGGCTGCAGCTCAATCTGATATGCAAAACATTTTTGAAATAACTCAGCCGTAAATACGCTTTGCTCTCAGCTCTGTAACTCCACATAGCTCGGCTCAGAACACGCTCGGTCTAAGCCAAATTAATTGAAAAAGTTACACGCATCGTTGGTCAACGACTCCAGCTGCATCGCAGCATCGTAGTCCGACTCCGACTCCGACTCGGACTCGGATTGCAAGTTGATTAGTTGGAAACAAAGCCAAAGCTCGTGCCGTCGTGGCCAGCTGCCAAAGTTTTTTTCTGTCTTTCCAGTTTTTCAAGCTGCCTTTCGATTTCATTATCGCGTCTGGCACGCGATGCACTCAGACTCCCTTGCCCATCCCCCCCTTCCCCTGCTCCCTCGCAGCTTTTCCATCCATTTACAATTCGGCGGCGCCTTTTGTAATCGCCTCGTTGCGCCTGTCTTCTTTTCCATATTCGCCTTCAATTTGGCTCATGCACAAGCGACAATGTGAAATTTCACTGCGCCCACTTTGGCCCACTTTGGCCCGCTTGGCTCACTTGGTCCACTTGGCCCACACACGTTCCATATCCCGCACGACGCCGACGTAAGGAACGCTGCGAATGATGCGGATAATGCCCCAACATATTTTGACAGTGTGAAACAGAACACAGGATTACAGCGCAAAGCAAATTTTTAGACAACTGTGGGAGTTGTTCGGAAAGTGTATTAGTGTGTAACTTGTGGAGTGGTATGTATGTGTTGGTTAAAGGTTTATAGATACATAGCACCTATTTACTTGACTTGAACTTGTTTATCTTTCGATATTACCATCTTTATAGAGAGTGGAATGTGTATTAATTGTTTAATTCTGTTTAAATTATTATTGCATTTCCCTTTAAAGTAAATAAGAATCTTATTTTCTACATTTAGAATGGATTTTGTTTTATTGCAATCCATAGCTTCCACGCTTTATAGATAATCTTAGCCATTAAAATCCACACTCCTTTTTTGATCTACAAAATATTAGGCTCTAATTTGCAATCCACACAATATGTGGACTCTCTTTGATAGTTTCTGATCCACTAAAGTCCATTTCGACTTTGCTTTTCTTCCTTAAATTCCACACAATACTGTTCAGAGTCCACACATATAGCGTGAAGTTAAATAAAGGGGTTTCCAATAAGAGGTGTTATTTTCATATTCAAATAAAAATTGCATTTTTTATTTATTTATTTTTTTATTTATTTAATTTAATTTAAAGTCAACTAATAGCAGTCGACGTAAAAGTTACAGAGAAACAGATAAAAAATTATGTATAAAGAAAAACTACTTAACAAAAGCAGTTTTGATTAAAGCTAAGAAAATTAATTTTATGAATGAATTTTAAAATTTTAATTTTTTAAGAAATTTTAAAACGGAAAATAAAATATTTTAATTATAAAATTTAATACATTAATTTAATTTAATTTAATTCCGGGGAAAAGAAAACAAAAATTCTAGCCGATCCAACATTTGTTGCAATGGATTGGGGAAAACCCAGAAAAACCCAATCAGATCAGAAAAGTTAATATTAGTAATTAGTATGAAGTGTTAATGAGTTAAGAATTGAAATTTTTATATTAGAAAGAGAGGACTCTAAGTTGAAAAGTCTAAAAAGTTTATTATATTGATCGCAGAGAAGACGGAAAGGGTCATGCAAGCTATAATTACTAGAACAAAAGTCTAATGACAATGGCTGAAAATTACGGGTAACTCTAGAAGGAACACTAAAGTTAAGTTTCCTGAGTAAGGAAGGGGAATCAACCTCAAATCTTATAAGTTTTATGATAAACAAGACACTTAACATAATACGACGGTTAGCTAAAGAAGGAAGGCTAATTTAAAGAAGCCGATTATGATAAGGTGGTAAATCTACTCCTGGAACCCAGTTGAAACTACGTAAAGCAAAAAGAAGAAACTGCTTTTGAACAGACTCAATTCTGTCTTGATAAATTTGGTACTGCGGGGACCACACGCAAGAACCATATTCAAGAATTGGACGTACAAGAGAAGTAAAAAGTAACTTGGTTGTAAAGGGATCATTAAATTCTTTGGCCCATCTTTTAATGAAACCAAGTACACGAAAAGCCTTGTTAACAATGTGTGTAACGTGTCGATCAAATTTCAATTTCTGATCAAATAGAATACCTAGATCATTTACTTCAGATATTCTTAAAAGTCGAGTTAAATTAAAGGAGTAGTTCATGACGTGATGGTTTCCTCTGTAAAATGACATAACTTTACATTTAGAACAATTAAGTTGTAGCAGGTTTTGATTACACCAGGCAAAAAACTCAAGATCCATTTGAAGAAAGTTTGAAGTTTATACGTCAGACAAAGTTTAACGTCGTCAGCGTACATAAGGATAGATGATTGTGTTAGTACAGAGGGTAGGTCATTAATAAAAACGTTAAAAAGTAGAGGGCCAAGATGACTACCCTGAGGAACCCCAGATGTAACAAATATAAGCTTAGATTGGCAAGAGTTAAAAAGGTCTCTTTGCGTCCTCTTAGTTAAATAATTAGTTATCCACAAAATAAGTTTTTGAGAAAAACCAATGAGATTTAATTCATGAAGCAATAAGTTATGATTAACGGAGTCAAATGCTTTACTGAAATCAGTGTAGACTACATCAGTTTGCATTTTCCTTCGAAATCAATGGGTTATAATTGAGGAAAACTCAAGAAGATTAGTAGTTGTGGATCTAAATTTGACAAATCCATGCTGATAAGTTGAAAGAACGGACTTACACATATGTGTTAATTTTGCAGTCAAGATTTTTTCAAAAATTTTAGGAATAGCGGATAATTTAGAGATACACCTATAATTCTTCACATCTTGGTTAGAGCCATATTTGTGAAGAGGTATAGAGAAGGAATCTTTCCATATAGGCGGAAAGTAACTCGTGGCTACGGACAAATCAAGCAACTTAAATATAGGCTTACAAATGGTATCAGCACAGAATCTAAGTATACATGCTGGAACACCATCAGAACCGGGAGAAAATACAGGCTTAGAGGATTTAAGATAGCTTAGTAAAGAGATTTCGTTAATAGAAGGGCAAAAAAAGGAGTTAGAATTATTTAAGGAATACGGGTACGATTGCATAGTATAGGCTTCAGTGGAGTAAGTAGATTGAAAAAAGTCCGCAAACTAACCGGCAGCAGCCTGATCATTAGTTGCTTTGTTATTCTCCAAAAAAAGATTAGATGGGAATTTATTAGTTTTACGTTTCAAATTAACAAAGTTATAAAACTGCTTAGGATCTTGGGCAAACTGTAGGCGACAACGATTCAAGTAATCATTGTAGCACCGTGTATTTAGAGAAAAAAAGTTAGCTCTTACAACGATATAACGAGAATAGTCAGAAGGACTTGCAGTAGATTTAAACTTTTTAAAATATCTGGATTTCAAATTTTTTAAAACCATCAATTCACGAGAAAACCAAGGTGGCCTATCACACTTAACTGGGTAAGCATTGGGAACACATTGATCAAAAAATGAATTGCTAGATTTATAAAAATATGAGATACAAATATCCAAATCTGAACACAAATAAAAAGTATATCATGATTTAAAATCAAATTGTT